>JASDDO010000022.1:617549721-618758291 GCA_030015575.1 Agapanthus africanus
TTTTCAGAGCAAAGCTCTGTCACAGAGTGACATTTGTCAAACTCCTGTTTCAAAAGAATAAAACTTCTTAAAAAAGAGCCTAGCTCTGTAGCAGTAATAGAAATTTATAACTCCTAGGAATTAAAACTTTGGGATATTAAAGATCCATGGAAACTTTCAAAAAAAAAAGTTTTCTAATTGATCTGTGAGCAGGGCTCTGTTCATGGGTTAAAACCTAAGAACAGAGTCTCTGCAAATTTTTGAGAGCAAGGCTCTGTGAATAAAAACCCCAAAGGGGTTTCCTTTAGATCAAAGATCTATAAGAGCAAGGCTCTGTTGAAGAAACCCCAAAGGGGTTTCCTTTAGATCAAAGATCTATAAGAGCAAGGCTCTGTTAATTAAGTTTAATTTAAATTAAATTAATTTAATTTTACCTATAATGGTTCTGAAGTTAGAACTTGGAAGTTCTTAAGGAAATCACAAGAGCAAGGCTCTGGGAGTTCTCAAGTAAGAGCAAGGCTCTGAAATTCAATTTCTTGAGAATGGTAAAAAAAATTACCAAGGACCAAGGGTCCTATTTATAGGCGCCTGCGCCTGTTCACTTGACCCCTAGATCCGACGGTTAGGATCTTGCCACCGCTGCACTCACGCGCGCGCCACGTGAGCGCAACGGTGGGGGGGCATCTGTTTCCCCCAATCAGAGCAAGGCTCTACTGAATTTTGAAAATTCAAAATTCGAAGCAACGCTTCGGTTTCCGTGCGCAGCGCGCAATTTGCCACATGGCAGAAGCTGATTCGGCAGCGTAACGCCCGAGACGGTGCGTCCCATCAGAGCAAGGCTCTTCAGAAAACATAATTAAACTCAACTGCGCAAACGCATGGCAGCACGACACGTGTCTGCGCAGTTGCGCAATCGCAACTGCGCAAGCGCACAGATGCGCGACACGTGTCTGCGCAGTTGTGCAATCTCAACTGCGCAAACGCACGGCAGCACGACACGTGTCTGCGCAGTTGCGCAATCGCAACTGCGCAAGCGTACGGATGCGCGACACGTGTCTGCGCAGTTGCGCAATCGCAACTGCGCAAGCGCACGGATGCGCGACACGTGTCTGCGCAGTTGCGCAATCGCAACTGCGCAAGCGCACGGATGCGCGACACGTGTCTGCGCAGTTGCGCAATCGCAACTGCGCAAGCGCACGGATGCGCGACACGTGTCACGCGCTGGTGAGTTGCGCAGCAACAGAATGAAAATTTAAGCAAATCTTTTCTGTTCTTCTGTAAAACAGGGACCCTTGGATCAGAGATCCAATGGTGGGAAAATTCCCAAAATTATTCAGGAAAGATTTTGTTAACAAATCCAACAAATTTGTGGGCACTATAAATAAGACCCCAAGCCTCATTCAAAAGGCATCATCAATCATCATCGAGAGAAGGATAAACTTCTGGAAAAAAAAGAGCTCTTGAAAATTAATCAAGAACAAAAAAAGAGAAGGTAAAATTTCTGAAGAACAGAAAATTAAAAAGGGAATAATAAAAGAAAAAGATAAATAGTGCCTTGCACTTGATATGAACCCCTGGTTCTGTAAAATCAAAAAAATAATAAATAGTGCCTTGCACTTGATATGAACCCTTGGTTCTGTAAAATCAGGGAAAACAAGAAGAACTTGTTTTCCTTTGATCTAAATTTAGATCAAAAGTGCTATGCACTTTTGTTCTTAAATCAAGAAAATTCTTGAATTTCTGCACAAGTGCAACTCATCATTTAAAAGGGCCTGGCCCAACTCAAGAAAATTATTGAGTTTCTGCAACTCATTATTTAAAAGGGCCTAGCCCAATTGCAGAATAATAAAAGGGCAAAGCCCTGTTTGGAAAACTCTTGAGTTTCTGCAACTCGTTATTTAAAAGGGCCTAGCCCAATTGCAGAATAATAAAAGGGCAAAGCCCTGTTTGGAAAACTCTTGAGTTTCTGTAACTCATTATTTAAAAGGGCCTGGCCCAAATCAGATCGTAAAATAAAAAAAGGGCAGAGCCCTGTTTGGGCTGATTCTTCCAGTCAGGCAGAGCCTAAATAAAATTGGACTTAACCCAATCCTGGCTGTAAGTCCTTAAATTAAATTGATTGAGCAAAATGGCTCTCCTAAACCAATTCACGACCGGTTTGAGGGTACATTTCCGAACTCCTTTGACATCCCTCGTTGTAATTCCTCAACGACGTCAAAGAGGTGACGGGTCCCAACGACTACACATCAATATCGGACCGAAACGTCCCTAAACTAATAGCGGACCGAAACGTCCCTAAACTAATAGCGGACCGAAACGTCCCTAAACTAATATCGAACCGAAACGTCCCTAAACTAATAGCGGACCGAAACGTCCCTAAACTAATATCGGACCGAAACGTCCCTAAACTAATATCGGACCACCACGTCCCTAAACTGGCGACGGACCACCACGTCCCTAAACTGGAATATGGACCACTACGTCCTTAAACTGGCGACGGACCGAAACGTCCCTAAACTAATAATGGACCACCACGTCCCTAAACTGGCACAATAGGGTCCAAACGCTCTTTTGTTGGATCTAAACGGTCCCGTCTAAGTTGATCTTAACCCCAAATACGGTTAACGGGTCCTTAGATATTCAAATAAACGATAAAACTCCAAATCAACTTTGGCGCAAGGGTACATCTCTGAACTCCTCTGACACCTATCGTTGTAATCCCTCAACGACGTTAGAGAGGTGACGAGTCCCGACGGCCAGATAATTAAATCAATCGCTACGTCAAGTCGACCTTAGTCTAAAACAGGACTAACGTATCCTTGACGAATGTTTAAGTTGATTTTAGCCGCAACGCGACTAATGCATCCTTAAACTAAAAACACCAAACCCAAATCTAACTAAATACGGATTTGGACTAAAACACGTCCTACGGGTGACGGCATCACTAAGTCTCCGTATACAATCCACGGGCAACCATAAACAAAACAAACACACACGACACGAAGTGAAATTCTGGAGTAGGAGAAAGTTGTTACCGCGACGCGGTAGCGTAATTAACTGCAGGGGCTTGCGCCTGCAGGGAAGAGCGTCCCCACAATCAAAAACCCCTCACCCTGAGGGGGAATCTGACGAAATCTGCTACATCGGCCGCATCCGTCTAAACCTCCGATACGAGGTGCCATAAATCAACTTGGCATCTTCGGAGAGATAGACGGATAAAACCAAATAGCATCTGCCCCGAACCTCAGCGCCAGGACTTCAGCAGTCCTGTGCGGCCGTCTTTCGGAGGGGAACAATATCGATGCCCCGTCTCGATACACCCACGACTAGGGACCTTGAAGGATGCACTTATGGACTACCATGTCCCCACTAGTATGATCCGCATCATAGTCCAGGTAGTCAAGTACACATCCTAAGGGCTTTACCAACATGTAACTATAAGACAGTATAAAGAGACATGTATACATGTTATGATAAAGAGCAACCAGATAGCATACTATCATATCGAGCAAGAAATTCCTCTCTATATATGTCCAAGCATCCAATATAATATACATCATCTGTACAATACTGGCCTCTAGGGCATACATACAACTAACAGTAACTTCACGATTAGCCGAAGACAACCCGTCTTTTGAAACAGACGGTCGGAGCACTCTAAGTCTTCTCTCTTCTTCGTCCTCATCGCTGTCCTCCATACGATCCTCGAATTCTGGGATATCGTAAACATCCTTAGGTTTCCAACGGCATACGATACTCCATCCCGGATACTTCAAGCACTGTGAGTAGTATACTTGGAATGCTTGGTTTAGAAAGATATATGGATCGTCCTGACCGTAAAATCGAAGTGTGTTCACACTAGTCAATCCATATTCATCTTTCCAAGTTCCGAGATTGTTTCTTCACTTATCCGTATCGGTTCTTGTATCGTACCAAGTACATTGAAATATATAAAACGGTTCTGATCGTTCGGGATAATTGATGCCAAGTATGCAATTTAAGTATCCATAATAAATCATACCATCCGATCCTATCGTCGCAATCCCACTATTCTGAGTGGTTCGAGATGTTTCTATGTCCTTAACTTCAAATTTGTATCCAAGGATACCGAATCCTTTATAATATACAACCTCTATACTAGGAAACTGAGATAAACATCTTGAATCACTCTCTAATGATGCAGACAAGTTCAGATCATAGATCTGACAAAACAAAATCTCCTCGATGAGAATTAAATTCTCAACTTGTGGGGAGATTTTCTTTTGCAAATCTTAACCTGAGGAAAAACTAAATTCTAATATGAAGGGTTAAGTTTACGATAAAATTGTATATTTACGTTATCATCGAGTATCCTACTGAAGGAACTAATGCACCCTAAACCCTAACCCTAATTTTTGGAAGAATTAAATTTCCATATGTTCATGTTATTTCTCTTTAAATTGATTCTTTTCTCTTAAGTTTTGAATCTGCAGAACAAAATCTCCCCGATAAGAATTAAATTCTCAACCTGTGGATGATTTGCTTCTGCAAATCTCAACCAGAGGAAGAACTAAGTTCTTATATGAAGGGTTAAGTTTATGGTAAAGTTGTGCGTTTACGTTATCATCGAGTATTCTACTGAAGGAACTAGTGCACCCTAAATCCTAATCCTAATTTTTGGAGGAATAAAATTCTCATATGTCGCTGTTATTTATTTTTAACTTAGTTCTTTTTCCCTAAGTTTTGAATCTGCAGAACAAAATCTTCCCGATGAAAATTAAATTCTCAACTTGTGGGGAGATTTGTTTCTGCAAATCTCAACTAGAGGAAGAACTAAGTTCTTTTATGAAGGTTAAATTTACGGTAAAGTTGTGTGTTTACGTTATCATCGAGTATCCTACTGAAAGAACTAGTGCACCCTAAACCCTAACCCTAATTTTTGGAGAAATTAAATTCCTATATGTTCCTGTTATTTCTTTTTAACTTAGTGCGTTTCCCCTAAGTTTTGAATCTGCAGAACAAAATCTCCCCGATGAGAATTAAATTCTCAACTTGTGGGGAGATTTGCTTTTGCAAATCTCAACCATAGGAAGAACTAAGTTCTTATATGAATGGTTAAGTTTACGGTAAAGTTGTGCGTTTACGTTATCATCGAGTATGCTACTGAAGGAACTAGTGCACCCTAAACACTAACTCTAATTTTTGGAGAAATTAAATTTCCATATGTTCCTGTTATTTCTTTTTAAATTGGTTCTTTTTCCCTAAGTTTTGAATCTGCAGAACAAAATCTCCCCGATCAGAATTAAATTCTCAACTTGTGGGGAGATTTGCTTCTGCAAATCTCAACCAGAGGAAGAATCAAGTTCTTATATGAAGGGTTAAGTTTACGGTAAAATTGTGCATTTACGTTATCATCGAGTATTCTACTGTAGGAACTAGTGCACCCTAAACCCTAACCCTAATTAACCCAAATTATCCCTAATTAATCCAAAATTAAATCCTAATTATCACCCTAACTCAAATTATTCCTAATTAACCTAAATTAACCCAAATTAACCTAATTAACCCTAATCATCACCCTAACCCAAATAAACCCTAATCAACCCAAAATTAACCCAAATAAACCCTGATCAACACCCTAACACAAATACACTCTATTTTATCTAATTAACCCAAATTAATCCTAGCCCAAACCCCAACCCAAATCAACCTAATCCTAATCATCACCCAAACCCCAACCCAAATTAACTCTAGACCAAACCAAAATTAACTCTAATTAATTTAATTAACGCTAACCCTAACCCTAATCATCACCAACCCAATTTTACCTAATTAACCCTAACTAACCCTAGCCCTACCCAATTAACCCTCACCCTCACCCTAACCCTCATCCTAATTAACCTCCAATTAACCCGGAACTAAGCCTAACCCTAAAATTAACAATAACACAAAAATTAAGAATAATTAATACTTCAAAATGGAAATTAACTCACCTCACTTGTAGTTTTGCCAGCTGATGGAGCTCGACGAGGTGGAGGAGGCCGGGGATGGAGCTCGATGAGGTGGTAGCGGTAAGATGGTGACGAGCGGGAAATTTTGGCGAGACTGTGGCGAGACTGAGGTGGAGGAGCTCGACGAGGTGGTGGCGGAGACTGAGGTGACGACAACGGCGGAAAGTTTTGGCGACGAGAAGTGGGTCCGACGGGTGACGAGACTGAGGTGACGACGCACGGGAAAGTTGGTGGGAAAAATTGGGGGTGAGGAATTCCTAGGCTTTATTTTTTATATAAATAACCCTTAGTTGCCCCTACGGATTAATCCGTAGGGTCTTCTTTTACGGCTCTGTAGGGCCAAATAAAATATTACATTTTAATATTTTTAAATTAATTCGTAGGTCACCGTAGGGGCAACCGGATGGTCCTACGGATTAATCTGTATGGGCAATAAAAAGTTGTCCCTGCGGATTCCTGTAGCCGTAGGGGCAAACCCTTATTGTAGTAATGAAAGGATGGGGTCCCAATTGGAAAACTGGTAAGAACTGCGCTTTATTCACTAATTTTATTTAAAATTTAATTTATTTCATAGCTCATTTTCGGGTCATAACTTGTTCAATCAAGGTCATGTTTAACCAAGGCTAACATTTAACCTTCTTAGCTTATTTGATAACATAAATAAGGTATTTTCTTGATAACCTTCTTAGCTTATTTAAATTAATCTTTCTTTAATTCTTGTTTAAGATTGCAAGAGGAGATATCTGAGACAGTCATACAAGAGTTCTACTATAGATAACAATTAATGGAAAGGAACCCAGATTATATATGAAATCACAAGGGACCGTTGAACTAGTATCTAAACAATTGTATGTAGTTGCAGTTGCTTGTAATATCTAAACCGTTGCCTATAATATCTAAACAGATGCATGTAATATCCAAGCAGTTGATGAAATACAGTCCTATTGAGGTCTTTAGACTACTCCTGAGCCGGCGGGGGCTTTTTGACAATTTACCCTTGATTCTATTGCTACTTAGCTCCCAAACTCTTGAGCAGGGCAGGGGGCTTTTTGATAATTTACCCTTGATTCTATTACTACTTAGCATCCATTACGATCCTATCAAATCTGTCCGTATTTTATTCAGGCCAAACTCAATGGAACCCCTAATAACCATCATTCGGCCCACCCGAAACGGGTTAATGAGTAGTAGGTTTCACATTGAAATATATGCGAACCCGACCCGTTAACTTTGCTTACCATTTGAAATGGATGCCGGTTCCCAAAAACCCATTAAAAAAGGCGATAATTTTGAGCTCAAATGGCGATTTCTCTCCTCAATCCTCATCCTTTTCAATCTCTGCTTCAAATCAGGTAATTCTATTTGTGAGTTCTATAAATTTTCTTCAAATTAATTTTTTTTATAGCAATTTACTTTTAGCATTTTGAACAACTAGTTCAAAACTCTAGCATGCACGTAAACTGTTTGTTGAAATTCCCATGAAAGGATTTTGTTTGCACTTTTTTAGTTTCACGACAAGATACCGATGTGTTGGAGACAATTCTAGGGTTTTGTTGGAGACCCAAGATGCAACCTTGTTGGGTTTCGGTTGAGGGTGCCAATGATGCCACGCGTTTCTGCCAAGTGAGCTCCACCTGTTTTCATAACTTTGAATTTCTTCGATTTGTAAATTTTATGACTTTCTTTATGTTTGTGCCGTACCAATTATCAATAGTTAGCTCGGGTAACTTCCAGGCAGGGGCGGACCCACTTGAGGGCAGGGTGGGGCCTTGGCCCCATCCTGTTTTGAAAACTAAACACCCTATATATATGTATATATATTGATATCTACATATATCATTATATAGATATAAATAAAAACAAGAAGATGAGGGTGTGCCTAGTGGTCTTAGGCACTAGCCATAAGCTTTGGTCTTTGAGAAAGGCATAGGATCAACTCCTGCTTTGAGATATATTTTTTTGGAATTAAATCATTCTCATACTGTTCAAAACTCCATCGCAATATACTTTTCTCTTTCTCTGCCCTTTTATTTTAACTTATATATATATATATATATATATATATATATATATATATATGAGAATAATGGAGGAAAGGGGCCATAGAAGGGAATTTCCTCCTATGACGTCGAAAAAGTACGTTCTCCTTCATTTTTTCCGACGATCGGCACCCATCATTTTCATCGTTATCATCTAAGATGTGGATACACCAAATTTCATGTGATTCTACAACTTTTTCACCGTTGATTTAGCAATGTAAAAAGTTCTGTTGTCGGTAAACCGTTAATTTTGAATCCACTAAATAAACGGTGAAAAAGTTGTAGTTAATTTTGAACCCACTAAATCAACGGTGAAAAAGTTGTAGAATCACATGAAATTTGGTGTACCCACATCTTAGGTGATAACGATGAAGATGATGGGTGCCGATCGTCGGAAAAAATGAGGAGGGCGTACTTTTTCGACGCCATAGGAGGAATTCTCTCCTATGGCATCTTTCCTCCATAATTCTCTCTCTATATATATATATATAGTAGTTTTTCACTGTTCTATTTTTACAAATTTGTCGTGTCATGTGTGTGTGTTTTGAATACTCTTTTTGTGTCACATGGAAACACCATATATATATAGTTTATCATTAAAAGCACACAAAAAATAAAATTAATATCATAATTTTCATTAAAAACCATGAGTTATCAAGCACAGACAACTACATATATAAAAATAAAAATAAAACACATAAAAATACAATCCATAAGTGTTGAATACATCCAATATGGGTGGACACGGTCCATATGTGTCGGACATGTGTCGTGCGGAGTGTCCGATACGTGTCGGATACGGACACAACGAGCAACTAGAAATGTCCGCGTTTCATAGGTTTTAGACAATGATTTTTTAAAAACTTTTCTTAGAATGTCCCTGAAGTATTTGACCATCTTAGATGAGTATAGGTTGGCTCTTATGGAATTTCCAAACCTTTGTTTTTTCTTTAATAACCGAAGCCAAAAAGAGAACACTTAAGCCAACATCTATAATAGGTTGGTAAAAATGTGAACGCAGCTGTGCTACCCTTTTTTTTTGCTCTTCGGAGTACCAGTTCTGCAAAAGCAATTGTACCTTAATAAACCCTTGATCTATGGCATAGTTACTCCAGATGCATAAAGCACATCTCCAAAATATTTGGCAGTCTCATATATTTAGTTGGCAATGTTTATTTAAAAGAACTCTGAGAGTGTAATTCTTATTGTAGGAAATGACAGCCCTTTCCTAATTTCACCACTTATGGGAATGGCAAAAGTCTACATGCTGATCGGAAGAGCCAGAAAAGATGCAGAAATTTATCAGCAGACTCTCGGCATTATAGAAAAGAAGAGAGGACCAGAAGTGAGGAGCTTGTATAGTACTTTTGTTTAGCCTTGGAAATCTTTTCATTAGCGAAAGGAAATCAGAGGATGCTGAAGCCTGCTATAGAAGGTAAGATAACTCATAAGCATCTCATGGATCACTCACAAGCATCACTTAATTGCTATGATGTATTATTTGATGTCATGATGAGCGATGGATTCTTGTTATGACATAGTTTTAATTTTCTTCCCCCAGTTTTACTTGATGTTTCATTCAACTGAACTGAGGATTCTCTCTCTAACTTTTTATATGTCTTGTCATATATATTAAAGATGGGTTTTTTGATATACAACCACTAAAAATCTCATATTTTTAAAAACAACCATAAAAAACAGTAGTTTTAAAAACAACCACCAAAACTAACTGTTAACTAAATACAACCTTTTGTTAGTTTAACTTAGATTCAGCTATGGTTATGAAATAACCATGGTTAAATGAGGTGAGTCATTGTCCAAAATACTTTCATCTTCCTTTTCTCTCAATCATGGGTTTAAAATTTTACCAAAACCCTAAAAAATCACCCATTAAATTTCTTCTTTCTATCAATCTCCTCTCTCCTTCCCTCCTCTCTCTCTCTTTCTCTCTCACACACACACACACACACAATGAAGTACAAATACCACCAAATTCATCCAATCTTGTTCTATCAATTCTTCACAATGACAAAGTAATTTAGAACAAGTTTTATTGTTTTGTAGGCAAAGTGACATCAAATTGCTTCGATTTGAATTATCCGTAGGATACCCTATATATGTGTGTTTGAACCTTTGCTACATCAATGGAAGTTTTTGTTAGCAAAGGCTATGTGAAGGCTGCATCGTCGGGGAATTTGTTCAAACACTTAGAGGGTGCATCAATTTGGGAGATGAGGCCAAGATTGCAGCGGGGCTCAATCCAACAACCTTGGGGCCCACTTGATTATACTGCGGGATTTCTGTGGCGGGACAACAAGTGGGTGGATATTGCCATTCTTGCAATTTGAGAAAGAAAAGGGAAGCCATTGGGTTTTAAAGAGAGGCTATAGCATTGGAGGGGTAAGATAATCATTTTGCCTCCCCTAAGAGAAAAATCAAATGGAGTTAGTATTCATGTTAACCAGAGGGTTGTATTTAGTTAGATTAGAGGTTTTAGTGTCTGTCTTTAAAAATACTGTTTTTTATGGTTGTTTTTAAAAATATGAGATTTTTGGTGGTTGTATATCAAAAAAAAACCATTAAAGATCATGGAGATAATGATGCAAGGATAGGAATGGCAATGTGTTCTTTGGCTCATTCTCTGTGTGCAAAAGGTAGCTAGTATTTTCAAAAGCTAGAATGCCAATAGACAATTCTTCTGCAGAACTAGAGAAGTCTACTTTTTAAATTGTTTGTAGCATTTCAAGTGTTGTCTTTTTATCAATTTATTTTACATGTTTTACTAATTATTTACTACCTTCACAAATTTTAATGAAGGGAGTGTTGAGGAAACTATATGTATGTATAGAAATGGTGTTCTGGTTATTTAGGACTCAAAATATGTGATGTTAGCTGATGACGTTCAAGAGAAAATGTGGATTGATTTGGCAGAGCTACTTCATATTACAGGAAGGTGAGTGTTCCATTTGTTTCATTAGATTTAATGGAACATAAATTACATTTGAGAAAAGCATATAATGTATTCTCTTACCCATCCAACTTTAAACCATCAATTTATTTTAGTCGTATAATATCTACGTCATTGTCACGCCATTTCCTAAATTCCACAGCCTGGTCATCTACGGTATTTTGCTTGTTTTCTAGTTTTCTTCACCTTTTCAATCTTTTGCTTGTTATAGCACACGAAAACCGTTAATTTTTTCAAAAATCTCAAACGTTACACTTTTTTTGTGTTTTTCAATATTTTCCAAGCAACTACACTAAAAATTCATGGAAATTTCAAAAATATTTTTTGTTTTCTTCTATTTTTCGATATTTTGCTTGCTACATGTTGGGGTCAAAATTTGCACCCCAGTCGACTGGGTCAAAGTCAAGGTCAACCCCAAATAAGCTGGTCCAAGTCCAAGCAAGTGGGCCATGTCCAAGTCGAGCCCCGCGGCAGGCCTCCCCCATGCCGAAATAAAAAATCATGTAATAAATAATTTTGATGTAATTTTTTTATGCATGAATATAAGAAAATGGGCATAAAGCCAAATTTCTGTAAAGCTCATGGTTTATGTGCAAAAGAAATGAGCACATGAGACATGGGATGAGCAAAATGCCATTTTGTAAAGCCCAATGGGCTATATATAAAAGTGTATAGCCTATAAAGGCAACATGATGATGAATAAAAAAGAACTTTTCATTTCTCTAAAAAGGTTGGGGTTTTTGTGGCTCCTTCTCCTTCCTCAAGGTTCTAAACCTTCTTTCTTTTTTTGAATTAAATCAAGAGTTTAATTCTTCCTTTCTAAAAAATAAATAGTTTTTCACCACAAAACCCACAAAAGGGGCTCAGATCTTCCATTAGATCTTAAAAATGGGAGATTTTTAAATCTCACCCCCTCTTGTTCTCCAAGATCCGGCCGAAAAAAGAGGAGGAAGGAGACCCATCTCTAGAGATCCCATTTTGGGAAAGATCCAAGGCTCAGGGAAGAAGAAAAGGGCCCCTTGAGCATTTACAAAGATTTCTTGGAGTTTAACTCCACAAATCAAAGTTTCTGGGAGTTTAACTCCATAAGAATAAATTGACAATAATAATACATCTTTTTTAAGGAGTTTAACTCCCAAAAGTCAATTGGAGTACAACTCCCAGTACGGGGGGCTGAACCCCCTTTTGCTTTACGCTGGTGCCTTGCGTCCAGCGCCCGCGTGCCCCGCACGTGGGGCACGGGCGCCTTGCGCCCAGCGCCTGCGTGCCCCGCACGTGAGGCGCTAGCCCCTTCTTCCACGCATCTTTTGGATGCCTTTCTTTATACACACACATACTCCACAACACTGTCCGCGTTAACAAAAAATTCTAAAAGGGCGCTGCCCCGCACCCCGCAAGGGGGCTGCTAGCCCTCTTGAACCTCAGCCCAATATCCGGGTAGCGGGACCCCCGTAAAAACTCTGCGGGGCCCCCGATATATCCAAAACCCCTTCAAAACACAATACTGCACATTGAGTTCGCATGACCTGTTTGACCCGTCAATCGAAGGTTCTCTCGCTCCAAAGACGAGGGGTAATTAACGGCAGCTTAGTCCGCGGCTGCCGGAAATTCGGATCCCCACAATCAATAAACCCCAGCCTACCCTAGGCAGGGGGAATCTGTAATGCGCCTGACAAGCGCGCGCGTATTCCCATCTCAATGGGGTGACGAAACACCCTACAGATTTTGGCACGCCCGGTGGGACCTTATCTCTCCTCCCATATATCGGGTTAAACGTTCATGCGAACTCAATCAATGTACATATCGATTGCCTGTACTGAAATCATGCTTCTTTGTGCAGGTTAACAAATTTCAAATTGTATTCTTCGGACACAGCAAAATGTCTCCAAGGACAAGCTCAGCTCTCGACACAGCTCCCATCTCCTACACGATGAAGATGGACTCCAGGACGGTCCTCCCGGCTAGTATCGGGCGACAGTTGGAGGAACCGCCGCTACCATTTGGCTCTATTTTGTTCGTGTCAGCTAACGTCATCCCAGCTCCTCAAGCTCCGGTAACAAAAAAACCGGCCTCGAAAGGCAAGAGGCCAAATGTGGTGGTCTCGAAGACACCCCAACCCAAACGTGAGTCGGTGTTTGAACGACTTTCCTTGGCCCCAGCTGAGGGCAAGGCCATCAACACCAACAAAGCAACAAGGCATCTCGGGCAAGCGCCAGCGGTAACCTCGACAACTGCTCGATCGGGTATCTTCTCTAAGCTCCCCGTTAATCGACTCACGATGGCTTCCTGGATGACGGATGCCCGTCAAGCCCTCAAAATCGAGAAGCCAAGGTAGAAAAGGCTTAGATACTGAGCCAACAAAAGGGTTAGGGCTCATGCTAGGCTGAACTTCATAAGGTTCCAAGAACAGGGTTACCCCGCCAAAGATAAAGAGATGGCTGGATGTGTGGTCCACACTGTCTACATGTTGGGCACACGCAGCAAGAGCAAGGACGGGGCCATCATATCTCAAATCCAATCTGGCATGAATGTGGCTGCCACTTTTCAAGACCAGCCTCCTCTGGAAGGTAATGAAAACCCTTCTAGTGAGGCTGATAAGCAGA
The DNA here is from genome assembly GCA_030015575.1 of Agapanthus africanus. Taxonomy (NCBI): domain Eukaryota; kingdom Viridiplantae; phylum Streptophyta; class Magnoliopsida; order Asparagales; family Amaryllidaceae; genus Agapanthus; species Agapanthus africanus. The sequence goes on from JASDDO010000022.1 coordinate 617,563,301, forward strand.
GAGATCCTTCGGTTCATGAGGAGTCGGACTCGGAAAGCGAAGATGAGCCAATCTTCCGTCCCAAGAACGCAGAGCAGCCACTTCTCCAAGAGCTCCGAAAACAGCTCAGAAGCAAAGAAAAAGAGATGGCCAAGCTCTACTCAAAAATTGACGACTTGACGAATGTCGTGATGCAGCTCACGGCCCAAGTTGCCTCTCAACCACCCAATCAAGCGCGGGGCTCTGCCCATGAACCGAGAACGGTGTCCTGAGACAGCCAACGCCTATTCTCTCAAATCCAAAGGTGGGCGGTCCGCACGAAAGCCAGTCATATCCTATCTCGGCAAATGTCTTGGCTACCGATGACAGCAGCCCGCTAACTCAAGATCAAATCATGGATTTGGTTGCCAACAAAGTCAAAACCTTCGTAGCCGAAGCTGAAGCGTAAAAAGATATCAGCAGTGGAAGACCGTATCCTGCTCAGTATGATCTGGTAGAATTTCCTAGCGCCTATGTCATCCTCAAATTCGGAAGATTTGATGGGACGGGAAATGCGAATCAGCACATCGCCCACTTTATAGCCTCATGCGGGAATACTGAGGGTAATGATGCGCTTCTCCTCCGCCAGTTCGTTAATAGCTTAACCGATGTCGCTTTTGACTGGTACGCGAGCATTCCGGATGGCTCTGTTACTACTTTCGTCCAAATGGAATCTCTGTTCCGACAAAGGTTCATGAGTGTCAGCGATAAGATCACCATTGCCGACCTCGTAAGGACCAAGCCAATGAACAACGAAAGCAACACGGATTTTATAACCCGATAGCGCAATCTCTCCGTCAAATGTGAACCGCCGATAGAGCAGGACCAATCTGTCAGTCTCCTCGTCGGTGTTGGGGTAAAATTTTGCACACCGGTTGACCGAGTCAAAGTCAAGGTCAACCTCAAGCCAGGTGGGCCCAAGTCCAGGTCAAGCGGGCCCATGCCCAAGTCGAGCCCGCGGCCAGCCGCCTCCATGCCAAAATATAGATCATGTAATAAATAATTTTTTATGTAATTTTTTATGCATGAATGTATGCGAAATGGGCATAAAGCCAAATTTTTGTAAGCCCATGGCTTATGTGCAAAAAGAAATGGCACATGAGCCATGGGATGGCTAAAATGCCATTTTTGTAAAGCCCAAGGGGCTATATGTAAAGTGTATAGCCTATAAAGGCAAGGATAATGAAAATATCCCAACAACTTTTTCTCTCTCCAAAGAAAAATCTAGATGTGTGATCTTCTCCTTCCTCAAGGTTCTAACCTTCATCTTTTTTTTAATTAAATCAAGAGTTTTACTCTTCCTTTTCCAAAACTAAATAGTTTTTCACCACAAAACCCACAAAGGGGAACTCAGATCTGCCATCAGATCTCAGAAAGGAGAGATTTTTAGAATCTCATATCTCTTGATCTTCAAGATCCGACCAACAAAGGAAGAAGAAGGAGACCCATCTCCAGAAACCCCACTTTGGGGAAGAACTAGGGCTCAAGGGGAGAAGCCCTTCATCAGCTTCAAAACATCTTAGGAGTTTAACTCCTCACACACACACACACACACACACACACAGAGAGAGAGAGAATAATAAGTGCTCCTTTCTGGGAGTACAACTCCCATTGCAAGGACCAAGTCCCTTTTGCGCTCGAGCGCCCACGTGTTGACACGTGGCGCGCTAGTGCCCACGTGTTGACACGTGGCGCGCTAGCGCCCGAGCGCCCACGTGCTGACACGTGGCGCGCTAGCGCTCTTGCCCCAGAGCGCTAGCGCCCGAGCACCCACGTGCTAACACGTGGCACGCTAGCGCCCGAGCGCCCACGTGCTGACACGTGGCGCGCTAGCGCTCAGTGCGCCAGCGCTCTTGCGCTCAGAGCGCTAGCGTCCTAGCGCCCACGTGCTGACATGTGGCGCGCTAGCGCTCAGTGCGCTAGCGCCCGAGCGCCCACGTGCTGACACGTGGTGCGCCAGCGCTCAAAGCGCTGGCGCTGGCCCCACGCATCCTTTGGATGCTTTTTCCCTTTTTTTTTATATATATACATATATATATATACATATGTACACACATACGCACGCTGCACATTGAGTTTGCATGACCAGTTTAACCCGTCAATCGGAGGTTCTCTCGCTCCAAAGACGGGGGGAAATTAACGGCAGCTTAGTCCGCGGCTGCCGGAGATTCGGATCCCCACGATCAATAAACCCCGGCCTACCCAAGGCAGGGGAATCTGTAGTACTCCTGACAAGCGCGCGCGTATTCCCATCTCAATGGGGTGACGAAAAACACCCTACAATCGGAAATCCCAACAATTGGATGGCCCCGTTTTTATGCACCGCGGGTCTCAAAACATTCCAAGAACTGACCAGGAAAGTTCAGATGTTGGAGCGCTCAAAACAGGAGTCCTCCTCTGATTCCCAAAATAACAATAGGTCCTGGAGAAACCGAAAGGACGATAATCGCAAAGGCGGAAATTCCAACGATTTTGAATCTTTCAACACCTTAGCTAACCGAAATAAGCAAGGGATGAGCGGGCCTAATGCCAACCGGCCTCGGAAGCCAGTGTTCGGAGAGGGAGGAGAAGCTCCACTGAAAGAGAAACTGGATAAGGTCTATTCCTTCAGAAGGGACAAAATCCATAAAATATTCAAAGATGCCCTAAGAAACGGTCTACAATTGTTAGAATCAAAGAGACCGCAAGAAGCGAATATGACCGACGACCCCAAATATTGCCCCTATCACAGAGTGATAGGTCATGCCATTGAGGACTGCTTCGTCTTAAAAGATTGGGTCGAAAAGCAATACAAGGAAGGAGAGACAGAACTGTCTAAAGGCGTGTTAACAAACAGTCAAGCCACGACCGCCAATTTCATACAAACGGAGACCGAAGTCTTTCGGGAACCCGATTCTCTCAGACATCTGCCTTTCCATGAAAGGAGTTGACTACCACGTCGTTAAACTGGGAACAGTTGACCACCACGTCGTTAAACTGAAAACAGATGACCACCACGTCGTTAAACTGGGAACAGTCGACCTCTAAGTCGTTAAACTGGGGATGTAAAAATATGTAAATAAAACAAAAATATAAAAATAAAAATATAAAAAGCCGAAATGATGGGGCAACTCGTAATAAAAATCAGCGAGTAAAAATAAAGATGAAAATAAAGCCGAAATGATTGGGGCAACCGTGAATAAATAGCAATTGTGACCTTCGCGATAAGAAAAGCTGAAATGATAGATCAATCGAGGTAAAAAAAATGGCGAATGATGAGTCGCTCCTGGTACCATATTCCAGTGCGGCGATGTAGACGCCAACCAGATTCTGAATGTCCCAATGGCGAATGATGAGTCGCTCCTGGTACCATATTCCAGTGCAGCGATGCAGACGCCAACCAAAATCCAATTTCCCAAAATTCTTCCGGCCCTACGGTTGGTCCCCAAGTTGACTACCGTATACATTCCACGGGCTCAAATAATTCTCATCATACCCATACCCCACCGCAATCACCAGTTACGCGGCTGGTCTCTGCCCTTGGAATTATGCTCTATTTAGGAAGACCCACTCATGTGTCCTCACGATACATGAGGAGAACAAACTTACGGGATTCTCACGACTCGTAAGAAAACACCTTCGTGGGATCCTTACGACTCACAAAGGAAAAAAACACTTGGTAGTCCCCACGACTCCTAAGGAGAAAGTACACCTACGAGATCCTTTCGACTCGTAGAGAGAAAATGCTTTTATGGGACACTTACGGCTCATAAAATTGAAAAGTCTTAGGTGATAGGGACCTAAACCTATCTCCTAAGCCATCGCTCCCCAACAGGAAAAGGCAAATGATGAATTGCTCCTGGCACATGTGCTTCAGTGTTAGCAACGCCGATGTTTACCCTAACCCCAAAATTCCAAACTCCAATCCAATAGATCCTTAAGTCTTTAAACTGGGAACAGATGACCTCTAAGTCGTTAAACTGGAAACAGATGACCCCTAAGTCGTTAAACTGGGAACGAGGGAAATCTCCTCATGGCAAATGATGATTCGCTGGGAAGGCCTAATTGCACCACTCCTCCTTACCTTCCTCCTGCCGTCTCCCTCCTCTTTGCTCCTGGTACCATATTCTAGTGTAGCGATGCTGATGTCAACCCAAATCAAATCAAACCAACAACCTCCGCGGCAGAATCATGCTTCGTCTCAGAGTGTACCCCGTGTCGAAATCATGCTTCGCCTCGGAGTATCCACCTTCCCAGTCGGAATTATGCTTCTCCTGGGAATCATCCTCTACATCAAAACCAGTGACACTCCGTGCCGGGGACAAGTCAACCAGCGACTTCCTCGTTGGAATTATGCTCCGTCCCGGAATCAAGTCAACCAGCGACCTCCTCCTCAGAATTATGCTCTGTAAGTCCATGTCATGCACCCCACGAACTTGCGGGGAGGCGGAATATATGAATAATGATTATCAAAGCTTCGTAACACGGACTTGAGCGCATGAATCGTATCTAAACCGTTACTAACAAACTACGAAAGGTTTAACTACTCGGATTCGAAGTTATACCTCACGTTACTTGTCCTTCGGGTCTTCATCGCGGTCCTCCACTCCTCGTAGGCTCCTTGGAACATCGGCACCTCAACGGCCTCTTCGAATCAAAGATGATCCACCCGAGAGCTCCTACTACAAGCTTGATCTCTAACTTGAGATAACTAGGTTGCTCAAAGTGCTAATCTAAGCTACCTAGAGGATATAGAGTGAGGTTATGGATGTATTAGTCTAGCTAACCCTTGATCTCAACACATGAGAGGTTAGCGTTAGGGTTTCAAGAATAAGAGAGCTTGAGGAGAGAGAAGGTGGTGATTAGAATGAATTAAAATTGTTTCTCACTTCTAATATATTATGAAGCATAAAGAATTATCAAATGAATAATTCAAATGCATTATCATCATGCTTCATTGAATATGTGCAATGAATCATCAAGTGAGTCATTAAGCAATAAATGCTTCATTAACTCACTTGAATGATTCATCTCATGAGTCACAAAATCAATTAATGCTAATGCCACCTTACCCTCCAAGTCACCATGCTTCTAGAAGCTTCCCGGAAAATTACGAGAACGTCCCTCCAATCCGTGAAAACACGGAAAAACTTTAGACTGTATAAATCCAATAACCTGATACTAGAAACTGGCTTAAACCAAAGCCGACTAGTTAAAACTGTCCGAACGTCGTACGTGCGTAAACACACGTATGCGTCCGAACCCTTGTCGTAAAACCATACGACCTCTATATCGTTTCGCCTGGAGCAGGGAAACTCTCTGTGTGGGACTATAAAGACTCGACACTACACTGGCAGTGGGTTTAACCACAGACCGCAAGCGACACTAGCTGTACGTAACGGTCCCCAGGTAGATGTCGATAAGAAGGCCGATGGGGAAAACCATCCGAACTCCTACTGAGCCTGATGTGACAATCTCCGTACAGTCCAGTCTGTTCGTCTAAGACTATCGCATATCGAGCCTAGGGGGCGGCAAGCGTCAGTCCCCTAATAGCTGTATAAGTCGTGTCGGAGCGTAGCCCATTACACCCTGAGAAACTACTGGAACCTACCAGTAAATCTCGCTTGCCCTGGCCAGGGACTTTGCGTAATGGCTCTCTGACACAGCGCGATATCAACTCCCAATACCGGGAGAGACGAATCCTGTCTAACCGCCACTGCCTCTAAGTGCTCGGGACTGCACCCAACTGCTACCTGTTTGCACGACTCCTTTGAGCCGTGGTAGGGTAGCAATCTAAGAACAGTGGGACACACTCGAGGCGAAGTAGCAGTGTTAAGTCTGCGGACTATGCTGTACTCATGTCACCTGGGAACTGTTAACTGACGATGGGTATAATACCAACCAATCAGTTCCCCTGCGAGTCCTGTCCGGTGTACCCGTAACCTAACGAGCACATGTATACTATCTTCAGTACGATGTACTGATGGCTGTGGGACAGACCATCTCCCCAACTGGGATGAGAAGCGTACACACTTAGTCTACTCCGGAATATCGATGTCCTGTCTCGATAATCCTACGACTAGGGACAAGTATAGGATGTTGCTTATAGACTACCCAGCCCCCACTAGTGTGACTGCCATCACAACGCTGGTAATCAAGCAAAGATCCTATGGGCTCTACTAATATGTATAAGTGATACGTTACAAGAAACATATGCACATATTAAATTAGACACAAACCAAGTAGCATACTACCATTTTTAGCAAGACTGTATATACAACTGTGAATATCCCAAGCTTCCATTAAGTAATATACATACAAGCATGATACAATAATGGCCCCTAGGGCATATACACTTACAATCTCCCAGTTGCACTATGGCCATGAGCTGGCATATCGTAGACCTATCATCTCGAATAGCCTCTCGAACTTCGTTTGAGGAAGGGCCTTTGTGAATGAATCGGCAATGTTATTCTCTGTCTCTACTCTTTTCACCTCGATCTCCCGGCGATCTACGATCTCCCTGATCAGGTGGTACCGCCTTATGATGTGTCTGGACTTCTGATGGGGCCTGGGCTCCTTCGCTAAAGCTATAGCGCCGTTGTTGTCACAATACAAAGGTATTGGATCAACACTGGTAGGAACCACCTGAAGTTCTGTGAGGAACTTCTTCATCCAGACAGCTTCTTTTGCGGCATCGCAAGCAGCTATGTACTCTGCTTCCATCGTTGAGTCAGCAACGGTCTCCTGTTTGGAACTCTTCCAACAGACCGCCCCTCCATTAAGGGTAAAGACATAACCCGACATGGATTTGGAGTCATCTTTGTCACTCTGGAAGCCGGAGTCGGCAAAGGCCTCAATATGGAGGTCTTTTCCGCCATACACCAAGAACATATCTTTAGTCCTCCTTAGGTACTTGAGAATGTTCTTTACTGCTATCCAGTGATTCTCCCATGGGTTTGCCTGATACCGGCTTGCAACGTTCAATGCGTATGCTACATCTGGTCCGGTACATAACATCGCATACATTATAGAGCCTACCGCAGAAGCGTAGGGTATAATCGACATGCGATCCCTTTCCAAATCAGTCTTGGGAGACATCTCTTTGGAGAGGGTGATTCCGTGACAAGCCGGTAGATTACCGCGCTTAGAATCATCCATACTGAATCTCTTCACTATGATGTCTATGTACCTGGACTGCGAAAGTCCTAACATCCTCTTTGATCTATCACGATAGATCCGGATCCCCAGAATGTAGGTGGCATCACCCAGGTCTTTCATGGAGAATTTATGTGACAAGAATCTTTTGACTGACTGTAACATAGGAATATCATTTTCTATTAGGAGAATGTCATCCACGTACAAGACGAGGAATACTACAGCTCTCCCTACAATCTTACTGTATATGCAAGGTTCATCTGGATTTTTGATAAAGTCGAATTCTTTGACAGCATCATCAAAACAGATGTTCCAACTCCGCGATGCCTGCTTTAGTCCATAAATGGACTTAAGCAACTTGCATACTTTATCGCTGCTCCCACTCTGAATGAATCCCTCTGGCTGATCCATATAGACGCTCTCTTCCAAATTACCATTTAGAAAGACCGTCTTTGCATCCATCTGCCAGATTTCATAATCGTGGAAGGCATCAATAGCAAGGACCCGAATAGATTTAAGCATAGCCACTGGAGAAAAGGTTTCGTCATAGTCCAAACCAGGTCTTTGACGGAAACCCTTTGCAACAAGTCTAGCCTTATAGGTTTCAACCTGTCTATCTACACCAATCTTCTTTTTGAAGATCCATTTGCATCCTACGGGTTTTACCCCATCTGGAGTAATGTCCAAAGTCCATACTTTGTTAGTGTACATGGACTCCATTTCGGTTCGCATTGCATCCAGCCATTTTATTGAGTCACCGCTATGAATGGCTTGCTGAAAGCTAGTAGGGTCATCTTCATCAATGACACAATCCTCTCTATCCCCATCTATGAGAAAACCGTAGTATCTCTCAGGCGGATGAGACGGCCTACTACTCCTGCGGAGAGGTGTGGGAATGTCCAATTCTTCTTGAACTACTGGTTCTACCATACTTTCAGTTGTAGTTTGTTGTTCTAGAATTTCTTCCAGTTCTATTTCGCTCCCACTTGTATCCTTTTCTAAAATTTGCTGTTCTAAAAAATGGGCATTACGAGAAACAAAAACCTTTTGTTCCTCTGCGTTATAGAACAGATACCCCTTGGAGTTCTTGGGATATCCCACAAACTTATATTGTACTGATCGTGCCTCGAGCTTGTCCGCATACTGTTTTTTTAACAAAAACCGGACATCCTCAAATCTTCAGATACTGAAGATAGGGTTTTTTCCCACTCCACATCTGATATGGGGTGGTAGGCACTGTCTTGGTAGGAACCATGTTCAGAAGATATGCCGATGATTCTAGCACATATCCCCAGAATGATCGCGGTAACTCAGCGTTACTCATCATGGAACGAACCATATCCAATAGGGTTCGATTCCTCCTTTCCGATACACCGTTATGTTGTGGTGTGTATGGAGGAGTAAGCTGATAGAGAATTCCATTCTCTTCTAAGTAACCCAGGAACTCGGCACTTAAGTATTCACCACTTCGATCAGATCTCAGTGTCTTTATACTCTTGCCTGTTTGTTTTTCCACTTCATTCTTGTATTCTTGGAATTTCTCAAAAGCCTCGGATTTATGCTTCATTAAGAAGACATATCCATACCTAGAGAAATCATCCGTAAAAGTAATGAAGTAGGAATAACCACCTCGCGCATGTGTAGACATTGGACCGCACACGTCACTATGTACGAGTCCCAAGAGCTCGCTTGCTCTTACTCCGTGTCCAGTGAACGGAGTCTTTGTCATCTTTCTTTTGAGACAAGATTCACAAGTAGCAGATTGATATTCGAACGGATTCAAATATCCTTCTCTATGTAACTTAGTCAACCTTCTCTCATTGATATGACCTAGTCTACAATGCCATAAGAAAGCCTGATTTATTTCTGAAGACTTTCTTTTAAGTGTGTTTGAAAACCTGAGCTTGACTTAATACGTATATACCGTTATCTAATGTACCGGACCCAATCATAACTTGATTTAGGTGGATGTTAACTACATCGCTTACGAATGTAAAATCATATCCCTCTCTCGAAAGTGAGGATACTGATATGATATTACATGTCATACTAGGTACATAAAAACAGTTACGTAGAATCAATATATGCCCACTTGTCAAACCTAGGCGATATTCTTCCACGGATTCAGCGTCTACGCTCATTCCGTTTGCAACTCTGAGAGACCAATCACCTACTTTTATAACTCTACGGTTTCTCAAAGCATGTATTGAATTACAGATATGAGATCATGCTCCGGTATCTAGTACCCAGGAAGTAGAGTTAATTGACAAACAGTTCTCAATAACAAATACACTTGAGGCTGAAGCCACAACATGCTTCGAATCCTGGCTAATGGTTTTGCTAGCCCTGCAATCATTCTGCCAATGTTCATTCCTGTAATAATAGGAACTTCCCTCTTTTACTATATCCTGTCCCGAAACTTTTGCCCTTCTCTTTCCTTCTACTTCCCTGGTTTCCTTCATGGTAGAAGGCATAGACTGTAGAATCAAGTCAGTATCTGACTCGTTTCCCAACGCAGTCTCCAGGTCCTGGAGCTCATCAATACAGCTAGTCATTGTAAGGACGTTGTCCCCAACAGATGACCCGTCAGCCAACCTCGCTTGAATTAATTCGTTCGAGGTCTCATATCTTGCGATATGAGATTGCTCTCCATATAAATCTTTGTTATAGAGAAAGATGGAAACTAAGTCCATCTTCTCGTGCTGCTTCTGGTATACACCATCAACTGAAGCTAACACGAGGCACTTAGCTTTCGCTTTATCTTTTTCCCTTGTCTGACTGATATCCATATCCGCGACAGTGGAAACTGGACCTGGGACGGCGGGATCTTGAGTAGTAATAGGGTGGTCCAGCTTGTCATAGGCAATGGACATCTGGACAGACTTTTGCCACTCATATAAGTAAGATTCAGTCAAATTATTATCTAGATGTAACCTAGTCGTGGTCACAAGATCGCTGCAATTAAGAGAGAGAGAAGAAAACATTTTAGTATGATGCTCTTGCAAGTTTAGAATGGTTTTTAATTTATCTAAACAGGATGGCTCCCACTGTTTCTCGAATCCCTCCTCAAACCATAAAAGAAGAATTAGCCAGGACTATTCTCACCGTACAATTCTTGCTTAACCGTTCATCCAGGTCAGTGTCGATACTTCGAGGGAGGTTTTCCAACGCTTTCGCAAAGTTCCTTAATTAAATAACCTCTTTTCTCTGGGGGCGTAACCCCGCTGACACCTTTCTAGGCACCTACTTGGTTTATAGCATTGATCGTTAAGTGAAGAATCTCCTGATAAGTAGTATATACTCACAGTAGGATCGGGATCCAAAATATCATCGTATGATAATGTTGAAGGAATCCTACCAACATTCATCAAACTCCAAAATGATATGCTCTCTCTGCAAATTTCAGTTTCTTTAGAAATTCCCGATATAGATTTTTGCCCCATGCTCTTATGACCTTGGCGTTGGTCAAAATGTCATAAGTCACATGTCAAGTTCTACCCATCATTGTCCTTGTTAATTTGAACTCATCCGTACATATCCCTGACGTTGGCCAAATGATAATACGACTGTCCCAAACTAACACATCTATCTATGCAACAAATGAAATACCCCAGCAGTTACCAAACACTATGCCCTGGCGTTGGTCAAATGCATAGCTTGAATACTACTGAATATCCAAATGAAATGACGGAGGGCTACGAATGGTTTTGGCAAAACCGTGAACGTAGTGAACTTGATATAATCGAAGGAACCTGATACTTTTTAAAAGGAGTGGTTAAAACTCCGCAATTTAAAAATTCTGATCTTTTTAAAATAACCGAGTGGTTTCTTTTAAATTTGTTCCAACGATTAAACTATGGTTATTATAATAATGCGTCCCATCTTTATCCTATCATTGCAGAAAACAACGAAAATACCACGTCCTCTTATGCCATCCGCATTCGCCACGGGGTCCAATCATCACCCGTTAGGTTACTTAACTAACGACAGAGCGGGGGCTGGGCTAGCGCGGGTGTAAAACATAAGTGACGTCTAATAGCTATCATATATAGATATTGTACATTCTTCAGACGCAATAATAAGCATTCCAGATCACTGATGAACTTTATTGGATATAATAGTAATCCGCATTTGTTTTGAGCCTGCAATAAAAGACGGATTACACAGTTGTGATGAATAGCCATTACCCCACCCTAGACCCCTACGGGTACGGAAAACTACCCGCCAAGTACCCGAAGTGAAGCGGTCTCCCTCAACAAAGTGAGTAGACCACTAAACACTTCAAAATACCCGGTAGTTTGTGTACCCCGCCTTGGGTCTATCTTAGGAGCAAAAAACAGTAAAAATAAATAATACAACGGTGGCTACAACCGCAACCTGGATGTGCCCCGCAAAAGAATAACATCATATTACATTTACATTGAATGAATGAATATTAAACCCATCTCAAACCCCGGCTCATCATCACAACACTCCAATCAAGTCCATATACATAAACAGTAAACATTACAGAAATGTGCAATCCCTTGCCAACCGACATACTAGCAGTTAGGGGAGGTTTACGAACACATTAAACATTACAGATAATAACCCGATTAGCAATTAGTTTAGAACATCGATCGACTACCTTTATCCGTGTCTACCCCAAAAACAAACCTGTACTGAAGTAACCTGGGTAGAAAACAGAATATACAGGAAAACAAAACACAAGAAACTATGAATTACTGTGAAACTCCGAGTCAACTCGGCGTTGACTTGGCGGCGGACCCGCGGCCAAAAGCACCATTTGGCCACGGTTCTGCGGCCGTCTTGCCGAGTTGTGTCCTCGTATTTTCCCAGAACTCTTATAATACCCTGCTGTGAATTTTAAGGCATATCAAAAAAAATTTTAGACATGTTTAAAATTAACAGAAACTTAGGGATCTCTGGGGTTTCGTTTTCGCGTTTTCTGACGATCGAAATTCTAATCATTTGCTAACAAGCTAGTAATGGTTTAGTTGGCTCTGATACCACTGTAAGTCCATGTCACGCACCCCACGAACTTGCGGGGAGGCGGAATATATGAATAACGATTATCAAAGTTTCGTGACACGGACTTGAGCGCATGAATCGTATATAAACCGTTACTAGCAAACTACGAAAGGTTTAACTACTCGGATTCGAAGTTATACCTCACGTTACTTGTCCTTCGGGTCTTCATCGCGGTCCTCCACTCCTCGTAGGCTCCTTGGAACATCGGTATCTCAACGGCCTCCTCGAATCAAAGATGATCCACCCGAGAGCTCCTACTACAAGCTTGATCTCTAACTTGAGATAACTAGGTTGCTCAAAGTGCTAATCTAAGCTACCTAGGGGATATAGAGTGAGGTTATGGATGTATTAGTCTAGCTAACCCTTGATCTCAACACATGAGAGGTTAGGGTTAGGGTTTCAAGAATGAGAGAGCTTGAGGAGAGAGAAGGTGGTGATTAGAATGAATTGAAATTGTTTCTCACTTCTAATATATTATGAAGCATAAAAAATTATCAAATGAATAATTCAAATGCATTATCATCATGCTTCATTGAATATGTGCAATGAATCATCAAGTGAGTCATTAAGCAATAAATGCTTCATTAACTCACTTGAATGATTCATCTCATGAGTCACAAAATCAATTAATGCTAATGCCACCTTACCCTCCAAGTCACCATGCTTCTAGAAGCTTCCCGGAAAATTACGAGAACGTCCTTTCAATCCGTGAAAACACGGAAAAACTTTAGACTGTATAAATCCAATAACCTGATATTAGAAACTGGCTTAAACCAAAGCCGGCTAGTAAAAACTGTCCGAACGTCGTACGTGTGTAAACACACGTATGGGTCCGAGCCCTTGTCGTAAAACCATACGACCTCTATATCGTTTCGCCTGGAGCAGGGAAACTCTCTGTGTGGCTCTAAAGACTCGACACTACGCTGGAAGTGGGTTTAACCACAGACCGCAAGCGGCACTAGCTGTACGTAATGGTCCCCAAGTAGATGTCGATAAGAAGGCCGATGAGGAAAACCATCCGAACTCCTACTGAGCCTGATGTGACAATCTCCATACAGTCCGGTTTGTTCGTCTAAGACTATCGCATATCGAGCCTAGGGGCGGCAAGTGTCAGTCCCCTAATAGCTGTATAAGTCGTGTCGGAGCGTAGCCCATTACACCCTGAGAAACTACTGGAACCTACCAGTAAATCTCGCTTGCCCTAGCCAGGGACTTTGCGTAATGGCTCTCTGACACAGCGCGATATCAACTCCCAATACCGGGAGAGACGAATCCTGTCTAACCGCCACCGCCTCTAAGTGCTCGGGACTGCACCCAACTGCTACCTGTTTGCACGACTCCTTTGAGCCGTGGTAGGGTAGCAATCTAAGAACAGTGGGACACACTCGAGGCGAAGTAGCAGTGTCAAGTCTGCGGACTATGCTGTACTCATGTCACCTGGGAACTGTTAACTGATGATGGGTATAATACCAACCAATCAGTTCCCCTACGAGTCCTGTCCGGTGTACCCGTAACCTAACGAGCATCTGTATACTATCTTCAGTACGACGTACTGATGGCTGTGGGACAGACCATCTCCCCAACTGGGATGAGAAGCGTACACACCTAGTCTACTCCGGAATATCGATGTCATGTCTCGATAATCCTACGACTAGGGACAAGTATAGGATGTTGCTTATAGACTACCCAGCCCCCACTAGTGTGACTGCCATCACAACGCTGGTAATCAAGCAAAGATCCTATGGACTCTACTAATATGTATAAGTGATACGTTACAAGAAACATATGCACATATTAAAGTAGACACAAACCAAGTAGCATACTACCATTTTTAGCAAGACTGTATATACAACTGTGAATATCTCAAGCTTCCATTAAGTAATATACATACAGGTATGATACAATAATAGCCCCTAGGGCATATACACTTACATGCTCCGCCCTGGAATCAAGTCAACCAGCGACCTCCTCGTCGAAATTATGCTCTGCCCTGGAATCAAGTCAACCAGCGACCTCCCTGTCGGAATTATGCTTCGACTCGGAATCAAGTCAACCAGCGACCTCCTCGTCGGAATTATGCTCCGCCCTGGAATCAAGTCAACAAACGACCTCCTCGTCGGAATTATGCTCCGCCCTGGAATCAAGTCAACAAGTGACCTCCTCGTTGGAATCATGCTCCATCCTGGAATCAAGTCAACCAGCGACCTCCCTGTCGGAATTATGCTTCGACTCGGAATCAAGTCAACCAACGACCTCCCCGTTGGATTTAAGCTCCATCTCGGAATCAAGTCGACTAACAAGCTCTGCGTCGAAATCATGCTTCGTCTCAGAATGTATCCCGTGTCGAAATCATGCTTCGCCTCAGAGTATCTAGCTTCCCTGTCGGAATTATGCTTCGCCTGGGAATCAATCTCTGCATCGAAATTATGCTTCGGTCAGAATGTCTACCGCCCGTCGAAATTATGCTCCGACCCCCTTTGGAACCATGCTCCGCTCATCGGAATCATGCTCCGATCCCTGGAATCATGCTTCGCTCCTCGGAATCATTCTCCGATCCCTGGAATCATGCTTCGCTCTTCGGAATCATGCTCCGATCCCTGGAATCATGCATCTACTCTTCGGAATTATGCTCCGATTCTCGGAATTATGCGCCGATCCTCGGAATTATGCGCCGATCCTCGGAATTATGCGCCGACGCTTCGGAATGATACCCTGACCCTGGAATTATGCTTCCCAAATCGGAATGATGCTCTGATCCTCGGGAATCATGCTCCCCGAGGGATGCTCCGCCCCCAGAATGATGTTCCACCTCGAAGTCCAACTTCAAGATCCATCAATTTCATGCACACAACTCATATGTGCGGTGCGCGGTTATTGATGGGGGACACTTTGTTTGGGTCAAAATTTGCATCCTAGTCGACCGGGTCAAAGTCAAGGTCAACCCCAAGTAAGCGGGCCCAAGCCCTAGCAAGTGGACCCATGCCCAAGTCGAGCCCCGCGGCCGGCCCCCCATGCCGAAATAAAAAATCATGTAATAAATAATTTTGATATAATTTTTTTATGCATGAATGTAAAGAAAATGGGCACAAAGCCAAATTTCTGTAAATCACATGGCTTATGTGCAAAAGAAATGAGCACATGAGACATGGGATGGGCAAAATGCCATTTTGTAAAGCCCAAGGGGCTATATGTAAAAGTATATAGCCTATAAAGGCAACATGATGATGAATAAAAAAGAACTTTTCATTTCTCTAAAAGGTTAGGGTTTTTGTGCCTCCTCCTTTCTCAAGGTTCTAAACCTTCTTCCTTTTTTTGAATTAAATCAAGAGTATATAACTCTTCCTTTCTCAAAAATAAATAGTTTTCACCACAAAACCCACAAAGAGGAGCTCAGATCTTCTATTAGATCTCAAAAAGGGGACATTTTTTAAATTTCACCCCCTCTTGTTCTTCAAGATCCGGCCGAAAGAAGAGGAGGAAGGAGACTCATCTCCAGAGATCCCATTTTGGAAAAGATCCAAGGCTCAGTGGAGAAGAAAGGGGTCTCATTGAGCATTTATAAAGATTTCTTGGAGTTTAACTCCACAAATCAAAGTTTCTGGGAGTTTAACTCCATAAGAATAAATTAACAATAATAATACATCTTTTCTTTAAGGAGTTTAACTCCTAAAAGTCAATTGGAGTACAACTCCCAGTACGGGGTGCTGAGCCCCCCTTTACTTTCCGCCGGTGCCTTGCACCCAGCGCCCGCATGCCGCGCACATGGGGCGCCTTGCGCCCAGTGCCCGCGTGTCGCGCGCGTGGGGCGCCTTGCGTCTTGCGCCCAACGCCCGCATGCTGCGTACGTGAGGCGCTGGCGCCTTCTCCCACGCATCCTTTGGATGCCTTTCTTTATACACACACACACACATACTCCACAACACTGCCCCCATTAAAAAAAATTATAACGGGGCGTTGCCCCGCACCCCGCAAGAGGGCTGCTAGCCCTGTTGACCCATGGCCCGCTATCCGGGTAGCGGGACCCCCGTAAAAACTCTGCGGGCCCCCCGATATATCCAAAACCCCTTCAAAATACAATACTGCACATTGAGTTCGCATTATCTGTTTGACCCGTCAATCGGAGGTTCTTTCGCTCCAAAGACGAGGGGTAATTAACGGCAGCTTGGTCCGCGGCTGCCGGAAATTCGGATCCCCACAATCAATAAACCCCAGCCTACCCTGGGCAGGGGGAATCTGTAATGTGCCTGACAAGCGCACGCGTATTCCCATCTCAATGGGGTGACGAAAATCACCCTACACTACATAGGACAATAAATCGCGAATTTTCAAAAATCTCAAAATCTTCGATTATCTCCTGATTTCAGTCTTTTGTTGTCTATAACGTACGATAATTACTGGATTTTCAAAAATCTCAAAACATCTAGTTTTTTGTTTTTTCAATGTTTTGCACGACGCATGAAAATCGCGAAATTTTAAAAAATCTCATAACTTTTGTTTTCTTCTGTTTTTCGATATTTTGAATATAATAATAGCATTGGAAAATCGCGAATTTTCAAAACTCTCAAAATTTTCTTTTTTGGTTTTCACTACTTGCATGTCTCTAGCAAATGCAAACCGCGAGATTTTTAGAAGTCCAAAAGATTTTAATTTTCTTTTGTTATTTATATCTTTTGTATGCGATAGCATATGAAAACCGTGAAATTTTTAAAATTCTCAAAGTTTTCCGTGATCTTTGATTTTTCAATATTTTGCCTATATTAAAAAATTTCAAAATTTCCGGTTTTCTTCAATTTTTCAATATATTCGATGGTATAGCAAATGAATTTTTTTAAAAAAATCACAATTTTCAGTTAAAATCACAGAATTTTTAAAAAAAAAGTCTACATTCTTTGGTTTTTCAATGCATGATATGGCACAGGAAAATCATGTAATTTTTAAATATCTGAAAATGTATAGCTTTCTTTGGTTTTTCGGTGTTTTAGACATGAAATTGCGAGATTTTTTAAAATCTAAAAATTTATAGTTTTCTTTATGTTTTCAATATTTTGCTTGATACATCTTATGGAAATCACAAAATTTTCGGGATATCTATAAATATTCTTCTTTTCTGTTCTTTAATATTTTGCTTGTTACAGTGCACGAAATCGCAAAATTTTTTAAGTTCTCAAAATTTCCAGTTTAGCTTTGGTTTTCAATATTTTGCATGCTGTCGCACGAAAATTGTGAGATTTTCAAAAATCTTAAAATTTTCTATTTTCTTTGGTTTTTCAATATTTTGCTATCTATTACGGATGAAAACCCTGAAATTTTCAAAAATATCAAAATTTCTACTTTTCTTCCTTTTTTAATCGTTTGCTTGCTAATATATAACACATGAAAATTGTCAAAAATCTCAAATTCAAATTTTCTTTGATTATTTCCTTGTATGCTTATGCAGATGAAAATCACTAAATTTTCAAATATCTCAATTTTTTAATTTTCTTTTTCTTTTCTTGTGCTATATCACACGAAAATCGTGAAGTGTTTGACAACACCAGCATTTCAAGTTTTCTTCGGTTTTTTTATAGTTTGATATTGTTGCACATGAAAATCGCGAAATTTCTTGTTTTTGGGTTCTTCAATATTTTGGTTGTTTTCGCATGCTGAAAATCGAGGAATTATCAAAAATATCAAAATTTCTGGTATTCTTTTCTTTTTTGAAGTCTTCTACTTGGCTTCACACACAAAAATCGTGAAATTGTCATAATCTCAAAGTTTTCTTCCCTTTTTAATCCCTTGATCGTTACAACACACGAAATATATGAAATTTTGAAAATCTCCGAATTTTCTGTTTTCATCCGTATTTTGAAAAAAAACTAGCTTAGCACAAGAAAATTTCACAAATCTCAAAATTTTCAATATTCTGCGGTTTTTACAATCTTTTGAGCACTTGAAAATTACGAAATTTTAAAAAATCTCAAAATCTCAAATTTTCTTTTGTTTTTAGATTTTTTGCGTGCTATAGCATACAATTGTCGATCCACTGAGGTTAGGAGTAAAGTGATATTTATAGGTTGCATTTAATTTAATATTACAGTATCTAGAAATATGTCCTAAATTACAACAATAATTACATGTAACATTTGCATATCTATTAACGTATCTATATGTATTTGAACTTTTAACAGATTTATTGGTTTTTTCATATTTTGAATCGTCATGAAAACCTATAACTTGACGTTTATAATGATTTATGCAAGTTCCTAACATAACGTTAAGATCGTCTTTAGTTCTGATAAACTTAAGAACTATATTTTCCTTAATTTCTAATTTTCTTTTTAAATAAAAATTTCATTATTTAAAGTTCCTATAGCATTAAGCGTATTTATATGCGCTTCTTCTTTTAAGATTAAATTTTCTTTTAAATCATTATTTTCTAAAATTATTTTTTTACATTTAGCTTTAATTGGACCATCATCTATGTTATTACTATCTTTTACTTGTTTATATTTTGAGTGAATTTTATCATAATTAGATTTTAAGTAAAACCATAAATTAACTAAGGTTTTTTTAGATAAACTTTCGATATCAAGAATATCATCACTAACTTCATCATCATTTATCACCATAAAGCACATATTCACGACGACTTCATTTTCTGACCCACTTGAGTCATATTCATCCCAGATGGCCTGAAAAATGTGTCTTTCTGAACCCTTTTTCCATTTGAATTTGTCCTTCTTGACTTTAAGGTTCGGACAATCCGTCTTTACGTGACCTTTGTTGCATTCAAAGCATTGCACGACTTTAGTTGAATTCAGTTGTTTCTTAAAAGAGTTGTCTCTATTCTTAAGAAATCTTTTAAAGTCCCTTGCGATATTAGCTATTTTTTCATCGTCACTTTCGTCGTCGCTTGATGAATGAGTGTCTTTGATCTTGTTAGTTGATGCTTTTACTATGATATTCTTGTGTTGGTTGTCTTCTTTAATCTTGATGTTACCAAATTGCATTTCATATGTCTTTAATTTACCAATGAGAGTATCAACACCCATGGCACTTATGTCGTTTGCTTCTTCTATCGCGGTAATCTTAGGCTGCCAAGATAGAGTTAGTAGTCGCAGATTTTATAATTCTTTTCTTTCTTTACGAATTTCTTTCCTATGTTAAATAATTCAATTACTATGATATTAAACCTAGAGTACATGAAATCTACAGTTTCATTTTCTTTCATAGAAAATATTTTGTATTTATGCATTAAACGATTTATCTTACTTTTTTTTACTTGGTTAGTCCCCTCATATGCAGTCTCAAGGGTATTCCAGATATCATGTACCGTTTGCCACTTGGAAATTCTATTGAATTCTTCTGGGACCAGTGAGAAATGAAGGGCATACATGGATTTAACATTTAAGGTCATAGAACGCTTATCAGCGTTAGAATAAGGTCTTGTAGTAGGAATAACATAGGGTGTATCTAAAATATCTAATATTTCTAAGTCTATATATTTTAAAAATATTCTCATTTTGGTTTTTCAAAACTGAAAGTTTGTACCGTTAAATAGTGGAGGTCGTGTGGTGGATTGACTCTCTAATTGATTTGCCATTATAAGATCTATAAACTCAAAATGTTAATCTTTAAAATATGAGCAACTTGCTCTGATACTATAATTGTAAATACCTTAGAGAGGATGAATAAGGTAACTACATGTCCTGTGGTAAATTTAAAACTTAATTTCTATATCTTGTATTGATTACTAGGTTTCTGCGGAAATAATTTAAACAAGTTAAATAATAAAACTTAATGCAGTAATCAAAACAACACAGAAAAAGAAATAGAGTCAAGAGCAATACAAACATAAGAGATTTGTTGACTAGGGTTCACCACTTCCAGTGGCTAGTTCACGCCTGAGACACATTCTTAGGATTTTCCATTATAGTGTGAAGAACATGAATCCCTCTTCACAGGGATGCGAAGAACAAGAATCCGTCTTCATAAGGATCACCCATTTGAACTTATGATTCCTTGGGAAAGTCTTTTTCCTCTCTAATCCGTGATTTTCTAGGAAAGTTGTCATGCCCCGCTTCCCAGTAGACGGAAATGGTGACGTAGCAGGCCACAACGTATTTACTATAAAATAAATACGTTAAGCGTAATTAAGCAATATGTAAATGTACAAGAATGACAAGAGTATTAAAATAAAACATCAATTTTATTTACATTCGTTTTTACATACAACTGTTTGAAAATAAAAGATACAATGAGTAAAGCAGTGCCTAAACAATAGCATACATGAAAGTAAATGCAGGGGAAACTAGAAGTCAGGCTGAGCGGTGAGCTGGTCCAAGTCCTCCTGGCTCGACTCAATCTCCTCAGAGTCTAGTCCTCCTGACGAACATTCCAAACAAATAAATAGAAAGGAATGTCATCAGCGAACTATCGCTCGGTAAGTCCCAAAATAAGAAAGAGAATATAACAAGTAATGTGAAAAGAACAGATAAGTTATGTATGATTGATTATCGGTATATGATAGTTAATCTAACGTGGTTGTTTGTAGCTTGATAAAGAAGGTATTCATGTATATGAGAGAAGTCCATCTTACCCCATGGACTATAGTAACACGTAGCACACGGCCCCGTCATAACTCACGGGATAACGACACGTGAATTCATATAGATGTCTTTTAAATGACCTCTCGTGCCACGATATACGTTCCGTACCAATCTATCCATTTATCCCTGCGTAATATATTGTATAGATTATATTTATAAGTCTTGCCGAAACCATGGATACAAAATGTTCAGGTATTCATGTTCAGGATATAATCAAGTATTCAAGTAGTCATGTCAAGTTATAACCATGGTTCGGTCAAGTCAGGTCAAGTATACATGTTTGATATTGATGACTGAATTCAAGTATTCCAGTTCATGATTAAGTATCCGTGTTTGAATTTGGATTCATGTTTGAATTGGACTCAGACCGAGTCAGAAACTTGCACTGATTTAAATATGGAATTCTTAGGTTCGGGAATTATCGGCAACTGCTGCACATGGACGGCGGGATTTGTGTCTTTTTCCAAGACAATTGCCATTGATAACTCCGGTTAAGTTGTCTACCTTAAATAGGCAAGCACTCACTTTCTCCGGCTCTCTGGGGCTCAAGAGAATTGATCCCGCATAAACCCATATTTACTAGAATCCTTAAAATATTGTTTTTATATATTTCGAGGGGGTTTTATGAAAACTATTTTAATATAGTTAAAAGTAAATCTCGAAGGTGATTAGTATTACTTAGGCTTTTCATGAGCATGGATTTTAAGTATTGTGGTATTTTAATGATAAACACTTAGCATTTGAAAGTTCATGGTATTTTATTGAAAAATTGTCCTTTTTGGTATCTTGATAGCATTTTATTGGCATTTGTTAATCTTTCATTTTTTAGAAAAATATAGATTTATTATATTTTGAAAATATAGATTTATAATTTTATATAATTTTAATTTTAAAAATAATTTTATTTTATTTAGAAAATTCGTATTTCTTAAAAACGTATTTAAATCCTTTCGAGATCGAATACTCCGTGAGGAGATCCGCATTTCGCTCTACTAGCCCAAGGATGTGCGATAATCTGCATAATCCGTTAGCGGGTTCCCTAAAAAGTGTTGTACATGCATAATCGCAAAGGAAATGAAATACCGCTTTAACAGAAATCCGGTTTTAGAATCATGTGGTATTTTTATTGTAAATACTATTTTCGAACCAAAAACACATACAACTAGGCATCGTGTTTGTTTCGCCCAATCAGAGCAAAGCTCTGTTTGAATTCAAAATTCAAATTTTGAAGCAACGCTTCAAGTCTCGGGCGCAACGCGCCGCGTGTCTGGCGCTAATACGTCAGCGCAGCGCCCAAGAAGGCGCACCCAATCAGAGCAAAGCTCTGTTTAAAGGAAGCAACGCTTCAGCTGCGCTGCGCTCTGCGCTGTGCGACACGTGTCAGCGCAGATGCGCTAGCGCAGTTACGCTGCGCTCTGCGCTGCGCGACACGTGTCAGCGCAGCGCAGATGCACTAGCGCAGATGCGCTGCGCGACACGTGTCAGCGCAGATGCGCTAGCGCACTTGCGCTACGCTCCGCGCTGCGCGACACGTGTCACGCGCTGGGGCATCTGCACCAAACTAAATTAAGATTTTAAGAAATCTTTTCTGTTCTTGTTAAAACAAGAAGATTTTCTTCTGCAAGGCAGAAGCCCTTGGATCAAAGATCCAACGGTGGGGAAAATTCCCCAAATCACTCAGAGAATGATCTCTTTAACAATTTTAACTAATTTGTGAGCACTATAAAAAGGACCCTAAGCCTCAATTCAAAGGCATGAACATTTTTCTTGAGAACTCAAGAACTTTAAACAGAAAGAACTTTGAGAAGATTTCAAGAAAATGGTAAAACCTTCATAAATTAGAAGAAATTCCTTCTAATAGATCATTGGTCTAAGAACAAGATCAATGATCTTTACATAATAAACAGTGCTTTGCACTTCTTGTGAACCCCTGGTTCTTTTAAAAACAATAAAAATAAAAAAATAATAATAATAGTGCTTTGCACTTTTATGAACCTCTGGTTCTTCAAATAAAGAAAAATTTATTTTTCTTTGATCTAATTCAGATCAAGAAACTAAACAGTGCTTTGCACTTCCCTTCTTGAATCTAAAAAAGATTCTTAGTGCTTTGCACTTCCAAACTGCGCCGTTGCGCTCTTAAGAGAGCGCCACGTGTCGGCTATAAAACCTCTTGCGCTAAACGCCCTTAAGATAGAGCTTTGCTCTCTGGAATTGGCGCAACTCGCTGAGAGCACGCCACGTGTCGCCAGCACAACAGCGCAGCGCGCTGCACTGTTGCGCTTGCGCTCGCCAGAGCATGACACGTGCCCTCACCATAAGCGCTTGCGCTCAGTGATTGGCGCAATGCGCCTGACAAATGCAATGCATTTCACTTCCTGAAGGGCCAAGCCCAATTAAAAGGCTTAACAAGCCTAATAAATAAAATGCTGTGCAAGGGCAGAGCCCAATTGAAAGGTCCAATGGACCAAAATAAATGATCTGCATCATAATAAAAAGGGCAGATCCCAATCAAAATGGGCATAAATGGCCTGAAGTAATGCAATGCATTATTTAAATATGGGCAAAGCCCTAGCATAGGTCTAATAGACCAAAAAAATAAATAAGGGTGTCGAACATTTTCAACTGGACTTAGCCCAATTTTGGCCGTAAGTCCTTAAATTAAATCGACTGAGTACGGCTGCTCCCTAGATCAATTTATATCTGGTTCGAGGGTACATCTCCGAACTCCTCTGACATCTGTCGTTGTAATCCTTCAACGACGTCAGAAAGGTGACGGGTCCCGACGACCACACACGTATATGGACTGCGGGGTCCTTAAACTCGTGGACCGAGACGTCCTTAAACTAATATCGGACCGAAACGTCCCTAAACTAATATCGGACCGAAACGTCCTTAAACTAATACTGGACCGAGACGTCCCTAAACTAATATCGGACCGAAACGTCCCTAAACTAATACTGGACCGAAACGTCCTTAAACTAATAATGGACCACTACGTCCTTAAACTGGCGACGGACCGAAACGTCCTTGAACTAGTAATGGACCACCATGTCCCTAAACTGGCGATGGACCACCACGTCCTTAAATTGGCGCAATAGAGCCCGAAAGCCCCCTTTTGCCGGATCTAAACGGTCCCGTCTAAGTTAATCTTAGCCCCAAATACGGTTAACGTGTCCTTAGATATTTAAATAAACAATAAAACTCCAAATCAACTCTGGCTCGAGGGTACATCTCCGAGCTCCTCTGATACATGTCGTTGTAATCCTTCAACGACGTCAGAGAGGTGACGAGTCCCGATGGCCATACATTAAATTAATCACTACGTCGAGTCGATCTTAGTCCAAAACAAGACTAACATATCCTTGACGAACGTTTAAGTTGATCTTAGCCGCAACGCGACTAATGTATCCTTAAACTAAAACACCAAACCCAAATCTAAGTAAATACGGATTTGGACTAATCCACGTCCTATGGGCGACGGCATTATTCAGTCTCCGTATACAATCCACGGGCAACCACAAACAAAACAAACACACACGACACGAAGTGAAATTCTGGAGAAGGAGAAAGTTGTTACCGCGATGCGGTAGCGTAATTAACTGCAGGGGCTTGCGTCTGCAGGGAAGAGCGTCCCCACAATCAAAAACCCCTCACCCTGAGGGGGAATCTGACGAAGTCTGCTACATCGGCCGCATCCGTCTAAACCTCCGATCCACGGTTCCATAAATCAACTTGGCATCTTCGGAGAGGTAGACGGATAAAACCAAATAGCATCTGCCCCGAATCTCAGGCTCGGACGCCCTAACGTCCAGGCCGCCGTTCGGAGGGGAACAGATTCTGGCACGCCCGGTGGGACCTCTTCTTCTTTCCACTCCACACTTCGTGTGTCGTCTTCGCGAACCAATCGCGGTTTGTTAAATGGTTGTCTTCGTATTTCAAGGTACTAAGATTTGGTCTTTTGTCTGGCCCAGAACTCAAGATTCAATGGCCTTCAACTGCACCAACTGCTCGAAATGCCACTGCAACGGACGCTCCACTTCACCAGGAGGTGTGACATATGGGCCCCAAGCGGCTTCCTTCCTTACTCTGCCGGTAGACCAGGTGACCCAGGCCACCACCGGCCTGTTTTTCGGGACCATGGTCCCACCTACAAGCTTCTCTATGCCGATATCCGCACCGGAAGCGAACAAGAAGTCGGTGTTCGACCGGCTCACTGCTACCACGACTCCTGTCAACGGGTCGCCCGCTACTAAACCGATAGCCTCCGTTTTCACCAGGCTA
This sequence comes from Agapanthus africanus, assembly GCA_030015575.1. Classification (NCBI taxonomy): domain Eukaryota; kingdom Viridiplantae; phylum Streptophyta; class Magnoliopsida; order Asparagales; family Amaryllidaceae; genus Agapanthus; species Agapanthus africanus. The sequence continues at coordinate 617,588,356 of JASDDO010000022.1, forward strand.
GGTCAGAACTATAAAGTGGCTGTCCCAAAGAGGGCAACGGCCGCTGCTTTGGAAGTCGTTAAAGCGGCTTCTCCCATCATAGAGTCGGTCTTCGCAAGATTGACGGTTCCCACTCCTCTCCCAGCTGGTCAAAAGGCATCAGTCTTCGATAGGCTGACATCGGCAGTTACCCCACACTCAAACAGGGGGCAACAAGAAAACATCTCTATCTCCGAGCCAGTCCCAACGGCTCGTCGTGCGCGACGTCGCCATTGGCAACGAGTAAGGAGAGCAGGGGGCAACTCCCCCTCAGGGCTAACCCCACCTGCTCCAGTGGTGGAGGTCAACGCTGCTGTTCTAACTGGGAACAGCTTTGAATTGCTGAGGAAGGTGAGAAAGAACTCTCCAATTGCTACATTGAAAAGATCTCCTCCGCTTATGGAGAAAGCTCCGGAGACAAAGCAGGAACGGCCCCCTCAACGGTTGTCGTCAAAGATTTATAAAGTTTGGCGGAGGGTTCAAGACTCCGTGATTGACCCAGACCACTTTCATCGCCAGAAAAAGGCAAAGGTGGAAAAAGACAAAAACCGCCCCATTAAACAGCAGGGGGCAACAACGGCTCCTTCAACCTCAATGGTCTACAAAAGGAAAAGGCCAGAGAAAGCTCCCGTGACACTGACAAGGTTTAAAAGCGGTGAACCTAAACGCCCCAAGTCAGGGGGCATAACAGTTCATACGGTCTATATGGCTTCTGGAAAGGAAGAAAGTCGTACTTCTACGGGTCACCGACCGCTCACCCGATCCGTGACGAAAGCCCAGGAGCAACAACAAAAACTCCAAGAGATGATGACTACAATGGCTGCACTCACGGAGCCAAAAGAGAACCCTGGGACGTCCTTAGATGAACGCCAAGAGGAAGAAACCGACGCCGAGTTCCTCCGCCGAGTACTGGAAAAGAGAGACAAAGAGGCTGCTGAACAAGCAGCCAATATACAACGTATAGGCCTCCTCTTCCAGGACATGATAGGGATGATGATACAACCAGATCCCCCAACTGAAGAACCCCCGATTGTCCTTGGGGATGATAGGGGAGAGACATCAAACCCTCAACCCGTTTTATCAACGGCTAGAGAGGACACAATCTCTAAAACTGATCTGGACGAATATATAGCCCAGCAAATAAAGGTTCATCACGTAGCCGAAGCAGCCGGCCACGTCGTAAAAACGGGGCGACCGTATCCAGGCTGGTATGACCAAATCAAGTACCCGCCAGGTTATACAATTCCCAAGTTTCATGTCTACAAAGGGACTGGCAATCCCCATCAACATGTTGCCCAGTTCAGGGCGCTTTGCGGTAACACCGGCGGCGACGACAAGCTTTTGCTTCGCCAGTTTGTTGGAAGCTTATCAGATACGGCCTTCGAATGGTATTCTGAGCTCCCCAATGACTCTATTAAAACCTTCGCGGAGATGGAGCTGCTCTTCACCCAACGTTTTGCAAGTGCCAGCGAGCGTACCCCGATGACGGCACTGATTAATGCCAGGGTAAAACCCGGCGAGACATGGGTTCAGTACGCTATACGGTGGCGTAATCTATGGTCTAAGTGTGAACAGCGCATAGAAGAAGCCCCTGCAGTGGGAATGTTTGTTGGAACCCTTGATCCACAAGCAACCATCTCACAGTTTATGATGTTCTTCAAGCCGACTTCCTTCCAGGCTTTAATCGACAAATTAGCGCAGATGGACCAGATGGGCCATAAACCCCCTCTCCCGAAGCCGGACTCCCGAAACGATAAAGGGAAGGGAAAAGCGATCATTGTCGCTAATGCCCAACAACAACCGAGCGAATCGAAGCCGGTTGCTCGTCCAAACAATACACGCCCATACGTACCCCTTGAGGACAGGATGGGACGTCCTTGCTCCTTCCCCCGCGATAAAACAAGGAGGCTATTCGAACTGGCGTTGCGCAACAGACTCATAAATCTGCCAGATCCAAAACGCCCGTCGCAACCAAGCGACGTCAACGAGCCCAACTACTGCCCTTACCATCGAGTGCTAGGCCATCCCATCGAGGATTGCTACGTTTTCAAGAATTGGCTTGAGAATCAGTACCGCCAGGGCAAATTTGCGCTATTTGACAAATGGAAGGTGAATCCCCCGCAGCCCCACACCTCTAAGGGGACAAATACGCCGGGGGCAACATGCTCCATCATTGAAGAAGCTCCCTGGGAAGTTGTATTATCAGCCAAAACGAGAAGAATGCTAAATGATCTTCAGACCTGTCCAGCGGTCAAGTGGAAGAACCCTTTGGAACCGCAGATTATTGAGGGGATGTTGAAGCCACGACCGACTTCGAAGACCGATGGTGGTAGTTCAAGCGTTCATAGCCGGCCGTCAAAATCTTCGAAAAGGAAGAAGAAATCTAAGAAGCCCGTGAAGCCTGGCGACAAGCGCACGGACTTACAGAAGCAAATCGACGCACTGGATGAGTACAACCAAAAGGCGCGGACTCCCATTACGCTCCAAGATTTCCTTGATCACGTCTTTCAAAAAGAAGATGAGGGGGAAAGTTCATCGGATGAATCCGAGGAATATGTGGCGAGCTGTCATATGATCTCCCATTCGACCACGAACGATGAAGGGACTTCTGGCACTAAAACGCCGGGGGCAAATACTGAGTCAAGGGTTCCGGAGTTATCAATCGAAATGATTGACGCGTTTCTTAGTGAAGCTCGATTGAAAAGTAAAGCTGATCGAGAACGCGAGACGGCTATATTCGAAAGGGCCAAGCGCCAGCGACTTGAGGAAAGAGCTGAGATGATCCCGCTGGAGCAAAATGCCTCCACCGCTGACAAAAGCCAATTCAAGATAAAAAAGAAGTTTGCTAAGGCTATATCGATGGGCATGAAGCTACCACCCTCTGAAGAAAAAGTTACTGGCGTGGTAGAAATGCACCCCTCTTATTGTTTATATCATCAGAAGGTCTCGCATTCCACCCAGGATTGCAAAGCTTTCGATAGATGGTGGCAATGATACGTCGCTAATCAACAACGCTTTAAACGGGAAAAGCGTAAAATTCGTCGGGAGCAAAGAAACACGACCAAAGAGCTTGAAAGAACTGCCGGCAATTGTCACATGGTTAACACTACCGGGTCACAAGTGCCTACATTTGGGAGCGACTCTGATGAGGAGCTAGAACTTGCCCCTCTCTTTAAAGAGTCAACTTCGAGAAAAGAAGAGGAGCCGGTGGTTTGCGAAAATATCCGGCTGCGGAATCGGACACTGCCTGAAAAGAACCTCGGACCCTCGAATAGAAAAGATAAAGGGAAAGAAAAGGTCTCTGAAGACATCGTCTTAGATGACCAAGTTCTGGAAGAGCTAAACGCCGAAAACCCGCCGAAGAGAAGTAAGGTGGATTACAACATTCTGGCACATCTGAGGAAACTGCCCTCTCAGCTCAGCGTCCTTGATGCCTTGTTACTATCAAAAGAGGCGAGAGACTCTTTGATTAAGGCGCTACAAGATCCGGACCAGTTCCAAGCCTTCTTAGCCGAAGAAAAGATGAAAGACGAATTAGAAGAAGTGCACACAGCCGACGTTGCTTTTGGTGATGAAGACCTTCTCCTCGGGACGTGTGAACACAATCGCCCCCTTTATGTCTCAGGATACTGCCATGACATAAGATAGGTAAAATCTTGGTCGATAACGGATCGTCTGTCAATTTACTCAATGTGCGAGTGTTAAAGGAGATTTGCATGAGCGTCCAACACCTCGCCCGAGACAAAATCACTATCTCCGGTTTCGACTCCCAATCCTCAAAGACTCTTGGATCTGTGATATTGACGCTGCGCTTCGGGTTGCTCGTCACAGACATCAAATTCCATGTTATAGACGCCAAGACGTGCTACAATGCTCTGCTCGGCCGACCATGGCTACACGAGTACAATATCATCCCTTCTACACAGCATCAGTGCATGAAGTATTCTAGGGATGGCCTCGAGTACACAGTGGCGGGAGAGTTGAATCCGTTTTCCGTAAATGAAGTTCGCAAGTATGAAGATGCCAAATACTTCTTACCGAGTTTCGAAGACACGGAAAGGTGTCACAAACCGGAGAACAAAAATAACGCCACCATCCCTGTCTTCGGCAGTGACACCGAGGAGGAGGAGGATATAATTTATTCAGGTCCATCCCAATCCACCAGGCCAGGACCATCCGTTCCTTCATTGATCTTCGGTAGTGATTCAGAGGATGAAGTTCATGCTGTATTCCCTGCTCGGCCTTCAATACGGGTTTTCGCTGATGAAGAGCGAAGTCTGCAGATAACCATGGTGCCGCTTGAACACTACAAAGAACTGGATGCCCTCGACACCAACAGCGTAGAAGAATTGCAGACATTCTATATCCCTCCCGGACGAAAAGGCGAGAAGGCAATCCTATTCTACCGTTCTGAAGAAAACAAGGTGGAAAAAGAAATTTGGCATGGCGCGGATCCCACGCTCGACAGGCTTCAGCCTATCCGTCTTCCCAGATATTATACCGAAGGTTTGAAGAAACTGCTGAAATACCAGGGGATATCCTTCACACAGACCGTTAGAAAGGCCAAATTCTATGACAAGGTCTGGAACATTCCCGGGACTCAATGCAAACTGCCTAACGGGAGAATAGAAACAAAAGCGCTTGGGTACATCCGGTCAAAGAAACAGGAGCTAGTAAACAGCTGTTATGTTATGTATGACTTCGATGAAGAGACGGACGCTCAATGGGAGGACGCTAATCCTGAACCAGCAAAAGTTCCTGATGCAAAACCACCCAGTCCATCGTTTGAAGACCAGATGAGCAAACTTATAAGGGATGCAAGTCAAAAAGCCCGAGATGATCACAATCGTGAAATGGCAATCTATGAGAAAGCCAAGACACAGCGCCTCCTTCAACAGGCAGTAAAGGATGAAAATGCCGCTCCTTATCAACCTGCTACAAAAAAGGTTCGACGCGAAAGCAAAAACAAGTCGAAAGGCAAGAAAGGCGCTCGACAACCACAATGCAGAGCTAAGAAGCCACGCATCCGAGAGTCGAGCGTTATTGACCTAGCCCTCATGAAGAAAATGGGTCGAGCATACTCATTTCCTCGGAACAAAACAAGGAAAATACTTGATCTTGCTCTAAAACATCAAATGCTTACACTGCCAGAGTCTAAACACCCTGAGCAAGCGTGCGAAGTCTCCAACCCGAATTATTGCTCTTACCATCGAGTAGTAGGGCATCCGCTTGAAGATTGCTTCACCTTTAAGAATTGGGTTGAGGACCAATATCAGCTTGGCAAATTCGCGTTGTCTGACAACTGGAGGGTAGCGCCGCCGCAAAAGCACGAACCCGAAAACACGAGGATAGAACCAACTCCGCATTGGGATTGGCAGAAAATTTGCACTTGCCACGTGGTAACAATATTAAAAGAAGAGTCCGGGGACATGAACAGCCTTCCTTGGTGCTTTGAAAACAGCAGCGATGAGGTAATCTCAGAATTTCCCCCAGCTCCGAAAGAACTGGAGGATGGAATCCATACCACTGCAGATAATCTCAAGAAAATTGAGTTGGGAACGGTAAATGATCCGCGACCGACATTCGTCAGCGAGCTGCTGTCTGAAGAGAGGGTGGCTGCGTTAAAAGACGTCCTTGTGCAGCATAAAGATTGCTTCGCATGGAACTATTCCGAAATGCCGGGACTAGATCCAGAAATTGCTGTGCACAAATTGGCGATATCCCCGGACGTCAAGCCAGTCAAACAGGCGCCGAGAAGAATGCGACTCGAGCTTGAAATGAGCATCAATGCCAAAGTCAAAAAACTGATAGACTCCGGCTTTATCCATGAAGTTCAATACCCTGAATGGATCGCTAACATCGTCCCGGTGATGAAGAAAAATGGGACGGTGCGCATATGCGTGGACTTTCGGGATCTTAATAAAGCCTGCCCAAAAGATGATTTCCCAGTGCCAGTCACCGAACTGATGATAGACAACACATCCACTCATGAGGTTTTCTCCTTCATGGACGGCTCATCGGGGTATAATCAAATAAAAATGCATCCTGAAGATCAGAAGCACACGGCTTTCCGGACTCCTTTAGGGATATTCTGTTACAAGGTGATGCCCTTCGGTTTAAAGAACGCCGGTGCCACCTACCAGAGGGCCATGACAAAGATCTTCGACGACCTTATACACGAAATCGTTGAATGCTATATCGACGATCTCGTGGTTAAAAGCAAATCATACGAGGAACATCTCGAACATCTGAAGACTGTATTTCGACGCCTTCGACAATACAACTTGAAGATGAACCCTCTTAAGTGTGCATTCGGAGTTTCCTCAGGCAAATTCTTGGGATTCGTTGTTCGACACCGGGGGATTGAAATAGATCCGTCAAAGATTAAAGCGATCATGGAAATGCCTCCGCCGAGGACTCTTAAACAGCTGCGTTCTCTCCAAGGGAAACTCGCATACATACGGCGATTTATAGCCAACCTTTCAGGAAAGTGCCGTCCTTATAGTCACCTGATGAAGAAGGGAACCCCATTCGTTTGGGATCAAAAATGCCAAGGTGCACTGGACGAGATCAAGCAATACCTGCAGAACCCGCCAGTGTTGGCTGCTCCAGTTAAGGGAAAGCCTCTCATTCTGTACACGGCCGCCCTTGAAGGTTCTTTAGGCGCATTATGGGCACAAGAGAACGATCAAGGGAAAGAAAGAGCACTGTACTACTTAAGTCGAGTTCTGCTGGGGGCAGAAAGCAACTACTCTCCCATTGAAAAACACTGCCTGGCGTTGATCTTCGCAATAACAAAGCTTAGGCACTATGCATTAGCGCACGAAGTCCATCTCATTTCAAAGGTGGACCCTCTCAAATATTTAATGTCAAAGGCCATCTTGACGGGACGACTCGCTAAATGGGCTCTGCTCTTAATGGAGTTCTCAATAACATATCGACCCCTCAAGGCAGTGAAGGGTCAGGCCATAGCCGATTTCCTCGCTGAACACCCGATACCTGCCGATTCCCCTATGAATTGCGATTTGCCAGACAAACATGCGTTTGACACAATCGACGGTAGTGATACTCGTTGGGAACTTTATTTCGATGGAGCATCTTCCATGAAAAAGCACAAGCAAACTACGCCAATGATCAAATCGGGGGTAGGACTCATCTTTGTGACCCCACAAGGAGGAATAATGCGCTTCGCCTTCTCCTTAACAGAGCCAAGAACGAATAATGAGGCTGAATATGAGGCTTTGATAGCAGGCCTCGAGATCGCCATTGACATGGGAATTGAAGACCTCCTCATATATGGGGACTCCCAGCTAGTCGTCAGTCAAGTGAACGGCGATTACCAAACATGCAAACCGGAACTGGTAAAATACGGTGAAAAAGTGCAACAACTGCTAACCCAAATTCCCTCCTATACTTTGGAGAGCATACCGCGCGCGGAAAACAGCAAAGCGGACGCACTAGCCAAACTTGCTAAAGAACTGGCTGACGAGAACCTCGACGACGTTAGAATCGTGGTACAAAGCCGTCGGGTGCTTGCCCCAGCAAAAGTATCTCCGGAATCGTCTGAAGAAAAAGGAGCGAAAGAGGAGACAACCCTGCAAATAAAAGACTGGGAAAATACCGAGGACTGGAGAGAAGTCTTCATAGATTACTTCAAGTTCCACCGAATGCCTGAAGAAGCGTCCATAAGACATCAGCTCGTGAAACGAGCTCTGTCTTTCGCCTTCGTCAACGATACTCTATACAAGAAGTCATTCGATTCTCTGTGGCTGAGATGCCTAGGACCTGACGAAGCGAGAAGGGTCGTCCAAGAAGTTCACGACGGACTCTGCGGTTCCCACCAAGCAGGCCCTAAGATGAAGTTGAAGATAAAACGGATGGGCTACTATTGGCCCATGATGATTCAGGACTGCATCGAATATGCGAAGCAATGCCACTCATGCCAAATTCATGGGGACTTCATCCATCAGCATCCAAATCCGCTACACCCAACAGTGGCTAGCTGGCCTTTCGAAATGTGGGGGACTGATATAGTTGGCCCCATCGAACCAGCATCGTCTAAGGGACATCGTTTCATCCTAGCGACGACTGACTACTTCTCCAAATGGGCAGAAGCGGTACCGTTGAGGGAAGTGAAGACGGAGAACATCCTCCATTTCTTCAAAACGCATGTCATATACCGGTTTGGAACCCCGAGAAGGATCATCTCTGATAATGGGCCAGCCTACCGAAGTCATAAAATTGGCCGCTTCGCACAGCAGCACAATATAGACTGGAGATACTCCTCAGTTTGTAATCCGCGAGCTAACGGTCTAGCTGAGGCCTTCAACAAGACCTTGATGAAAATCATGAAAAAGACGGTGTCCCGAAACAAGAGGGACTGGCATGAAAGGTTGCAAGAGGCTCTTTGGGCGTATTGAACCACGTTCAAGACGGCCACGAACGCAACGCCATACGCGTTGGTGTTCGGTACAGAAGCAGTACTCCCTCTCGAGATAGAATTACCCTCTCTACGAGTGGCAGTTCACTACGAGCTGACAGACGAAGAAAATGCTCACCTTCGGTTTGAAGAGCTTGACGCCCTTGATGAAACCCGGCTCATAGCACAGCAAAATCTGGAAGCCTATAAAGCGAAGATGACGCGCTCATATAAAAGATTGAGCCGGCCGAGGACATTCCACCAAGGCGAACTCGTGCTAGTGGTCAAAAGGCCCATGATCCCCAATCGCGCCAAGCGGGGAAAGTTTGAGCCAAACTATGAAGGACCGTACATCATTGATAAGGTCTACCAGGGTGGGGCCTATCTACTCATGGACATGCACGGTGAAAGGCCTTTCAGGCCTGTTTACCTCAATCAGAGCAAGGCTCTGTTTAAATTCCAAGACGGGAAAAGAAGCAATACTTCTGTTTTTCTCCAATCAGAGTAAAGCTCTGTCTTGAAAATTAAAAAGAAAATTAAAGTTAAAATATGCTCCACAAAAGCTTCAGAGCAAAGCTCTTAAAAAAAAAAAAAAAAAAAAGTGCGCAACTGCGCAAGTGCGCAGTTGCGCGACACGTGTCACGCAGTGCGCAACTGCGCAGTTTCGCGACACGTGGCACGCAGCTGCGCAACTGCGCAAGTGCGCAGCTGCGCGACACGTGTCACGCAGCTGCGCAGTGCGCAACTGCGCAAGTGCGCAGCTGCGCGACACGTGGCGCGCAGCTGCGCAACTGCGCAAGTGCGCAGCTGCGCGACACGTGGCGCGCAGCTGCGCAACTGCGCAAGTGCGCAGCTGCGCGACACGTGGCGCGCAGCTGCGCAGTGCGCACCTGCGCAACTGCGCGACACGTGTCACGCAGCTGCGCAGTGCGCAACTGCGCAGTTTCGCGACACGTGTCAACGCGCAGTTGCGCAAGCAAAAAATAAAAAAATTAAAAAAATTAAAAAATAAAATAAAATTCTTTATTGCAAAAACAGAATAAAGATTTGAGAAAATCTTTTCTGTTTTTGTTAAAACAATAAGATTTCTTCTGTAAAACAGAGACCTTTGGATTAAAGATCCGACGGTGGGGAAAATTCCCCAAATCACTTAGAGAATAATCTCTTTAACAAACTTTAACTAATTTATGGGCACTATAAAAAGGACCCTAGACCTCATTTTAAAAGGATCAATCATCATCAAGAGAAGGAAAAACTTCTGAGGAAAAAAAGGGAGAAGAGAAAGAACTCTTGAACATTATTCAAGAACAAAAAAGAGGTAAAATCTTCTTTTTGAAGAATAAAAAAAGAGAAAAATCTCTGAAGAACACGAGATAAAAAAAAATGAATAATAAATAGTGCCTTGCACTTGATGTGAACCCCTGGTTCTGAAAAATCAAAAATTAATAAATAGTGCCTTGCACTTGATATGAACCCCTGGTTCTGAAAAATCAAAGAATAATAAATAGTGCCTTGCACTTGATATGAACCCTTGGTTCTGTAAAATCAAGGAAAACAAGAAGAACTTGTTTTCCTTTGATCTAAATTTAGATCAAAAGTGCTATGCACTTTTTGTTCTCAAATCAAGAAAATTCTTGAATTTCTGCACAAGTGCAACTCATCATGCAAAAGGGCCTGGCCCAACTCAAGAAAATTATTGAGTTTCTGCAACTCATTATTTAAGAGGGCCTAGCCCAATTGCAGGAAAATAAAAGGGCAAAGCCCTATTCAGAAAATTCCTGAGTTTTTGTAACTCATTATTTAAAAGGGCCTGGCCCAAATCAGATTGCAAAATAATGAAGGGGCAGAGCCCTGTTTAGGTTGATTCTTTTAATCGGGCAGAGCCTAAAATAAAAATTGGACTTAACCCAATCCTGGCTGTAAGTCCTTAAATTAAATGCCTCTCATAAACCAAATCACGACCGGTTCGAGGGTACATCTCCGAACTCCTTTGACATTTGTCGCTGTAATTTCTCAACGACGTCAAAGAGGCGACGGGTCCCAACGACCACTCATCAATATTGGACCGAAACGTCCTTAAACTAATATTTGCCCCAAAATGAGAATATTGGATCAGACCGAAACGTCCCTAAACTAATATCGGACCACCACGTCCCTAAACTGGAATATGGACCACTACGTCTTTAAACTGGCGACGGACCGAAACGTCCCTAAACTAATATTGGACCGAAACGTCCTTAAACTAATATCGGACCGAAACGTCCATAAACTAATATCGGACCGAAACGTCCCTAAACTAATATCGGACCACCACGTCCCTAAACTGGCGATGGACCACCACGTCCCTAAACTGGAAAGTGGACCACTACGTCCCTAAACTGGATCAATAGAGCCTCCAAATGCTCTTTTGCCGGATCTAAACGGTCCCGTTTAAGTTGATCTTAGCCCCAAACACGGCTAGCGCATCCTTAGACATTTAAATGAATGATAAAACCCCAAATCAACTCTGGTTCAAGGGTACATCTCTGAACTCCTCTGACACCTATCGTTGTAATTCTTCAACGACGTCAGAGAGGTGACGGGTCCCGACGGCCATAAATGCTATGGACCACCACGTCCCTAAACTGGCACAATAGAGCCCAAATGCTCTTTTGTCCGATCTAAACGGTCCCGTTAAGTTGATCTTAGTCTCAAACTGGACTAACGTATCCTTAACAAACGTTTGAGTCGATCTTAGCCTCAAAAATGGCTAACATATCCTCCAAACAGACTTTAGTCCCAAATTGGACTATGAATCTCCCAAACTGGAACAATAGAGCCCAAACGCTCTTTTGTCGGATCTAAACGATCACGTTAAGTTGATCTTAGTCTCAAACCGGACTAACGTATCCTTAACGAACGTTTAAGTTGATCTTAGCCGCAACGCGACTAACGTATCCTTAAACTAAAAATACCAAACCCAAATCTAAGTAAATACGGATTTGGACTAATCCACGTCCTACGGGCGACGGCATTACTCAGTCTCCGTATACAATCCACGGGCAACCACAAACAAAACAAACACACACGACACGAAGTGAAATTCTGGAGAAGGAGAAAGTTGTTACCGCGATGCGGTAGCGTAATTAACTGCAGGGGCTTGCGCCTGCAGGGAAGAGCGTCCCCACAATCAAAAACCCCTCACCCTGAGGGGGAATCTGACGAAATCCGCTACATCGGCCGCATCCGTCTAAACCTCCAATACAAGGTGCCATAAATCAACTTGGCATCTTCGGAGAGGTGGATGGATCAAACCAAATAGCATCTGCCCCGAACCTCAGGCACGTGACGTCCTAACGTCTCGGCCGCCGTTCGGAGGGGAACAGATTCTGGCACGCCCGGTGGGACCTCTTCCTCTTTCCACTCCACACTTCGTGTGTCGTGTTCGCGAACAAATCGCGGTTTGCTGTGATTGCCTGTGGATTCAAGGTACTAAGATTTGGTGTCTTGCTCCGTGCAGAAAACAGAAGATCAATGGCTTCGAACTGCATCGTCCGCAGCGATAACTCTCGCCCCGTCATTGCTGGAGGAGTGACTTATGGGCCCCAAGCGGCCTCCCTTTTCAAAATGCCGGTGGAGCAGGTGGCTCAAGCCACCACTGGACTATTTTTTGGGACCATGCTCCCATCAATGAGCTTCAACGCCCCGATGACATTGCAAGAAGCTCCAAAGAAGTCGGTCTTCGATCGACTCACCACTTCCGCGACCCCTCTCAACAGGTCGCCCAACTCCGCTGCTTCAGTTTTTAACGGACTAGGCCAGAGCTCTAACAGGCTCACGAAGAAGCCTGCCATACCAGAAGGCGTTATACCGAACCGGATAGCCATTCCAACTCCCGTTCTTGGCGAAGTCACCAAGGTTGCTTCCCATGTTCGGAAGCCCGCTTCTGACAGGTTGGCCGTCCCCGTTCAACGGACGTCGATCTTTAAAAAACTGGTACCGGTATATTCTGACCAACACAGGGGGCATGAGGAGGTCACCCCTATAGCTGAAACAACTCCATCATCACGACATGCCCGACGTCGCTACTGGCGCCGAGTGAGGAAGGCTGGGGGCAACTCCCCCTCTGGACTTACTCCTCCAACTCCGATGGTGAGGATCGATGCTGCTGTTCCAACCAAGAACAGCTTTGAACTGCTCAACAAGGTGCGCAGAAACTCTCCTACTGCGATATTGAAACGAACTCCTTCACCTGTGGAGAATACTCCAGAGAAGAAGCTAGAGCAGCCCCCTCAACGGCTGTCCTCTAAAATTTACAAAGTCTGGCGACAGGTCCAAGAGTCGGTGATCGATCAAGACTGCCTCCGACGACAGAAAAAGATGAAGGTTCGGCAGGGGAAGGGTTACTCTGTCAAACCACAAAAAGCAAAAGCTACTTGGGTGCCCACTACAACGGCTCCCTTAACTCCAATCACTCAAAAAAGGAGGCCACAAAAAGCCCCTGTGAACATGGCGAAGTATAAAAGCGCCGAACATAAACGTCCCAAGTCTGGGGGCATGGTGGTGCACACTGTTTATATGGCTTCTGGAAAGGAGGAAAGCCGCACTTCTACAGGCCACCGACCGCTCACCCGATCCGTGACGAAAGCCCAGGAGCAACAGCAAAAGCTTCAGGAAATGATGACTACAATGGCTGCACTCACTGAGCCAAAAGAAAGCTCTGAAACGTCTTCGGATGAGCGTCAAGAACAAGAAACTGACGCTGACTTTTTACGCAGAGTCCTCGAAAAGAGGGACAAAGAAGCTGCAGAGCAGGCGGCAAACATGAAACAGATGGCGCTCCTCTTCAAAGATATGGTAGGGATGATGTTACAGCCAGATCCTCCTGCTGAAGATCCTCCGATTGTCCTTGAAGATGACAAAGGAGAGACATCGAGTCCTCCTTCGGCTCTTTTAGCTGCCAAGGAAGATACCATTTCTAAGGCCGCACTGGATGACCATATAGCTCAGCAAATACGAGCTCACCAGGCAAATGAAGCGGCTGAGCAAATTGCTAGAACTGGACGACCCTACCCGGGCTGGTATGACCAAATTAGTTACCCGCCGGGATATACGATCCCTAAATTCCATGTATATAAAGGGACAGGGAATCCGCATCAGCACGTCGCTCAATTCAGGGCCTTATGCGGCAATACTGGAGGCGATGACAAATTGTTATTACGTCAATTCGTCGGCAGCTTAGCAGAAACAGCCTTTGAATGGTATTCGGAGCTACCTAACGACTCTGTCAAAACATTTGCAGAGATGGAACTGCTGTTTACACAAAGATTCGCAAGTGCTAGTGAACGCACCCCGATTACAGCACTGATAAATGCCAGGATAAGGCCCGGCGAAACGTGGGTCCAATACGCAACACGATGGCGAAACCTATGGTCGAAATGCGAACAACGCATAGAAGAGGCACCTGCGGTAGGCATGTTTGTGGGCACTCTCGATCCGCAAGCGACCATCTCGCAATTCATGATGTTCTTCAGGCCGACCACCTTCCAGGCCTTGATCGACAAATTAGCCCAAATGGACCAGATGGGCCATAGACCGTCTCCTCCAAGACCCGATCCCCGAAATGAGAAAGGAAAAGCGATCATCGTCGCCAACGCTCAGCAACAGTCGAGCAACTCAAAGCCGGTCGCTCGCCAAAACAACGTGCGTCCACGCCCATCCCTCGAAGAGAGGCTAGGACGTCATTACTCGTTTCCTCAGAATAAAACGAGAAGACTGTTCGAGCTAGCAGTGCGCAACAGACTCATTAATCTGCCGAATCCAAAACGTCCGTTGCAGCCAGGCGACCTTAATAATCCCAATTATTGCCCTTACCACCAAACGGTAAGTCACCCGATTGAGGATTGTTTCGTCTTTAAGGGATGGATCGAGGATCAATACCTGCAAGGCAAGTTCACGCTGTCTGAAAGCTGGAAGGTAAACCCCCCACAGCCGCACTCTCCAAAGAAGACGGACACGCCGGGGGCAACTTGTTCTTTCGTCGAGGATGAAAACGATGGAGAAAACTTATCGGATGAATCCGAAGACTACGTAGCGACTTGTCATGTGATTTCTCATTCACTGATGGATGATGAGGAGGATCCTTGCGCTGAGAAATCAACGGCGGACCCTGAAACAGAAATTCCGCGGCCGTCAGACAAGTTGATCGATGCCTTCCTAAATGAAATTCGTCTGAAAGCAAAAGCCAATCAAGAGCATGAAACGGCCATACTGGAAATAACCAAGGTATTCCCGTCAAATCAAAAGCCATACACTGCGGGTAAAAACAAATTCAAGACGAGGAAACGGTTCGCCAAAGCTCTATCAGTAGGAATGAAGCTACCGCCCTCTGAAGAAACTCCTTTCTCTGAGGTAGAGATGCACCCTAACTTCTGTTTATATCATCAGAAGATCATACATCCTACCGAAGACTGCGAATCCTTTAACTGTTGGTGGCAAGGGTACGTCGCTCAAAAGCGACACTCCGATAGAACAAAGTGTGAAGCTTGTGGACATCGGAAAAATGCGATAGATGAGCGCAAAAGAGCCACCGCCGACTGTCATATAGCCGAATTCAAGGGATCACAAATTATCACCTTTGGAAGCGACTCTGACGAAGAAGTTACCCCCAACTCTTCCCTCGGGGAACCTATTTCAAAAATAAAGGAATTGAGAAGCTGCGAGAACGTTCAGCCATGCAATCGCATGCTACTCGAAAAAAATCCCGACCCCGTAAACAAAGGATCGAACAAAAAGGATAAAAGAAAAGGAAAAAAGGCCCTTGTTGCCAGCACTCACCAACAATCAGGTGACCCTAGACCGGTTGCTTGCCAAAGCAACAAGCGGCAGTCCCTCCAGGAAAAGTTGAAACGTCCTTACTCGTTTCCGCAAGATAAAACAAGGGGACTGTTCGAGCTGGCAGTGCGCAACAGACTCATCAATCTGCCGAGTCCAAAACGTCCGTTGTGGCCAGGCGATATCAATAATCCTAATTATTGCCCTTACCACCAAACGGTAGGTCATCTGATCGAGGATTGCTACGTCTTCAAGAACTGGGTTGAAGACCAATACCAACAGGGCAAGTTCGCGTTGTCCGAAATTTGGAAGGTGAACCCGCCACAACCGCATGCTCCGAAAAATATGGACACGCCGGGGGCATCATGCTCATTCATAGAGAAAGCCTAACGGACCACTACGTCCTAAAACTGGATAACGGACCGAAACGTCCTTAAACTAACGACGGACCGAGATGTCCTTAAACTAACGACGGACCTCAATGTCCTAAAACTTGCAAATGACCGAAACGTCGTTAAACTACTCCCAACCCGCAGCATCTTCAGGCTGACGTGTTAAAAAAAAAAAAGAGAGAATAAAAAGAAAAGAAAAAAAAGGTACGTCCACAAGCCAAATGGGCACGGATGAAAACCCGAAGGGGCTCCGTGAGTAAAAACAGCAGGGCTACCGGCGAGTGTTCGTGAAAACCCGAAAGGGCGCGACCTCGTTTAAAAAAAAAAGGAAAAAGAAAAAAAAAGAAAAAAAAAGAGAATAAAAAAAACGGTATGTCCACAAGCAAAATGGGCACGGATGAAAACCCGAAAGGGCTCCGTGAGTAAAAACAGCAGGACTACCGGCGAGTGTTTGTGAAAACCCGAAAGGGCGCAACCTCGTTGAGAAACACTTATAGGGTCCTCTCGACCCTGTAAGGAGAAACCACCTGCGTGAGATCCTTACGACTCACAAAGGAACAACACACTTAGGGATCCCCACGATTCCTAAGGAGAAAATACACTTGCGAGATCCTCACGACTCGTAAGGAGAACTCTCTTGTGGGACCCTTACGGCTCATAAGATTTGAAAGTCTTAAGTTACAGAGGCCTAAATCTGTGCTTAAGCAACCCCCACAACTTTCGACATTGCCCTACAAGTGGTCCGATATTGGCCCTTGTATACAATCCACGGGCGCGAATAAACATTTCCCTAACCAAGTCCCATCCGTGACTAGGGATATGTCCACACGGTGAACAACCCTTGTGAGTCCTCTCGACTCATAAGGAGATAACACTCTTGTAAGATCCTTACGACTTATAAGAGAACATACACTTAGGAATCCTCACGATTCCCAAGGAGAAAACACACCTACAAGATCCTCACGACTTGTAGGGAGAAATACCTTTGTGAGACCCTTACGGCTCATGAAGTCAAAAGCCTTAGCCGACAAGACCCTTAACCCTGTTTACTAAGCCACCTTTGTTCAACATCGATAGAGGCAAATGATGATTCGCTCCTGGCAATATCCCAGTTGTAGCGATGCTGATGCCTAAATCGGTATCAAATTCCAAGTCCCTTCATGGCAGATGATGATTCGCTCCTGGCAATATCCCGGTTGCAGCGATGCTGATGCCTAAATCAGTATCAAATTCCAAGTCCTTCCAAGGCAAATGATGATTCGCTCCTGGCAATATTCCAGTCGCAGCGATACTGATGCCAAGATTGGGATCAGACCCCAAATTCCCTACTCGCAAAAAAAAAAAAAAAAAAAAAATCAGCGAGCCAAAAAAAAAATGCATATGAAATAGCCGAAATGATGGGACAACTTGCAAACAGAATCAGCAAGTAAAAATGTATGCACGAGTAAAAAGAAAAATAGCCGAAATGATTGGGCAACTCGCAATAAAAAGTAGCGAGTAAAAATAAAGTAAATAGCCGAAATGATTGGGCACCGCGAAAAATAGCCGAAATGATTGGGCAATCGCGACCTTCGCGATATAAAAGCTGAAATGATAGAGCATCGCGGAAAGAAAAAAAAATGAAAGAATGAAACTTTTTGCCCTACAGGTGAAATCACATCGATCCCTGTATACAATCCAGGGGCACAGATAAAAAGGGAACAATACCTTCCCAACAGGCTCAACCAGAAAACGAAGCCAAATCTCGACGGTTCATAGATAACCTAGAGACCTTCTCGACATTTGTCGCAATATTACAGACACGATGTCAACAAATGAACCAAACGAAGATCCCGAGCTTCAGGGTCTCGACGTCAACGTCTACAGCCTAGAGACCAACAACGGTGTGCCTCCTCATTCCAACAGGACACAGATGTTACACCATCAAGCGGAGCGATGGCAAAATCCCAGCTTCACCTCAGCATTCGTCTCGATACAGTAGACGCAATGTCAACAACAACGTTCCTCCGCAGTCCAGCTGGAGGCAGATGCAACGTCAACAAAAGACCTCACGGTCGAAACAAAGCGGAGTGATGGCAAAATCCCAGCTCCACCTCAGCATTCGTCTCAATACACCAGACGCAGTGTAAGCAAATGAAGCGAAGGCCACATTCCTAGCTTCAACGTCTTTACGGTAACTTACATAAAACCGGAAAGACAATCGGAGACCATCTCACATGAAGTGGTCACCTCCTTGACGTTCGTCTCGATACAGTAGACGAAATGTCGACCTCAGCGTTCTTCCTCCAGCAGGGATTCAAACATGATAAAGCAAATGAACCGAAGGCCACATTCCTAGCTTCAACGTCTTTACGGTAACTCATATAAAACCAGAAAGACAACCGGAGATTATCTCGCACCAGCACAGAGTGGTCACCACCTCGACGTCCGTCTCGATACAGCAAAAGAGATGTCGACCCCAGCGTTTTCCTCCAGCAGGGATTCAGACATGACAAGGCAAATGAAGCAAAGGCCACATTCCTAGCTTCAACGTCTTTACGGTAACTCACATAAAACCGTAAAGGAAATCGGAGATCATCTCGCATCAGCACAGAGTGGTCACCACCTTGACGTTCGTCTCGATACAGCAGACGAAATGTTAACCCCAGCGTTCGTCCTCCAACAGGATTTGGACACACCAAAGAAAATGAAGCGAAGGCCACATTCCTAGCTTCGACGTCTTGACGGTAACTCATATAAAACCTGAAAGACAACCGGAGATCATCTTGCACCAGCACAGAGTGGTCACCACCTCGACGTCCGTCTCGATACAGCAGATGAGATGTCGCCCCAACGTTCGTCTCGACACAGCAGACGCAACGTCATCAAACAAATGGAGCCACGGCAAAATCCCTAGTTCCCACCATGACATTCGTCTCGATACAGAGGACGCAATGCCAGCAAACGAAGCAAAGGCCAAATTCCTAGCTTCAGGGTCTTAACGGCAAGTCATATAAAGCCTGAAAGACTATCGGAGATCATCCCACACCAGCGCGGAGTGGTTATGACTCATCGGGGCTCTCCAAAATGAGCCTAACCTCAAGTAAAAAGCGGCATGGCAAATTCCTAGCGCTTGCTCTTCCGACGGTCAAACTGCCAAGGAGGATTGCTTGAAGACGTCTTGTCCAGCCCCCGAAGGGATCAGAGACACGGCAGTCGCGGGGCTACTCGAACAGCACGATTGCCTATCGAGGACTATATCAGCTTATGCGACGGTACGATGGCCAAAACCCTAAGTACCACCGACCTTAACGGGCTTCTGTCTTAAAGAGCAGAGGTTAAATGCGACGTTAAGATGTTCTTGCGAGAAACGTTCGATTCGTCTCGACTTGTGAAAAATTGTCGAGGCGGCTCGACTCGTGAGATAAAGTCTTAGACAGCAAGGATTGAAAAGCTTGCTTTTTGAGCAACGGGGCCCTGCAAGTCAATCCAAACTGGTCTCTTGCATACTATTCACGGGTCTCACTCTCCGAAGTCGAATTTCGACGAGGAGGGAAACAACCACTTACGAATCCTCTCGATTCGTAAGAGGGAAAATTCTCTTATAAGATCCTTACGACTTATAAGAGAAAACCACACTTAGGAATCCTCACGATTCCTAAGGAGAAAATCCACCTATGAGATCCTCTCGATCCGTAGGGACAAAAGCCTCTATGAGACCCTCACGGCTCATAGAATTGAAAAGTCTTAGGCATTAGACCTGAACCTGCGGCCTAAGCCATCGCTATTTCCTGAGGAAGTCAGAATACTCGTTTTAGACATCCATCAACCATGGTTATTAAGACAGCCTGCTGACTTTAAAAGAAAGAAGATGACAGAGAGAATATCCGGTCTACATTTGTTCTGGCATGCGTGACGCATTCATTTATGCATGGACAGAAAACTCAGGACGGGAAATAAGAGAAGCTGAAGTAAAAGGTTTCCATTCATATTGGCAAAAATTCTTACAATTTTGAAAAGCGGTAAAAGGAAAACATTATTACAATGGAATAACTTCAGATCCGGGGCAGGGATTGAGGAATTCAAAAGTAAGGCCGTCCAAACTTCTTTTGGCCTTTCTAATTATTCTTATGCGCAACCTCTCGCGCTCCTCGGTGTCAATATCATCGGCAAGCCCCTCCGGCCTTCGATAAGCAGCAACGATTGTCGTCTGCTGAAAGATTTGATGTAGGATGTCAACGAGGTTGTTTCGCCGTTTCTTCGAAATCAGCCCCGTCAGGTACACTGAATGCACCTTGTCTTCGGCATCATCTAGCGCATTGAGCGGTAAGGCCTCGTGAAGACCTGGGAGTGCTCTCCATATTGACCCCAGCACGACTTTCAAAAGGGCCGAACGACGAGGTAGCAGCCAGCCACCGCTGGCATTCAGGCGACCCATGACCTCTGCACATTGAGCGTCCGTAAACTCCTGGTTCTGTTGACGGCCCTGTACACGGATATCCTCATAAGTGATGAACTCGTGCAAGCTGTATAGACGCACCGCCATAATACCTGAAGAAAACAATACAGGGATATTAACAAACAAGAAAATACAGAAAGTTAAAAGTTAAACTCCTCGAGAGCAATGCTCTGCAGACAGGAGCGACACCAGTCAAAATCAGTTATGAGGAGAATTTGAGGAAAATTCCCTGAAAATATTGAGAGCTCCGCTCTGGGAAAAAAAAAAATCATATAATAATAATAATATTCTCAAGTGCCATATAAGTTGGGAGGAGCAAAACTCCATTAATTAAGAAGATATAAGAAAAATCTTTTATAGAGCAAAGCTCTATTAATGGAACTCTAATAGGGCTCTCCTCAGTCTTCTATAGACCCCCTTAGAGCAAAGCTCTACTAAGTGAAACCCTAAATGGGTCCTCTTTAGATCTGGGATCTATTGAGAGCAATGCTCTTAAAATTGATTTAATTTAATTAAAATTAATATTTTTACCTAAAATTCTCTAAAAGTTTGAACTTTTAAAAGTGTTTAAATAAGATAGCAGGGCTCTGAGTTCTGAAAGTAAAATTTTAGAGATGAGAATCATCTAAAGGACCAAAAGTCCTATTTATAGGCATCAAGTGCCCTTTCAGCTTCCAAGAGATGGCGCGACGGTTCGGAGTCTGCCACCGCTGCGCTCACGTTAAGAGGCCACGTAAGCGCAACGGTGGGGGGGCATTTGTTTACCTCAATCAGAGCAAGGCTCTGTTTAAATTCCAAGACGGGAAAAGAAGCAATACTTCTGTTTTTCTCCAATCAGAGTAAAGCTCTGTCTTGAAAATTAAAAAGAAAATTAAAGTTAAAATATGCTCCACAAAAGCTTCAGAGCAAAGCTCTTAAAAAAAAAAAAAAAAAAAAAAAAGTGCGCAAGTGCGCAGTTGCGCGACACGTGTCACGCAGTGCGCAACTGCGCAGTTTCGCGACACGTGGCACGCAGCTGCGCAACTGCGCAAGTGCGCAGCTGCGCGACACGTGTCACGCAGCTGCGCAGTGCGCAGCTGCGCGACACGTGTCACGCAGCTGCGCAGTGCGCAACTGCGCAAGTGCGCAGTTTCGCGACACGTGGCGCGCAGCTGCGCAGTGCGCAGCTGCGCAGTGCGCAACTGCGCAAGTGCACAGTTTCGCGACACGTGGCGCGCAGCTGCGCAACTGCGCAGTTTCGCGACACGTGTCACGCAGCTGCGCAGTGCGCAACTGCGCAGTTTCGCGACACGTGTCAACGCGCAGTTGCGCAAGCAAAAAAAAAAAAATTAAAAAAATTAAAAAAAGAAAATAAAATTCTTTATTGCAAAAACAGAATAAAGATTTGAGAAAATCTTTTCTGTTTTTGTTAAAACAATAAGATTTCTTCTGTAAAACAGAGACCTTTGGATTAAAGATCCGACGGTGGGGAAAATTCCCCAAATCACTTAGAGAATAATCTCTTTAACAAACTTTAACTAATTTATGGGCACTATAAAAAGGACCCTAGACCTCATTTTAAAAGGATCAATCATCATCAAGAGAAGGAAAAACTTCTGAGGAAAAAAAGGGAGAAGAGAAAGAACTCTTGAACATTATTCAAGAACAAAAAAGAGGTAAAATCTTCTTTTTGAAGAATAAAAAAAGAGAAAAATCTCTGAAGAACACGAGATAAAAAAAAATGAATAATAAATAGTGCCTTGCACTTGATGTGAACCCCTGGTTCTGAAAAATCAAAGAATAATAAATAGTGCCTTGCACTTGATATGAACCCCTGGTTCTGAAAAATCAAAGAATAATAAATAGTGCCTTGCACTTGATATGAACCCTTGGTTCTGTAAAATCAAGGAAAACAAGAAGAACTTGTTTTCCTTTGATCTAAATTTAGATCAAAAGTGCTATGCACTTTTTGTTCTCAAATCAAGAAAATTCTTGAATTTCTGCACAAGTGCAACTCATCATGCAAAAGGGCCTGGCCCAACTCAAGAAAATTATTGAGTTTCTGCAACTCATTATTTAAGAGGGCCTAGCCCAATTGCAGGAAAATAAAAGGGCAAAGCCCTGTTCAGAAAATTCCTGAGTTTTTGTAACTCATTATTTAAAAGGGCCTGGCCCAAATCAGATTGCAAAATAATGAAGGGGCAGAGCCCTGTTTAGGTTGATTCTTTTAATCGGGCAGAGCCTAAAATAAAAATTGGACTTAACCCAATCCTGGCTGTAAGTCCTTAAATTAAATGCCTCTCATAAACCAAATCACGACCGGTTCGAGGGTACATCTCCGAACTCCTTTGACATTTGTCGCTGTAATTTCTCAACGACGTCAAAGAGGCGACGGGTCCCAACGACCACTCATCTAATATTGGACCGAAACGTCCTTAAACTAATATTTGCCCCAAAATGAGAATATTGGATCAGACCGAAACGTCCCTAAACTAATATCGGACCACCACGTCCCTAAACTGGAACATGGACCACTACGTCTTTAAACTGGCGACGGACCGAAACGTCCCTAAACTAATATTGGACCGAAACGTCCTTAAACTAATATCGGACCGAAACGTCCATAAACTAATATCGGACCGAAACGTCCCTAAACTAATATCGGACCACCACGTCCCTAAACTGGCGATGGACCACCACGTCCCTAAACTGGAAAGTGGACCACTACGTCCCTAAACTGGAACAATAGAGCCTCCAAATGCTCTTTTGCCGGATCTAAACGGTCCCGTTTAAGTTGATCTTAGCCCCAAACACGGCTAGCGCATCCTTAGACATTTAAATGAATGATAAAACCCCAAATCAACTCTGGTTCAAGGGTACATCTCTGAACTCCTCTGACACCTATCGTTGTAATTCTTCAACGACGTCAGAGAGGTGACGGGTCCCGACGGCCATAAATGCTATGGACCACCACGTCCCTAAACTGTCACAATAGAGCCCAAATGCTCTTTTGTCCGATCTAAACGGTCCCGTTAAGTTGATCTTAGTCTCAAACTGGACTAACGTATCCTTAACAAACGTTTGAGTCGATCTTAGCCTCAAAAATGGCTAACGTATCCTCCAAACAGACTTTAGTCCCAAATTGGACTATGAATCTCCCAAACTGGAACAATAGAGCCCAAACGCTCTTTTGTCGGATCTAAACGATCACGTTAAGTTGATCTTAGTCTCAAACCGGACTAACGTATCCTTAACGAACGTTTAAGTTGATCTTAGCCGCAACGCGACTAACGTATCCTTAAACTAAAAATACCAAACCCAAATCTAAGTAAATACGGATTTGGACTAATCCACGTTCTACGGGCGACGGCATTACTCAGTCTCCGTATACAATCCACGGGCAACCACAAACAAAACAAACACACACGACACGAAGTGAAATTCTGGAGAAGGAGAAAGTTGTTACCGCGATGCGGTAGCGTAATTAACTGCAGGGGCTTGCGCCTGCAGGGAAGAGCGTCCCCACAATCAAAAACCCCTCACCCTGAGGGGGAATCTGACGAAATCCGCTACATCGGCCGCATCCGTCTAAACCTCCGATACAAGGTGCCATAAATCAACTTGGCATCTTCGGAGAGGAGGATGGATCAAACCAAATAGCATCTGCCCCGAACCTCAGGCACGTGACGTCCTAACGTCTCGGCCGCCGTTCGGAGGGGAACAAGGCCAATAAACGGTCGCTTCATAAAGAAATACTACGCTTAATGAGTCACAGCCTAGGTCAATGGTAGATGACGACGACTATGTCCGCTCGCTATCTTCCTAAGCTCAAGCTTTATAAGCAGTAGCCAGCCCTCTCAATGCCGGACCGAAATGTCCTTAAACTAATAGCAGACCGAAACGTCTTTAAACTACTACCACAACATCCTTAAGCTGACGAGATGAGTAAAAATAAAAAAATAGATAAAATATATATATATATATATATATATATATATATATATATATATATAAAACGGTAAGTCCATAAGCAAAATGGGTACGGATGAAAACTCGAAAGGGCTCCGTGAGTAAAAACAGCAAGGGCTACCGACGAGTGTTTGTGAAAACCTGAAAGGGCGCAACCTCATTAAGAAACACTCATAGGGTCCTCTTGACCCTGTAAGGAGAAACCACTTGCGTGAGATCCTTACGACTCACAAAGGAGCAACACACTTAGGGATCCCCACGATTCCTAAGGAGAAAATACACTTGCGAGATCCTCACGACTCGTAAGGAGAACTCTCTTATGGGACCCTCACGGCTCATAGGATTTGAAAGTCTTAAGTCACAGAGACCTAAACCTGTGCTTAAGCAAACCCCCACAAACTTCCAATATTGCCCTACAAGTGGTTCAATATTGACCCTTGTATACAATCCACGGGCGCGAATAAACGTTTCCCTAACCAAGGTCCATCCGTGACTGGGAATATGTTCGCATAACCCTTGTAAGTCCTCTCGATTTACAAGAAGAAAACCCCCTGTAGGATCCATACGACTTACAGAGGAAACAAACACTTAGGAATCCTCACGATTCTTAAGGAGAAAATACACCTACAAGATCCCCACGACTTGTAGGGAGAAATACCTTCACGAGACCCTTACGGCTCATGAAGTTAAAAGTCTTAGCCGACAGGACCCTAACCCTGGTCGCTAAGCCTCCTTTGTTCGACAACGACAGAGGCAAATGATGATTCGCTCCTGGTAATATCCCAGTTGTAGCGGTGCTGATGCCGAAATCCGTGTACAATTTCAGGTTTACAGCGAAAAGCCAGTAGGCCGCACATGCTTACGAAATAGCCGAAATGATAGGGCAACTTGCAATAAAAAGCAGCAAGTAAAATGTATGCATGCAAAATAGCCGAAATGATTGGGCAACTCGTAATAAAAAGCAACGAGTAAAAATAAAATAAATAGCCGAAATGATTGGGCACCGCGAAAAATAGCCGAAATGATTGGGCAGTCGCGACCTTCGCGATATAAAAGCTGAAATGATAGAGCATCGCGGAAATAAAATAAAATAAAATAAAAAGAAGCAAATGATAAAACTTTGGCCCTACAGTTAAGATCACATCGATCCATGTATACAATCCAAGGGCGTAAACAAAAAAGGAACCATACTTCCCCAGCGGATTCCGTCAAACGACGAAGCTAAACCTCAATGGTTCATTTCAACCGAAGAAGCCAGTGACTTCAACAAAAATTCCTCGACGCACGGATACAAACACTTCTTGACGAGAGCCTTCTGATCCGCGTCGACCCGCAGAGCCACCAGTGCCTCCGTAGGAACCCTCGACTCGTTTCAAACCCCAAGAAAACAAATAATCCTTGGCGCTTGGGAAACAAATAATCCCAGCAAACTCCTCGACTCACGGATACAAACACTCCTTGATGAGAGCCTTCTGATCCGCGTCGACCCGCAGAGCCACCAGTGCCTCCGTAGGAATCCTCGACTCGTTTCAAACCACAAGGAAACAAATAATCCTTGGCGCTTGGGAAACAAATAATCCCAACAAACTCCTCGACTCACGGATACAAACACTCCTTGACAAGAGCCTTCTGATCCGCGTCGACCCGCAGAGCCACCAGTGCCTCCGTAGGAATCCTCGACTCGTTTCAAACCCCAAGGAAACAAATAATCCTTGGCGCTTGGGAAACAAATAATCCCAGCAAATTTCTCGACTCACGGATACAAACACTCCTTGACGAGAGCTTTCTGATCCGCGTCGACCCGCAGAGCCACCAGTGCCTCCGTAGGAATCCTCGACTCGTTTCAAACCCCAAGGAAACAAATAATCCTTGGCGCTTGGGAAACAAATAATCCCAGCAAACTCCTCGACTCACGGATACAAACACTCCTTGACGAGAGCCTTCTGATCCGCGTCGACCCACAGAGCCACCAGTGCCTCCGTAGGAACCCTCGACTCGTTTCAAACCCCAAGGAAACAAATACTCCTTGGCGCTTGGGAAACAAATAATCCCTAGCAAACTCCTCGACTCACGGCTACAAACACTCCGTGATGAGAGCTTCTTAACTCATGATTAACTGTTCCGCTACAACTGCAGACAGATCCCCGATTCGTCTCAATTTGTAAGAAGAAGTCTCAGACAGCAAGGATTGAAAAGCTTGTTTTTTTGAGCGATGGGGCCCTGCAAGTCAATCCAAACTGGTCTCTTGCATACTATTCACGGGTCTCACTCTCCGAAGTCGAATTTCGATGAGGAGGGAAACAACCACTTACGGGTCCTCTCGACTCGTAAGAGGGAAAAATTCTCTTATAGGATCCTTACGACTTATAAGAGAAAACCACACTTAGGAATCCTCACGATTCCTAAGGAGAAAACCCACCTACGAGATCCTCTCGATCTGTAGGGAGAAAAGCCTCTATGAGACCCTCACGGCTCACAGAGTTGAAAAGTCCTAGGCGGCAGATCTGAACCTGCAGTCTAGGCCATCGTTATCTCTGGGAGAAATGAATTTACCTGCCAATAAGGTGCATTAAAAATGTCATGCTGAAAAGAAAGAAAAAGCGAAGAAGTGACACAAGACATTACAAAAAGGTGTATCTTTTATTCATAAACTTGATCGAACACAGGATACATTATGTCAAAGGATAAAAAAAATATATGCATATACATTCTTTTATCTATAAGTACAAACGATACAAAAATGGATAGCTACTGAGGAGGAAGTGTCTTTAGTAAGTTCACAAGCCGCTCTCGCACTTCCTTCAGCGCTTCCTCTCGAGTGACAGCTGCGGCCACCTCCGCCTCCACCTGAGCCCGCTGCTGCAAGAAGGATGAATGTTGCTCCTCTGCTGCCTTCTGGGCTGCTTCCTGGCCGGCTGCAGCTCGCTCGACAACGTTAAGTTTTTGCCTCAATGATAACCCTTCGGAGAGGCATTGCAGGAGGCCCTCAAAGATAACCTTCAGCCGTGCGGCATTGGCCTCCACCCGAGCATGCAGTTGAGCAGATTTGCTCGAAGTCTCACCACGCTCCTTACGCCTTGAAATGACTTCTTGTTCGAGATGGCGGAAGTAAGGAGCGCTCTTCTCAATCCACGCTGTCCTCTGATTACTGGCAGCCACGGTCTCGGGAGCGGGACGCAGCGACTCCAACTGATATAGGCGACCCTCGATCTCCTTACAATGGTTAACCCAGGATGCAATGATGCCCTCATCATGAAAGTTCACGAGTATTGCTAGCATCGGGTTAACCACCATAGCGAAGTCTGCGGCAGATGTAGGAGTTTCAACATCAAGTTCCTCGATATAGTCACTCAACATGCGCAGACTATTCGCGGTGCCTTTTGAAAACAGACTCCTCAGATAAGGACCTGCCGGCATTGTGATACGAGGTTCGAAGGACGCCGAAGCCAGAACGACAGCTGAAAGAAACAGGATGCGATCAGATAACAGTACAGAAAATAAAGAGAGGAAAGTTACCAATATGATGGTCATTGTACCAGTTGAGACAGGTGGCAAGGTCGGAAGGGCTGGTGGCGCAGTTGATCTTTTATCCCCTCCTTCAATCTGTAGCACTGCAGTTGAGATAAGGAAAATATGTTAGAGACAATTCCATCAATAAGAAAAAAGAGGGGAAGGGTGACAACGGAAATCATACTCACCAACACCACCAGAGGAAGAAGCAAGCTCAGATGGGAAGGAAAAGTGTGGGAGCAACATCTGATATACATGATCAAAAAGCACTCCTGAAAACACAACAGTGTGACTTTAGTACACGAATTATATGGCTGGAAAACGAGATTAATAAATCGTATACATATACCTTCCAACATCTTCGAGGGTATGAGAGAAGTTTGAGAGGTGACCACCGCCAAAGCAGTCGTTGAAGGCGCTCCCTCGAGCAGTGGGGCGTCGGCGCTAGCTGCACCTGCATTACGAAAAGGTGAACTTATCAGAATAGGTTGTAAAATAAAGAAAAGCAGCCACTTAGGGTTTACCTGAGGAGCTCCCGGCTGAAACGGAGGCGGCTCCCTCCTCTACCGACATGAGACCACCACCCGTGGCCTCGTCACCCGACTCGATGGGGACCGTCGTCGTGCTAGCAAGACCTGGGGACGGCGGAGGGCCATAGACGGGAAGGGCTATGATTGGAGTATTGCCAGATTCCAGAGAGGGAGCGGTTGGCTCGTCCTCGGGAATCATGGCCACCTCACCCACTGCTCTCTCAGGTTCAATAGCTGTGATTGTATCGTCTATCGTCACCAAGGGACCGCCGACCTCGAGCGCCTCAGCCGCCACCACTCTAGACTCAGTTATAATGATCATATCATCTGCCACCGCTTCAGGTTCGGCATCAATGACCTTCTCGGCGGCAGACCCCTCAACCTCCACCTCAGGCTCCAAAGCCATAATGACGTTGCCCACCGTCGGCTCGAGTTCGGCAAATACCGCTTCCTTTATTTCTTTGGGATCAACGGTTTCCGCATCCCCCTTGATCGGACTCGGCCCTGCAAGATGAGGAATATAAGGGCCAATGGCATTAAAAACCCTTATAATAGGAACTCTGGGAGAAATATTACCTGAAGCGGATTTACCGTTTGCACTCCGAACTGCTCGCGCCACCTCCCTCTGGGCAGTGGATAGGGCGACAGGGGCCTCTTCGGAGGGAGTATCAGCTCGAAGGGCGGTGCTGGGGCCGCTCCCATAGCCAAGGCAGCCTTGCGCGCCTTCGCCTCACGCCTCAACCGCTTTCTCTCCTCCCGAGCGGTTATGAGGGACCTCTGTGACGCCTCCTTCAAGGCATCATCATCTTCATTCAGGGATGCCTCCAGAGCCTGTAAGGCATCTCTCATCGGCTCTTCAAGGCGAACCTCCTGTGGTGGCCCAAAAGAAGCGGGAACGTCGGCAGCTGGTAGGACATCTGCGTCGCTAGGAGGGAGCGGCATTGAGGTTCCTGCAATTAAAATGGAAAGGTTAGATCGACCATAACACAAGGAAAACGAAAAACTTGATGAGTCGAAACTTACTAAGGCCCATAGATGCCCTGAGACGTTCCTCCTCCTGAAAAGTCTTCAGGGAAGCAGCAATGGCTTCGTCATCAGTGACGCCTGTTGAAAGAAAAGAAAGAAAAGCGTAAGTCAAAAGTAGTGAAGAGAATATGTTGCAATAAAGAAAAGGCGACTAGTAGTTACCTAACTGCGCAAGCTTAGCTAACCACGCTTCACGCCTCGCCAACCCTGCCGAAGCTCTGAGAGCAGCCTCCAAGTCTGTATCGTCCGGCGGCGGCATCACCAACCCTACGTTAGTCCCATATTCGAGCAGACCTTCAGCATAAGGAGCGTGGGGTTCCTGGCCGAACACAACGTCCGCAGCGAAGAGCGACTTCTTTTTCTTTTGTCCTCCAGCCCTAGGCTCACGGGGAAGCGACTTACGCTTGGCAGCCGCTTTGGGACGACGGGTCCCGATGTCCGCACCCACGCCAGACTCCGGCGAGGGTACAACCACTATTTCCGCCTGAGCGCGGGGTGGAGGAGGTGCATCCGCGATATCAGGAAGCGGCAATTCATGTGGGGGACTTTGCGCACGTGATGGTCTGCCCCCGGCATCTTTTAAAGGAGCGACTACTGGGGTCCTAGGAACCAAAGGAGCGGTGCGATCGGTACCTGGAGGCGCACCCTTACGATCGACCAACAGTCGCCTTTCCTCCTTTATAACTGCTCCTGTTGCATGATTGTACCAGTCTTTGTACACATTGAGGAGTCTCGGAGCGTAAGCCGGCGCATTGATAAAAAAATGAGAGCTTGTATTCACACACATGAAATGATGCAATGCGTTCTCCATCCCCTCTTCTGTGGCAGTAGGTTCCACCAAGAAGGCTTCCAAGGGGACCCCTTGATCGTAGCCCAGTTGTTGAGCAAAACGATGTGGGTTATACCTCATAAAAAATGCCACACCATTCTGCCTAAAAACTAAAAAACCCGGTCTAATAGAATATAAATGGAGGGTCTCCCGAGCCGTTAAAACTGAAGCTCCATCCTTAAAGATATCTTGTAATGGCCGCGTCACAGTGGTAGACACCTTTCCAACGGTCAATACCTTATCGACAAAGGACATCCCGGCTTCGACGGTATGAGGGCGAAGGAGTAAGCCCCTGGCGTTCCGTGGTGAGGGGTTTACAATTGATGCGCCGATCAGCTGTATAATGCGAGGAAAACCGCACTTGTCAAAGAAAGAGGGCCTTTTATGCATCTCGAAGACACCCGCTGTGTGTAACTCGAGCCACGATGCGAAGTAATGCATCGGGAGGACCACATGCAGCACCCCGGGCTCGCTAGCATCCGCTGCTCGACTGAGGCCGTGGTATAAGTGTGCCAAGCCGGCGATCCCAACAGCCACCTTCACCCCGATGACCATCCGGTGTGCTGGATAAAAGACAGAGGGCCGCATCCGATGAGAGTGCATTGGAATAACGAACCAACTCAACCATAACCCGAGAAACCCTAAGAAAAAGGCCTCCTCATCCATCCCAGGGGCCGCTACTTCTGCAAGAGTCATGGTTGGAAAGTTAGGAAGAAAAAAATCCTTTTGGCCTATTTCATTCGCCGGCAGGTTATCCAAACCTAAACCGAAAGGGTCCGCAAGGGTGGCAAACTTGGCAGTGGCCGCAGAGAGGGCGTTAGGGTGAAGAAACCGAGCAATGAAATCCTCAAAATTAACTCCTCGACTCCCATGTTCGACGAAGAGAGACTCATATATGTTCAACACTTTAATCAAGCTCGGGAACTGGTGTTGAACAGCAGTATCCGGCGTAGCCCCCTTCACCGTCGGCCTAGCACCGAAGACGTACACGTCTGTTGGGAGCAGCTCCTCATAATGTTCCCCCATCACCGGTAAACCGGATACCTCCGCAAATTCCTCCAGGGAGATTGACACTTCCCGATCCATGGCAAGGAAAGTATAGGTGGGAATATTCCATTGCTCCAAGAAAGCTTTAAACCACCAGGTGGGAAGCGTAGGATACTGGAAGAGAGAGACATAGACCGCGGTGTACAGTCCTAATCTTATCAACTGTGACTTCTTCGTCGACAGGATATACCGGGCCCACGGCAGATAGCCAATCGGGTGGCGGGGAATCAGACCAAGGTTATACGATTGCCCCCAAGGTCGCGCTTCACCTTGACAGATACGACGTCCTAGGATGTCCAAAACCATAGGACGCTGAACCGGTATCGCATCTATAGCGGGATGTAGAAAGCCTTTCGATGTCCAGTCCGCCAACTCCACGGCATACTGCACCGAGGGTGGGGTTGCATAATGAATCGCTGTGATGTGCTCGGACGGCACCGCGCATGTGAAACTGCGTCGACCCATAATGATCTGATTGTACCATGACCCCCAAAGGTGGAGACTCTTATACTCCGGGTCGTATCCTTGATCATGGCCAGGACCTCACGGTCCAAAGGCGCCTCTGGAAATCCCTCCTCCGAGCGGACAAACGGGAATGAAGTGTCTTCAGACATGATCGCTGCAAAAAGAGCAATGTAGCCGTCAGTGTTGTAATCCCAACGTTTGGCATTGAAAAAAGAAAATGCATTAATTAAATTATAATCAAAATTAATTAATTACACCGCACCACAATGCAATGAGTAGGAGACCAAGGAGGGACCCACAAAATCTAAATGACAATACGTCAGTTAATGAGACAAACTCATCATTGGATGAGATTGTCAGTTGGTCCCTGGGGGGAACATTCCCATAATAAAAAAAGGGGGAAAGAATCCCTAGAGACAAGTAGAAAATCTCCTCTTTCAGAGCAAAGCTCTGTCACAGAATGACACTTGTCAAATTCTGGTCTCAAAAGAATTAAAAGATTCCTTAAAAAAAAGAGCTTAGCTCTATAATATTCCATCAAAATGAAAGTTTTTGAAAAGAAATTTGAAATTAAAATTTCTGGAATCCTGAAAAAAAAGATCCATGAAAGCTTATAGAAAAATTCCTTTTTTTTTTCAGATCTAAAAGATCTACATTTGATTCAAGAGCAAAGCTCTGTTCATGGGTTAGAACCCATGAACAAGATCTCTGTAGATCTATGGATTTGTGAGAGCAAAGCTCTGTTGATGAAACCCCAAAGGGAATGAGAGCAAAGCTCTGTTGGTTAAAATTGATTTGAATTAATTTAACTTAATTTTAAATTAATTATTACCTAAAGTTTTCTAAACTTTGGGAAATGAGAGCAAAGCTCTAGAGTTCTGAAAGCAAGAGCAAAGCTCTGAAATTCTTAAGCAAGAGCAGAGCTCTGAAAATCTAAATCTAGAAAATGGTGGAGAGTTTTCTAAGGGCCAGAGGCCCTATTTATAAGGCGCTTGCGCCTCTTGAGATTCCCCCTTTTATCTAACGGTCAGGGGGGTTGCCACCGCTGCACTCACGTGTGCGCTACGTGAGCGCAACGGTGGGGGGGGGCATTTGTTTCGCCCAATCTGAGCAAAGCTCTGTTTGAATTCAAAATTCAAATTTTGAAGCAACGCTTCAAGTCTCGGGCGCAACGCGCCGCGTGTCTGGCGCTAATACGTCAGCGCAGCGCCCAAGAAGGCGCACCCAATCAGAGCAAAGCTCTATTTAAAGGAAGCAACGCTTCAGCTGCGCTGCGCTCTGCGACACGTGTCAGCGCAGATGCGCTAGCGCAGTTACGCTGCGCTCGCTAGCGCACTTGCGCTCCGCTCCGCGCTGCGCGACACGTGTCAGCGCAGATGCGCTAGCGCACTTGCGCTGCGCTCCGCGCTGCGCGACACGTGTCACGCGCTGGGGCATCTGCACCAAACTAAATTAAGATTTTAAGAAATCTTTTCTGTTCTTGTTAAAACAAGAAGATTTTCTTCTGCAAAGCAGAAGCCCTTGGATCAAAGATCCAACGGTAGGGAAAATTCCCCAAATCACTCAGAGAATGATCTCTTTAACAATTTTAACTAATTTGTGAGCACTATAAAAAGGACCCTAAGCCTCAATTCAAAGGCATGAACATTTTTCTTGAGAACTCAAGAACTTTAAACAGAAAGAACTCTGAGAAGATTTCAAGAAAAAGGTAAAACCTTCATGAATTAGAAGAAATTCCTTCTAATAGATCATTGGTCTAAGAACAAGATCAATGATCTTTACATAATAAACAGTGCTTTGCACTTCTTGTGAACCCCCGGTTCTTTTAAAAACAATAAAAATAAATAAAAAATAATAATAGTGCTTTGCACTTTTATGAACCTCTGGTTCTTCAAATAAAGAAAAATTTATTTTTCTTTGATCTAATTCAGATCAAGAAACTAAACAGTGCTTTGCACTTCCCTTCTTGAATCTAAAAAAGATTCTTAGTGCTTTGCACTTCCAAACTGCGCCGTTGCGCTCTTAAGAGAGCGCCACGTGTCGGCTATAAAACCTCTTGCGCTAAACGCCCTTAAGATAGAGCTTTGCTCTCTGGAATTGGCGCAACTCGCTGAGAGCACGCCACGTGTCGCCAGCGCAACAGCGCAGCGCGCTGCACTGTTGCGCTTGCGCTCACCAGAGCATGACACGTGCCCTCACCATAAGCTCTTGCGCTCAGTGATTGGCGCAATGCGCCTGACAAATGCAATGCATTTCACTTCCTGAAGGGCCAAGCCCAATTAAAAGGCTTAACAAGCCTAATAAATAAAATGCTGTGCAAGGGCAGAGCCCAATTGAAAGGTCCAATGGACCAAAATAAATAATCTGCATCATAATAAAAAGGGCAGATCCCAATCAAAATGGGCATAAATGGCCTGAAGTAATGCAATGCATTATTTAAATATGGGCAAAGCCCTAGCATAGGTCTAATAGACCAAAAAAATAAATAAGGGTGTCGAACATTTTCAACTGGACTTAGCCCAATTTTGGCCGTAAGTCCTTAAATTAAATCGACTGAGTACGGCTGCTCCCTAGATCAATTTATATCTGGTTCGAGAGTACATCTCCGAACTCCTCTGACATCTGTCGTTGTAATCCTTCAACGACGTCAGAGAGGTGACGGGTCCCGACGACCACACACGTATATGGACTGCGGGGTCCTTAAACTCGTGGACCGAGACGTCCTTAAACTAATATCGGACCGAAAAGTCCCTAAACTAATATCGGACCGAAACGTCCTTAAACTAATACTGGACCGAGACGTCCCTAAACTAATATCGGACCGAAACGTCCCTAAACTAATATTGGACCGAAACGTCTTTAAACTAATACTGGACCGAAACGTCCTTAAACTAATAATGGACCACTACGTCCTTAAACTGGCGACGGACCGAAACGTCCTTGAACTAGTAATGGACCACCATGTCCCTAAACTGGCGATGGACCACCACGTCCTTAAATTGGCGCAATAGAGCCCGAAAGCCCCCTTTTGCCGGATCTAAACGGTCCCGTCTAAGTTAATCTTAGCCCCAAATACGGTTAACGTGTCCTTAGATATTTAAATAAACAATAAAACTCCAAATCAACTCTGGCTCGAGGGTACATCTCCGAGCTCCTCTGATACATGTCGTTGTAATCCTTCAACGACGCCAGAGAGGTGACGAGTCCCGATGGCCATACATTAAATTAATCACTACGTCGAGTCGATCTTAGTCCAAAACAAGACTAACGTATCCTTGACGAACGTTTAAGTTGATCTTAGCCGCAACGCGACTAATGTATCCTTAAACTAAAACACCAAACCCAAATCTAAGTAAATACGGATTTGGACTAATCCACGTCCTACGGGCGACGGCATTATTCAGTCTCCGTATACAATCCACGGGCAACCACAAACAAAACAAACACACACGACACGAAGTGAAATTCTGGAGAAGGAGAAAGTTGTTACCGCGATGCGGTAGCGTAATTAACTGCAGGGGCTTGCGCCTGCAGGGAAGAGCGTCCCCACAATCAAAAACCCCTCACCCTGAGGGGGAATCTGACGAAGTCTGCTACATCGGCCGCATCCGTCTAAACCTCCGATCCACGGTTCCATAAATCAACTTGGCATCTTCAGAGAGGTAGACGGATAAAACCAAATAGCATCTGCCCCGAACCTCAGGCTCGGACGCCCTAACGTCCAGGCCGCCGTTCGGAGGGAAACAGTGTTATGAAACCAAGTGTGCATGTGGGGTAGGTAATTACCCCGTGATGTTTTCCTGAAGGGTACTGTTAAGCAATTTTGTCGAAATGATGTGATAACAAAATTCAAGGTATTTTAATGTAAATGTTCAAATATGATTGATTTACATTAGATTCTTGGATAAAATTTGATTCTAAATATTAGTTTTAAGATTATAAGTGAAGTGGTAAAATTGGTTTGACCAAATGATAAAAGAAAATGGAGTTATAGGTTTTAGAAAAGATGATATCGGTAATAACTCCATTTTTACCGATATTTGATTTAGAATGAGTATCATGAAAAGGAGACTTACGGTTTAAAATGTCAAGAAGAGGTTAACGAAGAAAATAAATGCCTCGTGGCGTTGCAGGAGCTCCGGAATAGGTTTCGATTTTTGCCGGAGCCAACTTGTTCGCTAACTCCACTTTACTCCATTTGCGCTCAGGAATTTTTTAGAGAGTTTTGGTTAGAATTTTCAGAATGACGCTGAGCCAAAATATGGGGTGGTATTTATAGTGGAGAATTAGGGTTTGGGAATTAAAATTGTGGAATAAAAAGTATTAAAATTATATTAAATTGTGAAATGAAAGGTCTCTGTATGATTGCAGGGAAATCAAACAGTGCACAGGAGTTAGGGATAGCTGAAGAGTCATGTGTACATAGCACGGGCTTCATTGGCCACTATCTGACCGTTCTCGCCGGTTTTAATGCACTTTTGGCCGGTCGATCTCGAGGCAAATGCCTCGAGATTCGTGCCACTTGATCAACCCTTTGTTTACTCCATTTTCCACATGTTTGATTTTTCTGAACTTTTCATTTCCCCGTGTATTGCAGTGCAATCTTTTGGTCTTCCAAAAAGTTAAAAAAATCAGAAAAAAATAATTGTGTCTGATGGGAATCGAACACGGGCTACGTCATAGCAGTGCAAGGGCTTTACCAGTGAGCTACAAGTGGCTTCTTGTTTTTATTTAATAGAAGTAAGTTATAACTCAAACTCATACTGTAATATTCTTTTTTCTTGTAATTAACAGAAAAATTCTGTACAAAGATTTTAGAGTCGTTACAAAAGTCCCCCTTTCTTCTCTAATCCGCGATTCTCTAAGAAAATCTCTTTCCATTCCGAATCCACACGATTCAAGCGATGAGATGCACCTTCTCTCGTAGGGAAGAATATCGAACCTTCTTTAATGATTTACAATCGTTTACAAACGGCCAAAATACTCACTCACAATCCTATTATCTCAATAGATTAAACCGGTGTGGCATGAGGATTATTTTGAGAGATTATTTCAAGTTTTGGCTCTGGAGGAAATGGAGAAGATTAAGACAAGTTAAGGCTCAAGAACAAGAAGTTTCTCAAAATAATTTTCAAAGAATGTATGTCAAAGTGTGTGATCTCAAGGATATTTATAGAAGTCGAACGAGGTAGTTATTTTAACTGCCAATAAATAGTTAATGACTGTTTGAAAAACATAGAAATCAAAACGGCGTAAATATCCATTCGTTTAAATATTCAAACTGGAAATAACCGCTAAAAACTGCTAAAGTGTGGAAGACATCTGTCGTTTGAAAATTTCCTTCACCAGATGTCTGTAGGAGACGTCTGGTGCTCAATAATTCTTTAGCAGACGTCTGAATAACTTGTCTTTGCAATATATCCAATAAATGAAATTTGGAGAAAAAAATTTGTTAGACGTTTGTTCCAGACGTCTGGTGATTCAAAATTTGTTAGGTATAGACATCTGCACTCTGATATGTTTGAATATCTGTTTTGAATGCTTGAACAGTTTGAATTACAACGGATATATTAGACGTCTCTTGATGAGAGGGGAGACGTCTAAAGAATAAAAAAGTGTTGGAATTTGGTTTCTAACCTTGTGAGATCAACACTAGACTCTATTAAAACACTTATATCTCCTTTTTTCAACTTGGTTCTTCTTTGATTTTCATTTCCTTTGAGTTGTTATTTTGATACGTCTTTGTATCTTGATTAAGCTTGTATCATGTTATTGTTTGCGTCAAGTCTTCATGCCATATCAACAGTTTGAGTGCGTATCATACTGTAGGCAATTTTGCTTGAGTTGAGATATTATACTTGTTGTACTAAAAAATAAACACTTGGAAACGTCGTTAGCAACATATGAATTCTTTAAATAAAGTTTTGTTCTAAATAATTAAAATTAAAGATCGTATTACACATGTGTCAACCAAAAGTTTTGGTTTTCTTAAGATTTTCAATATTTTGCTAGCTATACACACAAAAATTACGAAATTTTTAGAAAGCTCGAAAATTTTCAGTTTTCTTCGGATTTTCATTTTTTGCGTTGTTATAGCTCATGATAAATAGTGAAATTTTCACATATCTTAAAATTTTCTCATTTCAATATTTTGCTTACACACGAAAATCACATAATGTTTAGGAATCGCAAAATTTTTGGTTTTCATATTCTCAATATTTTGCTTCTTATATAACAAACGAAAATTGCGAAAACGAAAATTGCGAAATTTTCTGATATCTCTAAAGTTTTGGTATTCTTCAGATTATCAATATTTTTCTTGCTATATACATGGGAATTGCGAAATTTTTAAAAAGCTCGAAATTTTCTATCTTCAAATTTTCATATTTTGCATTGCTATATCACATGATAAATCATGTAGTTTTCACCGATCTCAAAGTTCACACATTTCTATTGCTTTTCAATAATTTTATTCCTTACCACAAGAAATTCGTGAAATGTCTAGGTATCTCAAAATTTTACATTCTTACGATTTTCCATTATTTTTATTGCTACACACAAAAGTCTTAACATTTTCCTACATCTAAAAATTTTAGTTTTTTCAGATTTTAGTTTTTTTGCTTGCTAAACCACAGAAAAATTGGTTTTCCCGTTGGAAGTCCATCAAACGTGTTGAGCAGTAAAGGTTTGTTTCGAGCCTTGAAAAGATTACCCGGTGGAGGTGGTCCATTAGTGTTGTAAAGGTTTTCTCACCTAAAGAAGGATTATTAGTGGATAGTTCCTAGGTAAAAGTCTAGGCGGAGACGTAAATACGGATGTATCACTTTCTAACTCATATTATTTCTATTGTTGTTGAAATTGTTGTTATTTATTATTATTCCGCAACTTTTATTGATTTGAGCAATAAAGTTTTAATTGTTAACCATTTGTCATATTCAACCCCCCCCCCTCCCGGGACACTTTTCATTCATAACTTCGAAGTTAACGTGCAGCGGCTGGAACATTTCACCTGGTATTAAAAGCAACCCATGATCGACTCTCCGGACGCAATTAAATGTGGTTTTGTTTAACTTAAAATGTCGTTGCTCAAAAAGCCTAGGCTTTCAGCCAACATGCAGAAACGTGTTAGAATATAAATTAATACCCCACAACCCACATCATAACTTTGAAGTTAAGGTCCAGGGGCTGGGACATTTCACAAAAATTGGCGTGTCTGTATTGAGCTTGTTGCCATTTACTTCATTTAGATTTTAATTTTTATCATTATAACAGCGGTATGAACTACCTCATGCTTTGATTTTCTTAGAGACGAGAGGGGCAGAGAACTATTGCACGAATGTTGGTAAATAACAGAAAAATGCAAAGGGATAAAACATCCTAGTGTAGCGGCTCACCTTGTAAACATGGCAGACCCTTATTCACGATCAAAGAATTATGTGGAGGTGCAAATTATGTTGAAAACAATGGGCCCAGATGACCCACCAATTACTGTACCAACATTGCACCTTGCAGTCGCACTCTACCATTTAAAGAAAGACGATGAAGCGAAGAGCCTTGCTCTCGAGGCGTTGCAAATACGTGATGATGCATTCGGAAAAGAATCTCTTCCAGTAGGTGAGCTCAACTGCATCTTTACAGCAAATTCTATTGTGAATGAGTTTGCCCAATCCATTTTTATTTCCTTGCGCTTGTTATCAAAACAGATCACTAGATAATAATTACAATCTGTTCTCCTCAACAAATATCTTCGGCCTTGTTATCCTTTTTCTCTTCTAAAAAAAATTCGTGAAGTAATATTTTCTTTTTCCATTCAATGTGAAAACCGAAGCGAATGAACGGGAAATGCTTTTGTGTTGCAGCAATACTATCGGCTGTTGTATCATCGGCACCGTTTTCTCCGTCATCAACCGCATCTGATGGAGATGAGAAAAAGCATGATAACAGGGCCTTCAGAAGAGGGAAGCCACTGCACTAGTCATCAACCCAATATTCCATGGCTTTGCAGAACTTTGATCTCATATGATGCATATATGTCCTGTAACTGTCAAATATAAAGGTTGCAGCTGGTGGGGTTTAAATTGACATGGCACTACAATCTGATTGGTTCGAGTGAGGTAAGTGCAAAATATTTATTAGAGAGATAATGGACTTTTAACTTTCAACCACTGCCCTTTTTATCTTTTAGTTGATATGACCACTTGGAGAATTAATGGACAGCCTCCTATTCTACGGGCTTTGCTATGACTTTTTACTATCGTCCAATCGTCACAGAGGCTTTTTCTCTGTTCAATACATAATGGCTAACGCCAACTTTGGTTGGTTAATCCGATCAGTTCATCGATGGTCAGTAAGTATGATGGTTCTAATGATGATTCTACAAGTATTTCGTGTGAGTTTTTTTCTCGTGCCATTCAAATTGGAGTAACATCTCTATAAAAAGAAAAGCAGAAGTTAGTGCCATTCAAATTGATCACCACTCTTCTTGCCTCTAAGCATTGTGATTTCCTCCGTATGATCATGAGTTTACGAGGCATATTTCTATGCAGGTCATACACAAAAAATGATGAATTTTTTATATTTTAGTCATCCATAAACTGGTTTTTGTCAAACATCTTAAAATTTTTCTCTTCTTTATCAGTTTTTCAATATTTGCCGATTTATATCCCAGAGGAATCGCAAAATTTTTTTTAAAAAAAAACCTTAAAATTTTTTGTTTTCGTTGGTTATCCAATATTTTGCTTGTTATAACACAAGAAGATCGAGAAATTTTCTATTTCCTTCAAATTTTCGATATTCGGCTGCACACAAAAATTGCGAAATTTTCAAAAGTCTCAAAAATTTCCTACTTTCTTCGGTTTTTCAATATTTTGCTTGCCATGCCACACGAAAACTGCAAAATATTCAAA
Source organism: Agapanthus africanus (assembly GCA_030015575.1). Lineage (NCBI taxonomy): Eukaryota > Viridiplantae > Streptophyta > Magnoliopsida > Asparagales > Amaryllidaceae > Agapanthus > Agapanthus africanus. The sequence continues at coordinate 617,628,697 of JASDDO010000022.1, forward strand.
ATCTCATAATATTATATTTTCCTTGCTTGCTATATAACATGAAACCACCAAATTTTTTAAAAACCACAAAATCATAATCTTCTTCGGTTTGTCAATATTTCGCTAACAATAGCATAAAAAATCGCGAAATTTTCATGAATTTAAAGATTCTTTTGTTTTATTCGGTTTTTCAATATTAAGCAAGCTATTAACCAAGAAAATAAGGAAATTTTACAAAAAAATTCCAAATTTGTTTTGTTTTTTAATCTTTTGCTTGCCATGGTACACAAAACCGCAAAATTTTCAATGTTTCGTATGCCGTGAGAAATGAAAATCGCAAAAATTTCAAATTCCCAGTATTTTCTGGTTTTTCAAATTTCAAATTTTCATTCAGTTTTTTATTTGCATGTTTAGCATACGAATACTGCGGAAGTTCCAAAATTTTCATTTTCCGTTTTTTAATATTGTTTGAAATAGCACACGGGTGGAACTTTCAAAAATGACAAAATTTCTTCTTTTATTTAGCATTTCAATAATATGCTTGTAGCACATGAAAAAATAAATTTAATTTTTGTTCATATTTAAATATTTTACATCCTATATGACATATGAAAATAGCAAAATTTTCAAAAGTCATATATTTCCAATTTTCTTCTGGTATTTCAGTATTTTGCTTGCTACACGAAAATAGCAAAATTTTCTCGTTTCTTCCTTTTTGTTATACCACACAAAAACCACAAAATATTTAAAAATCTCAAAATTAGTTGTCTCTTTCAATTTTCAATATTTTGCATGATTACCCACAAAAACCAAGAAATTAAAAAATCTCAAAATTTCTTATTTCCACCTGGTTTTACTTTTTGCTTGGTATAACATACGAAAATCAGGAGGGAGGAAACCTAGTTTTCGTCAAGTTTTCATGCGAAAAACGCGGAAATTTTCGGAAATCTCAAAAATTTATGTTTCTTCCGTTTTCAGTATTTTACATGATATAGCACATGAAAATCCTAAAATTTTCAAAAATCTCAAAATTTGTAGTTTTTTCGGTTTTTCAACATTTTGCTTAATATAGCACACGTAATTGCAAATATTTTTAAAATCATTAGTTTTATCAATTTTTAAATATTTTGCTTGCAATAGCATTCCATAATATTTCTCAAACTTTCTACATTTTTCGTTTCCAAACTTTCGCTTGAAACAAAACTTGCAAAAATTTCAAGAATCTAAATCTGATAATTTTCTGTTTTCCTTCGGCTCTCAATATTTTGCATGCTATACATATATAGCTCACAAAAACGATGAAATTTACAAAAACCTCAAATTTTATTTTTCATATGCACTATTTTTCTTGTTATAGCACGCGCAAATTGGAAATTTTCAAACGTCCCAAAATTCTCCCTTTTGTTTCGTTCCTCAAATATTTACTTTCTATAGTACATGAAAACACGGAGTTCTCAAAAATCTTTAAAAAAATTGTTTTCTTCGATTTGACAATATTATTCTTTATAGCATACCAAAACTACGAAGTTCTCAAAAATCTCAAAATTTTCAGTTTTTGTTCGTGTTTTAATATTTTGCTTGCTATATGGCTTGCGAAAACCATGAAATTTTCGAAAATCTTTAAAAATTCCTTCTCTTTTCTTTTCATTTCAATATTCTGCTTTGTTACCACACAAACATCTCAAAATTTTCCGTATTCCTCATTTTTCTTGCTATTACACATGGTAACCTCAAAATTTTCTGCCTTTTTTCATTTTCAATCTCTTGTTATAGCACCTGAAAACAATGAAATTTTTTTAAAAACTGAAAATTTTATGATTTCCTTCGGATTTCAATATTTTGCATGCTATATATAGTACACGAAAACCACAAAACTTCAATTCTCAAAATTTTCTTATTTTCTTTTTGGGTTTGTTTTTAAATTTTGGCCACCAACTTTTTTTATATTCTCAAAAAACACACCAACTATTTCGTATTTCTAAAAACAACACTAACTTCTTCAGGTTCATCTAAAAAGGACACCACCATTGTTAATTTCCATTAACTTTCCGTTCATCTCAAATTAACCGCTATCAAGTATAGCTGTTAGGGGTTTAAAATACAGAAATACCCTCCCCCTCTCTCTATATATATACACGCGCTCGCCAGTTAAAAAGCTAAGAGATCCAAAAAGCAAAAGGCACCATCATCTTCCATTTTCAAATTCTCTTCAAACCAAAATGAAAGCTACTCTCTCTTTATACTAACAACATTGAGGAGCAACCTCCACCCCCATGACCACCAACATTCCCTCGTTCTCCACCGTCCAATCCTCAAGCAACCTTAGCTGTCACCTCGATCTCTCCTCTGAGTTCTTCGGCGGCGTCTCCTCTGCTCCTCATCATCCTTAGACGCGTCCATTGTTGCCCAGTCCTCACTACTGGGCTTTTCGTTGCCCACTGCCGCTCCGCCTTGTAACTAAAATCACCTCTCTAACGATGAGAATTTTCCACTGATTCTTGACGACTCTCAGAAGTGCATGGACTCGCTGCACGCGTCGCTGGAACATCAGTTTCCCCTTTGAGGCGAAGGCATGAAACAAAGTAATTGAGGATAATCCAAGTCTAAATATCATGTGGTCTAACCCTAGTTACTTTACCTACCTGACTACTAGCACAAACAGAATGGATGTTTTTAGATAAAGGGGAAGAACAAGAACCTGAAATTTGTCCAAAAAACATGAAATTCTTTGTAATTTCAAAATTTTGTTTACTAAAAACGCATAAGAAAACTCTGAAATTTCCGAAATCTCAATGTTTTCTGTTTCGGTCTACATATGAATATTTTGCTTGTTATAGCAAACAAAAACCACTTAGCTTTTATAAAAAAAATCAGCCTTCTTTGGTTTTTCAATATTTTGGTTGTTATAACAGAAGAAAAATATCGAAATTTCTAATATGTTATGTTGTTCTGTATCATGCTTGATTTAATAGCACAAGAAAATTACGAATTTTTTTCAAAACTCTCAAAATTTTATGTTTTCGATTTTCAAAATTTTCCATTCTATATATATAACACATGAAAACTGCAAAATTTCTTATTTTCATCAGTATATCAAAATTTTACTTGTGGCACACAAAAATCACAAAGTTCAAAAAAAATCTTAAAAGCTTCTCTTTTCTCTAGCTTTTCAATATTTTGGTTGTTAAAGCAAATTGAAAACCATGTAACTTTCAAATGTCAATAAATTAATTCCAAGTTCTTTGGCTTTTCCATATATCGTTGATACAACATATGAAAACAGCGATATATTCAAAAATCTGTAAATTTCTACTCTTTTTATGTTTTTCGATCTTTTGCTTGCAATAATCGCACAACAGAAAATTGTGAAATTTATAGCAATCTAAAAAATAATTGTTTTCTTCGGTTTTTCAAAATTTTACATGCTAACACATGAAAAATGCAAAAATTTTCGAGAAGTCGGAATTTTCTGTTTTCATCTCTATATCAATATTTAGCATGTTAACATACAAAAATCACAAAGTTTTAAAAAATCTTAAAATTAATTTTTCTCTGGCTTTTCAATATTTCGCTTGTTATAGCACACAAAAACCACGTAACTTTCAACAAAAAAAACCGTTTTCTTTGTTTTATCAAAATTATGCTTGTTATATATAATACAAGAAGAACGCAAAATTTCCAAACATCTCAAAATTTCTAGTTTTCTTCCGTTTTTCGACCTTTTGCTTGCTATAATAGAACAAGATAATTACGAATTTTTTAAATCACAAAAATTTCTGTGTTATTCGGTTTTTAATATTTTGAATGCTATTTAATGCATGAAAACTGTGAAATTTTCGAAAATCTCGGCATTTTTGTTTCGTCTAAATATCAAAGATTTTTCTTTGCTCACACGAAAATCGCGAAGTTTTAAAAAGACTTAATTAAAAAAAACTGCCAAATACTTTGGCCTAATAACGAGAAACTACCAAATTCTTGTTAAAAACACGAAAAAAACTACCACGGAACTTTCAAAAAATACGAAAATCTACCATAAATATGATGCCACGTCAGCAAAAATTGCAAGAAACTATCACAACTTTTAAAAAGTATGAAAGACTATTGCCGCAACAACAATAATAGCAAGAAACTACCACAAAACTTCAAAGCAAGGTGGTTTCTTATAATTTTGAGAGAATTTGGTAGTTTCACATAACTTAGACAAAATTTGATAGTTTATTGAATTGCCTTTAAAAAATCTCAAAATTCTGGTTTCTTCCTCTTTTCAATGTTTCGCTTGCAACACAAAACCACGAAACTTCAAAAAAATATACTTTCTTTGGGTTTTTAATATTTTACTTGTTCTAACACATAAGATCGCAAAATTTTCAAAATATCAAAATTTCTTTCGTATTTCGATATTTTAACATATGAAGATCACGAAATTATTAAAAATCTCAAAAATTTTATCCATTTTACAATCTTTTGGTTGCTATAATAGCACAAGAAAATATAGAATTTTTCAAAAATCTGGATTTTATGTTTTCTTCGATTTTTCAATTTTTTACGTGACACATGAAAGTCGCAAAAAATCAAATTTCTTTGGTTTTCTTATGTTGTTTTATGTAGTTCCCTAGTTATGACACAAATCATAAAAAAAATCAACAATCTCAAAATTTACATTTTTAGGTTTCTCGTATTTCATGCTAACATACAAAAATTGGAAATTTTTAAATTTTTCAAAAATTCCAAATTTCTTCCGTTTTCAATCTTTTGATTACCAAACCACACGAATATCGGGGATCTTTCAAAAATCTCAAAATTTATGGTTTTCTTCGGTTTTTTAAAACTTGATAGTACACGAAAATCATGAAATTTTAAAAAATTACTTTTCTTCTCATGAAAACCTTCAATTGTTAAAACATATAAAAAAAATTATTTTCATCGGTTTTTCAAAAAGTTTTTCAATTGTTAAAACGTTTCATGAATAGCCATGACATTGAGGAAGATCCAAAAAAGCATTTCGAGAATCGATCCGATTCTATCTTTGTTCATTCCATTTGAAGAAAGGAAGGATCCCAAAGAATCGATCTTTCTTTTAGTTGCTGAATCTCTGTTTGATCGATCATTGTGTGATATTCTGAATCCTCATTTCTAACGGAATCGAAAGGATCTCTGAATTGATCAGAAGATCCTTTCGATTGGCTAGAATCCGTTACTTGAACAAAAATAGATCTTGTGGAATCATATTGAATATTTATCAATACATTCCATACCCTGCTAAAAAACGGATCCTTATTTACCAACCACACATTATCTAACCAAATCCAATTCTCTCACGATACGTTCCTCAAAAAATCTTATTCGTGCCGATTCTTCTCCAACTAACGAAGAGATCTTGGCGGAATTGCCACATATGAAATTGAGCATAACTTTGCAAAGAAATACCCCACTTGTTTCTCGAGAAGAGATGGGAAACATGCTCGATATCATTTGTAACGACTCTGAATTTACTGTACGGAATTTTCTATTTTAATATACAGAAATGAGTTTACAGCCTGAAATTGAGTTATAAGTTAATTTTGTTAAATAACAGCAAGAAACAACTTGTAGCTCATTGGTAAAGTCTTGCACTGCTGTGACGTAGCCCCTGTGTTCGATTCTCATTAGACACGATATTTTTTCTGATTTTTCTTCTTAACTTTTTGGAAGCCCAGAAGTTTACACGTGCGATACACAGAAAAATGAAGAGTCAGAAAAATCAAACATGTAGAACATGGAGTAAACACTGAGATGTACATGTAAGGTTACTAGGCACACACAAGAGGTTCCACAAGGCATCAACTATGCCAAATTCAAATTTTCCGGTGCCGAGAAACCCTAAACTAGATCGTTAACTAGAAATTAAGGTGAAGAGAAATGCAAGCAAACAACTTTGCTACTAAGTGAATGGAAATACAACCTTTGTAGATCCGGTCCTTCACTTCTTTAGTTCCGTATTAACGTCCCTCCGCTGCGATCATCGGGATCCCGGACTCTAGCGTTGGTTTCGTCGGCGAAATAAGCAGGCTAGGTCGTTGGCTTCGATGCCGAAAATGATCTACATCGGGGAGACTCAAACTCAAGCTATTCCTTCACTTGGTCAAAAACTTTATGAAGAGAACACCCTATACTACATGGCAAGTGGTAGAGAATGAAGAAATAGGAAGTGAGTTCACTTTAGAATTGGATTTCTTTCTCTTTTTCTCATGGCACCATTGGAGCACTCAAGCTTTTGTGAGCTTGATGAAGATGATGAAGAAGAAAAGAATCATATCATTTTTTATCCAAATGAAACTTATCCAATAAATAATGGCACCATGGTTGAGTTAAGCCCTCATGCTTAACTCATGTAAAGAATTAACCAAAGCATTAGGTTAAGGGTTGGGTTAGCTAATATCTTAAACAAATGACAAAAAGAGTTGACTTTGTCAATGTTTATCAAGCTTCATGAAGCTTGATAACTTTGACTAAAGTCACACTCTTTTGTTATATGCTTAGGAAAATAGTAAACCCTAATCTAACCTTGATTTGGTTCAAGTCTCATACACACAACTTGTTTGTATCATCAAGCATGATACAAACATGTACACTTGCATATATCACATATAAACAATGTGCACATCCAAGTGAGAAAATCAATCTTAAGTGAACCAATATTAGTTAATGTAAAGTAATATATCAAATATATAATTATACATTAAATCACTAAATCAACACTTGATTTAACGATCCGGTCATATCGCATATAACCGACTAATATCAAGTGTATCAATGTATCGAATCAACACTTGATTCGGTAACCCGGCTATATCACATATAACCGACCGATGATACAAATCGCGAGAATAGAATACAGTATCACATACTGATATTATTCTCGGTCCCGCACATATCTCATATGCGCTCCTATTTCGTTTCGCTTGAGCCAGGAAACCCCTGTGTAGAACTCTAAAGACTCGTCAATACGCCGGCAGTAGGTGATAATCATATCAAACACCCACAAGCCGCAAGCGGTCTGCTAAACGTAACGGCCACCCGGGTATTGAGCGATCAGAAGATCAACGAGCAAGCCCGCTCACACTCCTGTGAATCCAACCAGTAACACTACTGTACAGTCCGGTCTGTTCATCTGATATGTCGCATATCTCGTCTAGGGGTGGTAAACGTCAGACCCCAATAACTCGATAAGTCGTGTCGATATGAGGCTCATAACGGGTCGAGAAACTACTGGTACCACTTACCAGTAAATCCCTAAAGCAGCCTTGGTCAAGGACTTCCTGTTATAGCCAATCAAGCACAGCGCAACATCAACTCCCTATACCGGGAAAGACGAAACCCCCATATCGCTCATTGCCTCCATGTGACTCGGGACTGTACCCCAAAACCACCGTTTTGCACGCCCTCTTGGACGTGGTAAGGTGGAAATCAAAGCACAGTGGGAATCACACAAGACTCTATGACGATCTCGGGTATACAGACTAACCTGTACCAGTGTCACCAGAGAACTGCCATCTGACGTAAGGTATAATACCATCTGGGAGTTCTCGGCGAGTCCGTCCAGTGTACCCAGTCTCCACTGAGCACCCGTATATCATATCTGATGTCAAACACCAATGGATATGGGATCATCCATCGCCCATCTATATGGGTCGAGAAGGTATACGCTAGTCTACTCTGGTATATCGATGCCCCGTCTCGATACACCCACGACTAGGGACTTTGAAGGATGTACTTATGGACTACCATGTCCCCACTAGTATGATCCGCATCATAGTCCAGGTAGTCAAGTACACATCCTAAGGGCTTTATCAACATGTAACAGAGAGACAATCAGTGTACACGTTAAGGTAAAGAGTAACCAGATAGCATACTATCATATCGAGCAAGAAAGTCATCCCTATATATATCCAAGCATCCACTACAATATACATCCAATGTATAGTAATGGCATCTAGGGCATACATATAACTAACAATCTCCCACTTGCACTAGGGCCATCTGATAGCAGTGGTTGAAGTATCTCATACTCAACCATCCTATAAAAGTCTCTCTCTGGGAAAAGGCCTTTCGTGAGTGGATTCGCCGTGTTGTCCTCTGTGTCTACTCTCCTAACCTCGATCCCCTGGAGATCAACCATCTCCACGATCAGGTGACACTGCCTTAGAATATGTCTGGATCACTGATGGGACGGGCGTTCCTAGGCATAAGCCACAACTCCATTGTCACACAATGGGAGGAACGAAGTTCATCTCATGCACTAATATACACCCAGACTTCCTCTTTGGTAGCATCTTTGGTAGCGATGTATCCAGCCTTTATCGTCTAGTATGCCACGGTATCTAGCTTGGAACTCTTCCAACATACCGTCCCTTTACTAAGGGTAAAGACAATGCCTGCGACTGACATTCAGTCGTCCTTATTACCCTGGAACCTTTCCAGTGATTCTCCCCAGGATTAACTGATACCTTCTTACTACAACTAGTGAGTATCCTAATATCCAATTAGATCTATCTCATAGATCCAAAATCCAGGATTCAGGAGGTATCATTATGATCCTATATGGAGAATCCTTATGATAAGCGGAGATTGACCGAGCGTAGCATAGGAAACTCCTTCCCTATCAAGTAAGTCATCCACGTACTCTACGAGAATCACCACAATACTCCCTACTACCCTTTTTGTATATACAAGGTTCATCTACCATTTTGATGATGTCAAACTTTTTGACTAACTCATCAAAACAGATGTTCCAACTCCGTGATGCCTGCTTTATCATATAAAACATCTTGCACACGTTTCCGCTACTCCCACTGTCTACGAAGCCCTCTGGCTGTGTACTTATAGACGCTTTCTTCTAAAACATCATTTAGAAAAGCAGTCAAGACACCCAACCGCCAGATATCGTAGTCATGGTATGTAGCCGTGGTAAGTAGGATCTGGATGGACTTTAGCATAGGTACTTAGAAAAGGTTTCATTATAATCCATACCTGGTCAATGCTGCAAACTTTTAACAAGTCTAGCTTTGAAAGTCTCAACTTTTCCATGTACACCAAGTAATCTTCTCAAGATATACTTGCTCCTGATAGGGATTTAACCCTTGAGATAAAGCAACCAAAGTCCATACTTTGTTGGTGTATAAGGATTTCATCTCAGATCGATAAGCATCCAGCCATTCTTACAGAGTCCTACTCCTGATGGCCAGCCCGAAACTAGTTGGGTCACCATCTCATGATGCAATCCTTGCTCCCACTGTCATAGAGAAACCGAAGTATCTCTCAGGTGGGTGAGGAACCCTACTAGATCGGCGGAGAGGCTGAGGTTCGTTGGTTGCTATTGAATCCTTTGGTTCTACCAAATCATCAGCTGCAGTTTGTATAGCTGGAACTGTTTCCAGTTCTACCTCATTACCAATAATTTCTTCACAAGAAATTCCCTTTCACAAAGGTGGCATGCTGAGAAACAAAACATTTTTGTTCCTCGGTTAGGTAGAAGATATTCCATTGTGAATGCTTGGGATATCCAACAAACTTCTACAGAGTTGACTTTGCCTCGAGCTTGTCCGGATTTTGCTTTTTAGACATAGGCCGGACAACCCCAAATCTTAACAAACTTAAGATATGAGCTCTTCCTTTTCCATATCTCATATGAAGTGGTAGGTATCTGATTTGATCGGAACCCTATTCAATAGATATGCAACTTCATAAGTGCATAACTCCCTAAAAGGAAATAGGAAACTCAGTAGTACTCATCATAGAGCACACCATATTACATAGGGTGTTATTGCTCCGCCCCGATACACCGACGTGCTGTGGTGTATTCAGAGGAGTAATGCTGAGAGAGAATCACATTCTCCTTTAGAATAATCCAGGAATCCCGTGCTCAAGTATTCTCCTCCTTGATCACATCAAAGGACATAATACTTATACCCGTATTTTGGTTCTCTACTTCTAACTTATATTCTGTGAATATCTCAAAAATTTCGGACTTGTGTTTCAACAGGAACATAGGTCTGAATCTCGAGAGATCATCAGAGAATTTAATGAAATACAAAGAACCGGTCTTGGCATTTGTAGACAGGGGACCTTCATAGATCAATATGTATCATCCCAAGAGTTCACTAACTCTTTCTCTGTTTCCAATAAACAGAGCTAGGATCATCTTATCTCTGTGACATGACTGGCAAGTTTCACAAGATGTAAATTCAAACTAATTTAAATATGCATCTATATGTAACTTAGCTAGTCGGGTCGCATTGATATGACCTAGTCTACAATACCTCAAGAAGGATTCGTTCATATCTGAACTTTTCCTCTTGTGTGTGTTCTGTATACTAAGAACTGTAGTTTGATTTAGAACGTTAATGCTTTTAGATAACGTGCATGAACCGATCAACTATTGATATAGGAAATGTTCAAAACATTATCCAACAATACAAAATTGTATCCTTCTTTAATAAATAAAGAGATTGATATGATTTTGTATATCAGATTCGGTATCTAATAGCATTTGTTCAGAATCAATGTATTGGTAATACAGGGTGACAGTGACCAACAGACTTGGTTGCAACACGTGCACCGTTTTCTGCCTCATGAAACTTATCACCCGTTCTCAGTTCTTTACCTTTCTGTAGCCCATGTAATATATTACATATGTGGGATCCTGATCCGGTATCATATACCCAGGACGTAAAGGACATTGAGAAACAGTTCTCTGTAATGAACACACCCGAAGATGATGCATCGGTATGCACTTTCTTCGTTTGGGTGGCACGGGAATTCTGGTCATCCCCAATTTCCTGCTCTGTCTTATAACAATTATAAGTTGGAGCGGGACCAACGCTCCCCAGCTCAGTATAACAAGCGGGTTCGGTCAATATATCTGTTTTATTATCTTGATTAAGGCGTGACATGGTCGCTACCTGGAGAGAGAGAGAAGAAAACACTCTGCGTGCGCTCTTGCAAGATCAGATTGGTTATTATTTTATCTAATCAGGATGGCTCCCACTGTTTTTATCAAATCTTCCTTCAAACCCTAAAAGGAAAGACTAGCCGGGATTAATTACACCCTACAAGTTCGCCAATCTTTCAGCCAGGCCAGTGTCGGTACTTTGAGGGAGGTTCCCCGTGCTTTCGCACGGACCTAATTAAAGTAAACCTCGTTTTCCCAGAGGCGTAACCCCGTTGACACCATTCTAGACACCTACTTGATCGGCTAATTGTAATGTGTAAAACTCTCCCAAGAGTAACAATTACTCGCAGTGGGTATCGGGATCCAACTATCTCATAGAAGGTATGCAATCTCATTGCAAATTTCAACACTTGAAATTCCCGATAATTTTGCCCGAACGATCTATGACCTTGACAAGGTCAACAAACCATAGACCGCAAGTCAAGTTCAACCCGTCATTTCTTGATTGAATCAAACTCACCCGCACGACCCTTGACAAGGTCAACAAGGCCGTACGACCACCCTAAAACAATCTGCATCATATACATAAGCAGATAAATACTGGTTAGCAACCACACACTGCGCCTTGACAAGGTCAACAAACGCAGCACGAATACTAAGCAGGATTTATCTGAAATGACGGAGGGCTACGATAGGTTTTTCTGAAAACCTATTGCGTAATGAACTTGATATCGTTGTAGAATCAAATGATTTTAAAATGGAGTGTTTTTTAGGCTTTTCTAGTTTTGCTAAAGGGGTCACTCCCGGTGAAGGGATCGTCGGCCCTTTCCTCATCGAATAAGGTGCAGGATATATCATATATACCACTATGCAAAGCAAGAACTATAGAAGCAATCAAAAGACAAACCGAGTTTGTAGCATCTGCTAGTTTCACTAAAGAGGTCACTCCCGGTGAAGGGATCTCGGCTCTTTCCTTATCGAATAAGGTGCTGGATGTTTTACAAGGAACACCGCCATGCAAAGCAAGAACTAGAGCTACCAGTTTTTGAAAATTCGATTCCACAACATCTTAGGTTTCTTTTCTTTCATTAATCATATTAATAAAGTCCCAACATTTAAGTTACCTAAACATCACAGATAAATACGACGTACACTTATGCCATCCGCATTCGTCTCGATGTCCCCTCGTGCACCGTTAGGTTAGGTAACTAACGGCAGAGCGGGGCAGGGCTAGCGCGGGTGTAAAACATAAGTAACGCCTATATAATATATCGTATATACTATATACAGTATTTATCACAGAACATCAAATGATCACATCACAGATATCGCAGCAGAAGAATCATATGAAACATTGGATATACTAGGACGTCCATGTTTTCAATATGAGCCTGTATAAAACACGGATTCCACGGTCGCGATGAATAGCCAAACCCACACCCCTAGACCCCTACGATAGCGGCAAGCAACCCTACCAATTCTAGAGTTATGAGACCCGGACTCGACTCATCGAGTTGGTCTCCCACTGGACTCCAGAACCCGGTTACTTGTGCTCTCCTCCTTGGGTCTATCCTAGTGCGGAAAAATAAATAATATAAAAATGGTGACATCTTCCGCAACCTGGAAGTGCCCCAATAAAAGAATATTACATACAACAAATTTTACATGAATGAAAATGAAAAACTCTCATCTCACATAAAACCCCCGGCTATTCAAAACGCGACGATCCAATATAACATATCCAGCAACACATAACATCACATGTCATCAACGTAAGTAAATGTGCGCATCCTAATTGTCGTTGACATATAGCAACGAAACCGGCGATATCACATATTACACTTACGGTCATAGAAAAGAAAGTGTAAAAGCACAAAGTTGGAATCCGCAACCTCCTTAGACATCGCATGCCTAACATTCTGAATTCCTTAGACATCACATGCCTAACAATTATAAACCCCGCATTTTAGTCTCATTATCGAAAACACTTTTCAATATCAAGTCGGGCAATTCAACAAGATTCCCGACATTCTGATCGAATGCCCGTCGCAAACTTCAGTAGACGGCCGCACCCCCGATGCCGTCGACGAAGTGCACCAAGACGGAATACCGCTGCCGCGAGCACCCGAACGGATGCTTTTGGCGACGGGGTTCTCCTACAGTCACTTGGTCGGGGCTATGGGGCATGGCTGTCTATTAAGTTTACCCGGCGAGTATCCGCGTACGCTACGTGATTATGACGGACTTTTGATCACATCAAAATTCCGTGGCAACCGATCAAGTGAGACTAAAATGCTATGTTTATAACATCCAAATCAGTTATCTCATAACTACTTGTGGATTCCAAATATTGTATCACATTCCAGATAAATAGAAAATGTTAAACTTTCCGATCGAACATTCAAACACCCAAGTTTTCCCGAAACAGCTCAACACATGAAATAAGTTTAAAAAACATCCACTTCATGCCACAGTACCAACGGTCCAGCCGTAGAAGGGTCAAGCCAACGCCTCACATGTGGCATGCCGTACTACCCCAAACCCGAAGGTTCAAAGGGCAGTTCAAGACGGTCACATAATCGAGTTAAGGTTTGTTGTCTTCTAGAGGGTCCATCGCGTTACTTGCACTACTTAGAACATTCTTAAACCACGGAAAAATCCAACACTTGGAAATTTTCCAACAGGGGAAAAATTGGGTATTTATATTCGGTCGAACTTTTTAACATATTGTAAATTATCCGGAAAAACACAGACAAAGTTAAAGATTCCGATCGAATCGTCGAACTCCCAATACAACCCAGAAAACTCAACACTTGAGTATACATTAAAAATTTTCAGAAGATTCAGTAAACTAATATGGAAGTTACTGTGCAGAAATAAAGCATCAATGTGACTGTACGGCCGCGGAACCGCCGCACGAGCCATGCTCGTGCCGCGTTTCCACGGCGCTTTAATCGAATTAGGCAGTCGTTTTGCACAGTAACCCTAAAAAAAGCCTGCTGATTTTACTGCATATTTTTAATTTGGAAAAATCCACATTTTCAGAAAATGTAGAGAGAAGGGTTTGAGTTAGGGTTTCGGGGTTCGATCGGATTTCTAATATCGTCTACATTTCGCCTAAAGCTCTAGCTAGGCTCTGATACCACTGTAGGGTTACTAGGCACACACAAGAGGTTCCACAAGATATCAACCATGCCAAATTCAAATTTTCCGGTGCCGAGAAACCCTAAACTAGATCGTTAACTAGAAGTTAAGGCGAAGAGAAATGCAAGCAAACAACTTTGCTACTAAGTGAATGGAAATACAACCTTTGTAGATCCGGTCCTCCACTTCTTTAGCTCCGTGTTGACGTCTCTCCGCTGCGATCATTGGGATCCCGGACTCTAGCGTTGGTTTCGTCGGAGAAATAAGCGGGCTAGGTCGTTGACTTCGATGCCGAAGATGATCTACGTCGGGGAGACTCAAACTCAAGCTATTCCTTCACTTGGTCAAAAACTTTGTGAAGAGAACACCATATACTACATGGCAAGTGGTAGAGGATGAAGAAATAGGAAGTGGGTTCACTTTAGAATTGGATTTCTCACTCTTTTTCTCATGACACCATTGGAGCTCTCAAGCTTTTGTGAGCTTGATGAAGATGAAGAAGAAGAAAAGAATCATATCATTTTTTATCCAAATGAAACTTATCCAATAAATAATGGCACCATGGTTGAGTTAAGCCCTCATGCTTAACTCATGTAGAGAATTAACCAAAGCATTAGGTTAAGGGTTGGGTTAGCTAATATCTTAAACAAATGACAAAAAGAGTTGACTTTGTCAATGTTTATCAAGCTTCATGAAGCTTGATAACTTTGACCAAAGTCACACTCTTTTGTTATATGCTTAGGAAAATAGTAAACCCTAATCTAACCTTGATTTGGTTCAAGTCTCATGCACACAACTTGTTTGTATCATCAAGCATGATACAAACATGTACACTTGCATATATCACATATAAACAATGTGCACATCCAAGTGAGAAAATCAATCTTAAGTGAACCAATACTAGTTAATGTAAAGTAATATATCAAATATATAATTATACATTAAATCATTAAATCAACACTTGATTTAACGATCCGGTCACATCGCATATAACCGACTAATATCAAGTGTATCAATGTGTCGAATTAACACTTGATTCGGTAACCCGGCTATATCACATATAACCGACCGATGATACAAATCGGGAGAATAGAATACAGTATCACATACTGGTATTATTCTCGGTCCCGCACATATCTCATATGCGCTCCTATTTCGTTTCGCTTGAGCCAGGAAACCCCTGTGTAGGACTCTAAAGACTCGTCAATACGCCGGCAGTAAGTGATGATCATATCAAACACCCACAAGCCGCAAGCGGTCTGCTAAACGTAACGGCCACCCGGGTATTGAGCGATCAGAAGATCAACGAGCAAGCCCGCTCACACTCCTGTGAATCCAACCAGTAACACTACCGTACAGTCCGGTCTGTTCGTCTGATATGTCGCATATCTCGTCTAGGGGTGGTAAACGTCAGACCCCAATAACTCGATAAGTCGTGTCGATATGAGGCTCATAACTGGTCGAGAAACTACTGGTAACACTTACCAGTAAATCCCTAAAGCAGCCTTGGCCAAGGACTTCCTGTTATAGCCAATCGAGCACAGCGCAACATAAACTCCCTATACCGGGAAAGACGAAACCCCCATATCGCTCATTGCCTCCATGTGACTCGGGACTGTACCCAAAAACCACCGTTTTGCACGCCCTCTTGGACGTGGTAAGGTGGAAATCAAAGCACAGTGGGAATCACACAAGACTCTATGACGATCTCGGGTATACAGACTAACCTGTACCAGTGTCACCAGAGAACTGCCATCTGACGTAAGGTATAATACCATCTGGGAGTTCTCGGCGAGTCCGTCCAGTGTACCCAGTTTCCACTGAGCACCCGTATATCATCTCTGATGTCAAACACCAATGGATATGGGATCATCCATCGCCTATCTATATGGGTCGAGAAGGTATACGCTAGTCTACTCTGGTATATCGATGCCCCATCTCGATACACCCACGACTAGGGACTTTGAAAGATGTACTTATGGACTACCATGTCCCCACTAGTATGATCCGCATCATAGTCCAGGTAGTCAAGTACACATCCTAAGGGCTTTACCAACATGTAACTGAGAGACAATCAGTGTACACGTTAAGGTAAAGAGTAACCAGATAGCATACTATCATATCGAGCAAGAAAGTCATCCCAATATATGTCCAAGCATCCACTACAATATACATCCTATGTATAGTAATGGCCTCTAGGGCATACATATAACTAACAGTACACGTGACACAAATCCAAAGCCCCAAAGCCCTAGATCGGCCGGCAGAAAGCCCATAATGGCCAGCGCCGACGGTCTGGATTTGCCCAAAGAGCCCCGTGCTCTGCACACTTTGTCTTTTCACCTACCCCTAACCCCTCTGCACTGTTTGATTTTCCCACAATCAAGCAGAGACCCTTCGTTTCACAATTAAACCAAATTTTAATGCTTTTTAATCCATATTTTTAATTCCAAAACCATAATTCTCCATTATAAATAGCATCCCACACTTTGGCTCAGCATCATTCTGAAATTTCTAACCAAAACTCTCAAAAATTTTCTAAGTACAAGTGAAGGAAAGAAGAATTAGCAAGCGGTCAACTTCCGACGAAAATCGAAGCAAACATCCGGAGCTCCCGCAACTCCACGACAACACTCTCCTCTTCTTCTATCTCTTCTTAGCATAACCAAATAGTAAGTCCCTCCCAAACACCATTTCTTGTCTTTGAAAATTCTTTTTAATCAAAATTGGTAAAAGTAGAGTTATACCGATATCATCTTTTATAAAAGCCATAACTCCGGATCCTTTTATATTTTGGTCAAACAAACTTTACCTCTTCACTTGTAATTTTGATACCAATATTTAGAATCAAGATTTAACCTAGAATCTCATGTAAAATAACCATATTTGAATTTTTTCATTAAAATACCATGAACTTTAATATTATCTCTTTTAGTTTTGTTAAAACTATACCTTTAGGAAAAACTTCACGGGGTAACGACCTACCCCTTACATACACTCTTATTTCATAGCACGATACATTTTTGTATGAATTTTTATATGAAGAAAATATTACATTAAAATACCACTTGCTCTAAAAAACGGTTTTCTTTTAAAACAATATTTCGATTATTTGCAAGTATGCCTCTACAACCCTTTTTAGGAGACCTGCTAATGGATGGTGCGGATTATCGCACATCTTTGGGCTAGTAGAGCGAGATGCAGATCTCCTCACGGAGCATTCGGTCTCGAAAGGTTTTAAATATGGGTTTTTAAGAAAAAAGAATTTTCTAAATAAATAAAGAAATTTAATTTTTAATAATTATATAAAATTACAAATCCTTATTTTCAAAATATAATAAACTTATTTTTCTAAAAAAAATGAAAGATTAACAAGTTTCAATAAAATACCATCAAGTTACCAAAAGACAACTCTTTTCAATAAAATACCATGAACTTCCAAAGTTAATTGTTTATCACTAAAATACCTCAAATCCTTAAAACTCATGCTCATGAAAACCCTAATAATATAAATAACCCCTCGATGTTTATTTTTGACTATATTATAATATTTTTTCATAAAACCCCCTCGAGATATATTAAACAATATTTAAGGACTTTAGTAAATATAGGTTTAAACGGGATCAATTCTCTTGAGCACCAAAGAGCCGGAGAAAGTGAGTGCTTGCCTATTTAAGCTAGAAAACTTAACGGAGTTATCGATGGTAATTGTCTTGGAAAAAGGCACAAATCATGTCGTCCATGTGTAGTAGTTACCGATGACTCCTGAACCTAATTCAAGATCCAAATCAGTTTACAAGTGTCTGACTCAGTCTGAGTCTAACTCAAACCTGAATCTAATTCAAATATGAATCCAAAATCAAACTTGAATACTTGAACATGAACATGAATACTTGAATCAAACAACAATATCAAACATGTATACTTGACCTGACTAATGAATAATCAACATTATTTCATTCCCACTGCTATCATGGGTGGAAATTCTTTTCATTATAAATTAGGTAAAGGTTTGCCACTAAGGAATAATGGAGTACATCCTGAACACAACTACTTGAACAAGTTGTATCCATAGTTTCGGCAAGACTTGTAATTATAATCTATACAACACATTACGCAGGGATAACGAGGTAGATTGGTACGGAACGTATATCGTGGCACGAGAGGTCACTTAAAAGACACCTACATGAATTCTCGTGTCGTTGTCCCGTGGGTTATGACGGGGTCTTGTACTACATGTTACCAAAGTCCACGGGGGTAAGATGAACTCCTCTCGTATATATGAATACCTTCTATATCAAACTACAAACAACCACGTTATAATTACCATCATATACCTATACAACTTTAACTGTTCTTTTCACATTTCTTGCTATATTCTCTTCTTTTTGTGGGACTTACCGAACGCTAGTGCGCTGACGACATTCCTTCTATTTCTTTCTTTGGAATGTTCGTCAGGAGGACCGGACTCTCAGGAGATCGAGCTTAGCTAGGAGAACTTGGATCAGCTCACCGCTCAGCCGGACTACTAGCTCTTCTTGTACTTACTTTTATTTTGTATGCCACTATTTCGGCACGGCTTTATTCATTGTATCTTTCTTTTTCAAAACAGTTGTATGTAAAGATAAATGTAAATAAAGGTTGATGTTTATTTTAATTCTCTTGTCATTCTTGTGCATTATATATGTATTGTTTAATTACGCTTAACGTATTTATTTCTTAGTAAATACGTTGCGGCCTGGCACGTCACCGTTTCCGTCTACTGGGAAGCGGGGCGTGACATCGTTTGATTGAATAGTTTCCTCAGCTCCTTGTTGTTTGAAGAAACCCTCCCCTTCAATTGCTCTTTTTTCACGAAAAGAAGACATGAGATAACAAATCAAGTCTTTCGCTAAGATTTCGAATAGCTGTCCCGAATTCAAGTTGATTATGTTTCGCTTCTTCCTCGGAGAAAGACGATCAAACAATTCCCAATCATGGTCCTTGCGGATCGGGTCATCCGTATAGGATAAAAAAAGAAACTCCAGATATAACTCATGAAAATCATGAATTTTTTTTAAACCATTGTTTTACAAATCAATTTTTTTTAAATTTTTTCGGCTTTTAAATATTTCGCATGGAGCTCACGAAAACCGCGAAGTTATCAAAAATCTTAAAATTCTTTGTTTTCTTCCATTCTTTAAATAATTTGATTGTTATATGGCCAAAAAATCATGAAATTTGTAAACAATTCAATTCTATTTTCTTTCCTTTTCCAATATTTCGTTTGCAAAACAGCACACGAAAGATGCAAACTTCATAAAAACCTAAAAACTTTCCGTTTTCTTTGTTTTTCTAATAGTTTTCCTGTTATAGCACATAAGCTCACAAAATTTTCAAAAAAGATATTTTGTCGTCTTCGCTTTTTCAATATTTTGCATGTTCAGCACATAAAAATCGCTAAATTTTCAGATATTTCAAAATGATTTGGCTTTCCACTATTTTTTAGCATTTTTCTTGCTCTATGGCATTCGGAAATCACAATATGGCAAAAAACTTAAAAGTTTATGTTTTCATCGGGGTTTTTCAGTTTTTTGCATGCTATATATAGCAATTGAAAATAACGAAATATTCAAAAATATCGATTTTTTATTTGCTTAGGTTTTCAACATTATGCATTTTATCACCACATGAAAACCATATGATTTTTCAAAATATCAAAGGTTTTGTTTCCATCAATTTCTCAATAGTTTGTTTACCAAATACAAGGAAATTGCAAAATTTTCAAAAACTTTAATTTTTTTCATCATTTTTTCAATATTTTGCTTGCTGTAAATCGGAAAATTTTGTTCTTGAATTTTTATATTTTGCTCGCTATAGCACCCAAAATTGCAATTTTTTTTTTAAAACTCAAAATTCTTATTTTTTAATTTTCAATATTTTGATGCTATAGCCCCTGCATAACCGCGAGTATTTTCAAAAATATCAAAATTTACCATTTTATCTACCGTTTTCAATATTTTGTCTGCTGCACACGAAAATCACAAAATTTTCAAAAAACTTGCATGGCCTACGGAAAAACCGCAAAATTTTCAGTCTTTTTTTTTCTTTTAGTTTTTCAGTATTTTGCTTGATATTTTATACGAAAATTTCAAAATTCTTGTTTTCTTCGCCTTTTCAATATTTTGCATGCTTAATGCCCGGCACAAACTTTAAAAAAAATTGTTTTCTTTTTCAATATTTTGCAAGGTTTAGCCCACGAAAACTGCGAAGTTTTCAACAATCTCAAAATTTTCCATCTTCTTCAGTTTTTCAATATATTGCAAGGTATAGCTTCATTGAAAATGCAAAATTTTCAAATTCTTAAAATTTGTTGTTTTCTTCATTTTTTTTTCAAATATTTTGCTAGCCATATAACATACATATAACATACAAAAAGCGTAAAATTTTAAAAAATCTAAATTTTTTCTGTTTTCTTCGTTTTTTCAATTTTCAATATTTAACATGTTATAACCTACTAACACCGTGAAATTTTCAAAAATCTCAAAATTTTATGTTTTATTAGATTTTTCAAATTTTTGCATTTCCATGAAAACCAATCTGAAGCCTTCTCGCATTAATCTTAAGCTTTCTGGTTATTTAAAATTTCTACTGCTGAATCAATATTCATTTGAACCAACTTGATATGGTTAGTCCTAATCTTATTTCACTCTTGACAAGGGAAAATATAGAGTTTTGAATTTATATCATAAATTCATAATAGTTAAAAAGGTAAATACTAAAGAACTGAGCTACGCCGATAACAGAATTGGCAAGGCTGACCATGCATTTATCGAGCTGTAACCTAACCCATGACATGGTTTCGAACATGTACGCTGCAAGAAAACCGTTGCATCCGGCATCCCGATGCTATTATGATAACGACCTTTGTGCAGTTGGGTTTAGATCCAAGTAGGGATGAACACGGTTCGGTTCGATTCGATTTTTGACGGAATTTTTTGAACCAACCCGAATCTTAAATAAATAAAACCGAAACCGAACCGAATTTTTCGGTTCGGTTTTGGTTTAATCTCGGTTATTTATTTTTATATAAGAAAAATGGAAAATATTGATTAATTTCTATAATAGAAACATTGGTTAACAATGATTGAAGAGGACAGGTTGAAGGTGAATTTATTGAAAAATAAGATAGTAATTCATTCCTCATCAAACTACTATCTTGATCAACTTCTATAATAGAAATACTAGAAAAATATTGATTAATTTCTATAATAGAAATATTGATTAACAATAATTGAAGAGGAATAGGCAGGTTGAAAGTGAATTTATTGCAAAATATTGAAATAGTAATTCTTTCTCATCAAACTACTATATTGATTAACTTCTATATGGAATCTCTCCGCATAGAAACAAAATCTACCATAATATAAAATTAAATACCTATTACATATCTTTAAATTATTCTTGTATATTTTGATTACATAATTGTGTATGCATGCATTCAGAAAAATAGAAGGAAAAAAAATAGTATGATAGATTCTCGTTTCGGTTCGGTTCACCGAACTTTTTTAGGTGAACCGAATTGAACCGAGACTTGGTTCGGTGCAGTTTCGGCCGGTTCGGTCCATTTTTGCTCACCCTTAGATCCAGGCCAGAAACCTGATGTGGTAGATGTGTAATACAGTCTGGACAAAACTTCGTGTGTGGGTCATTAGATTTAAGAACCATGAAGACTTTATTTGTAGAAAACTTTCATATCCTTGATATGCTATAGAAAACCACATTAAAGTAAATGTTTTTTGGTATACTACCATGTTTGTTTCCCTCCATTTTTGGAGAAAGTCGTGGCATCTCGTTTCTCATTTACAGTAAAGCAAGTGTGTATTGGCATTTCTACCAAAGAAGAAAAATTCGTGGCATTTCTCCTGTTAACCACAATAATTTAGCGTGCACATGCATTGATCATAATGATTAGGAGATGATCTATGCAGTTCAGAGATAGTACCTTAAAGGAACTGATTAAGCAGGTACAAGCTTCAAGCGCCAGTTTACCCCGAGTGACCTTGTGCAGGCAAAAAAGAAACCGAAAATTCTGTCAGCAGTCTCGAAATTATCTCTCTGTGGTTAAGAGAAAGACAATGGGGGTAAAGATTACTTACCAAATGAGGCTCTTCCTCAATGACACCAACAAGTCTCTGAAGAGCCAAACAGGAGATGGACACAAGTTCTTGATGATATGATGCATCTCCATAAAATAATTGGTCATTACTTCCAACCTGGACATGATAGTACTACAAAATAAAAGGAAAGGAAAGAACAAAATTACATATGGCAACCGCAGTCACTATCAAAATTGCAATTTTAGTATTGCAGAACAGTAAAAAACCATTGTAAACGAATAATGTGCAAGGGGCAACATTTACATTAAGAAGTGTAAAGAACAAGTAAGAGCATACAGGATTCCTTAAAAAGGACCTAGACAAATGGTGTGAAAAAAATAATGCAAAAATTAATCAAAGAAGCATATCAATGACTTAAAATGTGAGAAAACATGCACAACTAGAAAGGGGAAAATATATTATATTACCAAAAAACTTTCTTTGATTCTCATCATTTTTGCAATCGGACTCTCCAACGTTGTGAATATAAAGAATATCCAGAGATTATCCTGCAAATAACTAACATAACGCGAGTTGAATAGATTGCAATCCCTCCTCCCTACTCACTTTAAAAGATTTCTTTTTTAGCAGAAGCCTGACCTATATTATGACTTATGAGGGTTTAGATATTAAAAACTTTAATACCATTTCAAGATATTTTGAGGCAAAGGAGGAAATGGGGTCTATATGATCTGAGTCTACAATATTAAACTCAACTTAACTAAAGAAAAAACAGGATGAGAAGGAAGGAGGAGGTAATTTATTGGTTGTGTAGAATGTACAAGTAAGCCAATCTGATAGATTTCCTGAAGCAGAGAGCTGGAAGAAGCAGCGATTCAGCAAGTTATTTAATGCTAACTGGAGAATGAATTTAATTCTCTGAACTTAGCGTAAAAGCAAATTACTCACTAAAAGAAGTAGCGCAATCCTTGTAAGTAGCCTATGTATAATCTGGGCTTATATAGTTGGATAATTTGTGAAAGTTATCCAGAACACTTATAGGCAAGGTAGGAGTATTGTAAACTAAATGATAGCTTGAGGGATTTTTGAATAAACATCATATTCTGAGAAGAAGGGGAAAAAAAGTGTGCATCCAGGAAGAACATCCTACATTAGAAATTTCTTTCAACCAAAATCCCTAATTCATACATAATTTATATAAGCAATAAGCAGATAAAATTTTAATGTCATAAAGCAAAACAAAGAACAACAATAATTATGAATTGACAAATAATCATCTTATATAATTTTTACTTTCTGTGAATCTTCGTGTTGCATATTCGTGTTTTATTTATAAATAAGCCAGTTTTGATGCTTTGTACCTCTGCTACTCCAAACTTTCATGATAAGCTAAGAAGCTGAAAAGAAAAACTACAAAAAAGTTTTTGGTGCAAAACTTGGCCTAATTTAAGGATCTATTCAGCAGCATATGCACTCACAACTAAGTTTATGTTCAAAGTGATCAATTTGAAGATAATTATGCACGAGTGATATGGACAAAGCAATAACTACCAGTTATGTATGATGATCATATGCATGGTTCAAGAATCCGGTTTCAGTTTCCGAATTTGATCAAAACTTATTTTAATTCAGAAGTCTTCAAAATACCAGGAAAAAGATTAAAAGCCCACACAGATACAACAAGGTGAAACTCAACCTTAACATGCTAGAAAGAATTTTAGCATCAAAGAGCAGTGTCCATTTTACAATTTTCAAGAGCCATAAAGACATAATGACTTCAATAAGGCAAAACAATTACAATAACTGTGATCGTAACCAACATCTCTTGTATCATCTACATGCATTAGTAATGGTACAAAAAAAAGGCAGAAGAAGATAAATAGATATATATTTCACTGATCTCTTCATGAGTTAGTTTATTGGCTTCACTATGATAGAGAAGCAATCATACCTCTAAGCTTCCTGCATGGTACGGAAGTTTACTTTGAGACCAACTTGCTGACAACGAGATCATTGCACAAAGTGTCTTCTGTCTTAATCCTTGGTGATGCCCTATAGTAATGATAATTAATAATACATTTACTTTAGAAACATCACATCTACTTCTGTTATCCGAGGCTTACGGCAATTCACAATCAACAATTGACATCAGGTTCCTTGCCAAAGAAGTGAACCCTTCTTCATGATTACGTGCCAAAATCCACCATCAAAGGTAATTGAATTATACAGTAATGGAATTCAATAACTTTATCATTTTACTTCATAGAATTAAAGTCCACCGACATTTTGCATTTCCCTACCTGTACGCTGTGTATTAATCTTGAAAGCGAAAAAAATGATTATGAGATATCTGATGAAAGAAAATCCAATTAATGAGGTTGAAGGAATTTTGTGATGTTCTAACTTCTAAGGGGATCGAGAAGATTAAATTTTATACAAACTTCCCCTTCCCTCCCTCTGTCCTTGCTTCACTCTATTACTATTTAGGGCTTCAAGGCTTATTATGTGCTGACAAAGTGGGCTAGATAAAAGAAACAATGCTTCACAATATCACAGTAACCCATGAGAAATTGAAAGCACGGAATGAAGCACTTGCATCACCCTATTACGTGTGTAATCTTTATAACATCAAGATGAATTGATGATTTTAAATTTTACCAGCCTCGATAAATTCTACTCAAACCACAGTTTCATACTTATAAATGAGTAAGAGTATAAATCTTAACTACCTGGTACAATAACCAATACACTGCACAGCTTGCAAGATAATGAAACAGCTTCATCTACGTCAACTGATGTCTGAAAACCTGAATACGAATACAAATAGCTTCTTTACAACAAAAAAGACAAAGCATACTACAAAGCCAGAAATTTGGCATGGGTAATGATACTGAAAACTGCAGATGAATACTGCAACCCTTCGTCAGCACAGTCAGGTCAAACTTTACTGAAGATTGAAAAGGTAACATGAAGTTGATGTGTGCAGTTCTCCAAGCCAAAGAATCTAATTATAGAAGCAAATAATAATATGGAAAGTATATAACATAGTTAAATGTATTACTGACCTTAAGCCCGTTAATTTGACCAAAAGCTGCATGACATTCAATAAGAAAGTTTAAATGGCTCTCTTTCAACTCCGAAGTCAGCCTGAAATTTAAGTTTAGTTTCCGAAAGCATGTTCATTCTCAAAAACAAATACTAAGGTTTGCTGAATTGAGTTGAATAATTAAACAAACCAATATCTAATCTGTGATCTTCACTTACCATCTGGACATAAGAAGAAATGAGGCGAGCCCTTTGCTGGTCGCCATCAATATCTGAGATATCAATGCTATCATGAAGAGCTTCAGAAATTTCAAAAAGAAACTGTATAGTGGTTGGATCAGAGATACAAACCAGTCATGTGATGCCATTATACAATAATATCTATGAGAGATCTCAGATTAATGGTATAAATAATACATTGATATCATATGGTTCCTTTGTTTCCTACTATAAGTATTTGATTAATATAATAGTCAAAAAGCATAAGAAAAAAAATATAAAAACTCCTTAGTCCTATCTATGAGGTCAATGGAGCTGCGGTTGGCACAGCCCCAAAAGGTGGAAAACTGGGGGTGGGTGGGTTGGGGTGGGCCCATCCCATGGAGCTGGGTCACAACCCCAGCCATGGGACTGCGGTCGACCCCAGCCCCATTTTCTCCCTATCTGTTGCCTACAGAACACTAGTAGACATATAGAGTACGAAAAATATAAGGTTGTTGAGTGTGTTATGGTTTTACCATAATACGTAACAAATAAAGGTTTGACAGGAAATCAGAGTTCCAAACTTTAAGATGCTTCAACCCAAGCAATTAGAAGTGATGTTTGAAATCATTATTTGCAGTATGCACAGCAGCACATGCACAATTTAGCATAGGAAAATTATCACCATTCCTCTCTACTGGACTCCATTCAAATTCTAGAAAGTTTAAGATGACTCCTACTTATCTTCAGGAAGATGGCAACCATCTTTCTTCTTTTTCATAGTTTTCTTGGCAATGATTTTAAATCAAAGTTTATATAGGATTGGTTTCTGTAGTTGTAAAATTGCATCAAATATTGAATGTAGCCTTGCTTCACAGGCCATTGCTGGAAGCAATTTGATGAGAAGCTGCTTAGATGGTGATGATGTAAGGATGAGAGATAAGATTGCAAAATTAAAAACCTTCACAAAAAATATCTATGATGACTAATGTTGAGAATGTGGTTAACATTTAGTCCCACATCGGAAAAAAACATGGGATGCATATGGGTATAAGATATAAGATGGGATAAACCTCCACAAGGCTTGAGTCTTTGGATGAAGTCCCACTATATTAAAAGCCCATGTGCATCCATATGTGGGCCCATGTGCTGTGGCCCAAATCGAGTTTTTACATGGTATCAGAAATCGGGTGTTGTTTGTCCATGTTGAACCGAGTTTTACAACTAGTATTGACCTTGCAAGCTCTAAGCATTCTTCTTGAGATCTGAATGAGCCTTATGAAATATCAATGATAATTTCTGAGACTAGGCTATATATTACATAGGCTTGCTTCTTTGCCATATAACTTGAGCTTGATCTGTTATTTTATATGGTTCATATAGATCTCAAGGGGAGGCTAAAAGCTTGCGGGGGGACCAATATGATTGCTAAATAATGTTAAAATAACGACAGCTTAACTATCGAGAAAAGTAAATATTTCCGATAAAGTTGTAAGACACATGAAGTCTGTGTTTCTTCCACATCAAATATTATAGAACATTATTATGTTGTTGAGTTATAATTGACCCGAAGGATAAACTTCACAATTCAGAATAAGTTGGTATGCAAATACAAAGTTTCAGGAGATCAAAATGGACAAATGAAAGTTCATAAAGATTATGATGCCAAGGGAAGAACTTTCTATTAGTCAGGAAAACAATTAATGGAGTTTATTTTTGTAAAACATAATTTATGCAAGTAAACCTAGATAATCTTCATTAGAACTTGAGAAATACTTTTCATACCAGAATGGTGGAATCCACATCATCTACAAGGACATTTATTGGCTATAAGGTGGGGTAAAGGGTGCAATTCCCTATGTAGTGGATATCATGCTCACTTTTTACCCAATGAGAATCCATATAGCCTACATGGATTCCACCATCCTGAGGGGGGTATTTTTCTTAGAACTTCTAGTGCAATCATGCAAAATGTACATAACTCAACTCTATCTCCTAGACAATGGAACATCACCAAGACTTCATCATTATATTGAAAGTGAAAGGTAGTTGCATAAGCTAAACTAGTCCAAGCTTTCTCTACTACTGGCATTAAAAACTGCAAAAGAAACTTCCTAAAGTTTACAGTAGATAGTACCTTGTAACCTCAATAAGTATTTGCATATCCACCATGTTGCGTGAGCTACCATGTAAAAGTTCCAGGGTCTCCATAAAATGATTCTACACAAGGGCAATGATGCTACACCACTGTCAGTCTTCAGCCGCACTAAAGTTCATACAAGGAGACTATTCAGTTAAAAAAAAATGATCCTTGAATTTGATAACAAATCTCAACATGAAATGAGTTATATAAAGATTATTTATAGTAAAATAATATGTTTGTCCCATAACACGAAAGAAAAGGTAAATGTTTAATTGCTGCAATACTTAGGTTGAAAAGGAGAACTTAGAAAGGTCAAGCTGCAGCAAATACCTCCAACTCTTTCAAAAAGTTGCAGATAAATACCCCATAAGAAATTTATCTGCAGTTAGGTCTGACAATTGGAAGACGTGTCCGACCATAAATAAAAGGGACAGATTCTGGATAGAGGCTCATAATATGTATATGATATATCTAACATGAACCCAAGTTAGTTAGAGTGCACATGGGTTATATGCATGAAATAGAATAATTTTAGGAACGCAAGAGCTAATTTTAAGTAGCTGTTCCTGGAGGAAAAAAATGCACGGCGGTCATAAAAACTCCATAGTTAAGTGTGTCTATATAAGAGAAATGTTAAGAAGTGTGATCTCATGGATAGTCATAGCTCAGGAAAATCACAATTGGTATCAACACCAGACAAATTTCTGCAAATAATGGAGCAAAAATTTAACACGTTCTGAAATATAGTGTCATTGTCAAGTCATTTTTAACAAGTATTTTAAAGGGAATAATGCAGGACAAAGGCCATAGAAGGGAGATCCTCCTGTGGCATGGTTAAAACTTACAAGTTAACTCTACACCATTTTTATTTCCTTTTTGACGATTGTCACCACCCATCTTGACCTTCATCGTCTAAAACATAGATATACAAAATTTTGTGTGATGTTAATACTTGTTACCATGGATCTAATAGGTGGAAAAAAACAAACATTTTCCAATAATACATCATTTCTGTCTCGAGATTAAGTACAACCATCCTACTAATCAAATATTTCCCTCAATCTCATCAAGTAGATGCAGCGTTAATTTTTGCAAGTCGAGATATTGGTCAATTTTGGAGACTGACTAAACTGGTCCCAAAAAAACACAAGGTTTCTTTTTTCTTTTTTATGAAATCAACCCCCTTCGGGGATCGAACTTGTGATCTCTCACATTGGAGAGGAAATTGGTACCAACTGAGCTAAGCCCAGTTGGCAACACAAGGCTTCTTACATAGATATAAAAGAAGCATACTACAACTGCCTACTGCCACTGCGGCGCTGCGGATTGGTGTAAAGGTCATCTGTATAAAGTCATATACAAACCAAACCTGATTTGAAGGACCGGCCTAAGTTAAGAGCCAAGTCAAGGAAGGAAGGAAGGGTGAAAGTTGAATTATGATCTCATCTGACTCAGCACATCATCAAAGAAAAATTTTAATCACTGGCTTAATTGCCTACTGAGTACTGAAGGAGATAAATAATTAGGACATCCTACTCAATTCAAGCACAAGAGGTTGCACAGTTGTCTTTTCTTAGCCTTTCTGTGGCCCATACGGAAATTCAACAATGAAGCTCACTACTTCGATGTTTAAATTTAACCAATTAACCATGTATAATCATGACGAAATATAGACAACGTAATATAGTTCTCTCTGCAATACAAATTATGTCTCGGATGCTATCTAAACGAGAATGTAGAAAAAGTAAATGGGAGGTGAAATAGTTTTAAATACCAATCAGCTGAAAAAAGAAATTCACAAGGACCGGGATAGTTTGATCATTCCCATGGTTTAAACTACTTTAACTATTGCATGTCAATTAGCAGACCAATATTTACATGGAAGTGGACTTGAATGTTACCTTAGAGAAAGTATATCCAAAGTCATCAAAGTGATTGGTAAGCTTGACAAGGATAGACTGCAGAACATCCGCTTCATTTTCATCAGCTCTTCTATTTTGAGCCCGTTGTAGAATACCTTCCAAAACTGCCGATAGATATTCATCCTGAAATTATTGAAAACATCTGTCAATTGTCAAAAAAAATTAAAAAATTAAAAAAAAAAAAACAATGGCTTGCAAAGCATTCTCAGGAAATGAACTAGTTAAGAATGCATGATAAATATTCCAGCTTACTAAATAAAAATAAGACAGCCAAAAGAAGGACGATGAAATACTAAAGCTACAGATATTAATGGTATAGAAAGGAGTTGCAGGATATGTCCCCAAAAGCCACAAAGATAGATGGATAAAACACGAACGGCGAAATAAATGATTGTCCGCTGTGAAATATTCAGAATATGGGAACATATTGGACTTCTAAATGCATTGCTCCCAGACAGCTTTACATTATCCTGCTGTGGCTTTTATTCCAACAGTTTCTTTATCATTCACAATGTGGACTTTGATTTCATCCCTTGAAGTACCAACAATGAAGTGTTAACTACTCAAGACTCTATCACAAAAACTTACGATAGTAATACTGCAATTTATAGCTCTCAACCAGAATATCCAGAAAGGCCTCTAGAGCATTTTATGGTTTGCTTAAATCAGCATCTGTCCTAGATTTCATTTCATCTGATATAACATGTGAATTTTTTCTTTTGTGCCTCTGCTGCATATTTGATGGTTTGCTTAGTTTTGATGGGTTTCGGTTGTTTTGGTATATAAATATGAATATATATATATTATGAGCATATATATTTAATATTTTTATATATAAGATATGCATGTGTATAGAGAGAGATTAAAGTACATACTAAAGATGAATAGCTAACAAAAATATTGTAAAACTTACTTGCAGCTACATGCCAAGTAGATTAAAATTCTATTATAAAGTATATATTTTCTTAAAAACACACACACACACAGATATTGAATTTTATACCATTGGATATGTATAGATATTATATTTTCTTTAAAACACACACAAATTAAATTTTATATCATTTTTTAAAAGGGAAAAATGTCAAAATCCCCTTGCAAAGTTTTGCGGGGTAAAACAAAACCCTTGGCCGAAAGAATCTCATGAGGGGAAAACCCCGGGAAAGTTTTCCGCTGTCAAAAATCCCCTATATTTGTATAGTTGCCTGCAATATCTAGTTTCCTACAGTATATATGCAGTTGCTGCAATATGTATGCCGTTACCTTACATTTCTCTGCAACATGTATGCGCTAATTAGATTTTGCAGGGAAGTCTACAGATATTGCATCCAGGGGGGTTTTGACAGCGGGAAACTTTGTCAGGGGTTTTTGATGAGATTCTTTGGGCCAGGGGTTTTTTGATAGAGGAAAACTTTGCTAAAGGTTTTTTGACAGTTTACCCTTTTTTAAAACGTCAATTTTTTCTCACATAAGAATAATCATTAGCATATTTTAACAAAGGTATCAATGGAGATCAAACTACAGCTATCAATAGATTTAAAAGTATTAGAATGCAACTAAACAAGGAATAAAAATTTAGAGTTAGGTAAATTATGAGGAGCAATTTTAGCTTAGATTCTTGTTGTTTTGTTGCTCTAATAATGTCAAAGCAATGACGAATCATGATTTAAGACTTCATAATGCATATTACATGGATAAAATATACATGTAGAAATATGTGTAATGCCTAAATAAAATTGATATGTTTGAAATGTATACACAAATCTCTGATATGAACATCCAAAATGAATGTCCAATGCTGACCCGTATTCCCAATACTTCATCTGAAATGTAAAAAAAAATCCATCTGTGGCAGTCCAATTTCAGGTATTAGAAACATTGGTTTTCTCTATCTGAGCAAATGAGTGCAACATTGATGGTTACAAAATCGGGTGGAATAATCATTGGTCAATGAACCACCCAAAAATCTCTTTTTAAGTTGTGTCCTTTTTTAGGTTCACCAGCAACTGCAGTGGTTAGAACTTCATGTTATTTTGGTCAATTTAATACCCAATTACCATCTTTGCACAAACCATTTGTTTCTTCACAATGTGGATATCCATCTTTGCATAAACCATTTGTTTCTTCACAATTGTTCTTAATTATTATTCATTTTTGGATTCCTCTTGTTAAACTTACTATATTGTTAATTAATTTGTTAAATTATTAAAGATATTGTACAACACGATTCTAACCCCTCCTCTTGTACGGTTGCATATTGAACTATAGAAATAATTAAGAGTTGGTTGATTACTCGATTTACTAAGGATTAAATATGAGAAGAATTTAATTTTATCTTTTATCTCCTGTTATGTTTAACATTTTTTTTCATGTAAAAGCCAATTTATTGCTTACTTTAACACCTAATTGCAATTTCAAAGTTGAGTCAGCGCCTAATTAATGTTGTCCCTTTTTCCACTCTTCTACAACGTTCTTCCTGCCATCTCTCAATTTTGAAATAAAGAAACTAGCCATGCTTATTTTAACACCCAACTGCAAGCTCAAAATCATCATGATTTGCCAATAGCACTAATCCAGAAGCATATAAAACATCACTAGAAATACATCACTGCATCAAAAAGGGCTACCTATGGCCTGACAATCCAAATTGAGTAGGTTCTATGAAAGAATTAGCAAGATATTACAAATTTACAAATGATTGTTAATCTAGTAGAAGTTGTTCAAGGTTGTTAACAACTGCGTAGCAGGAGAACTACGGAATAAAGAACGAAGAACGAAGCAATCTTATGGGCAAATAAGGTAGAAAGATAAAGCTTTAGTAGTAAATATTAATGTTGTGTTTTCAACTGTTATAAAATAGTAAAATGTAGTTATATCATCAAAGTTCAACTAGTATCAATAGCTGTTATAGCTTTGACATCACTAAGACCAAACAGCGGTACCAATTGTCAAATGCACCGACTGATGATATAGTAATATAGATCCTAAAGAACTAAGCATTGCGGTCATTAAGAGCATATATTAGACGATATAGATTTAGTTAGTGGCGCAAGAGAAAATTGCTCTGTTACCACTTTGACGCGGGGGGAGTTGATGATGGGTAGGTTAACATCACTGAAACAAACGTGACTATGAAATCCATGAGCCTTCTTTGAATCCATGAAGCTTTCTCGAATCGATGAGGGTGTTAGAACTCAAGAAAGATAACCGGAATCCACCAAGTCGAAGAAAACTTTGATTCATTAATTATGAAAAATGCGAGAAAATGATGTCAATTCTTCCTTTATATAGGGTTACAAAGGCTAATACTTGGGGGGAAATGAAATATAGAAAGACCTACTTCTAGTCCAACTAGAAACCTTATAGGAAATAAAAAAATATAACTCTTGAAAGAAAGAAAAAATACCTAAACTAATTACCCTACTCCTAGTCGAACTACAAAAACTTTATTAGGAAACTAAACTATATCCTATTTCAACTCTACTTTTGAAGGAGACTGCTACATCAGTTATGGTCCAGTTATCCACATAGGTGACACCCGGTCATCAACAACTTTAGCAACAATACAGATGGCATTCCCTACAATCACACCATGTTCATCAGTCATCACTACATCGTCCGACTACTCGCCATTTGACATGTTGGTTCACACTCACCAAACCAGTGTAGTCAATGCTGCACAATGTGGGCGCAAGCACCCTAGTGAGCACGAGCCGCACGAAAAGGAATAAACCCTGAATAGGTCCCCAATCAAATCAATTATGTAAATGTTTAGGGTACTAACTAACACAGCCCAGCTAAGAAACTCCATACACAATCTTCATTAATCAAAATTAACCCAGTACATCAACAGAACCCAATTCGCTAACAAAAAGTAGATCATTTTGAAAGCAAAAGTTGAGTGGTGCATATAAATGGGATCGATTCGGCTACAAATTTGTGAGAGAGAGATTGGACCTGAGTTGATGAGGGAGGCGGCCGCGCGAAGGGGTGCTCATGCGCTGGCGAGCGGCAGAGGGCGGCAGAGGATTCTTCGGCTCCGTAATCGGGAGCCCTAAATTCCATGCCGCCTTCTTCTGTTCTTGTCTACTTGAACAGCGGATTTCACTAAACCCCAGTGTGCAAATACTAGCATTTTTGCATGTGTATAAGTTAGAAATTACTCTGAAAATTAAATGCATGTACATTGAACTTTTTTCCATTAATCTTGTTATTCATACATGATTCGGTGTAGAGTGTTTTTCATCATCCTGTTGAGATGGATGCGCATGTGTTTTAGGCGTGTTCAAATTTCTCTTGCCTGACGGTAGGCAAGGATTTATTGATTGTGAGAATTCTAATCTCCGGGACAAAATTGCTGTTAATTATCCCTCGCTAGGGAACCTCCGATTGACGGGTCGTGCGTATCTTGCGAACTCGGTGTGAATGTGTACATCATTTAGGAACGACTTTTAGGCCTCTTTGGACATTTCGGGGGCCTCGCAGAGTTTACGGGGTTCCGAAGCGGTGGACCCCTTTTGGGGGGTCCCGAAGCGGTGGGTCCCATTGGGGATTCCGAAACGGTGGGACCTCTTTGGGAGGTTCCGAAGTCGGGAGCCTCCCATTGGGGATTCCGAAACGGTGGGACCTCTTTGGGAGGTTCCGAAGTCGGGAGCCTCCCTTTGGGGGTCCCGAAAGCGGGAACCCCTTTGAGGGGGTTCCGAAACAAAGGCCTCTCAGATGGGGGTTCCGAAATGGAGATCCTAAAGAGGATCCCGAAACTAATCACAGGTGTCATGTGTTCATATTCGATGGGGGACATGAGTTGCAACCCATGTTCTCATGGATCTCGTGGGGAGATCCGGCGCCGGAGAAGTTCTATAAGGGAAGGTAATGAGTTTTCACCCCCAAAATTATCGATTTTATGAGCTAGAGAGTGAAACTCATGGATTTTACCATAGTTCTTTTTCCATTGTATTTGCTTGGGAGCTCTCCTACTTTCCCTTTTCCTAAATTTGATAAAGAAAAGTAATGACCTTTCTCTTGTTTTTTTTTAGTTTTAGAATGATCTTATTTAGTTTTAGAGAAGAAAAGAGCTCTTTTTATGGGTTTTCTTGAGGAAGAAGATAAAGATGAAAGAGACTTGCCTTTTTCTTTGATGGAGGTTCAAAACCCTAATCTTTTTATGAGAGGAGAAAAACTTATCATTTTATTCATTTGGTGGGTTTAAATACCCTTACACGTTGCACTTAGCCCCTTGGGCTTTACATTATTGGCTTCTTGCCCTTTTCCTCACATCCATGTGCACACGCTTTGCACACGAGCCGTTGGCTTTACAAAAATTGGCTTTTAGCCGATTTATTTTCTATTTATTATACATTAAATTTATTTATTACATTTTACTACTCCTTCCTTGGCAT
Organism: Agapanthus africanus; assembly: GCA_030015575.1. Taxonomy (NCBI): domain Eukaryota; kingdom Viridiplantae; phylum Streptophyta; class Magnoliopsida; order Asparagales; family Amaryllidaceae; genus Agapanthus; species Agapanthus africanus. The sequence goes on from JASDDO010000022.1 coordinate 617,663,559, forward strand.
GGGGTCGGCCCTATGCTTGAGCACTTGGACCGGTTTAGGCTAAGCTTGGGTCCACTTGACTTGAATTTGGGCTTAGGACCACTTGATTCGGTTTGGGGTTTGAGCCCACTTATTTGGAGTTTGACTTTGACCTTTTGGCTTTTGGCCAAATGAGTGTAATTTTTTACGCCAACTTCGGCATCTAGAATTTTTCAGCATGCTCAAGTTTTAATTTAGTCCACGTTGCAGGAAAAATCCTTTAATCGTGTTAAATAAATATCGAATCGTCATTTATTCAAACACATGTGTTTACTCCTTTGAATTTAACGATATTATTATTTTTGGTAAGACAAATTATTATTCCCGAATAAAAACTCATTTGGAACCTTAATATTTTTTCTCCGCATTTTAGGAAGTTTTTATTTATTTTCTTAATCATAATTCTTACATTATTTCTATTAAAAGACATTTTAGAGTACAAGATCTTTCTTAAGAAAAGATAGTAAATGATCTTTTATATAGAAAGTAAGATATTGATTTAATAAAATTAATAGGATGTGGTTTCCCAGTAATAGAGCAAAAATAAGAAGTGATATGTTACTGAGTCCAGAAGAATTTACAATGAATCAATAAACATGAAAGTAAATAGAACTATAATTGGAAAACTAATCTTGATGATAATATTTATGGTGTTAATTTAAAAAAGATTGCTGGCTATACAAATTTTATGGATTTATAGATAATATTTTTGCCAAAACAACATACAGGGGATGGAGTTGATCATATGGATCCATAAATAATTGTGGATGTTTTCCCCAATTTAGATATTTATGTAAATAATTAAGATTAAAAAAGCCGTGTATAATTAACCTTGCGTCACTTGGTACTCAAGGACATGAACTTCCCGTGGAGAAGATAGAGGGGAGAGATTTTAAGAATATGTAAGGTCTTTGCGTGGATGCGCTTTCACTAAATGAGAAATGTCTTTAATTTTTTTTATTTCAAAATCAATGACTTGTAAGCTTTCTCATGTGAATTTGATATTTGGCAAAACCCATTTGTTAAAAAAAATTCTTACAAAATGATGCAATAATGACATCACCGTCCAAAGGATTTTGGTTATAATGAAATATGTGATCAATTTAATCATTTAGATTATGAGAAAACGGGGCCTGCAGGCCCAAAACTGCAGTAGCCTCTCACATAGGCCGGTGGGGTCTAGGAGTTTAACTATAAAATAGTCAGCAGGCCCTATTGGCTCATGCAGGAGACCACTGCGGTTTGGACCTGCAGGGTCTCTGCAGGCCCCGTTTCTTCTTAGATTATGACCTTCCGAAAAACCAATTTTTTTTATGAAATTCACCGTAGGGCCCACTTATTTATAAGATGATTCGAACATTGATATCCGGATATCATCCGAATATGTATTCCATATTTTATAGATACATATAAGGATGTTCATATCCCGTGTCATTTAAATATGCATGTTTTCAAAATACAGTCTTGTTTAGAATTATTCAGATACAGATTTCGTTAATATACTATTTTAAATTTATTGTTCTTGAATAAAATTGAAACAAATAACGACAACTGATGATATTCTCACATAGTTTATAAAGTGAGTTGGGGTGTCATCATGATTAAAAACTATGAATTACACTGTTTCAGTATAATTTCCCTTCGATGAGAAGTCGGTGAAGGTTTTTTGTTAAGTCGTTGAAATCTAATGAAAGGATAGATTAGAAACAATGATATCATTAACAAGAGTTCATGGTATCTACGGCTTTAAAGGCAGTTACTTTTCGTGTATGATACATGGATGATATAGAAGTAACATGGAGTAATTTTTGATGATTTTTTTTTATCAAGATTAGGTTTCGAACATAAGAAGAGAGAAGTATTTGGGAGAATAATTTTGATAAATAGGAAAACCCTAACCCATCACCACTTTATATAGGCATCATAACTTATTATAAATATACCCGAATACATCTTAGCCGTCCATTACATCATATATCACCATAACACTCCCCCTCAAGTTGGAGCATATACATCACATGCCCAACTTGTTACAAATAAAATGCACGCGAGTTTTCCCAAGAGACTTAATTAACAAATCAGCAAGTTGATTCTCCGATTTCACATGGATCGTATCAATGACTCCTTTCTCGACCTTTTCACGAATGAAGTGACGATCAACCTCAATATGCTTCGTCCGTTCATGGAAAACAGTGTTGTTCGCAATATAGATCGCAGCCTTGTTGTCACAGTAGAGCTTCATAGGTGCAACTGAACCGTATCCAAGCTCTGTAAGCAGAAAACGAATCCACACCAACTCACTCGTCGTGTTAATCATGGCTCTGTACTCCGACTCTACGCTAGATCGAGAGACCATACTTTATTTCTTATTTTTTTCAAGAAACCAAGTTCCCTCCAACAAAGACACAAAAACCAGTAATCGATCTCCTGTCGTCAGGAGATCATGCCCAATCTGCATCTGTGAAACATGTGACCTTGGAGTGCCCACGGTCCTTATAGACGATACATTTCCCTTATGTACCTCAAAATACGGAGGGCTGCATCAAGATGAGCCTCGCAGGGATAAGACATAAACTACCTCACTACACTGACCGAGAAGGCTATATCTGAACGGTTGACGGTTAGGTAGGTAAGTTTGCCAACCAATCTGTCACGTCCCGCTTCCCAAAAGAGCGGTAACAACACGTGATTAAGCCCGCGACGTATTTATTTTGAGAAGGTCATTTTCCGGAATAAATATTCTAAGCGTAATTGAACAATATAAAAATAACAAGAAATTAACATGAGCTTAGAACTTCGACAACTTTATTTACATTTATAATTCTCACATCATTGGGATACAAGATAACTAAAAACAAAGTACAATAATATGAAATGCCTAAACAGGTGGCATACTGATACTAGAGCAGGAAAAAAACTAAAGATCGGCCTATGAAACTACCTAGTCGTAATCCCTGCAGTCGCTTCTATCTCCTCGGTCTTTAAACCACCTGACAAACATCCAAAAGAAAGAAAGAGATGTGTGGATGCCCATCGGCGAACTTGAGCTCGGTAAGTCCCCAAGAAAAAAGCGGGAAGTATAAATGTATAATGGCCAAATAGAAGGATAAACGGAATAATACGGTGATTAAGCATACCATTAATATAGCATGATAGTTCTAATATAACGTGACAATGTAAAAGAAACTATATAAACATGGTGATGTAAATGAGCATAGCAATATAACATGAGCATGGCAAATAAGTATAGCACGGTCGTGTAGTGTAGGTATAGTGAGCATGTAACTAGTAAAAGTATTGAACATGTAATGAATAGCAATGTGTCGTAAAGAGATCACTAAAAGGGTCATCTAATTATCGTCGGTTCAAGATATGAATGTCGACCAATCTTCAATGTTCTCGAACCCAACAGACTGTAATTCAGGGATAAGAAACCACGGGTCCGAATCAAGTGTTAGTAACAGGACTTCAACCTACTGTTGAAGTATTTCAAACTCAACAGGCTATAATTCAGGAGAAGGAAACACGGGCCCTCATGATAGATTCCTTGTGTTAATAGACATGAATTCATGATCTAGAGAGACTCCTGAGATTCTGTTGGATTTACACATAAATTGCCCAACACCCAGCGTATTCTAAATTATAGTTAAAGTTACTAGTCTGGCTCGAATCCATGAATACATCAAGTTGTAAGATTGAGTTCATGTCGAGATCAAGTATTCATGTCAAGTGTTCAGGTACTCATGTCAAGTTGTATTCATGATTCAAGTCAAGTCAGTTCAAAAGTAGATATTGGGTTCATGTTTAAATTCGAGTTCGAGTTCAAAATTAGGTTCGAGTTTGGATTCGAGTTCGGGTTCGAGTTTGTATTTAGGTTATAGTCATATCTTATTAATAGATTTAATGTTGTGTATTTCTTGAGTTTGGAACATATCGACAACCGTTGCACATGGACGACAAGATTTGTGTCTTTATCATAAACGATTGTCATTTAATAATTTCTACCATAAAATTGCGATCTATATTTAGAGAGAGGCAAGTGGTGCATCATTGTCTCCAGCAACCCTGAGGCAACTGACAAGAGAAAAAACCGCTCAAACTAGTCCGCAACCTAAAATACGTAACATAGACTGGTCTTTTGATTTCTAGGCTGTTTATATAAAAATATCATTTAAAATTCTCAAGGGTTTTAATTCGTCCTAAAGCCTCGAATAAGTTTTTAATAAAAATATATTGTTTAAAAAGTCAATTTTTGTATAAAAACGTATTTAATATTTTGTGGTATTTTAGTGTAAAACTCTAACTTTTAAAGTTAATGGTATTTTAATAAAAAATACCACTTTTGGAAACTTGAGGGTATTTTATTAAAACTTTAATCTTTCATTTAAAATTTTAATTTTCATAATCGGTTTGATCTGGAAAATATGAATCTATGATTTATATAATTTTCCAACGATTTAATCTGTTTTAAAAGTCGTATTTCTTTAAAATCGTATTTTATTCATTTCGAGACCGAATTCTCCGTAAGAAGTTCTGCATTTCGCTCTACAATTCCAAGGACGTGCAATAACCAGCACCATCCACACATGAGTCCCCCAACAAGGATTGTAGATGCGTAATTACAAAAGTGTTAAAATAGCGAGTCATAAAAAACAGTTTTAGAAAACGAGGGTATTTTCTTGAAAATTGTTTTCTTTAGAATAAGACATTTAACCAAAATATAGTCGTGCTATGATTTCCATTGTGAATGTGAGTAGGGTAGATCATTACCCCGTGCATGATTTATATTAACATATCATAGGAATAAAATTAATTAACCATGGTATTTATTCGTTATTTGTATTCTACATATTATTTAACATAACAATTTCATATAAAATTTTGTGAGACATGGCTTGCAAGATTATAAGGTTGTACATTTGTATTTTATTAGTATCATAGCATGAAAATTTATAATGAGCATGTCGAATTACAATGAATATATTTTTAAATTAAACTTTGTTTATAATACCGTATTCTTTCTCGTCGATGTGAACGGAGGAGCAAAAGAGAGGTCGATGGAGGACTTATGGTTGCGCTAGACATAAAGGTGTAAGAGACGAAGATGGTTGAAAGAACCGTAACTACGACGCGCGTGAGTTGATGAGGCGAGAGGAACGGTCTTGAAGGAAATGCTGGCTTGGACTTGATGGACTTGAATTTGGTATATGAAGCTTTTTGAGAGGAAATTTAAGAAATGGGGATGAAAATAGGAGAGTAGGTATTTATAGGAGAGGGGCAAAGAAGGATTGCATAGAAAAAAGACTTAAAGAGTATTAAAATTGATTTTAATGGTGAAATGAAAAGTCTGAGAGTTTCCGAATTAAATTAGAAGTTTTGGGATAGGAAAATGAAAAAGTGAGGGTGCAAGGGACGCCTGTGCACGAGACGAACCCAAATGGGCATGGTGGGGCCGCCAAACTCGGCCAAATCTTGGCCCAATTGGAGAGCCTGGGGTCGGGTCTTGGATGGTTGGTTCGTTGGCCTATTTTCATACATCTTTTCTTCTAAAATTTTTCGTAACTCCGTGCGATGCCGTGCAAACTTTTGGACTTACAAAACGTCGTAAAAATAAATAATAAAAATATTGTTTTGTTGGGATTCGAACACGTGGACTATGAGACAGTAGAGTAGATGCTTAACCGGTAACCTACAAGCTGTTTCTTGTACATAAGTTATCAATAATAATTTATAACTCGAAACCAGAACAGAAATACTCTTTTATTAATATTAGATCAATTAAAGTGTATAGGAATTTTAGGGTCGTTACACAATCCTATGTATCGTCCTGGATCAGAAATAGGCTCCCTCTAACCCACAAAGAGCTTCACATTTGGGTCCATAGGAGAGTCGATGGGCCTAAAACCAGACATATCAGCCTCCGAAAGTATATCAAGCACATATTTTCGTTGAGTGGCGAAAATCCCTTCCTTCAGGTGATCTCGATATCTCAATACCTAAAAAGTATTTCAACTCCCCTGGGTCTGCAAAATTGCTTCTGAAGATGAGCCTTCAAGTCAGAAATCCCTATCTCATCATCTCCTGTAATAACAATATCGTCCACATAGACGACCATAAGGATCTTCTTTCCACCACGATACCGATAGAAACCGAATGATCACTATTGGATCTTCGTAAACCAAAAGACTTAACATATGTCAGTCTCTCAAACCATGCACGTGGAGACTGGTTGAGGCCATACGACTTCTTAAGCTTGCAAACAAGCCCAGAGTCACTGAGAAATAAAGGCAGGCGGTTGCACCGTATATACTTCTTCCTACAAGGTATCATGTAGAAATGCATTCTTCAAATCAAGCTGATGTAAAGGCCAATGATACATGGCCACTAGCGATAAAAAAAATGCGAACGGAGGTCATCTTGGCCACGGGAGAGAAAGTCTCATCATAATCGACCCCATAAGTATGTGAGTATCTTTTCACCACCAAACAAGCTTTCAGCCAAGTAAAAGAGCCATCAAGATTCAACTTCACAGTAAATACCCACCGGCAACCAACTGCCTTCTTCCCAACAGGAAGAGTAGGATCCCATGTGCCATTAAGGCGTAGTGCTAGCATTTCCTCTTCCATTGCTCTCTTCCAATCAGGATTAGCCAGTGCATAAGATACTGAATCGGGAAGAGAGAATCTAAGGATGAAATGAATGCACGATATGAAGGAGATAATCGTGCATATGTGACATACTCACTGGTGGGATATTGAGGAGTAATAGTACGAGTACCCTTCCTAAGGGCGATAGGAACGTCTAACTCTGAAGGATCCGGATCTAGAGTTGGAGGGGTGACCGGCGGCAGCTCGGCTGGAGCGGGAGGTTGTTGTACCCGTCTGGTATACACCCGAGTAATCTGTTCTTACATTGGTTTCTTAGTTTGGTCCACAGAAGGTTCGATCGGAACAGGAGTGGATGGGTAGCTAAAACATCAAACTCATCGATAGGGAAATCCTCACGGACATATGGAAAAGAATAGGTAGAGGAAAAAAATGGAGTGTTCTCATGAAAAGTAGCATCCGCCGATATGAACACTCTATCAAACTCTTTATTACAGCACCTATAACCCTTTTTGATCCCGAGAATATCCAAGAAAGGCACGTCGAAGAGATTTTGGATCAAGTTTAGATACCCAGGGCGATGATCATGAATAAAGCATGTGCACCCAAACACTCTTGGAGATAGAGGAAAAGATGGCCTAGTGAGAAACAGAACAGAATATGGCATCTGCCCATTCCAAATAGAACCCGACATGCGATTAATCAAATGACATGCAGTAAGCACGGCATCGTCCCAATAACGTTTTGGGACTTGCATATAAATCAACAGAGTGTGTGTGACCTCTAACAAGTGCCTATACTTTCTCTCGGACACCACATTTTGTTGATGTGAGCAAGGTCACGAAGATTGATGAACAGTACCAAAGAAATCCAAGAATTGTCGAAAGTCTAAGTTGAAATATTCTTTGGCATTATCAGTTCGCAAAATTTTAACAGTTTTATCAAATTGATTTTTAACCTCGGTACCAAAAGATCGAAACATAGAAAAAACTTCAGCTCTAGATTTCATCAAATACAACCATGTCGCTCTAGGAAAGTCATCAATAAAAGTCGCAAAATAACGATCCACGATTCGATACAATAGGACACGGGCCCCAAACAACAGAATGAACAAACTAGTGAACCTATTATTAATTCTAGAAGGATAGGAAGCACGATGATGCGTTCCCATCTCATGAAATGCACACTCAAGAGAAGATAAAATCTAGGGGAAGGAACAAGTTTTGTCAGATTTTCTAAACATGGATGGCCTTACCTACAATGGACCTCAAGAGGAGTTGTAGCGGTAGAACAAGCTGGGTGTATGTCTATCCAGATAGTACAAGCCTCTATGTTCATGAACCAATCACCTTCTTCGTCTCCAAATCCTGCATAACACAACCAGATGGAGAGAATATTACTGAACATTTTAACGAATGCACAAGTTTACTAACAGATAGCAAGCTAAAAGAAAATAGCGGCATATATAGAACTGAATATAAAGATAAGGATGGAGTGAGAAGGGTAGAACCAACACCTTCCACCTTAGAGGTGGAACCATTTGCCGCGGTAATAGGGTTAGGACATGAAGTGGAGGACAATGAAGTGAATACGTCCGATTTTCCAGTCATATGATCTGATGCACCTGAATATATGATCCAGTGTGTGGTAGGAGAACCTGAAGAAAGAAGGCCACTATTGCCTTCACCTTTGGTTGTAACCGTGATAGGAGAATGCGACGTCGAAGACTATGCAGAAGATTGAGAGAGGGTATTTTTAAGCTGTAATATCTCCTTCTTTGTAAAACCAGATGAGACTGGATCAGATGCGGGCATCCTAGTAGTGTGTGGGGAGCAAAGCTCAGGGTGAAGAGAATAACAGTAACTTCTGGTATGACCCGACAACCCACAATGCGAGCAAAAACGATCACCTCACCCTTAGCTTCCACTCCTCGGCCTCCCCTAACTTCACGTTCTCGATTTCCTCGTTTTCTAGCCTCGTCCGTAGTAAATACAAAAGTCATAGCTAATCCAACCCCGATAAATTAACACCAACAACGAACCCTAGAACAAACTCCCAATCAAGAATCACCAAAAGAAAGGGATCTTCCAAGACTTGATTACTAATCGCTAAAATTAAGGATCCACCAAACAATGTGAGATTCCAGGGTCCTCTGTACACCAAACAAAGGAGAGACTTGAAGGGCCTTTCTAACACCGCATAAGAAGAAACCACAACAAAGGTCCTCACCACAAATCAAATCGTGATCCGTCTCCCAACACTCGAATCAACGATCTACAACACAACAACGCCTCAAACGGATTTGATTACGGACTTTGATAGCCTAATAGCCTCAACAACACAAGCCATACAACAATTCATAGCCAAAACAACTTCAAGATGCATCATCATCCTTTAACTTAACTTAATGAGAGATTGCCCAAAGAAATAGAAAAAAAATTAGTACCTCTTCTCGGTTGCTGTAGAAAACAGTGAACCAAAAACAATTTCTTTCCACACTCTTGAAAGAAACGAGCTAGTGGAAATCAAGGGCTCAGCTTCAAATCTAGAGCAGGTTGAGGCATCGTCTAAGGCTAGAACAAGCAACTTCGAAGAGGGCTGCAATCGGGTGAAAAAAAAAGGCAGCTCGAGAATAGATTCGGTAACAGCTCGAGATCAGATCCAGCTCGAAGGAGGCGATGGCTATCTCGAGATCAGTGTTAAAACAACAGCAACTAAGCTCGGATCTGAGTCATTGATGGCAGCGAGGGCAGCGGGACGAGGCTCAAATCTGAGCCATCGATGGTGATGGCGACGTCATCGTGCAAGGAGGTGTAGGGGCAGCGGCGGCTCGAAGGGATGGAGGAAGCAATGGTGAAGAGCTTGGATGGAGGCAGCAATGGTGAAGACTTGACAAGGCGGCGGCGGCGAGATAGGCGGCTTGGCAGGGCAACGGCGGTGAGGGTTTTTTTTTTAATGGATGGTTGAGATCTAGGATAGGGATGAAACGGGTGGCTCTGATACCATATCAAGATTAGGTTTTGAACATGGCAACAGAGAAGAAGTATGGAGAATAACTGTGATATACAGTAAAACCCTGCATAAATATGCCTCCGAATACATCATATATTATCATAACAATTTTCATCCAGCGCAAGGGGAGGTGAGATCAAAAGAAAAGCTCTTTTCCATATTAAAGTCAATGGTGCTACAGCTTGATACATAAGCAAATTCATCGACAGATAACCGATGCGACGAGTTTATTCCAGACAAATCCTCTGTGTGATAGACTCTAGGCAATAATTGATAGCTCGGTTAAGAAATTCTTTGTAGCAGACAATTACACGTTATGACAAAGCTAGATCATGCCCTTTAGGCAAAATGAAAAAACAATGAGGAGACGAAGGCTACGATTTCATTGGTTGAATTATTGATTGCAAGATAGGTCGTGTTGTTTGTGGTTTTTGAGCGGCTTGTTGATGATTCAACTTAGACGATAGATTGGATGGATCGTAGTTGGCTTGGAAGCTATCTTTTTTATATTGTGAAATTGATGCTTGCGTATACAAGAAAATAGACTTGATTGTTTAAAAACTCGCCGGTTTCTCAAGATATTCACGTGAAAGAAGTACCGGTGTCGGTACAACTGGAGAATGTTAGAGCTTTGGATAATACTATGGGGCTTGATGAGATAACACATGCTAAGACTTTGTCAGTTGGTATGCAGGGACGCTAAGCCTTAATGCTTTTATCATTTCTTAAACATCTTGCATAAAGAGCAATATAGGAGAATAACAAATATAATATTTACCGATTTTGAACTTTGGAGATTCAAACCAATGGATAATACAAGTACAAGGACCACTAACATAGCCAGATCCGACCCAAACAGCACATTTGAAATGTTCACAAACAAAACCCAATTGAAACCCACCATCAGATCCGAATAAAACCCATACCCATTGGATCCGCTCAGATCAGAAATCCTACCCGTTAAAACCCTTATCAAACATCCAATCTCTACACCCAACCCTCACCTAAAAAAACCCACCACCCAAATTCAATTCATTAAAGCAGAAGAAAAAATTACCCCAAAAAAAATAAAAATCCAAACCCGTTACCGGCCGATCCAAGATCCGATCCGGTAGCAGCCGTCGGGCGCGCGTTCGGATCCATATCCAATAACCCGTTCCGGTTCCGGCCACCGGAAAATTCTCCGTTTTCTCCAAGAAAAAGAGGACTCAATTATGTGATTTTTCTAATTTTTTCTTGCAATTTCTCATTTTATTTGCAGTTACTAGATCTGTAGAGTTTAATTTTGTTATAGGTTCTGCATTTGCTAGCTCCAAGCCCTGTTTGATTTTTGTGAATTAGTGTTTAATTTTGATAGTCAATCCATATTAATGTTTGATTGCAACTGAATTTAGCTTTAATAACCTAAAATTTGGACTAAATTAGTAGATTTTTGGCATTGGTCTTAGTTTGGAAGTTTATGGATTTAATTTGGTTCCATTTTTTGATGTTGAGGATGAATCATCAACTTAAGCATCTTGCACATAGAAGTAGTGTCAGGTATGAAGCAAGGCTCCATGAAAGATCCAACTTTCAACGGGCCGGGGCGAGTATGGAGAAGAGACAGGCTTTCCATAATCATAGATAGCCGTCTAATGTCCGCCTGTGCGCGTGCGTCTGCGTATGTGGGAGAAGGGGCCTACAAGAAGAGGAAGAATGATTTTTCTGCTAATATGTTCAACATTAATTCTAGAGCCACATGCGAAAACAAAAACAAAAAAACTCGGGGATGAAACTTTATTTTAGCATAGTTGAAATAATTTTTCATTATGGAATAAGTTTTATACATAGTAGAGTTTGATACCCTTCAATACGTTTTTACTGAAATATCTGCTTTCGCGAAGGATGATCGTCTCCCCCCCCCCCCTCCCCAAGTGCTATAATATTATCCGGATTGTATTTTCAGGATGAGATATTGTGCCAAAAGGGGGACCGATTTCTTCTTTCTTTATATCATTTGCTTTTCTATGTTAATAAGACAAACTCCTCTTGAACTATTTTTGAAATGCTGCGGTTAATATGTCTTAATATTAGAGTTCCGGAAAAGTCTGTTGTTGTCACCTTTCACCAAAACCTGGACTCTTCTCTGGTTGCATGAACCTTTTCTCGTCACCGAGTCTGAATTACCCAACTTTATCATGGTGAACTAAAATTCTATAGTCACTAGACATTGCTGTAGCTTATTTTCTTCTGGAAAAGAAAACAACAATAATTGCTACCCACAATATCTAATTCGTTTGTTTCCTGCTTCAAGTATGCGCAGGTCTTTGGATATGGACGAAGACAATACTGTTTCTATTGCCATGCCTGGACCTAATCCTAGAGCGAGAAAGCTGAGGTCATTGGTTTGGAACGACTTTACAAAAGAAAAAAGAGCAGACGGAGCCATGGTAGCTACTTGTAATCACTGCAAGAAACAGTTAACTGCAAGCAGCAGGAGCGGTACCACACATTTGAGGAACCACTTAGCTATTTGCACCCACACCACCATTCGAAGACCAGATACTCGAACTGATCGTTCACGCAAAAGACGAAAACTTATTGTTCGCAGACCCTTGCAGGTCACATATGAGGGAAATAATGAGGGGACATCAAACTTTGATCAAGAACTAAGTCGGCAAGATCTTGCCCGCATGATAATTTTGCATGAGTACCCTCTCTCAATGGTCCTTCATGCTGGATTTAGAACTTTCGTGAGCAATCTCCAGCCACAATTCAAGTTGATATCTCATGATACAGTTAAAGATGATTGCATGAAGATATATGATAACCTGAGGCTTAAGTTGCATGATGTCCTCGACAAGCTCCCTTGTCGAGTTAGTATCACAGCAGATATTTGGAGGTCAGGTGTTAGCGAGGAAGAGGAATATCTATGCTTGACTTGCCATTATGTTGATAATGACTGGAAGCTTCAGAAGAAGATTTTGAACTTCTTGCACTTTGATGCTTCGCCCTCAGGAGAAGAGATTATTAAAGCCATCGCAGAGAAGTTATATAAATGGAGACTGACCAAGAAGGTGTCAACCATGATTGTGGACAACTGTCATCACCCGGAGGAGGTGACAGGAGAGATGCTTCAATTTCTTCGCCCAAAGGCTTCTCTTCTTTTAAATGGCGAACTATTCCTTGTGCATGGCTATGCACATGTTTTAAATCTTGTTGCCCTAGATGGTCTTGAGGTGGTATGTGAGGTTGTTGATAGAGTCCGTGATGCTATCAAATATGTGAAGTCCTCTCAAGAGAGTCTGAGGAGATTTCAAAAGGTAGCAAGGTTAGTTCAAGCCCCACATAAAACTTTGGTACTTGATTCTAAGGATAATTGGAAATTAACATACTCTATGCTTGCAACATTGTGCGAATTTGAACATGCTGTTAGGCATTTAGCAGAAAAGGACGAGGAGTTTTCGAACTTGCTAACATCTAAAGATTTGGATGACGTTAAAGCAGTCTGCGAGTGCTTAGATTTGTTCTATAATGCTATTGAAAAGCTTTCTGAAACTAGAATCTCTACTGCAAATATCTACTTTAATGATGCATGTGGCATTCGTTTACTATTAAAAGACTGGTCAGTTAACCCACTTCCTGTCGTTGCAACAATGGCTTCAGAAATGCTCGACAAATTCGAGCAGTATTGGGATGTAACTGGTAAAGTAATGGCCATTGCTTCTATCTTAGACCCTCGATACAAAATGAAGTCCATAGAGTACTTCTTCAAACTAATATATGATGGTGAGTATGAAGCTAAGACGAAAATTGACAACATCCGTAAAAATATAACAAGCCTCTATAATGAATATCTAGTTCGCTCTGCTTACACTTCAAACAATCAAGCACTTCTATGCTATGATGGAGGTATTAGTGGCCGCAATAATGCACCAGGTTCAAGTGGCGGTAGCTTTAACAAGACTTCTTCTCGTATCACATTGTCTGATACTCAACGGGGACTGGATCAATATCTTCAACAAACTTCATATAGCCAGTCGATAAAATCAGATTTGGATATATATTTAGAGGAACCGGTGCATCCTTTAAAAGAAGGCATCAGCGACAGTTTCAACGTGTTAGCTTGGTGGAAGTTCAATGAAGCAAAGTATCCCATCCTTTCTTTGGTTGCTCGTGATATATTGGCCATTCCAGTTTCGGCTGCATTAGATGTTGATGGTAGATCACTCAATCAATATTTGAGTTCTATGGATCCAATGACTTTACAAGGTCTGCTATGTGCACAAGGCTGGCTAAGAGACGAAGTTGCAGGTATGAGAATAGTCTAAGCTCAGGTCGACGCAGTTATGCTTACTGCTGTTTTTGTTCTTATTTCTAAATTTGAGCAAACTAATCTGTTTTTTGACTAATGATGGGTTTTATACCATTTATGCAGCTGCTAATGTCGATGGTGACATGTGCATCGTGCCGAAAGAACTCTCTCCATTACCTCAATAGGTAAAACCCTTTCTTTCACTAAATTTAACTTTCTTCAATAAAATTTTCCATTAGTCTACTATGTCGCTTTATGTATGCTAAACTCTGTTCTAGTGCACTTTCATAGGACTTTTATTACTTCTTTTTGCAGGTCTAAATTGATGATCTAAATTGGAGCATGCTGGTAATTTTAAGATGGTAGATTCTTAGGGGACAAGCTAATGGGTAATTTCAAATTGTGTTTTTTTCCGAACACTGTCCACGTGTTGATATAGAAAATTGCAGATTGTAGAACAAGGTTTGCCCCTCAAAATGAAGTCTCTCTAATATTTCTTTGGCTGTGTTTTTGTTTTAACTCAATATGTCCTGTTGATCATGTTAAGAATATAATTAGTTGATATATATTAGTTATAAGTATATTTAATTAGTAGATATTAGTTATGAATATAGTTTGTTATTAAATTGAGAGGTGATCTATAACCCTGTCTATATAGGTTTGTATGAACTCTTGTTTAATTAAGCCAATAAAATTTCTCTAGATTCTTTTCATGGTATCAGAGCTTCTGAAAAGAATTTAGAAGAAAAAAGTTAACACTAAATTCTCCTTCACCTGCATTCGATCCTCTTCCCTGCCCCTTCCCTGCACCTCCGATCCCATTCCCTAACCTTAGCCCCCTTCCAGCGCGTCCAGCCCAAATCGATCCATCAGCAACCCCCGTTCCTCCCTCGATACCAACCAATAGCGCCTCCATCCTTCGATCCCATCGAAGCCAGCCAACAACGCCTCTAGCCAGCCCTCTAGCGACCATCGATCCGCCCCTCCGACCACCAACAACGCTTCTCCAGCCACCAGCAACCCTCCAACATATCTCTAGCAACCCTCGATCCACAAGTAACCCTCGATCCCACCAGCGAGCCCCCCTCCAACATATCTCGCTGTTATAAGTCTATTATGTCTCTGCAAACAGCTAAGAAAGTTTGGACATATCTTCGTTCCTCATACCCGTCTGAAGATAACTTGCAGAAACTCTATGATATCTTCCATACCTTTACTACGGCTACTTTAGGAGAAGATATTCAGGATTTTGATGCCTTCTTCAGTAGGTTTCTTGATCAGTGGAATATCTATTTGCCTATCTCCACTGACCCTGCTGTCACTCGCAAACAACGTGAGTCTTTTGTTGGCGCGTTACTCTTGGCTCGACTATCTCCCACCTTTCAGGGCGTCCGCTCTCTCATTCTTTCTCAGAGTGGTTCTATGTCATTGACTATCATTCTGTCGAGCATTTATCATATACCGATAGTTTCTTCCCCGAGTCTATATCGAATGCACTTGTTACTCGAGGCCGTGGACGGGGGACCTATATTCCGTCTGGACGTGGTTTCTCGGATTCTTTCTCTGGTGGTCGTGGGGCATCGCGTGGTCGCCCTCCTTGTCATGATTCCTATGGACGTGGTCATTGTCGATCCGGCCTTTATTGTACTCATTGCGGCGGCACTGATTATCGGGACAACTGGTGTTGGGAGAAGCATGACTACCCTGATGATACACCTACCGCTCCCCAGACATCTACATTTGCAGCTACTAATCAACCTTCCTCTTCTTCCGGTCAGGTACCTGAAAAAGGCCAGACATCTTTATGAGCTGTGGGTACGCGATACCGCAATAATTGGTCTTAAGTGCAATTGGGAAATTGTTAAATATAGCGCCCTCAAGACAATTATTGTGATTGCAAGTAGGCAATTATAATAATTGAACGAGGACCTATACAAGTATAACAGTCTTACTCGAGATGATAGTATGCTATCATCTTTGTCTTCATCGTTGATGAAACCCGTAGGATTGTTGCTTGACAACCAGCCTTATGATGGCGATCATATATGTGGGAGCTGGGTTGTCCATAGGCACATCCTTAAATATCCCTAGTCGTGAGAGTAACAAGACTGAGCATCGATATTCCGGAGTAGGCTAGTGTATACATTTCTAAACCCCGACGAGGGGCGGTGGCCGGTCTCACAAGCCATTGGTATTGTGTCACCTAAGATAGTATACAGATGCCCACTGGAGGTGAGTACACCGGACGGACTCGTCGAGAACTTCTAGATGGTATTATATTTATCGTCGGACGGAAGTTCTCAGGTGGCATGAGTACAGGCTAGTCCTATGGTCTGAGATCGTAATTTGTCTCATGTGAGTTTCCACTGTACTTTCATTACTATCCTACCACGGCTCAAAAGAGTCGTGCAAACATGTTTTAGTTGGGTACAGTCCCGAGCCACATCGAGGCAGTGGTCGATAATCAGGGATTCGTCTTTCATGTTATTAGGAGTCAATGTCGCACTGCGTTCTGTCGGCCATAACTGGAAATCCGTAGCCACGGTGGAGGAGATTTACTGATAGTTGATCGGTAGTATCTCTGTTGGTGATGAGCTTGACTCAGACACGACTTATCGGGTTAGTAGGGGTCTGACGTTATCCACCCTCTAGACCCGATATGCGATACTCTTTGACGAAAAGACCGGGCTGTACGGAGATTGTCATATTCAGGCTCAGTAGGGTAAGCGCGTACTTGATTGTCGACCCCCTTTCAGCAAGTACCTGGGTAGCCGTTACGTACAGCTAGTGTCATTGACGTGCTTGTGGTTAAATCCACTGTCAGCGTATTGTTGAGTTTTTAGTCCCGCACAGAGAGTTTTCCCGGTTCAGACGATAGATGTAGGAGTCGTATGTTGGTACGTGCAAGGGTTCGATTAAATACATATACTGGATGCACGGACTTTAATCGGACGGTTGATAATACTGGCCGGTTTAGGATTAAGCCGGATTATTAAATCAGGTTTTGATTTAATAATTTATATATATATATATATTGATATATATATATATTAGTATTATTGTTCACTATTCATTTTCTCTCATTGGTGCTATCCGTATTTTTTATATGGATACACGTATATGTAGCGATACATATACCGGGTGAAGTATTCCGTATTTATGTGATGTGACCTTAGAAAATCAAGCGTATGATGTGACCTTCTTAGAAAATCAAGGGTATGCTTGTTTTGACACTTCCATATCTAAAGTTTGTACTTCATGTGATGTGACCTTCTTAGAAAATCAAGCGTATTTTCCCCAGCCTGTTAAGGACCCCACCCTTACTATTCTTGTTCAATGCTTACCTTCCATCGAGCTTGATTCTTTTGTTTAACCTGTGCTCCCTAGTTTTCAGCTTGTAGCCCCTTTTCCACAAGTGTATCGCCGTCGTAAGAGAATTGTCCCACCCCCGCCCATCAAAGATTCTTCTAACGATTCCTCTGCAGGTACTCCTATACAATTTACTATTCCTGCCTTTCCACCGCCCCTATCTTTAGAAGATTTCTCTCTTCTTATTACCTTACATAAGGGTAAGTGTTTATGTACTACTGCACATCCAATTTCTAACTTTGTTTCATATCATTAACAGACACCGTCAGCTCGTCAGTTTGTTTCATTCTTGTCTGACATCACTCTTCCTTCTGTTCAAGAAGCTCTTCAGTATTCAGGTTGGCATGCAACTATGTTAGAGGAGATTGCCACACTACGCTCTAATCAGACTTGGAAATTGGTACCTCCGCTTTCAGATACGAAGGTTGTCGGTTGTCAAGCATAATTTAGAAGGGACGGTTGGCCGCCTAAAAGCTCGATTAGTGGCCAAAGGATTTACTCAGCGGTATGGTTTGGATTATGTGGAAACTTTTTCACCAGGTGCCAAATTGGCCTCGGTTCGTGTTCTTATATACTTGGTTGTCTCTAAAGAATGGTTATTTCATCAACTTGATGTGAAGAATGCTTTTCTCAATGACGATCTTTCAGAACTATTTATATGCAGCAGCTTCCTGCCTTTGAGCGACCAGGGGAGTTTTTGGTTTGTCTTCTATATAAATCATTGTACGGATTGAAGCAGTCACCGCGTGCCTGATTTGAAAATTTTAGTACCGTTCTACGACAGATTGGCTTCAAACGGAATCGTGCCGATACATCTCTTTACGCATACTCGTCCGCACGGCAGGGTAATTCTGTTGGTATATGTTGATGATATTATCATTACTTGCAATGATTATGCCGGTATCTCCAAGGTGAAAGAACATTTGACTTCACACTTCCATACCAAGGACCTTGGGCAACTTAGATATTTTCTTGGAATTGAAATATTATGGAATTCTGGTAGACTACAGCTCTCTTAGAGCAAGTATGCACTTGATCTTCTATCCGAGACAGGATTTCTGGGATGTAAACCTGCAAACACCCTTATGGATTTCTCGGTCAAGCTATTTCGATTGAGCTCTCTCTCGTATTCTCTACTACCTTACCCAGAACAATATCGACGTCTAGTTGGGAAATTTATTTATCTCACTGTTACTCGACCTGACATTGCCTTTACCGTTAGCACAGTGAGTCGGTATATGCCGAATCCTTTGACCTCTCACCTTAATGCGATTGAGCATATTCTCAGATATATCAAAGGTTCTTCAGGACAGGGTGTTGTTGCTCACAGCCTTTATGGATACCGACTTTGCTGGATCCATTGATGATCGTCGTTCCATGAGTGGCTATTGTGTCTTTTTGGGAGTAAACTTGGTTACATGAAGGAGTAAGAAGCATAATGTAGTGGCCCGTTCTTCTGCAGAGGCTGAGTATAGATCTATGACGCATATAGTTGTTGACTTGGTATGGCTTACATCTCTTTTGACAGATCTTGGGGTTTCTTCTTCTCTTCCAACTACATTCTTCTGTGATAATAAGGCCGCAATCCATATTGTTGAGAATCCAGTTTTTCATGAGCGGACCAAGTATATTGAAATAGATTGTCATTTCATTCGTGATAATGTGACAGATAAGGTGGTTGCACTCCAACATGTTTCCTCTTCAACTCAACTAGCAGATATCCTTATCAAACCTTTTCGTCGACCGGTTTTCGCTCGTCTTCTGTTCAAGTTTGACATGATTAATATCTATACTCCAGCTTGCGGGGAGTGTTAAGAATATAATTAGTCGATATATATTAGTTATGAGTATATTTAGATAGTAAATATTAGTTATGAATATAGTTTGTTATTAGATTGAGAGGTGGTTTATAACTCTTTATATATAGGTTTGTATGAACTCTTATTTAATTAAGCCAATAAAAAATTTCTCTAGATTCTTTTCAGATCACTAATACAAAACAACCTTGACGGTATAAATAATAGTAAATTCTCCGATGAAAACAATGTTGTTTTCTTTTCTTCACTCCCCTGTTCTCATTTTCTTTTTGAATTTTATTCTCTCTCTCTTCTTCATACTTATGTTCATGTAGGTTAAAAAATAAATTGCCGGCACCTACAACAAGCCTCCCTTGTATTTTTTTTAAAGACCTTTCCTTCATAGATTATACATTGGAAATGTTTTTCTCGTGATGGTGGGAACTTTGAAGTCTACTTTTAGCTTTGTATTGTATGCTTACGAACGTCTAATGTAATGTCGTGTCAGACCCAGGTATTTTTTAAATTTTTTTTGAAGTTTTGTTTCTTCAGGATCCTTTCCGATTCTTTGGGTTTTGATTTTGGTATTTTACTTTATTCTGATTAAGGGAGATTATATTACTAACTTTAAACGTCTATTTATATTACTTGACTACTTGCTCGCAAATCTGTATTTAAATGAAGTTTAATAACTGATTCATTTATCCTGGCATGACTGGATTATAAATGAATATTGCTTTTGAATTTGTGTACTCCTCTACACAATTTAACTCTTGTTTCGGTCTCCATATACGCTTGGATTAATTAGATTCATGATGTTAAACTCAAGAATACACCCAATAACAATACAACTTAGCAAGTTAGCATGTTCGAACCTGAAATGGAAGCCTCTTCGAAAATCACCTTGGTCGTAGTCTGCAGCATCTCACTTTTATTGAAGTTTTTTCTCTCTCTTTTTTGGTTGAGTTAAATAGTTTTATTGAAGTTCTTATCTTATTCTCTTCTGTTTAGATTTAATTTTAGAGCCAGAACATATTTTTATAGGGAGAGTTGATTTGATTTGAGATAAAAGTTTTCTGTAAGTAAGCCTGCGACTCCTGACGTAATTGTTCCATAACACCATAATAGAATGTTTGAAGAATTTGTGAACATTGTTGCGACATAGGGATGCGGCCATAATCTCCCAAATTTTTCTATCTTCGTGGTTGACATTACGTTTTCTCCGTGTAGATGATATCTGTACCAATAGTTCTAGGTATTTTTCTGTGTTGCAAAGAGAACACTCGTCCGGTTGTACCACTTACATTTGATGAGATTATGTCTATTTAGAACAGTGTCCTTATTTTGATGGCCATAGGAAGGCCTTGACCTTAAATATAGCTTCAAAAACCATCTTTCCTACTAAATGTGACTGTTTAGTATCTATTTCCTTGTCTTTTTTCCCCTTTACTTTCACTAAGGATTAATTTTGGTTTGAAACAAACCCGAAAAAAAAGGAAAAAGAGAATGGGATGGACACAATGTTCTTCCTGGAAGCAATGTCATTGAGCCTTTCGTATTTTCCTCATATTTTCTATCACTTTCTTTGAACCGAACATAGCAAGTGTGCTTCGTTATAATTTCTGAACATAAAACTGCACACAAAATTAGAATTCAATTCACCTTACTTTCCCTGACCTCTCAGTAACAAAAGGGTCTTTATGTCAATGAATAAGAACTAATAGGAGAGATTAACCCAAAGAAGAAAAAATAACTTTCCTGATCGCTGGTGATATTTTCAGAGCATATATTTGATTTCACCTCTTCTTTGTATTTTAATTAGTTACTATAAGTTTGTCTATTTATCATTATCCTTATCTTCATCTTGAAAATAATTTACATTTTCAATATATCTGACTTTGGAGATTGATATGTGTATTGATTAGATTTGATCCTATCACTAAATTAGGTTATTTGGATTAATGAATAGAAAATAGATTATATAATTATGGCTTTTTACTGAAAAGACTCCTCATACTTCGCTAATTACTAAAAAGCCCCGTCATCCTTCATATTTACTAAAAAGCTCCCTCGTACTTTGATAATTTGTAAAGAGCCTTTCACATACTTTGCTAATTACTAAAAAGCCCTCTTATACTTCATATTTATATAAAAGACCTCTCATACATTTATGTTGCACTTAAAAACCCTCAATAGTTTTCCATCAAAAGCTATTGTCTAGTTAGGAAGATGGAGCTGAAGCTTTTGCATGAGGCGCTCTCTTACCTTCTAGGTATTTAGGTAGATCTTTCCCCCATAAAAAAGGCGATATCTCCGAATCTAAATATGGAAGAACCTTCGAAGACTGGGATTTAGCGCAACTAACGAATCGTTCTCCTTTCAAATGAGGTTGCCCACGAACTCGAATTGCAATGGAAGGGACAATGACACTCGATAAAGCACATTGCTGGAGAAGATTGAGATTAATTTGAAAAATATTTGATCAAAACCTCAATCCTAAAGCCAATTTTTGGGAAAAATTTGAAATTTTGGGAAAAGAAGAGGGGTTGGGAAAGTTTTAAAACCCTAACCCGATGCTAACCGTTAGCCTCCTAACGGAATAATGGAAGATACCAAAAAGATTCTCTTTTTGGTGTATTATGTTTTTTTAGTGCAACTTAAATGTATGGAGGATCTTTTAAGTAAATATAAAGTATAGAGGGGATTTTTTAATAATTAGCGAAGTATAAGGTTTTTTTATAGTAAATATGAAGTATAAGAACACTTTTTAGTAATTAAGAGAGGCATTTTAGTAAAAATCCCATATAATTATATTCATCGAGTTTCAAATGAATACTTCAGTGCTTATTAAAATCTTGATGAAATTTCATCTCTCGTGGTCTCTCCTTCCCCATTTCTATGTAAATCTTTCTTCATAATTGATTGATTTCTTCTCTTAGAAGCTGACATCTCTTACATTTTCATTTTTCATTCCAGTGCGTATATTTGCATACATACATGCACACATTGTGACCATTAGTGTTGGACCCCAGCATGGGCAACTTTTTTGCACTGGCTTGTAATATTTTCCTTAGAGATTGTATGTTTTGGCTTCCCTTCAAAATAATCATCTGCCTCCACTTCATTAGGGAACCTTTTGTTTATATTTATAAAGATAACTGCTCATAAAATGCAGATATTGCCATGAATTGATTTGTAGAACAGTCCAGTGAGGGATTATTTCGAAGGGGACACAATAAAATAGTGTAAAGAGAAACATAATGGGTTAGTGAAGGAAAAAAGGCGGAAAAATTTGTGACGCAGAGATGATGGAAGAAACAGTAAGATGTCCTTGTGTTATATGCAACTATTGGCGAGATGCGACCACTATGATATGTACGAGATAGGTAAAGCCGATTCGAGATAACGAATCTCCTTTAGAGCATACTAAAATAGCATTTTTGGGGTTTTTTCATTCAATCCTTTCTTACATTCATTATCATTACATTATATAAAAAATAAATAAAAGTAGTGGAGCAATGGTCTCCTAAAATAAAGGAAGCATAAGAGAAAATATAAACACGACATAGATAGTTGAGAACATAGGTTAATGGGGAATGGATTGGAGTCATGTGCTCATGCACATATCAAACCGTCAGTCTTCAACAACCTTGTCCTCAAGGTTGAAACGCATGGTAGTGATCGTGAGTATTCATGATGTGATGCACCATTTCAACATCAACTAAAAGCTTCGGGTTTCGGCGGATTGTTATCGGCCGTCGTGGAGGGTCGGAGCGTACCCGTTTTTTGATGCACCATTCAACGACTTCTCAGAGCCTTGGGTTTAGGCGGATTGTTGTCGGCCGTCCCGGAGGGTTGGAGCGTTCTCGTTGTTGATGCATCATTCAACAACAACTCAGAGCCTCGGCTTTAGACGGATTGTTTTTCGGCCATCCCGAAGGATCAAAGAAGTTCTGATACCAAATGATACATATCAAGATGACGAATCTCCTCCAGCCGATTCGGGATGGCGAATCTCCTTTAGAACATGCTAAAATAGCATTTTGGGGTTTTTTCATTCATTCCTTTCTTATATTCATTATCACTACATTATATACAAAATAAATAAAAGTAGTGGAGTGATAGTCTCCTAAAACAGAGGAAACATAAAAGAAAATATAAACATGACATGGATAGTTGAGAATATGGGTTAGTGGGGAATGGATTGGAGTCATGAGCTCATGCACATCACACTACTACATCTCGAATGTGAAAGTCTGTTTGCGGTTATGCAAATAGTCTGTTTATTATCTGTATCTTGTTTGTTCCATGTACAACTTACGGAATACTACCATATGTTTATGATGCGACCATTACTATTGTAAATGTTTGTTCCGTGTACAACTTACAGAATACTACCATATATTTATGATGCCCAAATTTGCTAACATAGTTTCATCTCACGTCAAAGCTTGGCTCTGATCTATGTTATATTTAAGAGTCCCCTGAATGTTTTATATTTGGTTGCAACATAAATCGTGCATAATTTGGATACCATTGCTATAATTGGTACAGGCAGCCTGCATTGCGACGCCATTTTCCAACCGAAAACTTATTAAAGATCTCCAAGCCGATGATGCTCACGGAGTTTAGCCAATACAAAT
This sequence comes from Agapanthus africanus, assembly GCA_030015575.1. Taxonomy (NCBI): domain Eukaryota; kingdom Viridiplantae; phylum Streptophyta; class Magnoliopsida; order Asparagales; family Amaryllidaceae; genus Agapanthus; species Agapanthus africanus. The sequence continues at coordinate 617,687,296 of JASDDO010000022.1, forward strand.
CATTCATCTGTATCCTTTAGCCATTGCTAGTCCAGCTGATCAAATGGACATTATCTGTACAGAAACAAGCAATTATTCTAAAGTTTTAGTGTTGATTTCATGATTTTTTTCTCCCACTCCATTCTTTCATCTTAAGATATATCATATAAATCTTCTATCGAGTTTTATGCTAGACATTAGCTAATTTTATGCGACCTTTTCTTCTGGCTTATAAAATACTAGTATCTTGCACGTGTGATGCATGCGTGTCTTAAAATAACGGTTTTTGATGTGGAAACACACATTATCTTTACTAAAATTCTCTTAAAAATTATTATCTCAACTAAAAACCGTTTAGAATCTTTTCAAATCTCTTGTCTACAGTGCTAACATATATCCATGTTCTTTATATGTATAGATATGATGAGATGGACCATTTAAGAATTAAAGATTTTTCTTATTTTTCGAATATTTAATTCCAATTATTTGTGAGAGCGTCAACTCTCCCTCCTCCTCCTCTGGTTATGATGGTAGAGATAGTAAAAGTAGGAGACTTGCCGACGGGGTTCCATTCAAAGCTAGTAACGAACTCTCCAAATTACCTTTTGCGTATAAAGTAAATTGCCTAATTTATTTGTTGAGGGAAAGAATCCCATCTCTACTATTTTAATGCCGAAGATAAGGCTAAATGACATTTTATTTTTACCGATATACCATTTAAATATCTAAAGTTTCAAATATGACATTTTAATATCTGAAGTTTTAATTTTTGGTAACCAACTACCTACGCTTACTCCCGAAACGAGTAAATTTCTATTCTACATTTTCATGTGCTTTTTATGAAACTTTTTATGAAATTTTCTTGCTATTGTAAACCTAGAAATGAATTTGCATATTTATGAAGAGGTAGTAAATTGCCAAAAATTCAAATTGTAGGTATTAATATTCCAGATTTTGAACTCCGTAATGTATATGTTACATGGACATTTTTTTGGAATTATCAATCTTTTCAAACCATTTAGCAAAATGGTGTCCCAAAAATATTTAATAAAATGGTGTTGGGTTGGAGATTCGCCCACTTTAGATGTTCTTAACTAAAATATAAGATAAAAAATTTATAAAACTCCTAATCTTTGTTGGTTGGAGGGGATCTTTGTTGGTTGTGAAGGGGAACTTAAACCCGCAGTTTCAAAGTGGTTATTAATTTACAAGATTTTGGTGAAGATTTTAGCTTAAAACCACACTTTAAAAGTGCGGTTTTAGTTAACAACAACTAAATCGGGCTAATTACCAGCCCAACGCCATTCTGAAAACACCATTTTGCTAAATATTTTGAAAAAAAATGCTAAATCGCAAAAAAATGTGTACACAGGGTATTAAAATGCTAATTAACCGCCAAAGATAGGGTTATTAAATTGGGATTGCCAATTTGATTATTAGGCCTACACGTGTATAAAAATGTCTCATAATTTTGAGATAAAAATGTGAAAAAAAAACATAACTAACTTCAAATCTTAAATATCTATATAAAAGATCTTCAAGAATCAATAATATTTTTTTTAAATCTTCTAAAATATTGGATATACATTTGTTTCAACTAAAATGCTTAATAATTTTCTCATCCTAAACATGTACGTACATGCATCGCCCGTGCAAAAACATTTGCAACCTTTAATTCTTATTCTTCTTAATTTACATTATTCTTTTTTTAACAAAATTTATTTATGATTTATACTTGATGTCATGCATGGTTATTGAATTTATGTCTTGGCTATTGCAATTATATCATATTCTTTATTTCATTGTAGTAATTGAAATAGTGCATTTGAATCTTAGTTTGAGTAATTTTTTTTATAATATGGTATTTGGAAGGTTTGTTATTTCTAGAGTTTTAGATAGAAAAATCATTACACTAGTTATTTGATTAATTTTAGATTAAAAAATACCTAGAATTTCTCGTAAAAAGTTTTGATTGTACATATGCATGGTTGTCTCTACATCTTTTAATCAAATCAGAGTAATTCAACCGAAGTATTTAAATGAAAATAATCAGCATTTATATTTTAAGTCAAGTACACAGACTAAGTAATTAGTTTTTTGCTCATTTTACTTTTATATTAATTTAAAACAGTACAATGTAAATGTTTGTAAATATTTAGAAACTCTAATGATAATCTTGATATATAGCTACTTAGACAACAAAAATAATTTGTCATAAAAAATGACTGAAGTTAGACGCTCTCCAACATGAATATAAACAGAATCAGAGCCAAAACAATTATCGATGGATGATTATCAACATCAAAGCTGAATCGAGCTGCGACAAACATGGATCACACGTGCAAATGACTATCATAATGTTTACACTAATGATTTAAATTCTCCACTTCCATCCGATTCTCAACATGAATCCTGTTATGGACTCAAAGCCACGTCATTCAAAGATTCAAAGATAAGCGATCGACAAACTAACATTATTCTCAAGTCAAAATGAACATTTTTTTCCCTTGCAGAAACATTATGACAGTTCAGATTTTCATATTCCGCGAACAGCATAACATCATCCAACCGAGACAATATACTATCGGTTCTCAGCAGAACCATCAAATAACATTGCAATTCCGAAAACAACATAACAATACACACACTGCAACCTTCCATCGAGAACAATAAATTTAAAATTCAAAACAATAATATTACTCTCAATTCTCAATCTGCCTTTCAATAGCAAACTGCTACCATTAGAGCCAGCAAAGTAGGAGGTAACCGAAAAGCCAATGCAGCAACTAAAGAAGCCACCATAGAAACACTTTCACAAGATCCATATTGTCGATACCTGTAAGGAGTAGAGTATAAATAATAATAAGAGAGATTAGCACAAACATATATATCAAAAAAAAAAAATCAAGTTCTGGTTATGTTGCTTCTCTTAGCACTCTTTATAAATGTTATTTTTCTAAGTAACAACTAAAATTGAACAATATATTTAATTCATAAACATATTCTTCCTATTTTCCACCCATATCATCAAATAAAACTGAATATATATTTAATCATAATTTTATATAATTAGATATCTATTTTTTTCTTAATATTGATTGTTGGGGTCAAAAAACCAAAGCCAAAGTCGAAGTCAAGTGGACCCGAGCCCGAGCCCAAGTCATGTGGGCCCAATCCCGGCCCAAGCTCACACATGGGGCCGTCCCCATGCCAATGGACGATAAGGAAAATGTAACAGATTAATATGACATGAAATTAATAATGCAGAAATGTAAAAGAAATGAGCAAAAAGCCTAAATTTTGTATGCACGTATGTAAAAAAATGGGCAAAAAACCAAACTTGTAAAGCCCAAGGGGCAAGATGTAAAAGTGTAAGCCTATAAAAGGCCGAACATAGAAAAAAATAACAATTTTCATTCTCTTATATTTTTCTAGGTTTTGAGCCTCCATAAAAAAAAAGCAAAGATGTAAAAGTGTAAGCCTATAAAAGGCCGAACATAGAAAAAAATAACAATTTTCATTCTCTTATATTTTTCTAAGTTTTGAGCCTCCATAAAAAAAAAAGCAAAGTTTCATCCTCATTTTCTTCTTCCTAAAAAATGGAGAGAGAGAGAGAGAGAGAGAGAGTCCCAAATGAAAAGAGAGTTTTTTTGGGTTTCTCTCATCTCCCTCACCCCATCTTCTTCCCCCAAACAGTCTATTAGGAAGAGAACTCATCACTTGAAGAAGAAATCTTATCTCAAAAGCTCAAATATCCAAGATCAAAATCAAATAAAGAAGCAAGTTTTCTTCATTAAACTTGAAGAACAAGATAAAGGGAGAACTCTTGGGATGAAAGGCCCCAAGTAAACATAGAATTCGAGCAAATGAACTCCGAGCATGAGAACCCGACGAAAGTCATCGACTTTCATTGCCGCGCGCTCGCGGAAAACCCCTGCAAAGAGGAATGCCCATTTCGGAAATCCCCGCAAGGGGCTTTTCACTATTTATGATGCCCGCTTGGATATCTCAAAGAGCTATCCGCTTGCGGATATCTCTAAAAAATATCCGCAACGGACATCTTCTATGAGATGCCCGCTTGGATATCTCAAAGAGCTATCCGCTTGCGGATATCTCTAAAAAATATCCGCAACGGACATGCGGGGACTGTTAGTAGACCCTAATGCTCGCGACGCTACACTCGCGGTCAAAACGGAAGCGAAAACAAAAAATTTCAAACAAGCACTAGGAACCACAACCTAGAAATCGTTCCAAACACTAAACTAGCAAACATAAACAAAAGATCTATCTATATGAGAACATGCAACCTTTGTAGCGTGTCCATTCAATCGCGGAAGACCCCATCTAGGCTCCTAGGTGTTGGCTATAGTGCCCTCAAGGCAATTATTTTAATCGAAAGTATGCGATTATGATAATTGAAGGAGGACCTATAAGGGTAAAACAATCTTACTCAAGATGATGGTATGCTATCTGGTTTGTCTTTATCATTAATGTGTACACGTTTTACTTGCTATTACGTATCGCTAATACATAATGATAAATCTCGCAGGTTCTTTGCTTGACCACCATAGTTGTGATGGCAATCAAACTTGTGAGAGCTTGGTAGTCTATAAGCACATCCTTTAAATGTCCCTAGTCGTCGGAGTATCGAGATTGAGCATCGATATTCCACAATAGACTAGTGTATACGTTTTTAGACCCAACGAGGAGCGGTGGCAGGTCTCATAACCATTGTTGTGTTGCTCCTAAGATTGTATATAGGTGCTCACTGGAGGTGAGTATACCGGACGGACTCGCCGAGAACTTCTAGATCGTACTATACCTATCATTAGATAGCAGTTCTCGGGTGACATGAGTACAGATAGTCTGTTGACCTGAGATCGTCATTTGTCTCGTATGAGTTCCCACTGTATTTTGATTACTACCCTACTACGGCTCTACTGAATCGTGCAAACAGGTTTTATTTGGGTACAGTCCCGAGCCACTTGAGGCAGTGAACAATCGTCAGGGATTCGTCTCTCCCGGTATATGGAATCGATGTCAAGCTGTGTTCGGTTGGCCATCACCATAAATCCCTGGCCAGAGTGGATGAGATTTACTGATTGTAGATCATTAGTTTCTCGGTAGGTGATGAGAACAACACCGACACGACTTATCGGGTTATTAAGGATCTTACGTTATCCACCCCGTAGACCCGGTATGCAATACTCTTAGAAGAAGAGACCGGACTTTACGGAGATTGTCACTTACAGGCTCTGTAGGGATACAGATGAGTTTGCTCGTCGGCCTTCCTTTCGTTCAATATCTGGGTAGCCGTTACATACAGCTAGTGACACTGCCAGCGTATTGTCAAGTCTTTAGAGTCCCACATAGAGGGTTTCCCGGTTCAGGCGAAACGATATAGTGCGTGCGTATTTTGATACGCACTCAAGTTCGATTAAATACGTGTATTTAGTGCACGTACTTTAATCGGGCGTTTTGATAATACTGGCAGGTTTGAAAGATAGCCGGATCATTATGAGCTAGTAATTATTTCTCATTATCTATCTTTTTGGGTATTCGTATTTTGACACGAATACGGTATTTATACGAATACGGGTATTCGTATCTTTATACGAACTCGGGTATTCGTAATTTGATAAGAATACGGATATATGTATTTTGATACATATGTGTGTGTGTATGCATGTGTGTATATTGATACACATCTTTTTCTTCCACATGGAAGCTTGGAAATTAGTCTTGACTTATGACTCGTGTCATAAGTCATGGTGTGACTTGTACTTTAAGTTCGCAATCTCTAGGATAAGAGCAAGAAAAGTGAAAAAGAATGGCTAATGAATTTTTTCACTCATTCTTCTTCTTCTCTTTTCTTTGAGTTTCCATTTTTGAAAGAAAAATTTGTAAAGAGCGATACCATGAGATAACCACCACTACATCAATCTCATAAACAATTCTTAGCAAGTTTTGTTTTTGAGTTGCTTCACTTGGTTTTTGGATGTGAAGCTAAAACTCGATTCGGATTCCTTCGGGTGGATCATCTTCGACGAGGAAGATCGGCGTCCAAGCTCATTCCTGACGACTTTGGAGCTGTGCTAGAGTCCTTGGAGCGGTGTACGGGTCTTCCACAATTGCGCGGACATGCTACAAAGGCAGCTAGCCCCCTAACCTTGCTTGTTTAGTAATCTAGTTAGTGTTTGGAATCGATTCTAGGGTACAGATCGCTAGTGCTTACTTTTAAATTTTTGTTTTCGCTTCCGTCTTCACCACGAGTCTTGCGGCGCGAGCCCTAGGGTCCTTACAGTGGTATCAGAGTCAAACCAAACACTTTAACTAGTTGTAGACAATGCAAACGTTTCGAAACCAAAATTTTAACCGTATTCGTTTTCTAAAACCAAGTCTCTGTTCTGAAAATTTCATGATCTCTAAAAAACTTTTTTGGCACTTGCAGAGAGCTCCTAATTTGGTAATAAAACTTGGCACGAAACCCGAGGACCTAACTCTAATTTTGAACCTCCTTTTTATTCATTTTTACCGCAATTTACGTATCAAAATTTGAATTAGGTCCCTGGATTTTTGTGGTGGCTTGGAAATTGGAAAACTTGATTTTGTTTAACTTCTTTTTGCCCTAGATTTCAGTATATGTTATCTTTGTGTTCGGGCAAGTTCGGGAAACTTTTCGATCGAAACTAATGCATCATTTATGATCCGCATCTTTGTTTGTGTGTTTGTTAACGTCGTCTAATTGCTATATGTTTCGATTAGACAGGGTTACACACTGGTTACTTGTTATATTGTTTTAGATATATATCTTGTGATGGTTTAGACGGATTGTCGTGACGGATAACCCCTCATGCGATTTGTATGTACAATTTTGTTATTTGTATTTGTTTATTCGGGACGAGCGGCCGGATTGAGGCCGTCGTTACCGCTTGATATATATTCATTTTAGGACACGTCCAGGTTGTGGGCATAGTCACCATTGTATATATTTTTCATTACTTGTACTAGGATACCCAATGTCAGAGTGCTCGGATAGCCGGATTCGGAATGCAGCGGGTGACCATCTCGTGGAGTCAAGACCGGGCTGCCTCATTCTCGGATTGGCGAATTGTTCACCGCACTTATAGGGGGTGTAGCTCTGACCCACGGAGGAGTGCTCAAGTTACCGGATTCTAGAAAGCGAAAGGTATCCCGTTTCTAGGATTGGCGGATAGCTTGCCGCGCTCGTAGGGGTCTTGATTCGAGATTGTACGGGCTATCCACACGCCCGGAAAACATTGATTTTCGTTTGCGGCTCAAACGAAACACGGGGCTCCTAACTAATCCGCTATTCCATCTTGTTTATTGTTTATCGTATGTCTGTGATGCTTATTACTTGCCTATGATATACACACACTATTAGATACTTCTATATGTTTTGCATCCGCGCTAGCCCTGTCCCAGCCCCACCGTAAGTTAAGTAACCTTACGGTGAAGACCCGGGACCCCGTAGTGAATGCGGATGACATATAAAAACATGCTATTTTGGTTGTTTCTGTGTGGCTTATGAACATAGATTGATGGGATCGCATTATAAGTTTAATGCAAAGGAAAACAAACCTTATATGACAAAACCATCGGTTTTCTTCAAAACCAATTGTTTTAAAAGCGAAACCTAAACCACTCATTTTCAAAGCCACTCGAGTTTCTTCAACGATATCAAGTTCATTACGTTAAAGGTTTTTTGCCAAAAACTAGCCGTAGCCCTCCGTCATTTCAGACGAGTAGCGCCTAGTATTCATGCTATGTATGTTGGCCTTCGTTAAGGCATAGTGTATGGTAGGTATGCGTTACTTTTATGCCGCATAGAGATGCATTAATCTAGGACAGTCATACAGTTATTTTGGTTTTCGTCAAGGGCTAATATGAGTGGTGGGTCAAGATTAATCAGAACAATGACGGGTTGAATTTGACTTGTGACTTATAATATTTTGGCCTTCGTCAAGGTCATAAGACGCTTGGGGCAAATACAATATCAGGAGTTTCAAATATAAAGGAAACTTGCTTAGTATATGGATACCTTCAAGAGTGTTGTAATTTTGGTCGGGTTTCGTCGAAGTTATCACACAATGATAGTTGGATCCTGATTCTCACTATGAGTAAGTATTACTCTTCGGGAGATTTTTCACTTTACAACTAGCTAACCTATTAGGTGTCTAGAAAGTGTTAACGAGGTTACGCTTTTGCAGAAACGAGGTTATTTAATTAGGTCCATACGAAAGCACGGGGAGCCTCCCTCAGAGTACCAACACTGCCTGGCTGAAAAGTTAGCGAACTTGTAAAGTGTAAATGACCCCGACTAGTTCTTCTTTCAGGGTTTGAAGGAGAATTTAAGGAAACAGTGGGAGCCATCCTGATTAGATAAAGTGCTTAACCAATCTAATCTTGTTAGAGTACACACTGAAAGTTTCTTTTCTCTCTTTGGCAGCGACCATGACTAACCTTAAACTAAAACTCGTAAACCAAGTTGACCGAACAATTTTATAAGCCTGGTTTTCGTTTGTCATGATTCACGACTAAGTCGTATATATCCTTGCCTCACCTCCTTTACCCTTTACCTTCTCCAGATGGCTCTGTATCACTATGGATATTTATAATGCTTGGAATGGCCATCTTTTATAATTACATACGAACTCGAAGAAGTTTCTTCAATCGAGCATGGCCAAGGGTTCTAGAGAAATTGAATTGTATAATTCGGTTGTCTCCCCTTCTTCACCTTCTCTCAAGTTGTGAGCTCCTTGTATAAGAAGAATATACCAGTTATACTTGTTGGATAGTCTTCTTCCAAATCTTAGGTCGGTGCCGACATATAGGGAAGGAAGAAAACCAACTAGCCTAAAATGTACAGAAGATAAGATGGGGAGACATATAAAGAGCTTGAAGTGAGGGCAAATGAAATTGCAATTACTGTCGTAAATCTGAGCATTGGAAATGACATTACTAGGAATGCCCGGTCACCCCTTGAAACATTTATGTTTCAGTATTCTTGTGCAGTAGTGATTGAAAACTATTTTCTCAACTACATTCTGATTTCGAGGTATGTATATACCGGTTGAGATTCTCACATCTGTATGGCGTTACAGATGATGAGTGGGAGCAGACTATTGGGAATTGGGTGATTAGATCTTCAATATCAGAATTCTTTGTAATTGGTGATGTTTGAGGAAATCATCTCGATTTGCCAAACGACAAACATTTGGTTTTTTGAACAGCCGTTGTTGTGTACCAATTTTTAAAATGAAATATCTGTATCTTTATTTTATAAAGTGAGATATGAATTTTGAAAATATGTCTTCGACATTTACCTCTATAAGTTGAGGATGCGGATAAGATAAGGTACATTGAATAACAGTATTGTCGTTCTTGACCAAAACACAGTTTTTAACTAACGACACGTAGATTTTGAGTTAGTAAAACTCTTGGGACTTATACATTATAATTGTTGTCCAGTGTTCATTTGGACAAAAGGTTGGAACGTGTACTATATTTCGTTTACTTATGACTTCTCTGGTTTGAGACACGCATTTCGTTGAAATACAAGGTCCAAAATTTTAAGAAGTTAAAGGTATAAGAATAAAGTAGAGAACCATACGTTACAAGTATCATGATTCTTCGAAGTGATCGAAGATGTAGATACTTATGCTAGGTATTCCATCATAGTAATATTGAGAACTTGATTCTCTATCAGGTTACTTGTCCGAGGGTGCGCTCTTTGATGAGTAATACTGTATGACCTTTTTCCATTTGGTGATATGCACTGGACTCAGTTGCTTAAATTTTTGAATCTGGTTCCATCTAAATTAATGCTTTTGATTCTATATGGATAGAGATTGGTTGCATATTTTATGAATGTTAAGATATGGAGTTATCCGGTTTTTGTTTAAAAGCAGAATTCAGAAGAACTCAAGGCATGCTTCAGTAATAGCAGTTTATGGGTTATCCCAAACTTTCGCAAGGTTTAACTTCTACCATTTGTATGATCAATAGTTGCATTGTTCTTGACTCGACACATTTTATAAAAAGGCTTCGCAAAAAGAATTATGCGGGAGTATGGTAGAACTGGAAACGATTCCAGAATCACAAACGATTACTGAAAATTTAGTAGAATCTAAGAATTCAATTGAATTTGACAAACGATAGCCACTCCGCGGATTTTAGTAGTTAAACTCAGCCACCCGAGAGGTACTTCAGTTTCCTCATAGACAGTGACAGGGAGGTTTGCATCATGGTTATGATAGCCCAACTAGTTATCAGCTGGCCATTGGAAAGCGGTGAATTCCGGTTGATGGCCGGATAACAAATATCCAAGTTGGACTCCACGTACTTCGGCAAATTATGGAATTTGACGGTTGGTCCTGAAGGGATAAAACCCATTAGGAGTAAGTAGATCTTTCGAGATCAGTGCAGGTGGAAAGATGGTAACCTAATAAAGCTAGACTTATAGTAAAGAGTTTTCATCAAATACCTGATATGGATTGTGATGAAACTTTTACTTCGATGTCTGTACTAAAGTCCATACAGATATGACTTGTCACTGCTGCTATTCATGACTATGAGATCTAGCAGGTAGATGACTATAACGTCTTTCTAAATGGGAATTTAGAAATGCACGTGTATATGACTCGGCCAGAAGGTCGTCGTAGTCAGTGGGAGCAGCGGAAAGTGTGCAAGTTGCTTATGTCTATTTATCGACTAAAGCGGGCATTGTGGAGGTGGATCATCCGTTTTGATGTGACAGTCAAGGTGTTTGACTTGATCAAAGTAACATATAAACTTGGTAAGAAAGATGTAGGGAGTATTGTCCAGGTATTTGGATGACATACCCCTAATTGGAAGTGATGTTCATATATTACAATCGGTTAAACTCTGGTTGTTACAAAAGTTTCTCCATATAAAATCCGGATTATATATCAAAGATTCTGGTAACTAGATCTATGTCGTTAGATCTAGATTTAGGAAGTGTCCCAGTTTCGGTATTTGGACACCATTCTAAAGGATTTTAGAATGGAGAACTCATGGTGTGGTGGTGTACCCGCAGGTAATGGAGCCACCCTCTCTAAAGAGATGTCTTCAAGATTGATTTGGAGAAGGACTCGCATGAATGACATACCAATTACTTTACCAGTTATGTCTATAATGTAATGTCAAGTACCAGACCAGAAATTGCTTTTGCACTTAGTGTAGCAAGCAGATATTAATTTTGGAGAAACAAAGGGAAGCAGTGAAGAACATATCAGGATGTTCTTAGGGTATGGTAATGGCAGCCTCTTTCAGAAAGCAATTAATAGTTTTGGCTTCCAAGGTGACCTGAATGACAGAATGATTGTCAGAGTTATAAGTTTACCCTTTTTTGAGGAGCAGTATATTGGAAAGATTTCTAAGCGGATACTGAGATAGACATGGCGCATGATGCTGGCTCAACAGAGGATACGGCCTAAGAAATTTATTGGATAATACTGTTCATTTATGAACTTAGTCCCATAAGGTATCCAGACAAATTCTAAGGCAGAGTATAGCTCAGTTCGGGCGAGGGTTGATCTCCGCAAAGTTGAGATATAGAGAAAGATAGTTAGAAGCATTTTAGCAGATACACTCACTGAGGCCATTTCTCGAACACATAAGATGTTAGTAGAGAAGTTGGGTATTCGGTAGTACAAGCTGTGGGTATGCGATACCGCAATAATTGGCCTTAAGTGCAAGTGGGGGCTTGTTGACTATAGTGCCCTCAAGGCAATTATTGTAATCGAAAGTAGACGATTATGATAATTGAAGGAGGACCTATACAGGCAAAACAGTCTTACTCGAGATGATAGTATGATATCTGGTTTGTCTTTATCATTGATGTGTATAAGTTTTACTGGTTATTACGTATCGCTAATACATAATGATAAAGCCCGTAGGATCTTTACTTGACTGCCAGAGTTATGATGGCAATCATACTTATGAGAGCTTGGTAGTCCATAAGCACATCTTTTAAATGTCCCTAGTCGTGAGAGTATCGAGACTGGATATCGATATTCCAGAGTAGACTAGTGTATACGTTTCTAGACCCCGACGAGGAGCGGTGGCAGGTCTCATAGCCATTGGTGTGTTGCACCTAAGATTGTATACAGGTGCTCACTGGAGGTGAGTACACCGGATGGACTCGCCGAGAACTTCTAGATGGTACTATACCTATCGTTAGATAGCAGTTCTCAAGTGACATGAGTACTGACAGTCTGTTGACATGAGATCATCATTTGTCTCGTGTGAGTTCCCACTGTACTTTGATTACTACCCTACTACGGCTCTACTGAGTCGTGCAAACAGGTTTTAGTTGGGTACAGTCCCGAGCCACACGGAGGCAGTGAGCAATCGTCAGGGATTCGTCTTTCCCGGTATAAGGAGTCGATGTCGCGTTGTGTTCGGTTGGCCATCACCATAAATCCCCGGCCAGAGTGGATGGGATTTACTGATTGTAGATCGGTAATTTCTCGGTAGGTGATAAGCTTGATCCCGACATGACTTATCGGGTTATTAGGGGTCTGACGTTATCCACCCCTGGACTCGGTATACGATACTCTTAGACGAAAAGACCAGACTGTACGGAGATTGTCACTTATAGGCTCTGTATGGATGCGGATGAGTTTGCTCGTCGACCTTCCTTTCGTTCAATACCTGGATAGCCGCTACGTACAGCTAGTGTCGCTGACGTGCTTGTGGTTAAACCCACCAACAGCGTATTGTCGAGTCTTTAGAGTCCCACACAGAGGGTTTCCCGGTTTAGGCGAAACGATGTATAGTACGTGTGTATTTTGATATGCACCCAGGTTCGATTAAATACATGTATTTAGTGCACGTACTTTAATCGGGCGTTTTGATAATACTGGCAGGTTTGAAAGATAGCCGGATTATTGTGAGCTGGTATTATATTTCTCATTCTCTCTTTTTGGGTATTCGTATTTTGACACGAATACTGTATTTATACGAATACGAGTATTTATATAAATACGGGTATTTGTATCTTAATACGAATACAGGTATTCGTATTTTTATGCGAATACGGTATTCATATTTTGATAAGAATACGGATATATGTATTTTGATACATATTTGGGTTTGTGTGTGTGTGTATGTATGCATGTGTGTGTATTGATACACATCTTTTTCTTCCACACATGGAAGCTTGGAGATTAGTCTAGACTCATGACTCGTGTCATGAGTCATGGTGTGACTCATACTTTGAGTTCACAATCTCTAGGATAAGAGCAAGAAAAGAGAAAAAGAATGGCTAATGAATTTATTCGCTCATTCTTCTTCTCTTTTCTTTCTCTTTTGAGTTTCCATTTTTGAAAGAAAAATTTGTAAAGAGAGATACCATGAGATAACTACCACTACATCAATCTCACAAACAATTCTTAGCAAGTTTTGTTTCTGAGTTGCTTCACTTGGTTTTGGGATGTGAAGCTAAAGCTCGATTCGGACTCCTTCGGGTGGATCATCTTCGACGAGGAAGATCGGCGTCCAAGCTCATTCCCGACGACTTCGGAGCCGTACTAGAGTCCTTGGAGCGGTGTAGGGGCCTTCCGCAATTGCGCGGACACGTTACAAAGATAGCTAGCCCCCTAACCTTGCTTGTTTAGTAATCTAGTTAGTGTTTGGAATCGATTCTAGGGTATAGATCGCTAGTGCTTGCTTTTAAATTTTTGTTTTCGCTTCCGCCTTCGCTGCGAGTCTTGCGGCGTGAGCACTAGGGTCCTTACACTAGGCCGTCGGAAACGAGCTTGAGACACGGACTCTCTTGCCAAAAGATGATCCACCCGAGAGAACCCGATCCAAACTCCAGCTTCGCTCCAATGTGAACTTTGAGAAAGCAACTGATACATTGAACTTGCTAAGAATAGAGTGAGAGATGTAGGAATTATCAGTTTCATTTTTCTCTCATATCCAATCTCAAGAAAGAGCTCAACACATGAGTAAGGAGGAAAAGAGGAGAGAGAGTGCCATAACATAATGAATGAGAGATATTTTTTCAACCATGAAAAATAACACAACCATTTTCCAAATAAAATACCTATGCTCATACCTCTCAACCATTCTCTCCCTTTACACCTCACCCTCCACCTCATTTCTTTTATTTTCTAAAAAAAATAACAAATGAAGTGTCCTCATTCTAGAAGTATTTATGTATACATACATAATACCCAGTATGTGTATCGTCTACATATACGTGCATCCGTATAAAAATACGAATAGCCTAGAGAGAGAATGAATAATGAACATAATATATATACATATATATCAAAAAATATATATGTATATTATTAAATCGAAACTTGATTTAATAATCCGGATTAAACCTAAGCTGGTTAGTATTATCAAATGTCCGACTAAAGTATGTGCAGCTAGTATACATATTTAATTGGACCCCTGCACGTATCAACATACGACATCTATATCGTATCGCTTGAACCCGAAAAACTCTCTGTATGGGACTCTACAGATTCAACAATATGCTGGCAGTGAGTTACTGGATAAATCCATAACCACAAGCACGTCAGCGACACTAGCTGTACGTAACGGCTACCCAGGTATATGTCGAAATGGAGGTCGACAATCAAGTCCGTCTGTACCCTAATGAGCCTGTAAGTGACAATCTCCGTACAGTTCGGTCTCTTCGTTTAAAAGTGTCGCATACCAGGTCTAGGGATGGAAGCCGTCGCCCCAAATAACCCGATAAGTCGTGCCAATGTCAGGCTCATGACCAATCGAGAAACTACTAATCTCCTATCAGTAGATCTCATCTGCCCTGGCCATGGATTTTGGTGATTTAGTCTCTGTCGGTAGTACTTTGGGTTCTCTGAAAAATAATTAATAAGAGGAATTGTGCTGGTTAGACTATTATATGATCATACCCAAAGCCCGAGCCCCTATCTCCTTGTCCAGACCGCCAAACCTATCCCCCGTTGACCCACTTCTAAGTTTGGCTCTGGAATTTTTACAGTAGCTCGTTATTATGTTAATTAAGCCTATTTTATATACCAAAAACTCCCGGATTGCCTATAGCAAAATCTGGAGGTGTTTTATGTGGGATTTCCGATGCTTTTATGATTTTAAGCTTTTAAACTTGAGTTTTGAGTTTCTAAATCTTGATTCGTTTGTTTCACGTTTAAACGGCGATATCAAGGGTAGGTCTACGTAGTTGGACACGGATGGCATGTGTTGGCCATACGTTTTAAACTATGTGCGCTTAACTCGTTTTTGTCGATATCGGTATAGATTTTTATGCGATTTGCGTTGTTGTTTCTATTGTAGGTTCGATCGCGAGGACTTCCGAGACGGCGAGGAAGGACGGGGCGGTCAGAGGTTTCGACTATCTAGAGACACGTCGGTAAGTAGATTTATATCTACGGGACGAAGTCGGGTGGATGGTATATAGCACCCCCGAAATTAGTTTATGGGAATACTTATAGTATTATTGTAGCTTTTATACTAGCATATAGTGCCATATTAGAACGCTTAATATATTCATATACCTAGTTTATAACTCGTAGCACATATACCTGGTATATAATGTTATGTTAGAAAACATATATACTTAACCCGTATACTTAGTCTATAACTATAAATTAGTCTATAGTTCGTAAGTCGTATACTTAATTCGTAAGCTATATACTTAATCTATAATTTATAACTAGTAGGCTATATGTGTGTGTGTATGATTATTGTTATGTGTCGTACGTGACTAGATGTCCGTACTTTATAAGCTAATTGTGTTTGCGTACGCGACTAGAGGTCCGTACTGATATTGATTGAATGATGGTTGATGTTTATACCAGAATAATGCAATTCACGCACATTCTCTACCGTTATAACGATTTTAGGACAGACGGCCGACAAACAGACAAAATACGGATTTCGGCCACTCAAATCCGTCAGGTGCCGCTTACCAATGCAAAGGACAAGAAAAAACCGATGGTCTTTCATGTCTCGGACTGCACGGGACACGAAGGAGACAGCACGGAGCACGAGGGAAGCAAAGGCATAAATTTCAAATGGATTTAAAGGACGTGTGAAGTGAAAAGAAGACAAAAATAGTCGTCATTTTGGACTTCTATGCATCCAAGACTAAATCTAAAAGATTTATCAAATGTTGGCCTTGCAAAAGAGCAGAATGTAGCGGCAGAAAATCACTGACGAAAACTGGAGCACTAATTCCAAAGTCCTGCAGCGGATCCGCCATGCTCTATGTGCAACTTGCGGCGATTCCGCCGCGTAATAATCGTCATCCATGACGATTTTTCATGGGTAGATTTGTCTTTTCAAATAGTTTCAGAAAATTACCCTATACTTATATTCCGGGGCCTATAAATACTCCGGATCAGAGCAAATGAGCTATCTAATGTTTTAGTTAGTTTTAGATTAGAATTAGATTGGTTAGTTCTTCTTCCTCATTGTAATTTCTATTAAAGATTGTTAGAAGCTCTTTGGAGTAAGAATAAAGAAGAGTGAGTTTTCTTATCTTGTCTTTCTTATTTGCTTGTAGTAGTAATTTTATTACCCTATATTGTTTCTAAATTCCTTAGATAAATTTATAGTAAGTTGTGATTTGTTTGTAATAATTAGCTGTTGGTTTTCTTGATTTTTCTTTATCCTTTGTCCCTAATCTAATTCTTAAAGTGATGATACTAAACGGTTGTTCCTTGCTATCGCGAGGACCCAAGTAGTAAGCTTTCGTTATTTTCACCTATCTTCTCTTCTCTTTCTTCTTTTTATTGTTTTAATTTTAATAATAGGTGAGTAATTTCTTACTTGTTAAGGTAAGGAAAAGGTAGTTTGTATTGGGTTATACCAGCGCCCTGGCCATCTACCGTGACCCTTTGCGGAACAAAAATTTTCAAAACTGACGCTAGAACAACCCTATAACCCGGATCTACCATAAACCCTAAGCTAGCTAACTAAAGAAGAGTTAGAATGGTTATACCGAATGATCCGTGTCCTTCGGTTTTTAACCATCTTCCCAAGCTCCTAGTGGCCACCATGATCAAGTTTGGCCTCCGGTCTTCCTCCATCGAAGATGATCCACCTGAGAATTTGTAGTTCGAGCTCCTACCTCATAATCGAGGTAACTAGGGTACCTAGTTCGCTAAACTAGATAGCCTAGAGAATGTAGAGTCTAATGATAGATTAATTTGTCTCTAAACACCCTAGGTTTCTCAACACATCAGACTATTATGGTGGAGATAGAAGAAGCATGAGGAGAGATGAGAGTGTGAAGCAAAGCCAACTCAAGAAATGGCTAAGTGTTGTGAGCTCAAGAAAATGAATCATCAAACAAAGAAAATATCTTACAACCCTAATAAATCCCACAATAGCGAACCATGAGTCACCCCATGATTCACCAAGTGTGCCATGCTTCATTTAAAGCATACAACACTCATCCTCCACCTCATTTAACCATTTAACAAAAATGATTAAAACTAAAATGAGGTGGCATCTTCTAGAAGCACCTTGTAATAAATTACAAGAATACCCATCATCCGTATATACATACCCGTATCCGTATTCCGAAAAATACGAATACAAAGAGATGAAAATAATCCATCAAACGAATACTAGAGTCCGGCTTGAACCAAAGCCCACTAATATTATCCGTCCGAATCATGATACGTGCACAAGTGCACGTATATGATCGAACCCTGCCGTAAAACCATACGGCATCTATATCGTTTCGCTCGAAGCAGGGAAACCCTCTATGTTGGACTCTAAAGACTCGTCAATACGCTGACAGTGGGTTTAACCATAAGCACGTCAGCGGCACTAGCTGTACGTAATGGCTACCCAGGTATTGAGCGAAAGCAAGGCCGACGAGCAAACTCATCTGAACCCCTACTGAGCCTGTCCGTGACAATATCCGTACAGTTCGGTCCGTTCGTCTAAGAGTATCACATATCGTGTTTAGAGGGTGGATAAAGTCAGACCCCTAATAACGCGACATTTCGTGTCGGTATGAAGCCCATCACCACCTGAGAAACTACTGATCCAAATCAGTAATTCTCGTCCACCTTTGCCAAGGATTTCTAGTGATGGTCACCCGTGCACAACGCGACATCAACCCTCAATACCGGGAGAGACGAATCCCCGGCGATCCGCTCACTGCCTCCATGTAGCTCGAGACTGTACCCAACTAACACATGTTTGCACAACTCTTTTGAGCCGTGATAGGGTAGTAATTAAAGCACAGTGGGAACTCAGACGAGACAAATGACGATCTCAGGTCGACAGACTAATCTGTACACATGTCACTTGGGAACTGCTATCTGACAATAGGTATAATACCATCTAGCATGTTTCCGGCGAGTCCGTCCAGTGTACTCATAACCGAATGAGCACCTGTATACTATCTTAGGTGACTAACTGACACTAATGACTTGTGAGACCGGCCACCGCCCATCGTCGAGGTCTTGATAAGTATAAACTAGTCTACTCTGGAGTATCGATGCCCAGTCTCAATACTCCCACGACTAGGGACATTTAAGGATGTGCTTATAGACCACCCAGCTCTCACGTATATGATCGCCATCATAATGCTGGCAGTCAAGCAAGAATCCTATGGGCTCTATCAACATATAATAGTGATCTGTAATACCACCTAATGCATGTACATGATGATAAAGACAAACCAGATAGCATACTATCATTGAGTAAGACTGTTCTATCCGTATAGGTCCTCCCTCAATTATCATAATCACCTGTCTGTGATTACAATAATTGCCTTGAGGACACTATAGCTACCAATCTCCTACTTGCACTTGAGGCTAATAATTGCGGTGTCACATACTCACAGCCCGTGTGATACCGAACACCCAACTTCTCTACTAATCAGTCTCGCAAAGCTCGTTTGTGAAACTATTGCGTTCGAGAAATAGGCTCAGTGAGTGGATCCGCTCCAATGTTTCTATCTTTATCTCTCTATATCTCAACTTCGCGGAGAAAGACTCCCAAAATGAGCAATACATGTCTTAGAATTTGTCTGGATATCTAATGGGACCCAGTTCACAAATGAACTCCAAATCCAACAAACTTCTTAGACTGTATCACCCACTGAATCCATGCCTTCCATAGTATCCGCTTGGACCAACTGTCCAACATACTGCCCCTCAAAAGAGGGAAAACTATAGCTCTGACAGCCACTCTGTCATCCAGGTCATCTTGGAAGCCTGAAATGATAACCGCCTCCCGAAGGAGGCTGTCGTTACCATATACTAAGAACATCCACTTATGTTCATAACTGCTTCTCAATGTTTCTCCAGGATTGGATTAATATATATATGCTTATTTCAGCCAGTGCAAAAGCAATATCCGGTGTTGTACTTGACATCTCATGATTGACTCAATTGCCTAAGCAAGTGATATGCCAATCATGCAAATCCATCTCCTCATCAGTCTGGAAGATATCTCTTTAGAGAGGGTGACTCCATCACCTGCGGGTACACCACCACGCCAGGAGTCGTCCATTCTAAAACTTTGGAATAGTGTCATAGTACCCAAAATTGTGACACTTTCTAAATCTAGATCTAAAACCATAGATCTAGTGACCATAATACCTGATATTTTATCCAGATCCTATGTGGAGAAACCACCTTGTGACAACCACAGTATAACCGATCGTAGTATAGGAAGATCTCTTCCTATCAAGTGCATGTCATCCAAATACCAGGACATCACTCGCTACTACCTTCTTACCAGATCTATCTCTTATTCTGATGAAGTCAAACTCTATGACTGTCACATCAAAAATAGATGATCTATCTCCGCTATACCTGCTTTAGTCTATAAATAGACATAAGCTACTTGCCCACTATGCTTCCGCCGCTCCCACTGACTACAACCATCCTCTGGCAGAGTCATATACACGTGCACTTCTAAAACTAATTTAGAACGACTTTATACCCATCCTCCTGCCAGGTCTCATAGTCTAGAACAGCAGCAGTGGCAAGTTTGGGTAATCATAAACCTCCCTGTCACCGTCTTTGAGGATACCGAAGTACCTCTCGGGTGTCTGAGGTTACCCACCAAATCTGCGAAGTGGCTAAAGGATCGTCGAAACCAATTGAATCTTTAGGTTCTATTAATTTTTCAGTAATCGTTTGTGGTTCTGGAATCACTTCCAGTTCTACCATACTTCCACTAATGTTTTCTGAAAAGAACTCATTTTACTAAAACTGGTGGCGAGTCAAGAACAATATAACTATTGATCTTCCAGATGGTAGAATGTTAACCCTCGTCAAATCCCGGGATAACCCACAAACTGCAATTATTGAAACGTGCCTTAAGTTTATCCAGCTTCTGGTTTTAAGCATAAGCCGGAAAACTCCATATACCTTAACATCGTTAAGATATGAATCCATTCTATATCCATATAGAAACTAAGACACTGATTTAATTGGAACCAGATTCAAAAATCATGTAGCTGTCTCCAATGCATTATCAACTAAATGGAAGGAGGCCAAGCAGCATTACTCATCAAGGAATCCACCTACGCATGAGTAACTTGAAAGAGAATCAAGTTCTCAAAATCATTACTTACAACGGAATACCTAACACAAGTATCTACATCTTCGATCACCTTGAAGAATCCTGATACTTGCAACATATGGTTCTCTACTTTATTCTTATACCTATAACTTCTCAAAATTTAGACCCTATATTTCAACGAAATACTTGTCTAATACTAAAGAAGTCATGAGTAAACAGAATATAGTACGAGTACCAACCCCTTTGTCCTAACGGACATTGGACAACATACAATACTTTGTATAAGTCCTCTGAGTTCAATAAGTCAAACCCCGTGCGTTGTAAGTTGAAAATTGTACTATGCTTAGGAAGAATTACACCATTGTTGAATGCACCTTACCTAATCATCAACTGATACAGGTAAATGTCATAGACATAATTTCAAAAAGTTATATCTCACTTTATAAAATAAACGTACAGATATATCAGTTTGAAATTGGTGCATAACGACGGATATTCAAAACCAAATATTTATCGTCAGGAAAAACCCAGGCGATTTCCTTAAATATCACCAATTACAAATAATTCTGCTATATAGAGGATCTGATCACCCAATTCCCAATATCTTACTCCCACTCAGCATTCGTAACGCCATACAGATGTGAGAATCAAATCTGGTAAATACATATCCTGGAGTCAGGATCTAATCGGAAAAACAGTTTTTAATTAACACTGCACAGTGAAAACTGAAACATGAAAATGTTTCGAAGGGGTAGCCGGGTATTCCTAGTAATGCCTCTTCCACTATCCAGATTCATGACAGCAACCGTATATTTCCTTGCCCTCACTCCAATCCCTTTATATATCTTTCCTTCTTACCTTCTGTATACCTTACTTAGGTTAAATGGTTTTTTTCCTTCCCTACCTTTCGACACTAGGCTAAGGTTTGGAAAAAGACTATCCAATAAGCATAATAGGTGTACTCTCCTAATACTAGGAGCCCTGGCAACCTGAGAGAAGGTAAAAATAAAAGACAACCGAATAATCCTATTCAATTTCTCCCGCACCGGAAACCATCCTCGAACTGGAACAAGTTCCTTCGAGTTCGTATGTAACTATACGATGGCATATCCAAGCAATATGGATCTTCATAGTGATACGGAGTGTTCTGGAGAAATACAAAGGTGATATTGGAGTGGCAGGGGTATACGCGGCTTCGTCATGAATGATAGCAGTCGCAATTTACTTTGCCCTTACTCTAATCCCTTTATAAGTCTTTACTTATTATCTTATGTACACCACACTTAGGCTAATTGGTTTTCTTCCTTCCCTACCTTTCGGCACCTGCCTATGGTTTGGAAGAAGACGATCCAATAAGCGCAATAAGTGTACTCTACTAATACCAGGAGCCCTCGCAACCTGAGAGAAGGTAAAGATAAAAGACAACTGAATAATCCTATTCAATTTCTCCAGAACCAGAATCCTTCCTCGAACTGGAACAAGTTCCTTCGAGTTCGTATGTAACTATACGATGGAATATCCAAGAAATGTGGATCTTCGTAGTGATACGGAGTGTTCTGGGGAAATGCAAAGGTGATAAAGGAGTGGCAATGATATATACGACTAAATGACAATCCAAAAGCCAAAGTGTTTTAAGAAGGTTCGGTTAACTTGGTTCAAAAGTTTTAGTCTAGGGTCGGATCATGGTCGCTGCCAAAGAGAGAGAAAAGAAACACTCAGCGTGCACTTTAACCTAGATCAGATTGGTTAATCACTTTATCTAATCAGGATGGCTCCCACTGTTTCCTCGAATTCTCCTTCAAACCCTAAAAAAAGAATTAGTCGGGATCATCTAAAATCACCCGAAGAGTAACACCTACTCATCAGTGGGAATCGGGATCCAACTATCGCATGATAACTTGATGGAAGCCACTCAACTCACCACACTCCAGAAGGTATGCGCATGTCTGGCAAGTTTCCTGTATATTTGAAACTCCCGATGTGGTTTTTACCCCTAACGACCTATAATCTTGACGCTTGCCAACAAGTTATAGGCCACTAGTCAAGTTCAACCCGTCATTTTCCTAGATTGACTCGAACCCACCCGCACAAACTCTTGACGCTTGCCAACAAAGTTGTACGACTGTCTCGATCAATCGCATATCCATGCAATAGATAAATATCACTCAGCTAACGTTCACTATGTCTTGACGCTTGCCAACAAACATAGCATGAATACTAGGTGGCACCCATCTGAAATGACGGAGGGCTACGGCTGGTTTTTAGCGAAAAAACTTTAACGTAATGAACTTGATATCGTTGAAGGAACCGAGTGGTTTTTACAAATAAATAGTGGCGCAAACTTTTGCTAAAGAGGTCACTCCGGTGAAGGTATCTTGACTTTTTCCCCATCGAATGAGGTGCAGGATATTCTAAATCGAATACCACGATGCAAAGCAAAAGAATCGACTATAGTGAAGTTATTACGATGCCGCAAACTTTTGCTCAAGAGGTCACTCCCTGTGAAGGGATCTCGGCTCTTGCCTCTTCGAATGAGGTGCTGGATATTCATAACCGAATACCACTGTGCAAAGCAAAAGAAAACGCCTGTAATGTCAGTTTTCAAAAAACTTGGTTCCAACAACATCATATAGGTATGTTTTCCTTGCATTAATCAGAATTAATGTAGTCCCATCAATTAAACATATCACACCAGAAAGAACGAAAATACAATGTACGTATATGCCATCCGCATTCGTCACGAGGTCCCGTCATGCACCGTTAGGTTACTTAACTAACAGCAGAGCGGGGGCTGGACTAGCGTGGGTGCAAAACATATACAGTATCTACTAGTATATATAAATATATATAACATTCATCGCAGGCATGATATAAGCAACATCACAGAATCTCAGCAAGCAACAAAGAATGGTGGTTAATCTTGGAGCCTTGGGTTTCATTTGAGCCGCAAATGAGACCCGACATTCCCTGTCGTGTGGATAGCATGTGCAATGAAAACCTGGACCCCTACGAATGCGGCAAGTTACCCGCCAATTCCAGAAGTAAGACAACCCCAATCAACAAAGTGAATGGACTACCCAACACTTCACGAAATCCGGTAACTTGAGCACCCCATCTTGGGTCATCTTGTACCCCCTACGAATGCGGCGAATAGCCCGCCAATTCTAGAATGAGGCCCCCCCCGTCTCAACACCATGAGATGCGGGCCCGTTGCCCTCTAGAACCCGGCTACTCGAGCACTCCAACACGGGGTAATCCTAGTACAAAAAAGAAAAATATATGTACAAGGGTGACATCGACCTCAACCAGGTCATGCCCCAAACAAAAAATATACAAACTGGCAGAAACGGCAGTCCACATGTCGGACGCTCGCCCCGCAATATGACATGTACAAATGAATCTAAACTGTGCAACTATCATTGCACCACTGGCTATCCACCACGACAATCCAACCTCAACCACAACACAACACAGAACATCAACGTGAATGTCATGTTCGCAAACCCGTATAAAAGAATATATAGCAGTTAGACGAGTTATACCGCTCTAATGACATTCACGGTCGCAGATAGTAATGTATGCACTGAAAAACACAAACTTAAAATTTCGATCGACTAAACTTTTCCAAATTGGCCCCAAATGCAAACCAGCACTCAAACAAATCTGGGCCAAAACCAAACATGCCAAAGAACATATTTCTGAGTCACAGAGTGCCAGAAGAAATTTGGAGCACAACGGCCACAAATCCGCCGCGGAACCGCGGCCAAAGTGCCTATTATGCGGCGATTCCGCGGCCATTTGGTTGGGTCATGTGCCCAAATTTCTTCTGGTGCTCTAAAAATGCGTGTTTGTATTTTTAAGTCCCTCTGAAAGATTTTTTGATCACATTTTAAAAACGGCAGCAAACACATCATATTGGAAAAATGATTTGGAAATTTGGTCGGTCGATATTTTAACCTCATGCAAACTAGCTAGTAAGGTTTATGGGGTGGCTCTGATACCATGTTGGGTTATACCAGCATCATGGCCATCTACCATGACCGTTTGCGAAACAAAATTTTTCAAAATTGACGCTAGAACAACCCTATAACCAGGATCTACCATAAACCCTAAGCTAGCTAACTAAAGAAGAGTTAGAATGGTTATACCGAATGATCCGTGTCCTTCGGTCTTTAACCATCTTCCCAAGCTCGTAATGGCCACCATGATCAAGTTTGGCCTCCGGTCTCCCTCCATCGAAGATGATCCACCTGAGGATTTGTAGTTCGAGCTCCTACCTCATAACCGAGATAACTAGGGTACCTAATTCGTTAAACTAGATAGCCTAGAGAATGTAGAGTCTAATGATGGATTAATTTGTCTCCAAACACCCTAGGTTTCTCAACACATGAGACTATTAGGGTGAAGATAGAAGAAGAAGCATGAGGAGAGATGAGAATGTGAAGCAAAGCCAACTCAAGAAATGGCCAAGTGTTGTGAGCTTAAGAAAATGAATCATCAAACAAAAAAAATATCTCACAACCCTAATAAATCAAGCATGCCACAATAGCGAACCATGAGTCACCCTATGAGTCACCAAGTGTGCCATGCTTCATTTAAAGCATACAACACCTCATCCTCCACATCATTTAACCATTTAACAAAAATGATTAAAACTAAAAGGAGGCGGCATCTTCTAGAAGCACCTTGTAATAAATTACAAGAATATCCCTCATCCGTATATACATACTCGTATCCGTATTCCGAAAAATACGAATACAAAGAGACGAAAATAATCCATCAATCCAATACTAGAATCCGGTTTAAACCAAAGCCCACTAATATTATCCGTCTGAATCATGATACGTGCACAAGTGCACGTATATGATCGAACCCTGCCGTAAAACCATACGGCCTCTACATCGTTTTGCCCGAAGCAGGGAAACCCTCTATGTGGGACTCTAAAGACTCGTCAATACGCTGACAGTGGGTTTAACCACAAGCACGTCAGCGGCGCTAGCTGTGCGTAACGGCTACCCAGGTATTAAGCGAAAGGAAGGCCGACGAGCAAACTCATACGAACCCCTACTAAGCCTGTCCGTGACAATATCCGTACAGTTCGGTCCGTTCGTCTAAAGAGTATAGGGTGGATAAAGTCAGACCCCTAATAACGCGACATTTCGTGTCGGTATGAAACCCATCACCACCTGAGAAACTACTGATCCAAATGAGTAATTCTCGTCCACCTTGGCCAAGGATTTCTAGTGATGGTCGCCCGTGCACAACGCGACATCAACCCCCAATACCGGGAGAGACAAATCTCCGACGATCCGCTCAATACCTCCATGTGGCTCGGGACTGTACCCAATTAAAACCTGTTTGCACGACTCCTTTGAGCCGTGGTAGGATAGTAATCAAAGCACATTGGGAACTCACACAAGAAAAATGACGATCTCAGGTTGACAGACTAACCTGTACACACGTCACCTGGGAACTGCTATTTGACAATAGGTATAATATCATCTAGCATGTTCCCGGCGAGTCGTCCAGTGTACTCATAACCCAATGAGCACCTGTATACTTAGGTGACTAACTGACACCAATGGCTTGTGAGACCGGCCACCGCCCCTCGTCGGGGTCTCGATAAGTATACACTAGTCTACTCTGGAGTATCGATGCCCAGTCTCGATACTCCCACGACTAGGGACATTTAAGGATGTGCTTATAGACCACCCAGCTCCCACGTATATGATCGCCATCATAATACTGGTAGTTAAGCAAGAATCCTATGGGCTCTATCAACATGTAATAGTGATTTGTAATATCACCTAATGCATGTACATGAAGATAAAGACAAACCAGATGGCATACTATCATTTTGAGTAAGACTGTTCTATCCGTATAGGTCCTCCCTTAATCATCATAATCACCTGCCTGTGATTACAATAATTGCCTTGAGGGCACTATAGCCAACAGTTTGAGGGATGGAAAAATCCCTTATTCTTCCCTTTGCCCAACATCTTGGAAATTGAACTTCGACCAAAGAGGCTCAACCCTTTCCTTTAGGCACCCTATCCTTAATGATAGTGGTGATCTTAAAACGAGACCCGGCCTAGCCTATACTCGCAAATACCCTACTTATGAATCATAATCCACGTTATTTCCGATTACCCTAGCATCAATATCAAGAGAGGCACAAAGGAAGGAATACGGATTTACCCAACTCAACTAACCAATCTTAACCCTAACAAGCTCTCTTTGGACATAATACATATCACATAGGATAGAACAAACACCCTTGGACATTTTAACATAACTCGTCTAAAACAAGAACGAAAAACATACTTTCTCTCCGTGAACGACTCGTACTCATCATGACTGACTACAAGTGACACCGTCTTGATTGCGGTAAGTAGGACTTCATATAACACATAAGAACACATCAATCGAATGGTGTCGTTGCCGGGAAGACAGTAAAGTGTTTCTCTTTTCTTATTCGGGTTAATTTTGTATATATTTTTTAAAAAAACATATAAAAAACATCTTGTTATTTTTAATAAGTTTTGTGCAAGTGTGCATGGAATTCTGGAGCTACTGGAGTGACTAAACAGAGAATCAGGGGCCTTTAACCAGAAGCACAGGAGAAACGAAGTTCAGTGCTAAAGACGGGGGCAGATTGGCCTCAACACCACCGGGTTTCCACGGCCTATTACTCTTGTCTAGCCGCGTTTCCACGGCCCTTTGGTGGCTTTATGCCCCAAAATTTTTCTGATGGGTTTATTTTTCATTTCCCTTCCTCTGAAGCTCCAATAACTATTTTTGCTTGCAGAATTCTTTGCAAACTGCAATGCCGAAGTAAATTTTTTGTTTTTTTAGATTTTAAGTGTTTTATTTTCTTTGCATAAATAATACGGACTTTAAGGGGCAAGAAACCCAAAACAAGATTAGATGGGGATTTCATCTTCCTTTATAGGCCCCAAAAATTACAAAACGAGCATAAGCATTCACCCTTCGTTAACTAAAAAAAATCTAGGCTAAAGCCCCCAAAGAACATTCACGCTCAATTAGGATAAGAGAAGGTTGTAGATAATCTATCGTTTATACGCACTAATCTAGTGGTGTTTAAAGCAAGTGTTGAGGGACGAAAGTCTCGCAAAGTGAAAAGGTTCTTCGAAAATTAAGGAACTTGGCGAAAACCTTGGAAAACCTCCCTTCCTCACTTGCACTTATCTGACCACTTGGTTAGTAAAGAGACGGTAGAGGATTTATCCCGCAATTTGTCCCTTGGAAGTCTAGGAGCGGTCTAGTATCAGACTTAGGTCTAGGGATTGCTTGTGCATTTTTTACTGTGATTGGTTGAGTCGAGTCCGTTTTCCTATTCTTTCAAAACAAAACAAAACAAAACTTTCAAAAAAAACACCATCTCCATTTTCATCCTTCATTCTTTTCACATCTCTAATCATGGCTAACCCAAAACGACCAATTTTTGCCGAACTTTGCTCCCTTGAACCAGATAATTCATTGTATCGTTCTTGCATTGGTACACATTCCAACGACGTATCCAAACCCATCATTTCTTTGAGGGATAAGATAAAAACTTCTAAAAGGAACAGTTGGACACCGCAATCCATTTCTTATCAATCGTATCACACTTTCACATCTTCTTATGTTGATACCCCTTCTGAGACTAATGTTGCGACTCTTAAACCCATGTCCATTGCTGAACTAATTGAACATACCTGTAGCTGATCTTTCACACCTTTCACCACTCCGAATTCTTTAGGTCAACAATTCCAATCATATTCCTATTAAAGTGTTGATCCTAATCATGTCCATTCGACACAACCATCCAATTCTTATCCACGATACCAAACTTTCACATCCTTTCATGTTGAGACTTCTCTTAAGGGTAATGTGGCAAATTATAAATCTATGTCCATTGTGGAACACATTGAAAAACCCCACAGCCAACAATTCAACTCTTTCCAATCCTATCCAACTTCTGCACTTTCTCTTGCCTCTGAACATCAAATAGGGAGTTCCACGTTTCCAAATGAATTTGAATCTTTTATTAAAACTCCTTCACAAACCATGTCTAGTCTAGAAATAGCATTGGAAGAATTTCAAGTAGCTTGCCGAAAAACAAATGAATTGGCTTTGTCCATTGCCGCACTTACGCAACCTACAAAACCATCGGCTAGTTCCCAAAAGGAAACAGCTCAAGATTTTACCATGCATGATGTGGAAATAGGACAAAATGATGATTTGAGTAGTGAAAGAGAACAATGTATCCTTCCGAATCAAACATGTCTTTCTCCTATTGAACTCCACATCTCAAATTCTGGAAACCTGTCGAGTGAACCAAATGATCCACCGATTGATGATAACACGTTCAATGAGTTGTGTGAGTATGAAACGTTTAATTTGTCCAATTGTGAAGGGACCCTTTCAAGTGAAATCAATACCATCCCTTTCGATGTCTTTGATGAGGTGTCGGAGAAAATTAAGTTTGACTTGATTGAGGATATCAATGTTGGGGAAATTTTTGAAAATGAACCCATGAATTCATATAGGGATTGTCTCGAACCTTTAACCGTTTTACCAAACCTCATTTGTTTCTAGATATCGTTGATGAAGATTCGACCGAATATATGGATAAGCTTAATCTTGAGGGTAATTTTGAGGACACTGTTGAGAATGAACTCGGTTTATTCGATGAGTTGGCTTCCTGGTTTAGATTCCTGGTTTTTGGCTTACTTGGGTTACGGTGGGGTCCATTAGACTTCACGTGATTCAAGTGCCGGTCACGTGTCATTTCCGGGTCGTGACAAAGTTGGTATCGAAGCACTAGGCTTTACCTGCGTCGAGTCTAGATTTGACCATATGGAGTCTAGGTTATAGCTTAAAACCTAGGCTTAACCTTGCGGAATTTAGACTTGACTTTAGGAGTCATAAACTCGAACGTAGGTTTTTCCTCTGTTAAGTGTAGGTTTAACTATGCGGAGTCTAGGTGATGATTTTTCGAATCCTAGGATTAACCTTACGGGACTTAGACTTGACCTTGGGGGTATTAGACCCGAACTTTCGTAAGTTGACCTTGGAATGGAGTAGGTAACTTAAGTAGAGTTACGTAGCGTACGTATATTCGGCGACATATTTACGATACGATGCTCCATCTAAGTAACCTTAGGATATATCTTGAGATCATTTCTTCTATTCATTTCAGTTGATCTATTCTCATCGATTCTTGTTGCTTGTTCCAGTCACCATGTTTACGCGAGCCGAGAGGGTTGCGATGAGAGACGAGATCAGGACAGGCTCGTCTAAGATGAGGACCGACCATGGTGATATCTCGGTGACACGGGAACAGATTGATCATTCTTTTTATGATAGGATTTCTCGTTTTGAGGCGAGTGTTCAGGATCTGCACCAGATGGTAGGATCATTGCTTAAGGCCAGCCGGACTCAGAGGCCTGATGTTGTACATCCTGCTCCGAAGATCGTTGTGCTGCCTACTGTTCAGACAGTAGTACTAGCTATTGATGGGATTATCGAGGTATCACTCCCAGAGTTCATGAAGCTGAAGCCATCGATGTTTACTGGTATGGATGTGGCAGAGGATCCTCAGTCATTCCTGGATAGGATGGCTAGGATATTTCATTCGTTGAGATGCTTCGATACGAGATCGGTGGAACTGGCCAGTTTCCGTTTGGAGGGTCTTGCTCAAACCTGGTGTGAGTCGATCAAGAGACTCCGATGACGTGGGACGGGTTCTCGAAGGTCTACTTAGCTAGATTTCTTCCGCAGAACGTTAGAAATGCCTGAGCTCATAGTTTCGAGTTTTTGCGTAAGACTCCAAACATGACCGTGGCTGAGTATGATTTGTAGTTCACGCAGCTATCGCGATATGCTCCCTACTTGATCGATACTGAAGAGAAGTGGATTAAGAGATTCGTGTGAGGTCTCGATGCGCAGTTATTCCTCTCTGTTGGTGCCCAGCATTGGATATGTATACAGAGGCTTTAGATGCAGCCACACTTACAGAGGAACGTCTTGATGAGATTCCAGCTGTTTCGGAACCGAAGTGGGTTCATTCAGGAGTTCCAGTTTCCGGACCGTTCGGTAGAGATGATGTACGCAGAGGCCGTGGCGAGTTCTTTCCGGGATACAGTAGTGATAGAGATTGGACCCAGGATCAGTTGTATGGCATGTATCCCTATGGCCAGAGGTCGCTGTCGTTGACATGTTACCTTTGCAGAGGGCATTTGGCCAGAAGGTGTTCCGAGAAGTGTCAGAGCGGGATTGTTTCCATCGCTACTCCTCACCAGACGGTTGTATCGAGAGGCTACAAATTTGGTAGTCCGCAAAGAGGACGAGGACCCCAAGGCAGAGGACGCCAAACCGTGGGTAGAACACATATGGGAGTCCTTGCTCTACCAGCTTTGGGTGCTCCAGCACCTACCGACGTTGAAGAAGGTATACTTCAATGTCAATTGTTTTGATTTGTGTTTTGGTGATCCGAGTATCACACTTTCGACGTTGAAGTATAATTCGATGTCGGTTGTTTTGACTTGTGTGTTTTGATAATTTAAGTGTTACACTTATGTTTTCGTGCATAACAGTTGCACTTTATTGATGTTTTGTACACACCAGTTGCACTTAATTGATGTTTGTGCACATAAGTTGCACTTGATTGATATTTCTTGCACACCCGCTGCACTCGATTTATGATTTCGTACACACTCGTTGCACTCGATTTATGTTTTTGTGCACACCCGTTGCACGTGGTTTGGTTTTCGTGCACACCTGTTGAGATTGATTTCGTTTTCGTGCATCGCAGTTTGGATGAGATATATTATGTTATAACTGAACAAGACTAGTCCGAGAGACGGTGCCTGAAATATTATTTTCATATATCGATATTTATTAAACAGCTTTTCAAAGAAGCTATACTCTCACTATTCCCACGTGTCTATGATAGACACAAGAATCTTTCAAATGAAAACCCTTTAAATCATTTTCAAAAGACGGGACGTATATCTTAAACGAGATGCTTATCTTTTCATAAATCAACTTTCGCTACTTGTGCCGTGAGATACACATCATACGACTATTTTTGAAAGGATTTTTCATACATACATCTTTCGGCTACTTTATATGATTTTGCATAGATGCACACTATATATGTATTATAGCCTTGATTATATTTGTGCTTGGTCGTGTGCTTGATTTAAAAACGGATGATTTCGCACTTTGCACTTTGCATCATAGCTTATGTGATTCTCATAGTATTTGTTAGAAGTTTCAGTTTATATGAGTTTCACACTTTTGTTTTCATGCGCATGCGTTGCGCTATGGTATTTCTGGCTTGTGTGGGATTTCGAAGCCCTGTTGATTTGATTTGATTAGACAAAATATTTTAAGATTTGGGTTTAAACTTAAATTCGGTTCCCGAATTTCTTTAAGTGGGGGATATTGTAACATTTTGACAATTATAAATATTATTTTATAATTTAAATAAGGATATTATGAATTTTACGGAAATAATATCAAGTATGGATTTGGGTTTTCATAGATTTGTATAATTATATACCTTTAATTTGGAATTTGAAACTATGAGATATTTTGGCATAATAAGTATTTTGTATTATGAAAAGATATAGGATTTATTTTAGAATGGTTGATAGATCTATGAGAGAGAGTATGCATACTTATCCGATGCCTAATACCCACAACTTATCCTCACCCTCTCTCCTCAACCTCTCATTTCAGCCTTTCATTTCTCTCTTCACACAAAATATCTCATCCTCTCTCAAAATATCTCTAACTCTCACAACCCAATTCCTCCATTAAAACCCGAGCTTTCCCTCATCAAAACCCATGGTTTTTGCCTAGTTCTTCAAACTAGAGCCCCTCCAAGTCTTCAAGTGGAGCCACAACACTCTCAAGTTCTTCAAGTGGCCAATCAAGAGCTTAAATCTCCACTTGTTCCCACTCAAATTGGAAAAAATCCCTCTTTTCTACAAGTTCTTCAAGTTTTTAAAGATTGGTTATGAAAAAGTAAAGTTTTTATATAAAAACGGTATTTTTATGGGTTTAACTCTATCTAGTTTGGTTTACTATGTGATTACAACTTGTTTGGGATAGTTGAGGGTATTTTGATGCTAAAGTGTTTAAAGTTTCAAAATGGATTTAAAATTCTCAAAACTAGTATTTCCATGGATTTTTGGTGATTTAGTCTTTGCCGGTAGTAATTTGGGTTCTCTGAAAAATAATTAATAAGTGGACTTGTGCTAGTTAGACTATTATATGATCACACCCAAAGTCCGAGCCCATCTCTTTGTCCAGGCCGACCAAACCTATCCCCCGTCGGCCCCACTTCCAAGTTAGGCTCTGGAATTTTTACAGTAGCTTATTATTATGTTAATTAAGCCTTTTATATACTAAAAACTCTCAGATTGCCTATAGCAAAATCTGGAAGTGTTTTATGTGAGATTTCTGATGTTTTAAAGCTTTTAAACTTGAGTTTTGGGTTTCTAAATCTTGATTCGTTTGTTTCTCGTTTAAACGGCGATGTCGGAAGTAGTTCTATGTAGTTGGACACGGATGGCATGTGTTGGCCATAGGTTCTAACCTATGAACGCTTAACTCAATTTTGTCGATATCGGTATAGATTTTTATGCAATTTTCGTTGTTTCTATTGTAGGTTCGATCGCAAGGACTTCCGAGACGGCGAGGAAGAGCGGGGCGGTCGTAGGTTTCGACTAGCTCGAGACGTGTCGGTGAATAGATTTATATCTACTGAGGAAGTCGAATGGATGGCGAATAGCACCCCCGAAATTAGTTCATCGGAATACTTATAGTAGCTCTTATACCAGCATATAGTGCCATATTAGAACACTTAATATATTCATATACTTAGTTTATAACTCGTAGCACATATACCTAGTCTTTAATGTTATGTTAGAAAACGTATATACTTAACCCATATACTTAATCTATAACTATAAATTAGTCTATAGTTTGTAATCTATATACTTAATTAATAACTAGTCGTATATATATATATATGTATGTATATATGATTATTGTTATCTGTCATACACGACTAGATGTTCATACTTTATAAGCTAATTGTGTTTGTGTACGCGACTAGAGATCCGTACCGATATTATTTGAATGATTGGTTGACATCGTGCGATGGAGATTCCGTACTAGATGTGATGAGGATAGATTGCCGAATGCGGCCAATGTTTATTTGACTCGTAGAGTCTTGCTATAAATCCCAATTGGGATATTATGATTTGCTATATTATACTCGTTTTAAACTAACAAATCGTTTTCTATTTTAAGCCCTTACGTCGAGAATGTGCTGCTAATTTCAAATGACTAACTATTTTTTAAAAACATCACAGCCTCGTCCTTTCCAAACAACGTTTCGTTATATTATAAACGACATAATTGTAATTATTGTAGGTATTATTCATATTACTACGCTTATTTACGTTACGTTTATGCTACTCGTTATACGTTCGCATTTCGATTATTTTATTAAGTTACGCTATGTTTATATTATTCGTTCTTAGATACTTCGTATATTTAGTTCATGGTATCATGCTTGTATGAACACTTTATAGAACACTGCACAATTACCAACTATTTCCGTGTGGCAAAATCACACTCACATGCTCCACAAATACATCATTAGTACTGTCATGACACTGTAGAATTGCCATGCTAAATAGTGTTCTAATTATATATGTGTTGATGTTATATGAATGTGATTACTTGATATATCTGAGTATTTAATCGTCAACTGAAGGAAGATAAATGATGCATTATTGACGATTACGATATTGATGTTTCCGATAGGAATCGAGAGTTATTCTTGTATGAATACACTTTATATAACACTTGCACAACTACTAATGATTGCCATATTGCACGATCACAGACACATATGCTACTCTATACATCATCGGTACCGCCATGACACAGTAGAAACTGCCATGCTCATTCGTGTTTTAGTTATCTAGCTAGTATGCATGATACTTGCTGATTTTGATATACGAATACCATTGCCATGGATATTCGTATATGATTGTTGCCAATTGTGGCAAATATGAATCATGTATGTGTTTTTGGGAACTTGATATTTTCCATGGATTTGAGAAACCGCGGGATACGTTTTTATAAGACCTGTATGTTTACAAAAATTGTGATTTTCTCTTGAGATGATGATTTGACGTCCACCATGATTTTTCTGGTATTCATGATATGATATCCGAATCGAGGTAGGGGATAACCGATTACGTATACATGGTGGACCCGGTACGACACAGTGGGGCAGGATGTCCGTAAGGAGGTATGGGGAGCCTAGCGAGATTGATCGATGCCTGTGATAGTTTGGATCACGGTGGATATCCAGAGGATACCGCCGGTGATAGTCTTAAACACAGACGATATCATCCGGGGTTCGAAGACGGGATTAATGATGATTTCGAGTATCGATGATGAACACTCATTTGATGATGATGATGTTATGGATGATATATTTCCATATGATGATGATGATGTTCCCGTGATCCGTTATGATGCGTTGTTATAATATTGTCGTATATAACTATGTTATCACATAATATGATGGTATTATATGTTATGACCTGTAGGTAGATCGTTTTGCATTCGATTTCTATCTCGTGATATCTTTTTACTCACGAGTTGGCAACTCATCCCGTTATGCCTTCGTTTCTTGCAGACCGACCGCTCGGATCAGTAACGACTTGCTGTCACATTTCTTTCTTCGGGTGATTGCTTTTGTGGTGGGTTACTCAGTTGTATCGTAACCGCCTCCTGTATATTATTTACTTTTGGATCTAGTTAAAAACTCCAACCATTTGTATATGAGTAACCTAGAGACGAGACTTAGATGTATATTGTTTTGGACGTCGTACTCGGTGGAGTCGACTTGATTTTGTTTATACATGGTGTTTATGGCTTTTCGTTTGTTATTCTTCGCCTTGGGGCATCATATATTATCGTGTGGTTGTGTCTCCACCGTTAGGCGTGAGCTAGCTCCCATTTGGAAATGCTTATTTATATTGTATGCGTTGTACAGGGTTTTCTTCCAAATTTACAAAGGAGGTGAATTCTGATTTTTTTAATGATGGAAATGTTTTCAATCAAACTTATACTTTTAACACAAACAATACTTCAAACCAAACTTGATTTCATTTTAATAAACCCTTTTCAAAACTTCACCTCCACTATTTCTTTTAAAATGGTTTAGATTCCTGGTTGTTAGCTTACTTAGGTTACGGTGGGGTTCATTAGACTTCACGTGATTCAAGTGCCGGTCATGTACCATTTCCGGGTCGTGACATCAACTACTCCCGAACTGAGCGATCCCTGCCTTAGAATTTGTCTGGATAGATTATGAGACCAAGTTCACAAATGAACTATTTTATCTAACAAACTTCTTGGAGTGTATCCTCCACTGAGTCATACTCAGCATCCAACGCCATGTCTACCTCAGTATCCAACTTGGAATCCTTTCCAATATACTGCGTCTCAAAAGAAGGTAAGCTTATAACTCGTGGCAACCACTCTGTCATCCATATCTCCTTGGAAGCCAGAACCGGTAACCGCCTCCTGCAGGAGGCTGCCATTACCATACACCAAGAACATCCTCATATGTTCTTTACCATTTCCCTTTGTTTCTCCAGTATTAGATTAATATCCGTTTACTGCAGCAAGTGCATAAGCTTTATCTAGTCCGGTAAATGACATCGCATGATTGACCCAATTGCCAAAACAAGCAGAATGTCATTCATGCGGGTCTCTCTCCTCATCAGTCTTGAAGACATCTCTTTAGAAAGGGTGACTATCACATATGGGTAGACTACTGTGCCGGAAATCGTCTATTCTAAACCCTTTTAGAATGGTGTCCAAGTACCCTGATAGGGACACTTCCCAAATCTAGATCTATTGTCGTAGATTTAGTCAACAGAATTCTTAATATATTATCCAGATCCTATGTGGAGAAATATCTGTGACAACCATAGTTTAACCGATTGTAACACAAGAACATCACTTCCGATCAGGAGTATGCCATCCACATATCATATGGCAGTGCTCCTTGAATCCTTCTTACCAGGTTCGTCTGTTATTTTGATGAAGTTAAACACTTTGACCGTCACATCAAAACAGATGATCTATCTTCGCTATGCCTGCTTTAGTTTATAAATCGACATAAGCAACTTACACACCTTCCGCTGCTCCCACTGACTACGATAACCCTCTGACAGAGTCATATACACACGCACTTCTAAATTTCCATTTAGAAAGACGTTATAGTCATCCATCAGCCAGATCTCATAGTCATGAACAGCAGCAGTGGCAAGTTATATCCGTATGGACTTCAGCACAAACACTGAAGTAAAAGTTTCATCACAATCCACAGTAGGTATTTGACAAAAACCTTTTACTACAAATCTAGCTTCATTAGGTTACTACCTTTCCATCTGCACTGATTTCGAAAGATCTACTTACTCCAAATGGGTTTTACCCTTTCAAGAGCATCCAGCAAAGTTCATAATTTGCTGGAGTGTGTGGAGTCCAACTTGGATCAATCGGAAGTCACTATTTCCTATAGCCTGTTGATAACTAGTAAGGTCATCATCATTATAATGTTGACCTTCTTGTCACCGTCTACGAGAAAACCAAAGTATCTCTCGGATGGCTGGGGTCACCTACTAAATCTGCGGAGTGGCTAAGGTTTGTCGGGTCCAATTGAATCCTTAGGTTCTACTAAATTTTTAGTAATCGTTTGTGGTTTTGGAATCACTTCCAGTTCTACCATACTTCCACTAATTTCTTTTGCAAAAAGATTCCTTTTATAAAAAGGTAGCAAGTCAAGAACAAATCAACTTTTAATCTTGAAAATGGAAGAAGTTAAACCCTTGCTAAATCTTGGGATAACCCACAAACTGCTCATTACTAAAATGTGCCTTGAGTATATCCGGATTCTGCTATCAACACGAACTAGATTCCTCCATATTTTATCAACCTTAAGATATGTTCTCATTCTATATCCATATAGAATCTCATGCACTAATTTAGATGGAACCAGATTCAAAAGTTAAGCAGCTGTGTCCAGTGCATATCCTAAAATGGAAAAGGGACCATATAACATTACTCATCATGGAGCGCACCCGCGGATGAGCAATCTGAGATAGAATCAAATTCTCAATTATACAACAGCGGAATACCTAGCGTAATTATGCACATCTTCGATCACTTCGAAGAATCTTGATACTTTCAACGTCTGGTTCTCTACTTTATTCTTATATCTATGAACTTCTCAAAATCTTTGGATTTTGCATTTCAACAAGAATTCGTGTCTAAACCCAGAGAACATATAGGTAATACGGAATGAAGTATGAGTACCAACCCCTTGTCCATAAGGACATCGGACAACATACATTACTTTGAATAAGTCATATGAGTATACTAACTCAAACTCTGTGGGTTGTAAATTGATAGCTGTATTTTGATTAAGAACGTATATACCGTTATTCAATGCACCTTACCTAATCATCAACTGATAAAGGTAAATGTTCAAAACATATTTTCAAAATTTATATCCTACTTTATCAAGATAATGAGAGAGACATCAGTTTTTTTTAAAAAATTGGTGCATAATAACAGCAATTCAAAACCAAATATTTGTCGTTAGGCAAATCCAGGTGATTGTCCCCAATAACACCAATTGCTACGAATTCTGACATTGAGAATCAAATCATCCTTTTCCAATACTCTACTCCTTCGCAGTATCTGTAAAGCCCTACATATATGGGATTCTCATCCGGTATCCACATATCCATGAGTTAGAATTAATTGAGAAACAGTTTTCGATTACAACCACACAAGGAAAACTGAAATATAAAAAATGTTTCAAGGAGTTGGCCAGGTATTCCAAGTAATGCCTCTTCCATCGTCCATATTCATTACACTAGTTGCAATTTCCTTTGCCTTCATTCCAACCTCTTCATATGTCTCTACATCTTACCTTCTGTATACCATACTTAGGCTAGTTGGTTTTCTTCCTTCCCTACCTTTCAGCATCAGTCTAAGGTTTCGAAAAAGACTATCCAAGAATCGTAACATGTGCTCTCCTAATACAAGAAGCTCTCAACCTGAGAGAAATTAAAGGGAAAAGACAACAGAATTATACAATTCAATTTCTCCATAACCAGTGGCCATCCTCGGACTGAAGCAATTTCTTCGAGTTCGTATGTAACTATACGATATGGCATTTCCAAACAATATGAATTTTCGTAGTGATACGGAGTGTTCTAGAGAAAGCAAAGGGGATGTAGGAGCGGCAGGAATATATGTGACTTTGTCGTGAACCATGACAATCCAAAGCCAGATTGTAAAAATGTTCGGTTAACTTGGTTAACGAGTTTTGGTTTAAGGTCGGTCATGGTCGCAAATCAGAGAGAAAAGAAACATTCAGCGTGCGCTCTTGCAAGATTAGATTGGTTTATTAATTTATCTAATCAGGAGGGCTCCCACTATTACATCGAAGGAAGCTCCCCGTGTTTTCGCACGGACCTAATTAAATAACCCAGTTTCCACAGAGACATAACCCCGTTAACACCTTTATAGACACCTAATAGGTTAGCTGGTTGTGGAGTGAAAAATCTCCCGAGAATAACACCTACTCACAGTGGGAATCGGGACCCAACTATCATCGTGTGATAACTTTGATGGAAGCTAACAAGTCACTGCATTCCAGAAGGTATGCATACACCTGGCAGGTTTCCCTTATATTTGAAACTCCCGATATAGTTTTTACTCCTGACGGCTTATGACCTTGACGGAGTCAACAAACCATAAATCGCCAGTCTAGTTTAACCCGTCATTATCTTAATTAATTTAGATCCACCCGTACAACTCTAGACGGAGTCAACAAGATCGTACGACTGTCCTAACCAATCGCATCGCATGCTATAAACAAGCACCACTTAGCTACCGTACACTACGCCTTGACGGAGTCAACAAACGCAGCACGAATACTAAGCACTACTCGTAGGAAATGACAGAAGGCTACGACTGGTTTTTAAGAAGGCCCTGAACGTAATGAACTTAATATCGTTAAAGGAACCTAGTGGTTTTGAAAAGGAGTGTTTTATGCTCCGTTTTTAAAACGAGTGGTTTTGAAGAAAAACGAGTTGTTTATAGTAACATAAACTTTTGCTTAAGAGCGAACTCCCCGTAAAAGGATCAAGGTTCTTTCCTCATTGAATGAGGTGCATGATATTCAGGATCAAGGCTCTTTCCTAATTGAATGAGGTGCATAATATTCTTAACCGCCTCTATGCAAAGCAAAAGAATATGACTATAATTTCTTTTGAAAAAGTTGGCTTCTACAATATCATTTTAGGTTTATTTCTTTGCATTAAACATATAATGCAGTCCCATCATTTAAGTTCTTAGTCACACCAAAAACAACCAAAATAGCATACTTTTATATGCCATCCGCATTCGCCACAGGGCTAGCGCGGATGTAAAACATATATCTAATATATATATATATATATATATATATCACATGCATGTAATAATATCACAGGAATGCGGCAAACAAAATGGAATAGTGGATAAAATAGAAGCCCCGTGTTTCATTTAAGCCGCAAATAAAACGTGGCGTTCCCCGTTCGTGTGGATAGCCCGTACAACATCGAACCAAGACCCCTACGAGCGCGACAAGCCACCCGCCAATCCTAGAAACAGGGCAACACAGCCTCAATGTCATGAGTGGGTCATCCGGCACTTTCAAGAATCCGGTAACTTGAGCACTCCTCCTTGGATCTATCCTAGAACCCCTAAAGTCGGCGAGCAACCCGCCAATTCTAGAGCGAGACGGCCCGGTCTCATCACCATGAGATGGCCACCTACCGCACTCTAGAACCCAGCGACTCGAGCACTTCTCTGCGGGTTAATTCTAGTACATGTAATGAAATATAAACAAAGGCAACAACGTCCGCATCTTGGACGTGTCCCAATAAAAGAATATACATCAAGTGGCAACGACAGCCACAGTCCGGTCGCTCGTTCCGAATAAATGAATATACAACAATATTGTACATGCATCATCACACGAAGGGTTATCCGTCACGACAATCCGGCTAAACCATCACAATGATAAATACACACCAACATAACAAGCAACATATGTGTAATCTCGTCTAATTGAACATATAACAGTTGGACGACGTTTAACACATCAATAAATACAAATAATAAACGATGCTATAGTTTCGATCGAAAAGTTTTCCATGTTTCCCGAAAACAAAGATAAAACAAACTGAAATCTGGGCAAATTTGACATGTATCAAAAATCTTATTTCCTGAGTTTCAAGTCCCTGTACAAAGATCGAGGCAAACCATGCTGGTTTGGCCAACCCAGGCGGCCAGACCACTATAGTTTTGCCACGTTCTTTGCACCAATCACTTTAGTTTAAATACCAGTGCATTGGCATATTTCAAATAATTTTCAGAGCGACATTTTGAAATCGAACAGAGACTTGAAAACGGAAATAGATACGGCTAAATTCTCGGTTTCGAATCTATTGCATCGTTTAAATCTAGTTCTAATGTTTGGTGGGCTCTGATACCATGTTAGTAGTGTTAGTTATATGTATGCCCTAGAGGCCATTACTGTATATTGGATGTATATTGTAGTGGATGCTGGGACGTATATAGGGAGGACTTTCTTGCTCGACATGCTAGTATGCTATCTGGTTGATCCTTACCTTAACGTGTACGTTGATTGTCTCTCTGTTACATGTTGGTAAAGCCCTTAGGATGTGTACTTGACTACCTGGACTATGATGCGGATCATACAAGTGGGGACATGGTAGTCCATAAGTACATTCTTCAAAGTCCCTAGTCGTGGGTGTATCGAGACGGGGCATCGATATACCAGAGTAGACTAGCGTGTACCTTCTCGACCCATACAGATGGGCGATGGATGATCCCATATCCATCAGTGTTTGACATCAGAGATGCTATACGGGTGCTCAGTAGAGACTGGGTACACTGGACGGACTCGCCGAGAACTCCTAGATGGTATTATACCTCACGCCAGATGGCAGTTCTCTGGTGACACTGGTACAGAGTAGTCTGTTGACCTGAGATTGTCATAGAGTCTTGTGTGGTTCCCACTGTGCTTTGATTTCCATCTTACCACGTCCAAGAGGGCGTGCAAAACGGTGGTTTTTGGGTACAGTCCCGAGTCACATGGAGGCAATGAATGATAGGAGGGGATTCGTCTCTCCCGGTATAGGGGGTTGATGTTGCGCTGTGTTCGATTGGCTATAACAGGAAATCCCTGGCCAGGGTTGCTGAGATTTACTGGTAAGTGTTACCAGTAGTTTCCCGAATTGTTATAGACCTCATATCGACACGACTTATCGAGCTATTGGGGTCTGACGTTTACCACCCCTAGGCAAGATATGCGACATATCAGACGACGAGACCGGACTGTACAGTAGTGTTACTGGTTGGATTCACTGGAGTGTGAGCGGGCTTGCTCGTCGATCTTCTGATCGCTCAATACCCGGGTGGCCGTTACGTTTAGCAGACCGCTTGCGGCTTGTGGGTGTTTGATATGATCATCACCTGCTGCCGGCGTATTGACGAGTCTTTAGAGTCCTACACAGAGGTTTCCTGGCTCAAGCAAAACGAAATAGGAGCGCATATGAGATATGTGCGGGACCGAGAATAATGCGTGTATGTGATGCCGTATTCCATTCTCGCGATCAATGTGTCGAATGGTTGTATGCGATATAACCTAGTTATCGAATCAAGGATTGATTCGATAAACCGATACATTGGATATTAGTCGGTTGTATACGATATGACCGGATCGTTAAATCAAGTGTTGATTTAATGATTTAATGCATAATTATATATTTGATATATTACTTTGCAGTAACTAGTATTGGTTCACTTTAAATGGATTTTCTCACTTGGTTTGTGCACATTGTATATGTGATATACTTTTGTACACAAGATTGTATCATGTTTGATGATACATGCTTTTTAGGTTAAGTGTAAAGAATTAACCATGGTTAAGTTGTTGATTAGGGTTTTTACTTATTCATTTGTCTTATTTATTTATTCATTTTGAATAAATTGAAAGATAAATGAATGGTGGCTTCTTTTGTTTTTAGTTGAAGCTTTGACTAATTGACCTTTTTGTTCTCATCCTTAACCCTAACCATTCAACATAACCTTAGTCAATTCTCTACACTTAACTAAGGTTAAGATTATGATAAGTATTGTTTTTTATTATCATAACTTTATCTTCTTCTTCTTCATTTTTCTTCAAGTGAAGAAAGCTTGCCTCCATCAATGGCAAGTGATGAAAAAGAGTGAGAAATCCAATTCTAAAGTCTACCCACTTCCTATTTCTTCATCCTCTACCTCTTGCCAAGTAGTAGAGTGTGTTTCCTTCACAAGTTTTCATGGCTTGGTGAAGGTGGAGCTTGATCTAGCGATGCCTCGACGTAGATCATCTTCGGCATGGACATCGACGACCTAGCTCGCCATTTCTCCGACGAAGCCGACGCTAGAGCCCGGGAATTCATTTGGACAGCGAGGGGACTTCGTTGCGGAGCTATGGAGGTGGAGCACCGGATCTACAAAGGTTGTATTTCCGTATTATTTTAGTTAAGTGTTAACTAGTTAGCTTTTTCGCCTAGATTTCTAGCCAACGATCCGTAGTCGGGTTTCTCGGCACCCATAATTTTTGAAATTGGCATGTTCGATGCCTTGTGAGACCTCTAGTGTGTGCCTAGGAACCCTACAGTGGTATCAGAGCCTAGCTAGAGCCTTAGGCGAAGTCTTGACGACGTTTGAATTCCGAACGAACCCGAAACCCCAATACAAATTGCTCTCTGGACAATTTTCAAAATCGTGGTTTTTTCCAGATTAAAAATATTCAGAAAAATAAGCAGGAAGATCTAAGGATAACTGCAAAATTCGAGCACCTAATTCCTTAATCTCACCGCGGATCCGCGGCATGAGCTTGCTCATGCGGCGGTTCCGCGGCCACTTTGTCTTTTTGTGCATCGAAATTTGCACCTTAATCCTTAATTTTCAGTGCTGGTTTTTCTGGGAATTTTTAATATTTTTTCAAGAGTTGAATGTTTTGGGTTGTTTTGGGGATTCGAATGTTCGATCGGATTATCAAATTTTGTCTGTGTGTCTTTCCGGATAAATTTTAGAATATGTTAAAAAGTTCAACCGGATAAAAATACCCAATTTTTCCCCTGTCGGGAAATTTCCAAGTGTTGGATTTTTCCGTAGTTTAACGACGTTCTAAGTAGTGCAAGTAACGCGATGGACCCTCTAGAAGACAACAAACCTTAACTCGATTATGTGACCGTCTTGAACTGCCCTTTGAACCTTCGGGTTTGGGGCAGTACGGCGTGCCACATGTGAGGCGTTGGCTTGACCCTTCTACGGCTGGACCGTTGGTACTGAGGCACGAACTGAATGTTGTTAGACTTATTTCATGTGTTGAGCTGTTTCGGGAAAACTTGGGTGTTTGAATGTTCAATCGGAAAGTTTAACATTTTCTGTTTATCCAGAATGTGATACAACAATTGGAATTCACAAAAGTTATGTGATAACTGAATGAATGTTATAAACATAGCAGTTTAGTCTCACTTGATCGGTTGCCACGGAATTTTGATGTGATCAAAAGTCCGTCGCAATCACGTAGCGTACGCGGATACTCGCCTGGTAAACTTAATAGACAGCCTCACTCCATAGCCCCGACCAAGTGACTG
Organism: Agapanthus africanus; assembly: GCA_030015575.1. Classification (NCBI taxonomy): domain Eukaryota; kingdom Viridiplantae; phylum Streptophyta; class Magnoliopsida; order Asparagales; family Amaryllidaceae; genus Agapanthus; species Agapanthus africanus. Next base: position 617,731,680 of record JASDDO010000022.1, read on the forward strand.
TAGGAGAACCCCGTCGCCGAAAGCATCCGTTCGGGTGCTCGCGGCAGCGGTGTTCCGCCTTGGTGCACTTCGTCGACGGCAACGGGGGTGCGGCCGTCTACTGAAGTTTGCGACGAGCATTCGATCAGAATGTCGGGAATATTGTTGAATTGCCCGACTTGATATTGAAAAGAGTTTTCGATAATGAGACTAAAATGCGGGGTTTATAATTGTTAGGCATGCGATGTCTAAGGAATTCATTTGGTCAGGCATGCGATGTCAGAGGAGGTTGCGGATTCCAACTGTTGTAGTTTTACACTTTCTTTTCTGTGACCGTAAGTGTAATATGTGATATCGCCGGTTTCGTTGCTATATGTCAACGACAATTGGGATGCGCATATTTACTTACGTTGATGACATGTGATGTTATGTGTTGCTGGATATGTTATATTGGATCGTCGTGTTCGAATAGCCGGGGGTTTTTTATGTGAGATGAGTGTTTTTCATTTTCATTCATGTAAAAACTTGTATGTAATATTCTTTTATTGGGGAAGTTGTCACCTTTTGTATATTATTTACTTTTCCGCACTAGGATAGACCCAAGGAGGAGGGCACAAGTAACCGGGTTCTGGAGTCCAGTGGGAGGCCAACTCGAGGAGTCGAGGCCGGGTCTCCTAACTCTAGAATTGGTAGGGTTGCTTGCCGCTCTCGTAGGGGTCTAGGGGTGTGGGTTTAGCTATTCATCACGACCGTGGAATCCGTGTTTTATACTGGCTCGTATTGAAAACACGGACGTCCTAGTATATCCAATATTTCATATGTTTCTTCTGCTGCGATATATGTGATGTGATCATGTGATGTTCTGTGATAGATACAGTATATAGTATATATGATATATTATATAGGCGTTACTTATGTTTTACACCCCCGCTAGCCCTGCCCCGCTCTGCCGTTAGTTACCTAACCTAACGGTGCACGAGGGGACATCGAGGCGAATGCGGATGGCATAAGTGTACGTCGTATTTATCTGTGATGTTTAGGTATTTAAATGATGGGACTTCATTAATGTGATTAATGAAATAAAAGAAACCTAAGATGTTGTAGAATCGAATTTCAAAATAAAACAGGTAGCTACAGTTCTTGCTTTGCACAGAAGTATATGTGATATATCCTGCACCTTATTCGATAAGGAAAGGACCGAGATCCCTTCACCGGGAGTGACTCCTTTAGCAATAACTGGCAAATGCTACACACTCGGTTTGTCTTTTGATTGCTTTTAAGAGTTTTTGCTTTGCACAGTGATATATATGATATATCCCGCACCTCATTCGACGAGGAAAGGACCGACGATCCCTTCACCGGGAGTGACTCCTTTAGCAAAACTAGAAAAGCCTCAAAAGCACTCCATTTTTAAAATCATTTGATTCTACAACGATATCGAGTTCATTACGCAATAGGTTTTCAGAAAAACCTGTCGTAGCCCTCCGTCATTTCAGATAAGTCCTATTTAGTATTCGTGCTACGTTTGTTGGCATGCGTCAAGGCGTAGTGTGCGGTAGCTAACTAGTATTTATCTGCTTATACATATGATGCAGATTAGATTAGGGTAGTCGTGCGACTTTGTTGGCCTGCGTCAAAGGTCGTGCGGGTGGATTTAATTCAATCAGGAAATGACGGGTTGAACTTGACTAGCGGACTATGGTTTGTTGGCCTGCGTCAAGTTCATAGGACGCTAGGGGCAAAATATTATCGGGAATTTCAAGAGTTGAAATTTGCAATGAGATTGCATACCTTCTATGAGATAGTTGGATCCCGATACCCGCTGCGAGTAAGAGTTACTCCTGGGAGAGTTTTACACATTACAATTAGCCGATCAAGTAGGTGTCTAGAAAGGTGTTAACGAGGTTATGCCTCTGGGAAAACGAGGTTTACATTAATTAGGTTCGTGCGAAAGCACGGGGGACCTCCCTCAAAGTACCGACACTGGCCTGGCTGAAAGATTGGCGAACTTGTAGTGTGTAATTAATCCCGGCTAGTCTTTCCTTTTAGGGTTTGAAGGAAGATATGATAAAAAGCAGTGGGAGCCATCCTGATTAGATAAAATAATAACCAATATATTCTTGCAAGAGCGCACGCTGAGTGTTTTCTTCTCTCTCTCCTGGTAGCGACCATATCACGCCTTAATCAAGATAATAATACGGATCATTGACCAAACCCGCTTGTTATACTGAGCTGGGGAACGTTGGTCCCGCTCCAACTTATAATTGTTATAAGACAGCAGGAAATTGGGGAATACCAGATTTCCCGTGCCGCCCAAACGAAGAGAGTGCATGCTGATGCATCATCTTCGGGTGTGTTAATTATACAGAACTGTTTCTCAGTATCCTCCGTATCCTGGGTATATGATACCGGATCAGGATCCCAGATATGTAATATGTTACATAGGGCTACAAAAAGGTAGAAAAACTGAGAACGGGTGATAAGTTTCATGAGGCAGAAAACGGGGCAAGTGTTGCAGCCAAGTCTGTCGGTCACTGTCACCCTGTATTACCAATACATTGATTCTGAACGAATGTTATTAGATACCGAACCTGATATACAAAATCATATCTGTCTCTTTATTAGTAAAGAAATGATAAAATTTTGTATTGTTGGATAATGTTTTGAACATTTCCTATATCAAAAGTTGATCGGTTCAGGCACGTTATCTAAAAGCATTGATGTTCTAAATCAAACTACAGTTCTTAGTATATGGAACACACACAAGAGGAAGAGTTCATAAATGAACGGATCCTTCTTTTGGTATTGTAGACTAGGTCATATCAATACGACCCGACTAGCTGAAGTTACATCTAGATGCATATTTAAATCAGTTTGATTTTACATCTTGTGAAACTTGCCAGTCATGTCACAAAGATAAGATGACCACAGCTCTGTTTATTGGAAACAGAGAAAGAGTTAGTGAACTCTTGGGATGATACATGTTGATGTATGTAAGGTCCCCTGTCTACACATGCCAGGAATGGTTCTTTATACTTCATTACGTTCTCTGATGATCTCTCAAGATTTAGACATATGTTCATGTTGAAACACAAGTCCGAATCTTTTGAGATATTCACAGAATATAAGTTAGAAGTAGAGAACCAGAATACGGGTATAAGTATTATGTCCTATGATGAGATCAAGGAGGAGAATACTTGAGTACGAAATTTCTGGACTATTCTAAAGGAGAATGAGATTCTCTCTCAGCATTACTCCTCCGTATACACCATAGCACGATGATATGTCGGGACGGAGCAGATACACCCTATTTGATATGGTGTGCTCTATGATGAGTACTACTGAGTTACCTTTTTCCTATTGGGTGTTATGCACTTGAGAAGTTGCATACCTATTGAATTAGGTTCAAATCAAATCTGTTGTCTACCACTTCATATTTGATATGGTATAGGAAGAGCCCATATCTTAAGTTAGTTAAGATTTGGGGTTGTCCGGCCTATGTCTAAAAGCAAAATCCGGACAAGCTCGAGGCAAGGTCTGTTATGTAGAACTGGAAATGTTCCAGCTATACAAACTGCAGCAGATGATTTGATAGAACCAAAGGATTCAGTAGAAACCAACGAACCTCAGCCTCTCCGCCGATCTAGTAGGGTTCCTCACCCACCTGAGAGTTACTTCGGTTTCTCTATGACAGTGGGAGCGAGGATTGCATCATGAGATGATGACCCAACTAGTTTCGAGCTGGCCATCAGGAGTGGGACTCTGTAAGAATGGCTGGATGCTTAGTGATCTGAGATGGGATCCTTATACACCAACAAAGTATGGACTTTGGTTGCTATATCTGAAGGGTTAAATCCCCATCAGGAGCAAATATATCTTGAGAAGATTACTTGGTGTAAATGGAAAGGTTGAGACTTTCAAAGCTGGACTTGTTAAAAGTTTTCGTCATTGACCAGGCGTGGATAATGATGAAACCTTTTCCAGTACCTATGCTTAAGTCCATCCAGATCCTACTTGCCACGGCTACATACCATGACTACGATATCTGGTGGTTGGGTGTCATGACAGCTTTTCTAAATGATGTTTTAGAAGAGAGCGTCTATAAGTACACAGCCAGAGGGCCTCGCAGACAGTGGGAGCAGCGGAAACATGTGCAAGATGCTTTATAGGATAAAGCAGGCATCGCGGAGTTGGAACATCTGTTTTGATGAAGTAGTCAAAGAGTTTGACATCATCAAAATGGTAGATGAACCTTGTATATACAAAAAGGTAGTAGGGAGTATGGTGGTGATCCTCGTAGAGTACGTGGATGACATACTCTTGATAGGGAAAGAGTTTCCTATGCTACGCTCGATCAATCTCCGTTTATCACAAAGATTCTCCATATAGGATCAAAGTGATACCTACTAAATCCTGGATTTTGGATCTATGAGATAGATCTAATTGGATGTTAGGATACTCACTAGTAGTAGTGAGATGGTATCAATCGATCCTAGGGAGAATCACTGGAAGTGTTCCAGGGTGATAAAGACGACTGAATGTCAGTCGCAGGCATTGTCTTTACCCTCATAAAAGGGACGGTATGTTGGAAGAGTTCCAAGCTAGATACCGTGACATACTAGACGATAAAGGCTGGATACATCGCTGCTTAAGATGCTACCAAAGAGGCTGTTTGGATGTATATTAGTTCATGAGATGAACTTAGTTCCTACCATTGTGTGACAATGGAGTTGAGGCTTATGCCAGGAATCCCCGTCCCATCAGTGATCCAGACATATTCTAAGGCAGTATCACCTGATCGTGGAGATGGTTGATCTCCATGGTGATCAAGGTAAGGAGAGCAGACTCAGAAGACAACACGGCGGATCCACTCACGAAGGCCTATTCCCAGAGAGAGACTTTTAAGGGATGGTTGAGTATGAGATACTACAACCACTGCTACAGATGGCCCTAGTGCAAGTGGGAGATTGTTAGTTATATGTATGCCCTAGATGCCATTACTGTACATTGGATGTATATTGTAGTGGATGCTGGGACGTATATAGGGAGGACTTTCTTGCTCGACATGATAGTATGCTATCTGGTTGATCCTTACCTTAACGTGTATGTTGATTGTCTCTCTGTTACATGTTGGTAAAGCCCTTAGGATGTGTACTTGACTACCTGGACTATGATGCGGATCATACAAGTGGGGACATGGTAGTCCATAAGTACATTCTTCAAAGTCCCTAGTCGTGGGTGTATCGAGACGGGGCATCGATATACCAGAGTAGACTAGCGTGTACCTTCTCGACCCATACAGATGGGCGATGGATAATCCCATATCCATCGGTGTTTGACATCAGAAATGCTATACGGGTGCTCAGTAGAGACTGGGTACACTGGACGGACTCGCCGAGAACTCCCAGATGGTATTATACCTCACGTCAGACGGCAGTTCTCTGGTGACACTGGTACAGAATAGTCTGTTGACCCGAGACCGTCATAGAGTCTTGTGTGGTTCCCACTGTGCTTTGATTTCCATCTTACCACGTCCAAGAGGGCGTGCAAAACGGTGGTTTTTGGGTACAGTCCCGAGTCACATGGAGGCAATGAATGATAGGAGGGGATTCGTCTCTCCCGGTATAGGGGGTTGATGTTGCGCTGTGTTCGATTGGCTATAACAGGAAATCCCTGGCCAGGGTTGCTGAGATTTACTGGTAAGTGTTACCAGTAGTTTCCCGAATTGTTATAGACCTCATATCGACACGACTTATCGAGCTATTGGGGTCTGACGTTTACCACCCCTAGGCAAGATATGCGACATATCAGACGACGAGACCGGACTGTACAGTAGTGTTACTGGTTGGATTCACTGGAGTGTGAGCGGGCTTGCTCGTCGATCTTCTGATCGCTCAATACCCGGGTGGCCGTTACGTTTAGCAGACCGCTTGCGGCTTGTGGGTGTTTGATATGATCATCACCTGCTGCCGGCGTATTGACGAGTCTTTAGAGTCCTACACAGAGGTTTCCTGGCTCAAGCAAAACGAAATAGGAGCGCATATGAGATATGTGCGGGACCGAGAATAATGCGTGTATGTGATGCCGTATTCCATTCTCGCGATCAATGTGTCGAATGGTTGTATGCGATATAACCTAGTTATCGAATCAAGGATTGATTCGATAAACCGATACATTGGATATTAGTCGGTTGTATACGATATGACCGGATCGTTAAATCAAGTGTTGATTTAATGATTTAATGCATAATTATATATTTGATATATTACTTTGCAGTAACTAGTATTGGTTCACTTTAAATGGATTTTCTCACTTGGTTTGTGCACATTGTATATGTGATATACTTTTGTACACAAGATTGTATCATGTTTGATGATACATGCTTTTTAGGTTAAGTGTAAAGAATTAACCATGGTTAAGTTGTTGATTAGGGTTTTTACTTATTCATTTGTCTTATTTATTTATTCATTTTGAATAAATTGAAAGATAAATGAATGGTGGCTTCTTTTGTTTTTAGTTGAAGCTTTGACTAATTGACCTTTTTGTTCTCATCCTTAACCCTAACCATTCAACATAACCTTAGTCAATTCTCTACACTTAACTAAGGTTAAGATTATGATAAGTATTGTTTTTTATTATCATAACTTTATCTTCTTCTTCTTCTTCATTTTTCTTCAAGTGAAGAAAGCTTGCCTCCATCAATGGCAAGTGATGAAAAAGAGTGAGAAATCCAATTCTAAAGTCTACCCACTTCCTATTTCTTCATCCTCTACCTCTTACCAAGTAGTAGAATGTGTTTCCTTCACAAGTTTTCATGGCTTGGTGAAGGTGGAGCTTGATCTAGCGATGCCTCGACGTAAATCATCTTCGGCATGGACATCGACGACCTAGCTCGCCATTTCTCCGACGAAGCCGACGCTAGAACCCGGGAATTCATTTGGACAGCGAGGGGGCTTCGTTGCGGAGCTATGGAGGTGGAGCACCGGATCTACAAAGGTTGTATTTCCGTATTCTTTTAGTTAAGTGTTAACTAGTTAGCTTTTTCACCTAGATTTCTAGCCAACGATCCGTAGTCGGGTTTCTCGGCACCCATAATTTTTGAAATTGGCATGTTCGATGCCTTGTGAGACCTCTAGTGGTGCCTAGGAACCCTATAAGTAGATCATAGGACTCGCGCCGCTACACTCGCGGCCAAGACAAAAGCGAAAACAAAAAATTTTAAGCAAGCACTAGGAATCACAACCTAGAAATCTTTCCAAATACTAAACTAGCAAACATAAAGAAGAGATCTATCTACTATGTTGCGAACATACAACCTTTGTAGTGTGTACATCCAATCGTGGAAGACCTCGTCTAGGCTCTTAGATCGTCGGGAACGAGCTTGAGAGGCGATCTCCCTTACCGAAGATGATCCACACGAGAGAATCCGATCCAAGCTTCAGTTTCGCTCCAAAGTGAACTTTAAGAAAACAACTGACACGCTAGACTTGCTAAGAATAGAGTGTGAGAGAAGTAGGAATTAATAGTGTTTCAAAGGCGGAGGCGTTAGGCGAAGCGTTCGACTCTCGGCTATGTGAGACATTACGCCTCAAGACGTGAGATGTAAGCTTCACGATTTTCGTATTTTTATTAATTATAAATATAAAGAAAGAAAGCAAATTCAGAATATAAGATAATATTATGGTCTTGCTTCACTTATATGCCAAAACAAAGATGTCCTTAATATAATAAATTATGGATGTTAGTTAATATTTAATATTAATATAGCTTTATAGTATAGTTTTAATTTTTAAATTATCAATGACTACTGAATCTTTGTTTACTTGTGTAGGGAAAGAGAAAAAGAAAGATTGAAATGTTGTGTACTGCTTTATTAGCCCAAAGCCCAAATCCAATAACCTATCCCTTTGTAACTCACTTATTACATCACCACAAAGAAAAAAACTCTGGTGCTTTCTCGCGTAGGTTTCCTGCGCCGCCAACAATGGAAGAACGAAATTTTCTTCTCTCACAGCACCTTCAAAGCCTTGATCTCACTGCCAATCCTTGCCTTCTAGCCTCGATCTCGCTGCCAACTTGTGCAGCACCTTCGATCCTCTCCTCCTAGACTCGATTCCGTTGCCAACTTGTAATTTAGAAGACAAAATCAACAATCCAGGTTAGAATTTAAGCTTTTTCTGGTTTTTTCCAAACAAAGAAGCGTACGCTTCACGATTGAAGCATACGCTTCGTCCGCCTCAATAAAGCCTCGTGAATGAAGCGTACGGTTCAAGGGAAGGTCTCGCCTCTCCTTTACGCTCCAAGGCGAACCCCTAGCCATTCGCCCCGAGGCGCGTGCGTCATAAACGGCTTCAAAAACACTGCGGAATTATCACTTTCATTTTTCTCTTATATCCAATCTCAAGAGAGAGCTCAACACATGAGCAAGAAAGAAAAGAGGAAAGAGTGCCATAACATAATGAATGAGAGATATTTTTCAGAGGAAAGAGTGCCATAACATAATGAATGAGAGATATTTTTCAACCATGAAAAATATCTTGAAAAATATAACCATTTTCCAAATAAAATAACCATGCCCGTACCTCTCAACCATCCTATACACCTCACCCTCCACGTCATTTCCTTTATTTTCTAAAAAGAAAATAACAAATAAGGTGTCCTTCTAGAAGTATCTTTGTATACATACATAATACCCGGTATATGTATCGTCTACATATACGCGCATCCGTATAAAAATACGTATAGCCTAGAGAGAAAATGAATAGTGAACATAATATTTGAATATATATATATGTATGTTATTAAATCAAAACCGGATTTAATAATCCGGCTTAAACCTAAGTCGGCTAGTATTATCAAATGCCCGACTAAAGTACGTGTAGCTAGTACACGTATTTAATTAGACCCCTGCACGTATCAGCATACAACCACTACATCGTATCGTCTGAACTGGAAAAACCCTCTGTGTGGAACTCTAAAAACTCAACAATACGCCGGCGGTGAGTTACCGGATAAATCCATAACCACAAGAACGTCAACGGCACTAGCTGTACGTAACGGCTACGCACCTAATGTCAAAATGGAGGTCGACAATCAAGTCTGTCTGTACCCTACTGAGCCTGTAAGTGACAATCTCCGTACAGTTCGGTCTCTTCGTTTAAAAGTGCCGTATACCGGGTCTAGGGGGTAGAAGTCGTCAGACCCCTAATAACCCGATAAGTCGTGCCGATGTCAGGCTTATGACCAATCGAGAAACTACTGATCTCCTATCAGTAAATCTTATCTACCCTGGTCAGGGACTTATGGTGATGGCCAACCGAACACGGTGCGACATTAACTCCTTATACCGGGGAAGACAAATCCCTTCCGATCACTCCTTGTCTCCATGTGGCTCGGGACTGTACCCAACTAAAACCTGTTTGCACGACTCAGTAGAGCCGTGGTAGGGTAGTAATCAAAGTACAGTGAGAACTCACACGAGATAAATGATGATCTCAGGTTTACAGACTACCATGTACACATGTCACCAGAGAACTGATATCTGACTATAGATATAATACCATCTAGGAGTTCTCGGCGAGTCCGTTCGGTGCTCATCTCCAGTGAACACATGTATACAATTTTTGGTGGCATACACCAGTGGAGTGGCTGTGAGACCGGCCATCGCCCCTCGTCGGATCAAGAAACGCATACACTAGTCTACTATGGAATATCGATGCTCAGTCTCGATACTCCCACGACTAGAAATATTTAAGGATATGCTTATGGATTACCCAGCTCTCACAAGTATGATCGCCATTATAACGTTGATAGTCAAGTAAGGATCCTACGGGCGTTATCATTATGTATTAGCGACACGTAATAGCAAGTAAAACATATACACATAAATGATAAAGACAAACCAGATAGCATACTATCATCTCGAGTAAGATTGTTCTACTTGTATAGACCATCCTTCAATTTCTATAATTACCTTGAGGGCACTTTATCCAAAGGGACCCCCTTGGGGATATCCTCTCTTTTCTCTCTTCCCTCTCATACACTCAAATATTATGAAATTTTCTAGCAGGGCGTTGTCCCGCACCCCACAAGGGGATGCTGCCCCCAGCCTGCTGACCCGGCAGCAGGACCCCCGTAAACTGCAAGGTCCCCGATATGTTCAAAGATGCCTAAAAATCATTTTCAAACATAAATGCACACATTCACAAAATGAGTTCGCATGATTCACACGACCTGTTAATCGAAGGTTCCCTCGTCTCAAAGCGTGGGGTAATTAACGACAGCTTTGTCTGTGGCTGTCGGAGATTAGAATCCCCATAATCAATAAACCCCCCGTCTATCCTAGACAGAGAGAATTTGTATACACCTAACAAGCGAGTGCATCCTACCTCATTGGGGTGACGAAAAGCACTCTACACTGATATCACACAGATTGCAAGTTGTTTTAAATTCATGCCAATGTAAATATAACATGCAAATGCAGATTATTATATTTTTAGAAAAGGCTTACATTGTTATGAATTTTAACCAAAAAAAGTTGTATCGATGAATAATCTTCATAATATCTAAAATTGCATATCAAACATCTAACAGCAGAACACCTATCTGATCGATAGATATTTCTTCCCATTAATCTTCATTACGTCGTCGATAAATCCAATTTCTTTTTTAAGACATCTATCACTTCTATTTCTTTATATACCACAAAGCTTAATATAAGGGTTTAAGATTAGTCTTCATTTCACGATCTAGTAAATAGGCAAGTAACTTCCTAATAGACAACGCAAGAAAGAATCATAGGAAATGCCTCTGCAAGATTTGTTTGCACCATGTACAATTCTTGAACCCTAAATATTTAATTAGGGTAAATTTTATATAGCACAATCCAACTTCCAATGTTTTTTATATAGCACCATTGAACTTTAAAAATGCAGTAAACCACCGTTGAGTTAATGTTGTATGAAAATGTTTCGGTTAACTCATTTAAGACATTAGTGGATTGATAACCCCAAAATGACCTTTTCCAAATGAAGCGAATTTGACATATTTTGACGAAATTACCTGAAGAATGCATCTTTCAATGGGGGTCTATGGCATTTTTAAAGTTCAATGGTGCTCTTTAAAAATCCTAAAGGTTTGATGGTGCTTCATAAAATTTTCCCAATTTAATTACACATGCATCATATGTGCAAACAAACTAGTAAACTATAGACAAGTAGATAAAGTTAATGATCTGGAAAAGAGGATGATAAATTGTATCAATTGTAATGAGATCGATTTATGAGAGTGACAAAATGTCTGGTGAAGAGAGCAATGCTCTCGAAATCTTGCCCCTGTTATCAACAATACAACATTCACTAGCATAATATATATAGGGAATTCATCCCCAAAAATAATAATACTTTCGAGAGAGATAGAAAGACGTACCTGCAATTTTCTACCAAGATTATAGCATATGTGGCTCAAACTTAAATACAGCATTATTAGAAGCCCACTGCACATTCCGCAAGTCATCCTCAACCAACAATGGTTGTAATGATTCATCGTCGTAGGTCACGGTCATTCTTTTAAGGGCACATGAATTCATCAAAAGGAACTTCATAAATTTGACAACGGACTCACTATTCAAGTTAACAAATTCTAAATCGACATATGAAAGGTGATGCTTTATGCAGTCTGGTACTCGATGTTTCTCCCAATATGAACCGTCAGCCTGACTCATGATTCCATATGGGTCATCCTGATCATAGCATCCAAAAGAGAATCAGCATGAACACAACAAACAGAGAGAGCAGATTGATAAAGGGCAATTTAATCATACTAACATAAACACTAAGTTGATATAAATTTGGAGCACCGCTAAGCAAGCAAGAGAGAATTGCAATCAGGTCTGCATTTGACAAACATATTGATAGAGACAACGTCCTCAGGTTCCGTAATTGATGATCTGAAGGAAGGCAATGCGGCATCTGGATCCTTTCTTTCACCAGGACTCGATGCTAAACAAAGGAAAATGATGTGAGAATTAAGAAAACAAAAATGCTACAATGATATTTGACAAGTGGGAAGAGAGTACAATGATATCAACCTCATCAAGGTAAGAATCTTGGTAAAGGATCAAACTGAGGGACTCAACCCGTGGAATATCCATCAGTATCTTAAGCAAATTGTAATCATCATGATCCACCACATTAAGTGGCCGCATAAAGCACCAAAGGGAGAGACCAAAGTCTTTGATGCTTGGAGCATCCTCCAACAAAATCGAAATCGGAAAGTCATCATAGACTTTTAATTCCACCAGTTTCGGTGCACGAACCACAATTTTTTTGAATCCTTCACAGAAGTCAAGGCTCAGAGATTCTAAAGCTCCACTGGAAGACATAATGAGATCAAGGTCAGAATCAGATACAAAGGACTGATAGAGGGAGATGGTTTTCATAGCTTTCCAACCTCCAAATCTTGGCGGAAGTTTCATCGCACATGATTTCAGATGCAAGGATTGAAGAGAGGAGCATAAAAAGATATGGACGGGGATGTTGTAAAAGGCTATCTTCTCATTCCAGATATTAAGTGATTCAAGAGAGTTACTGCAGATATGAAGGAAAAAGGTATTGAAGAGGAGGCTGTACTCATCGAAGAGGTTGAACGCTATCCGGCATCGGAGAATTGGGTGGCGAAGATGGGAGCTAGAGCGGGATAAGAGGATGTGGGCGGTCGAAGAGAGCCATCGCTTGGGATTGAATTTTTCAGAGTGTAACACCAGGTAATTTGGTGATGCGAGTGATGCTTTGAAGTCGATCCCGAGACATGCAACAAGATTGAGAGAAGGGAGAGCGAGCCAAAGGAATTTCCATCGATAAGAGAGGACAGAGGTTCTTGCGGCTTCATTTAAGGTGAGTAAGGAGAGGATGGAGATGAGTATAGGGTCCGGGAGATGGCTAATGTGGTCACTGTCAAGGCACCATTGCTTCTGCTGCTGCTGCATAGTGTAGAACTCTGCAAACTCACGTAAAAGAGGGTTAAGCAAATGACATTAATGATTCTATATTTATTATCAATGTACATTCTTCATGAAAAAAATTAGCAGCTACGTGAAATTATCAGATGGTCAACATCTCTAAACCCAGACACAAGACCACTCGGCTTTTATTTATTTTAGAACATCATTCTATCTTAAGCTTCATTTTGCTGCTCGTGGAAACGCTAAAAGTACCTACTCACCCAACATTGCACAAACAGAATAAGTTTTTACTTGTAGCACCCAAGGGTTAATAGCTAAATTTCTAATGTAATATTACCTTTGCTATGCTGTATAATCCCCCACACAATATCGATTCTCTCAGTCTCAAGACATGAGGATGCAACCCAAATTATTCACGTCCACTTCAAAACCTTATTTATAATTTATATGTCTGCTAGCTATTTTATCAGATAAACCTTGTTGTTTTCAAGATGACATATATTAAGAATTAGCTGAAGGAGGCAATTCTCCTACTTCTAGTCTTCTACATTGGCAATGCTGCTGTCATTATGGGAAAATTACATTTATGAACAACTTCCATTAACACAAATGAAATCCAAAGGGAAAAATATTCACGAGATCCTCTAATGGACCCGGACACAAGCCCGTTTATAATTGGGTCATACCTGTGTACGACTCATTCATCTATGTATGATTGTTGCTATAGGCACTGGCGGACCCACATTCAACCAAGAGGGGGAACATGTCCCTTCTCAAATTTCGGGAAAAAATGACCGAGTATTGGTTGTAATTAAAGTCGGATATTTTTGGATATATGGTATATATATTTACTTCTTCAAAATTAATCAATAACATATAGCTCAATTGGTAGTACATTTGATTCTATAATAAGAGTTCATGGGTTCAAATTCGACCGAAGCCGTTTTTTAATTTTAATTTTTTTAGTGTTTTTGAACAAAGGAAACATAGTTCCACATTAAAGACTTAAAAGAACTATAAACTTTAAATCAGACCATGTGGTCCAATTTATAAAGCCAAGATATATAATATTGCAAAAAATATTATTCTCATAGCAATTTAAACTTTTGTTCAATTATCAAATTGTATTGGTACAATGAAGTCAAGTATCGTAACAAAACTTTATTACGTATGGTTGCCGATGTGCCTCCTCTGACCCAAATTTCTGGATCCGCCCCTGGCAATAGGTGCATTGTTATAACTTAGAACCTTACAAGAGTTAACATATATAATTAAAAAATGGGTAATTGTAAAAAAACTGGCCTACTTTACCGCTGTCAAAAAATCCCTGCCCCAAAGAATATCGTCAAAAAAAACCTGGCGCATTCTTTCACCGTCAAAAATCTCCTGGGTGGCACATCTGTATAGTTTCCTACAATATCTAATTACCTGACATATCTAAATAGTTTGATGCAATATGTATACAGCCAGGGGCGGAGCCAAAGTGGGGGGGGGGGGGGCAACCCCCCAAAAAATCCAAAACTTTATTATATATCTATATATAAGAAAGTGTGTGTGTGTAATATATATATATATATATATAAAGATTTCAACACACCTGTGTGAATGAGAGGTTGTTATAGTGGGAAAGACTTAGGAATGTGGGCTCAAAGTGCTTTAGTTCGAATCTTTCTGGCTTTCATTTTTTTTCCATCTCCTTTTTATAGAAGGAATTTTGTCGTAGAATCCCTGTAGATTTCATAAAATTTCGAGCATAAAATAAGTATGTGTGTTTAATAGTAGTACAAAAGGAACAACAAATCCTTCTTTCCTTTTTTAATTTGTTTTGTAATTTCTCGTTTTTTAACATTAGAAAACAAGTCTTTTGTATAAAAGTTACACATCTATTTTGTATTAAATCTAGAAACATGTTTATAAAATTTTAGAGTATGGTTTCTTTCATATCTTGATAATTTCTGTCTATCTAGTCTTTTCTCCAAGGCTATATAAAACTTTGGCTTTGCCACTGAGTGCGTAGGTCCTTACCTTTTCAACAGCTATATGCTATAAAGATTGGTGTAATTAAGAGAGAAAATGCATGTGTAATTAAAGGTATGAAATAAAAGTTTCTATTCCTTTGTAAGTTTAGCTTTTTTATGCAATATTTCTATTTATGTTCAGAACTTCAAATTATTCAAAATCCACTAGCTATAACACTTTACTATCTTTTCAAATTCTTTACATTAGTCTAAATTGATTTATGGATGTGTCGATCAAGCAATATTTTGATATCGAAAAAAATCCAAGCATTATATAAAAGCCTTTTCATATATGGATATTGATTTTGTCCTGGCCCCCCACAACGATCAATTCCTGGCTCCGCCCTGTATACAACTAATTGACATATATGTATAGTTTCCTACAATTTGTGTGCAACTAAACTAGATATTGTAGGAAACTTCACACACACACACACACACACACACCCACGCACGCACGTCACCCGGGGGGTTTGACAGCGAAAGAATGCGCCGGGGTTTTTCGACAAGATTCATTGGGGCATGTGGTTTTTGACAGCAGTAAAGTTGGCTAGGGGGTTCTGACAATTGCCCCTTTAAAAATCAACTAGGACTATTAATAGTCTTATTTCTCAAATTTGCAACTACTATAAATTGAAAACCATAATCCACAGCTTATAAAAAAAATAACAAGAAGATAAAGTCCACAGCTACTAAGATAACTTAAAAATGGAATTGATGTCTGAAATGTTGAGTGTGTGATTATGTGTTACTTGGTAATGGGTAAAAAATATATAAAGTATTCACCAGTGTCCTCTAAACTCAGAATAAACAATTTCTGCGCAAAAGAAAATATTTCTGCAAAATTTCATACTAATCTCTACAAAAAAAAACATTCATATAGATCTTTATCAACATATTATAACCAAAAAACTAAAATTTGAGGTATTTGAACAAAAATTATACTGATAGAAATGTAAAAGAGAGCCTATTCTTATACCTCTGATCGAAACAGAACCAATAAGCAGATTGAATCAAGGCCGAAAGAAACAAGAAATGATAGCCATTATTATCAAAAGAATTTGTACAAAAAATTCGTTGAAAATGGAGGGTTTTTTAGGGTTTTGTGATTTGGAGAGAACAGGACTGAGAAATAAACGGGTTTGGGGCCAGAATAACCCGATATGAACACGTGAGAGGATTTTTGCTTTTCAACCCTTCAAATATTCCATTTTATTATTTACTCACGCAACCTAGCATCCCCAAACATTAAAACATATTTCATAAGATTTTCTAAAGTTCACTTCAAAACCCCACGGAGAAGTGGCCAAAAAATAAATCTTTTTTGGCAAATTCATAGGTCCTCTGGGTGTACGTGTGTGATGTGTGTGTATACAAGAAGCTCATTCAAAAGAAAAAAAAATCATAAATACGACATGATTGAAATGGATTTTGCAGTTTAAAAAATTCGGGTTATCTAAACTTCAAAGTTGAGATGATTTATAGTTTATGAAACTCCAATCCAATAAAGTTTTTTAAACTCCAAAATTTGAAGCGGGGCAAAAAAAAACCTCTTGTTATATAGTTTTGGTGATACCAAAATAATGTTAAAGTTTAGATAACTTGCATAATCAAACAAACCATCAAAATTAAACTTTTAAGTGAGAATTGCGGCATGCAAAATGCAAACCCGCCGCTTAAAAATAAGGCTAAATGGCAAGAAATATCCTTAACATTTACTCCAATGGCAGAAAATGCCCCTAACTTTATAAAACCGGCCATTTTCCCTCACTTTAATTGATTTCCAAAATGCCGTTTATATAAATATTTAATTAAAAATATTTCTTTTTCTCTCTTTCTTATATACCCTCATTATATTTTGATATTATCCACACCTTCCAAAATTCTTTAAGTTTTTTTTAAATAATCCCAAACTTATTAAGTGACTGTTAAGCTTATTTTTTCAATTTAATTTATTTTTTGGATACCAACTTTACTCCCATTATCATTGTCATCATCGTCTTCTTCTTCACAACCCGACAAAACCCCACCTTCTTCTTCTTTCTTCTCATTCCTTCGTCCCATTGCTTCTAATTTTCTTTTTTCCTCTTTGTTCTCATAAGTTCTTTATTTTTTCTCCTCTCCGCTGTTTAATTTCAAATTAAGAAATCCTAATATAAAAAAGCCCAAAATTTAGAAAAATACTAACCCAGAAGTAACCTAAAATTATGCAAATGCCAACATAAAAAAACTAAATCAATCAACACTGAGAAAATAGAACACCTAAATCAATAAAATCTTATAAGAAAACCTAGCTCGATCAAACAATTTTTGTTTTGAGAATTTGAAAGAGTGTAAGAAATTAGAAGCGATCTTTAGGATATTTACATTTTTTAATTGATTTCTATCTAAATTAACAATCATCTAATGATGTATTTTTAAAAAAGCTTAAAGAATTTTTTTAGGCATGACTAATATTAAAGAATAATGAGGCAACATCAAATGTGTATAGAATTTTAGATGGTATTTCAAAAAACCTTTGATGTAAGGGAAAAATGTTTCCTTATATCAGTTAAAGTTGGGGAGCGGAGGCTGGCAAAATGCTGGTTTTAAAAAGTCAGGGATATTTCATGCTGTTAAGGTAAATGTTAGGAGTATTTCTTACCATTTAGGTTAAAAATAAACCATGGTTATCCTCGCTGTTGACCGGAAACCGTAGGCAAAATTGCCCACATGCTTCCTCCTCTTAAATTCTGTTGCTCTTACAATAAACCTTTTTTTTCTCCGGAATAAATTCTCTAAAATAGAACATAGCCAGTTTAATTCCCAAAGATACACATTGAAAAATAATTAAATAAATAAATAACTATCCATAGGTGAGGATCTAACACCTGGGGTAATCAAAATTAGCAATTTCTTTTACAAAAGCATCAAGATCAATTAAATCTTCCGAAGCAACAAAATATCATTTGACCACTATGACTTAGAAAAAAATCAGATCAAACTACCAAACATAACATTATTCGAATCCTCAGCCAAAATTTCATCAAGAACTATAAATTCCAGAAATATACTTTCTGCAGAATCTTGAGTTCCACAGATTTCATACACATAACACCGTATACGCCAAGAATTTCCATTGAAAGACATTCAAAACATCGGAAATTACCCCCAAACACCAATCTGTTGCACAACAAACCCAAAGAACAATTTGCAACACCGAACAATTAGAGAAGAATAACAAATAGCGAAGGAGGAGAAGACAAAGCCAATGTAGCAACCATTAAAGCCACTGCAAAAACCAAAAGTACAACCATTATTTGGCCATGATCCTCATAAATGGGAACTCCCCAGATCATAACACGTGGCAGATGACGTGTCCCGGATTCACGGAAACAGGGCAAGCACCATACATTGGAGGCATCCTCGGGCTATCGTCCCGAGACATGACCCGACCTTCTATGGATCCCTTAACACTACTATGCTCGCCTTACAAATAACCATGGGCTCGCCTCCGAGCCCTCCTACACACTGAGCTTCCTCAGCCCTCATGGCTCGCCCCCGAGCAATCACAGAACCGAGCTTTCTCGGCCTCCCGCTCACTTTGAGCCTTCTGCCGAGCTAAGACTCTCCGGTTCTACCGAGCAACCAAGAACGCGGAGCCCAAACACCTCCACCGCGGCTCCGCGGATCTCGCCAGACGCGAGATATCCGCCACCCCCACGATCCCGCGTTCCACGCCGCTATAAATCCCCAGTTCCGTATATAATATTTTTCGTATATTTTTCAGATTTTTCTCGAATTTTTCTATTTTTTATACTTTACATATTTTTTTATTCTTTATTTAATTCCTAACCTAAACTCTAAACCCAACCCAAACCCAATCCTAACCCTACCCGACCCGTGCTCACCATACCCGACCCGAACCCCTCACCCACTCCTCTTCTTCTCCCTCGTCCTCTTTTCTTTTCCCGCCCATGTTTCCCCAACGGCTCCCGCTTCTCGCGTCCGCGACGACCGCATCCATGCCCGCTCGCCAACTTCCTTGCGCCCACCTTCCCCATGACCCGCTCGCTCCCCCAACGGGAACTTCCCCCAACGGCTCCCCCACGTCTCTCCCCGCTACTCGCACCCACGCCGCAACGGCCACGACTCATCGCCCAAAACCCACGACGACCCCTCTCTCTGCCACCCTCTCTCTACTTCACTCTTCCCCTCGTTTCCTTCTCTGCGTCATTTTCTCTCTCTCTCCCGCTCTACTCCAACACCGAGCCCTCCCATCCACAAGCTCCGACCGTCACCGACGAACTCCGTCTCCTCTTTCTCCCCACTCAACCCAAAACTTCCGACAAGCCCCTCCTCTCCTCTACGACACCGGATCCCCCAAGCCACAGCACCCGAACCCACTGCGCCCTTGTGCCTCGCCGACGAGCCCCGACCACCTCCGGCAACCCCATCCACGACACTGAGCCCTCGTCCTCGTCATCCACCATCGTTGGAGCTCACCACCTCCAAGCTGCAAGCTCCGAGCACCCCAACACCGAGCCCCTGCACCCACTGCCTCCAGCCGCCACCTTAGCTTGCCACCGGCGGGTCCTCTGCATCCGACCGCTTCACTGCAGTCCCCTGCCGTGGCCGCCTTCGCGCCAGTGCTGGGCCCAGGTACGTTAATCTAGCCAAGTCGAGTCGTGACCGTGTCGTGTTCGTGCCGTGATCGTGTGGTGATCGTGCCGTGATCGTGTCGTATTCGTGCCGTGATCGTGCCCGTGTCGCGCCATCCACCATCGTCGTCGCTCCCGTGCCACCTTCGTGAAAGGCAAGTGAAACCCCTCACTTGCTACTCATGCTATCGTATTATGTTATAACGAGTAATCTAAAGTATGAACACTTTTATATGTTTTGTCGTATAACCGTTATATTTTAATTACACTCGTAGCTATGATGGTTGGAACATGATTGAGTGGATAACACGTATTATTATTGTGTAAAGCACAGAAGAATTACTTACCGTTGTTGGGTTGAAAGAAAACGAAGTATCGATCGTGACATATTTATATTTGGCAAGTGTTCGATACACTACCCTAGTGAAAACCTCATTTCAAAATGGCGGAATATATGGCGCATAAATCCCTTTAATGATAATAAATAACTTATAGGAATTTAAGATGAAAATAGTGACTTCATCACTATGAAATGATACCTCCGTCGAGCTACGTCAAATCTGAAATTTTACCGCGCATATTGCTTATTAAAATCATTGTAAATTAAATACGGATTGGAATGTGATGTTCTATGGCTCATACCGAAGCCGACTCGATAATACAGAACCATATATAGTTTATTTTTCGATATTGATAGATTACAGCAACGAGAATTGACTGGGAATGCAACTCTGGACTGCAGTCCGGGGCAGCATTCCACGGGGAAACCTGAATTTAAGCACCTTTACATACCTGCATAAAACTGAAAATGCGCGGATCCCCATATGGTCGCGTAGATAATTTAGTTATCTAACACATGAATCTAGTCCCGTTCTGTTTCTGTTTTACCGTCGTTTGATATTAAATCTGTATTTTAGAGTGTCGCGGTGTTCTGCAGTTTCTGCAGAAATGTTCCTTACACCGTCACATTAAACAGAACATAACTTTCAATACAGAACTGATATCGATAATCTGTTTGATGTGTTGGAAACTTAACTGATAGAAATATATTTCATTAAACTTGGGCAACACCTGAATCCGAACATAATCACCGATAAAATGCGCGTGAAGTTAGGCTTCCAGTTCTGAAACTGGAATTCCAGCAATTGATCGCTACCTTAAAATGATGATAATTCCCTAACCTGAATCACGTTTGACATGAAACAAATTTTACTGTTTATATGATCAAGTGTACTTCGTACGCCTTTTATATTATTTTGGTCAATTCTGTAAGACTACGGTAGCGCTCCGGCCGTCTTTCCGAGGCCAAAATGCGGAACGAAAATTTTCTTAACTTTAAACCGGCGCTATCGTATGCTTAAAACCCGGATCGAACCATTAACCTACTACTAGCTATCTAGAGAGAGGGTTGGAAAGCTATACCGATCGATCCATGTCCTTCGGTCTTTGGCCACCATCCCAAGCTCCTCGCGGCATCTCCGGTCTTGATCTCCTCGTCGGAAAGGGCACCACATCTACGAGTCTTTTTACGGGCTCCCGCTTCGTCCGAAACAATTCGAGCACGAAGTGTGCTAGCCGACGTGTCTAAGATGTTGTAGAGAATATTTGTGATCACTTTGTCTCTTGCATCCATTGCTTTGGATGGAGCTTAGAGATGAAGCCATTGATGGAGATAATGAGCTAGAGAAGAAAGAGGAAGAAGAAGAAGTTTTCTCTCTATTTTCTTTTGTGATGTTGTATATGATAAAATGAGAGAGTGTGATAAGAATAATATGAGAGCAAACCCCTCATGGCAGCCCCTCTCTCTCTCTTCTCATCATATCAACCCAAATCAATCACATTATGTGACACATGCACAAGAAAAGAGACCATGAGTCATCACTTGTGCATGTGTCACCATTAATGCTCTAAATGATGATTTCTAGCTCATTATTCTCATAAGCAAACATTAATCCAAATGTTTGCCACAACAAAAAGATACGGCAACATCTAAAGTAAACTCGTGAAGGATCATAAGGATACCCCTCACCTGTATATACACACCTGCACCCGCATTCCGACTGAATGCGAATGCGATGAGACTAAAGTAATCCAACAAATCTAATACTAGGATCCGGCTTAAACCAAAGCCCACTAGTATGATCCGTCCGATCATGATCCGTGCAATACCGCACGTATATGGTCGAACCCTGCCATATATTATACGGCCTCTACAACGTTTCGCCCGAAACTTGAGAAACTTTCTGTGAGGGACTCTAAAGACTTGTCAATACATTGGTTGTGGATTTAACCACTAGCACGTCAGAGGTACTAGCTATACGTAACGGGCAACCATGTATTGACTAAAAGGGAGGTCGATGAGCGAACTCATCCTGACACCCTACTGAGCCTGTCAGTGACAATATCCGTACAGTTCGGTCCGTTCGTTTATGAGTATCGCATGTCGGGCCTAGGGGGCTGGTAAAAGTCAGACCCCCAAAAGCGGTACAAGTCGTGTCGGAGTGTAGCCCAGAACACCCTGAGATACTACTGGAATACCTACCAGTAAATCTCCTGCCTCGGCCGAGGGCTTCGTGTGGCTCTCCTAGACACAGCGCGATCTCACCCCCAATACCGGGAGAGACGAAACCCCTGCCGATACGCTCACTTGCTTCCATGTAGCTCGGGACTGTACCCAACTAAAACCTGTTTGCACGACTCCTTTGAGCCGTGGTAGGGTAGTAATCAAAGTACAGTGGGAACTCACACAAGACAAATGACGATCTAAGGTCGATGAACTAACCTGTACACATGTCACCAGGGAACTGCTATCTGACATCAAGTATAATACCAACTAGCATGTTCCCGGCGAGTCCTGTCCGGTGTACTCATAATCTAATGAGCACCTGTATACATCTTAGGTGAACCAACTGACACCAATGGCTTGTGAGACCGGCCACCGCCCCTCGTCGGGGTCTCAACTGTATACACTAGTCTACTAATGGAGTATCGATGCCCAGTCTCGAAACTCCCACGACTAGGGACCACTTTAAGGATGTGCTTATAGACCCCAGCTCCAACGTATATGATCGCCATCATACTGCTGGTCGTCAAGCAAGAATCCCAGGGGCTCTATCAACGTGCAATAGTGATCTGTACCATCACCTAAAGCAGTAAACGATGATAAAGATAAACCAGATAGTATATTATTTTCTATCAACGTGTAATAGTGAACTATACACGATGATAAAGACAAACCAGATAGTATACAAAGCTTTCGAGTAAGACTGTCCTACCGGTATAGGCCCTCCCTCAATCATTGCAATCACGTGCCTGCGATTCAATAATTGACTCTGAGGGCACTATATCCAAAAATCTCCCACTTGCACTCAAGGCTAATTATTGCGATGTCGCGTACTCACAGCCCGTGTGATACCGAACACCCAACTCCTCTACTAAACAGTCTCACAAAGCCCGTTTGCGAAACTATTGCGTTCGAGAAATAGCCTCAGTAAGTGGATCCGCCCTGATGTTTCTTTCTATGTCTCTCTTTATCTCAAGTTCGCGGAGAAAGCCATCTCCCGAAAATGAGCAATACCTGTCTTAGAATATGTCTGGATATCTGATGGGACCTAGTTCATAAATGAACTCCAAATCCAAACTTCTTAGACTGTATCGTCAACTGAACTTAATCAGTATCCTGCGCCATACCTCCCTCAGTATCCGCTTGGACCATCTGTCCAAAATACTGCCCCTCGTCAGAGAGAAAACTATAACTCTGACAGTCACTCTGTCATCCAGGTCACCTTGGAAGCCTGGAATGATAACTGTCTCCTAAAAGAGGCTGTTGTTATCATATCCCTAGAACATCCACTTATGTTCTAAAACTGCTTCCGATCGTTTCTCCAGGATTGGATCAATATCAATTTATTGCATCTTGTGCAAAAACAACATCTGGTGTGGTACTTGACATCTCATGATTGACTCAATTGCCTAAGCAAGTGATCTGCCAATCATGCACATCCCTCCCCCCTTTAGTCTGTAAGACACCTTTAGAGAGGGTGACTCCATCACCTGCAGGTACACTACCGTGCCAGGAGTCGTCCATTCTAAAACGCCTGTAGAATGCTGTCTAAGTACCCAGATTGGGACACTTCCCAAATCTAGATCTAAAACCATAGATCTAGTAACCAGAATATCTGATATAATATCCATATCCTATGTAGAGAAACCACTGTATGACAACCAAAGTATAACCGATCGTAGTATAGGAATTTCACTTCCTACTCTGTGTATGTTATCCAAATACCAGGACATCACACTCTACTACTTTCTTAACAGATCCATCCCCTATTCTGATGAAGTCAAACCTATGACTGTCACATCAGAAATAGATGATCTATCTCCGCTATATCTGCTTTAGTCCATAAATAGACATAAGCTACTTGTCCACTATACTTCTGCTGCTCCCACTGACTATGACAACCCTCTGGCAGAGTCATATACACGTGCACTTCTAAAGCCAGTTCAGAATGACGCTATACTCATCCTCCTGCCGGGTCTTATAGTCTGGAACAACAGTAGTGTCAAGTCTGGGTCAACAAGAACCTCCCTGTCACCGTCCTTGAGGCTACCGGAGTACCTATCGGGTGCCTGAGGTTACCCACCATATCTGCGGAGTGGCCAATGGAATGTCAATCCAGATTGAATCTTTAGGTTCTTATCAAATTTTCTGTAATCGTTTGCGGTTCTGGAATCACTTCCGGTTCTACCATACTCCCACTACTGTTTTCTGGAAAAAAATCCATTTTACTAAAACTGTGGCGAGTCAAGAACAATATCGCTATTGATCTTCCAGATGGTAGAAAATCAACCCTCGTCATAGTTCGGGTCAACCCACAAACTGCCATTACAGAAACGTGCCTTGAGTTATCCAGAGTCTGGTTTTAAGCATAAGCCGGACAACTCCCCGTACCTTAATATCGTTAAGATATGAACCGTTCTATATACAATATAGAAACAGAGGCATTGATTTAATTGGAACCAGATTCAAATCATGCAGCTGTCTCCAGTGCATGTAAACTAAATGGAAGGAGGCCGATCGGCGTTACTCAACTTAGGAATGCATCCAGATATGAGTAACCTGAAAGAGAAACAAGTTTCTCAAAAACCATTACTATGAACTGAATACCATACACAAGTATCTACATCTTCGATCACCTTGAAGAATCCCGATACTTGCAACACCTGGTTCTTTACTTTATTCATATACCTATAACTTCTCAAAACTTGGACATTGAGTTTCTACGAAACACTTGTCTAAGAACTAGAGAAGTCATAAGTAAACAGAATATAGTACGAGTACCAACCCCTTTGTCCTAATGGACACTGGACAACATACAATACCCTGTATATGTCCCCTGAGTCTAATAACTCATTCGCTGCGTGTCGTAGGTTGAAAACTGTACTTATGGTTAAGAAGAATTACACCGCTGTTTAATACTCCTTACCTAACTATCCACTGATATAGGTAAATGTCATAGACATAATTTCAAAAAGTTATATCTCACTTTATAAAAATAAACTTACAGATATATCAATTTGAAATTGGTGCATAACAACGGATATTCAAAACCAAATATTTGCCGTCCGGCAAACAACCCAGGCGATTTCCTCAAATATCACCAATTACAACGAATCCCGATATAATGAGGATGATCACCTAATTCCCTATAACTTACTCCAACTTATCATCTGTAAAACCATACAGATGTGAGAATCAAACCTGGTAAATACATACCCTGGAGCAAGGACTGATTGGGAAATCGGTTTTCTTTTAACAATACACAGTGAAACTGAAACATGAAAATATTTCGTAGGGGTGTCCGGGTATTCCCGGTAATGCCTCTTCCTCTTCCATTATCAGATTCACAACTGTAACCGTATATTTCTTTGCCATCTCTCCAGATCCCTTTATATGTCTTTAGTCATTACCTTCTGTACACCCGTCTAGGCTAAATGGTTTTCTTCCTTCCCTACCGTTCGGCATCAGCTATGGTTTGGAAGAAGACTATCCATTAAGCATAATGGGTGTACTCTCCTAATCTTAGGAGTACTCGTAACTTGAAAGAAGGTGAAGATAAAAGACAACTGAATAAAACCTTATTCCTATTTCTCTGAACCAGAATCCATCCCCGAACTGGAACAAGTTCCTTTCGAGTTCGTATATAACCATACGATGGAGTATCCAAATAACTGTGGATCTTCGTAGCGATACGGAGTGTCCTGGAGAAATACAAAGGTGAAATAGGAGTGGCGATGAAATATTTGGTTTGGTCGTGAATAGCAGTCGCGGTTTACTTTGCCCTCTTACTAATCCCTTTATTTGTCTTTACTTAATACCTTCTGCACACCTTCGTTAGGCTAATTGGTTTTCTTCATTCCCCACCGTTCGGCACCTGCCTATGGTTTGGAAGAAGACTATCCAATCAGCGTAATAGGTGTACCGTCCTAATCCAAGGAACACTCGCAACCTGAGAGAAGGTAAAAGGAAAAGACAACTGAATAGTCCTACTCGTTTTCTCCAGAACCGGAAACCATCCTCGAATAAGTTCCTTCGAGTTCGTATATAACCATACGATGGTTTTATCCAATGGAAGTGGACGTTCGTAATAATACGGGTTGTTCTGGAGAAAAAGGGTAAAAGTAGGAGTGGCAATGAGGTATGCAACTCAGACAATCCAAAAGCCAGTGTTTTAAGAAGGTTCGGTTAATCTTGGTCACTGAGTCATAGTCAAGGGTCGGGCCATGGTCACTGCTAAAGAGAGAGAGAAAAGAAACACTCAGCGTGCACTCTAACCTAGATCAGAATGGTTATCACTTTATCCAATCAGGAAACCTCCCACTGTAACCTCAAATTCTCCTCTAAACCTGAAAGAAGAATCAGTTGGGATCACCCGAGGAGTAAACCAACTCATCAGTGGGAATCGGGATCCAACTATCATCGCATGATAACGTGATGGAATCCACTCATGTTATCACACTCCAGAAGGTATGCGCATATCTGGCAAGTTTCAGTTTCTTTAGAAACTCCCGATGTGATTTTTACCCCATGCTCTTATGACCTTGACTTTGGCCAACAAATCATAAGTCACATGTCAAGTTCTACCCGTCATTATCCAGGTTAATTTGAACCCATCCGTACCTACCCTTGACTTTGGCCAACAAAGCAGTACGACTGTCCCAAACCAACGCATCTATCTATGCAACAGAAAAGTAACAAATAGCTACCATACACTATGCCTTGACTTTGGCCAACAAACATAGCATGAATACTAAGTGCTACCCGTCTGAAATGACGGAGGGCTACGAATGGTTTTTGGCGAAAAACCTTTAACGTAATGAACTTGATATCGTTGAATGAACCGGATAGCTTTTTATAAAAATATAGTGGCGAAAACGTTTGCTAAAGAGGTCATACCCGGTGAAGGGATCTCGGCTCTTTCCCCGTAGAATGAGGTGCAGGATATTCCAACTGAATACCATGATGCAAAGTAAAAAGTAATCGAATATAGTGAAGTTATTACCCTGACGCAAAACTTCTGTCCAAGGGGTCACTCCCGGTGAAGGGATCTCGGCCCTTGTCTCGTCGACTGAGGTGCAGGATATTCCAACTGAATACCACTGTGCAAAACAAAAGAGAACGTTCTTGCAATAACAGCTTTTTGAAAAATGTTCCAACAACATCAGAATAGGTTTGTTTAGCTTGCATTGATCCGAATCAATGCAGTCTCATCAATTAATCACACCACAAAAGAACGAAAATATGATGTACGTATATGCCATCCGCATTCGCCACTGGGTCCCGTCATCACCCGTTAGGTTACTTAACTAACGACAGAGCGGGGACTGGACTAGTGCGGGTGAAAAACATATACAATATCTACTAGTATATATATCAATATATAATATTCGCTCAAGGCGTGATAAAATGCAACATCACAGAAATGTAATAAGCATCACAGAACAATACAGATAATCTGGTATCCTCGGGTTTCATAGAGCCGCTACCGAAACCCGACATTCCCCTGGTCGTGTGGATAGCCTGTGCAATGAAATCCTAGGCCCCTACGGGCGCAGCAAGTTACCCGCCAAAACCTGAAGCGAGGCAGCCCCCTTCAACAAAGTGAATGGACCACCCAACACTTCACAGAATCCGGTAACTTGAGCACCCCTCCTTGGGTCAACCTATACCCCATACGAGTGCGGCGAATAGCCCGCCAATTCTAGAGTAAAGCCCCCTCCGTCTCAAAGCCATGAGATGCGGGCTCGTTGCCCTCTAGAACCCGGCTATCCGTGCACCCCACAACGGGGTAATCCTAGTACAGAAAGTAAAATATACACAACGGGTACATCGACCTCAGCCCAGTCGTGCCCCAAAAGAATAATATACAAACAGGCAGTGACGGCAGTCCACATGTCGGACGCTTGCCCCGCAATATCAAATGTACATAATACAACCAAACTATACTACCATTGCATCCAGGCTATCCACCACGACAAATCCGCAACATCACAGTACAACACAGAATATCAACGAGAATGTCACGTTCGCAAATCCGTCTAAAAGGGCTATAGCAATTAGACAGGATTTACCGATCAAATGACATTCACGGTCGCAGATATAATGTAAATACTGTGAACTAACATATTTAAATTTTCGATCGACAAAATTTCCTGAAGTGGGCCCCAAGCACAATACCCAGTACTCAAACAAATCTAGGCCCAAAATAAAAATACCAGAAACCACAATTCCAAGACAGAGAGAACTGCTGAAAGTTTGGTGCACTGATGCTACTGTGCGGCAGCGGAACCGCGGCCAAAACGGGGTTACGGCCGCGGTTCCTCGGCGCTACAGTGCCCACAGTGAACCAAAATTTCTCAGTTTTCTTAGAAACACCTGCACATGTTTCTGCAATACACCAAATAATTTTTTGACAACAAAAAAATTTCGACAGAAACTGCACATTTTGAAATCGCGATTTCGGAATTTTTGTTCGATCGAAGTTCTAAATACGTTAGAGCAAGCTAGTAAAGGTTAATGGCGTGGCTCTGATACCATGTAAGACTACGGTAGAGCCCCGGCCGTCTTTCCGAGACCAAAATGCGGAACGAAATTTTTTCTTAACTTTAAACCGGCGCTGTCGTATGCTTAAAATCCGGATCGAACCATTAACCTACAACTAGCTATCTAGAGAGAGGGTTGGAAAGCTATACCGATCGATCCATGTCCTTCGGTCTTTGGCCACCATCCCAAGCTCCTCGCGGCATCTCCGGTCTTGATCTCCTCGTCGGAAAGGGCACCACATCTACGAGTCTTTTTACGGGCTCCCGCTTCGTCCGAAACAACTCGGGCACGAAATGTGCTAGCCGACGTGTCCAAGGTGTTGTAGAGAATGTTTGTGATCACTTTGTCTCTTGCATCCTGTAATACCCGGTTCTTTTATACACCAATATTAATATTTTTATAAAAATGGTTAATTACAAATTTATTTATTTATAGTTATAAACCATTTTAAATATTTTAAAACTCCCAATCCATTTTATTTTCCCCTCTCTTTTCTCAAACCCTAATCCCTAATCCCAAATTCCTCATTTTTCTTTTTATATAAAACTCTATTCACAGCCCATTCTTTTTATTAAAATCAAACCCAAACCATATTCTATTCCTCAGCCCAACACAAATTATAATCCCTAAAATATAATTCTCGGCCCATTCTTTTATTTCCCTAATAAATCAATTAAACCATTTTTCCTGGCCCGACCCACTCTCTATTTCCTCACCATTTTTTTCTCTATTTTCTCCAAGCCCAACGGCCTGCGCCCATACCCAAGCCCACAACTCCCTAAACCCGACCCGCCTTCTACACCCCTCCATCTTCCCAACGGCTACTTCCTCTTCTCCCGCTCGCTCGACCCACCTTCGCCCACGCCCCCGCTCGCTCGTGTGCCGTTACACCCCACGACGCGCAACCCTCGTGATCCCCCGTCTTCCCTATCTCTCCTCTCGTACACACCCATACCCCCTCTCTCTCAACTCGCACCCTCTCTCCCTTCTCTTCTCCCATTCCCTCTCTCGAACCCACGGCCGCGCTCGCCTCATCGCCGTCGTCATCACCCTCGCCTTCCTCTCTCTCCCCGCTCACCTCCTCACTTTTCTCGACTTCTCCCCTTGCAACCATCCCCATAACGAGACCCACCACACCCCTAAACCACCGCCGGCTCCAACTCCCATCACCTTCACTAACCCGAGCTCCCTTCCATGGCCGCCTTCCACCTCCGACCATCGTGCGACCCCGACACCATCATCATCACCTCCATCGATCCAACAACCTCCCTCCATCATCCGCGACAACCCCACCTCCTCTCCCTCACTCTCGTTCCCTTCTCCCCTCCCACACTACTTCCCACAGCCACCGCTCCCATCTCGACCCCCACCTGCACTCAACGCCGGTGAGCCTCCACCGACTTGAACCACCTCGCCGACACCCTTCACCCTCAGCATCATCATCGCCATCATTCACGACCTCTCGAGCCCCCACTGTCCTCTCTCTCTCTCTGCAACTCACTTCTCCCTCTCTCTCTCTCTCAATCTCTGTTCCTCTCTCTCTGTTCTCTCTCCCTCTCTCTCTACACTTCTCTCCCTCTCTCTCGCCCCTCTGGCAACCCCCACTGCACATCACCGTCGCTAAGTCACCGCCGACGAGCCCCTACAAACCACCGCACAACCACCATCGCTACAAGCCCCAAGCTTCAAGCCAAATAGCCCGGCAATTCATCGAACACCTGCAATCGTCGGAAACTCCACTATTCCAGCCGCCGTCATCGCCATCCAAGCCATCTCCACCATCATTGTGCCCATCGCCGTCGTCGACGCAGCAGCCGTCGCAACGCCAGCGCACGTCCGTTGCACTAACCGAGCCATCAAGCACAAGATCAAGCTCTACCGAAGCCAACCCTTGTCGTGTTTGCGTTCGTGCCGCTGCCGCTGCCGTGATCGCCAGAACGTCTCCAGGCAAGTCAATTACTTGCTTACATGCTAATTTATTCGTGTTACGAACTAAAATCGTATAAATTCCATATTCACAATACCGTTAGATTATATAACATACCTGTTCGATGTAAAATTCCAATGAAAATCCTCTTTCAATTTGACGGAACGTGAGGGCATTTGCAGGCCCATGTGATTTTGAATACTATGTACAAATTTCACTGGATAATACGACTGTTAACGACTAAAACGATTACCCCCAAATATACCTGTAAAACTGGAACTTTCCCGTATCTGAAAATTATTAAAATTATCATAAATTATGTACATACTGGAATGATGCGTTCGAGGGCTTAAATCGAAGCCGACTCGACGAACTATAACCCTATGCAAGTTTCTAATGGTTTCTATACTTAAATAGTGATTATATTTTGTTCGGAGTGCGACTCTGGACTGCAGTCCAGAGCGACTCTGATTATTGCTTACAGTCCCGTAATGGGTACCACCTTGCTTCCTTAACTCGTATGTTGCGGAACTCTGCTGTTTATTAAAGGTGAATCTGTTAGCTAGATAACACTAGTGGTTTTATTCTGTTTCGTCATCAGTTGCTATTTAATCTGTAATTTAAAAGATGGGGACGTATAATAGTCTCAATAGAATCAGAATTGATATACTAGTATTGAACAGTGTATAACTCCTGACGTATAGACGCGATTGAGGATCTGTCTATTGCGTTGAAAACGTTACTAAAAACCCTAGATTTCATTCAACTGTAGCGTCGCTAAAATCTGATTCCAACTGGGATTAAAATGCGTTGCGAAACGGACTTATGATTCTGAAACCGGAATCCCAGCCGTGAACGCTTAAAATGAAATGGCCATATCTAGTGATCCTGAAACCCGATTGACGTGAAAACAAATTCGCTGGATAGATAATCAGACATACTATTTATTGCCCGTTCATTGTTTCGCTAAACTGTACACGTATGATTTATAAGAAATTATGTAAGTGGTAGAATACTGATTTACGACATCTTAATCATGCTTTACATATTGTTCCTCATCATATCATACATATGTCACTGCATTGATAACTTAGTGATCATGTGCATTACCCAGTGTTAGGTATTAGTGATGATTGTGGCAAGTACGTTAGTGTTCGTGCATGAGTGAATAAGTGAAAGTGACACGTACTTGTACACAATCAGTGAACCCGATTATTCTATTGCATTGTCGACGTCTGTGGAACGCGTGTAAGTGTAACTATAAGTGGTATAGGACACTTATGGAAGCTCTTGCACGGGTGTCACAGGTAAGGCACCAGACACTGCCATTTATCTTGGGTATTAGTCGGGACGTGCTTGATGGAGATCCTGTCTCCAGTTCTCGCGCAGACTTGTCACAGACCGACTGGTCTTTGAGGTTATGGTTAGCATTTGATGTAGACCACGGGGTGTGGGGTAGTTTGAGTGTGAGTTCAACAGAATATCGGGAGTCCCATGCCGGCTTATATATATGGAGATATATGGAGATTTACAAGGTACATGATTATTACCGTGAGTTGCATGTTGGGCCCGTGGTCCCTTGCCCTTGGATCCTACCCTTAGGTGGAGGACACTCGCGAGTGGTTGACTCTCACACTTGGACTGACGATTGGCTCAGCGACCTGTACAGTGAGACTTAGAGACTGATAGGGATAGTGACATCGACATGCATTACCTACTGTATTAACACATCTGACATACTATGTTACTGCTTTACTGTTCTCCTGATCTATTAAACATTGCATTGATTACTCCACGTTCATATTTACTGTCTTGGTTTACTGTTATACATCCATTATTACTGTTCGAGTTGCCACTTGCATCTTTATATATATATATATATTGTTATCGTGTCGCTCTGACGACCTGAGTATGCATGCTCAGAGTGAGGAGTGGATCTAGCCTGGACCAGGACTTGACGTTCATCACGGACATCTTGATTAGCTATCCAGAGTTATACTCTTTTGTTTTCCATCAGGTCAGTTCTTTGTATTGTTTTGTTTCAGTTACTGCATTTCTCTTTACCTGCGCATTATTTACTGATTACCACGTAATGCTAGAAGCCGAAGTGTGACTACGGCAGGATATTTCCTTGACCGTAGGAGCATGGTTGGCCTTGTCAACTCCTCGTATTCCGTATTTTGGGAAGCGGGACGTGACATGGTTTAGTTGGTATCAGAGCCAGGTTTTGCTTCGATTGGGATTGCAGTTTTCCGTGTATAGCTTGACAGTCTAAGACATCCCTCGGTCTAGGTTGTAAACTTGTTATTCTTGATCCATATTCACATAGTGTGTTCTGCTATCCATTCGCTAGGGTTTCGGGTGACTTGGCAAAGTTACGTGGTTGTAATTGTGAACTACATCATAGTTACACTACCGTACTCTGTTTAAGTGACTTAGAGTCATACAGTTGATTTCCACTTATAATGAATTTCATCACATCTGATATTCTTCAATCCTTGCCCAATCCGTATTATATTTTGATTCTTATAGCTTGTGCCTTATATCGTTCTCAAAATTGTCATTTCAGGATCATGTCTTTCAACGACTCTTCATCTATCTCCACTCCCCATAATCAGACCGTTGAGATTCTGGGTGTATTGCAAGGTCTGAAGGAAGCCCAGGAGCGAACAAACGACTTGTTGGCTGAAGGACTGAGAAGGCAGGTGAATCAAGCACCAGCGGGAGTCTCCAATCATAAAGGGATCCCTGTTAGATGAGGAAAAGAGAAGAGGATGAAGCGCCCATTTGTTTTCCCGAGACATAAGCAGCAGAAGACCTAATGTTGTGGGTACTGTAGGAGGCCAGGACATCTTCAGAGGGATTGTCGCCGCGCCCAAGGGAAATGTCTGATTTGCGGATCCAGCGAACATCTTATCAACGGTTACCCAAAAAGGAAGGAGCTACAAGGAAGAGACTCGTCCACACTCTCCACTTCTGCCAAGTGATGATTATTGCGTAGTTCGAACTTCGAGGATAAGGCGAACCCAGCTCAGGATTCAACTCACGTGACGAGAATGCAGCGGTCTAGTAATCGAAGAAGAGTTATCACGTTTTCTGCTTTTAATAAAATGTGTCACTTGTAAATATTTCTCTTTTCGTTTGAGATCCTGTATCCGTTAAACTTTTGGCTGAATGTAATAAAATTCTGAGTTGTGATGTATGTATCGTTCCCTTTCCCCTCACTTTACTTATACTATTCGTTGCATTAGTATTCTAGATTTTGATTTTTCAGTCCTTGCCTACCGCATATTTTCTTGTACTCTGTATCCTGGGTTATTTTCTCAATATGCCCCACTGTCTGATCATGACTCTTTCTTTTCAGGCCATGGCCCACCCTGGAGTAGCGCCGCATCTGGATGAGGATGCACAGTCATGCGTTTCCTTAGACCGCATGCTGGTGAGTTCTGACGATGAGGTCAACGGTCCCCAGGTCATTTTCGGAAACAGCAATTCCGAGGACGAAGGAGCAGCCGTCCCAGAGTTTGACATGATAGGCGATTCCGACGAAGAGGAAGGAGACCCTGAAGAAAACCCGATAGAGGAAGATCCCGAGGAAGACCCGATAGTAGAAAATCCAGTGGAGGAAAATCCCATGGAAGAGAATCCAGAAGAAGAGAATCACATGGAAGCAGACCTCGATGAAGAAGCTCCATCCGAGGAAGAAGGACCAGAAGAATAAGACCCTGCAGTGGAAGAACTCCTAATGGCGGTCCCTGCGAGGCGCTATGGAAATGGACGTACCTACCTGAGCGCGCGAGCCTACCGCATCCTGCTGAACCTCCACAACCGTGACTGACTGGATTTTTTAGATGTTGTCTTCTCTGGCCAAATAAATCTGTGTATAGTTTAGGGCCATCGGTTACTTTTCGAGAGTGCTTTGTTTCGAATTTTCTAGAACGAAATAAACTTTCTGAGTTCGCAAATCTTTTGATCTTCTTGGTTCACATGATGCTTGGCTGTTTCCCCTGTACATTTATTTTTCTCCTGAGATTCATTACCGTTCACCCTTATACCCTGGGCTGACCCGACTACAATCTCTTCGACCTTCAGTCTAAAGCCGTCACACTCCGACCTTTTGAATGAGCCACACTTCCTTGTAATCCTTACCCTAGCTAGCCCTATACATTTTGTGCTTTTTCCTATTACCCTAAATATATTTAGGGACATTGTTATTCGAAAATTTAGTTTTCATTATTTTGTATTTATCGAAGAGTGCGTGTTATTGACTACTCCGTTTTATGTATTTTAAGTACACTATTATTATTCTCATTTTCTGTAGCGCACCCATATATCGCGCATATTTTCGTTTCATGCTTCTTATTTTCACCATGTGGTTTTCTAAGCTATGTTAAAATGGTTTGATTGATACATTACTCCAAAAATGTTTTAAACCACCGACAAGTTCTTCACTGTTTCATTATAATTATGCCTTATACTTATTATTCCTGCTGTGCTACTTTTGATATACTTATATGTGCACATATTTGGGTTTCGATTTTATCGAGCATGCCTCGAATATTATTGTTCGTTATTGTTATTTATATTCCCGTATACATGTAGTTTGCCCTTATAATTGTTCCTGCCTTATGTAGAACTATCTTTTGTATGTTATTCTTACATATATAGACCTTCAAAATTTTATCCACCGTTTTAAGTAAACCACTATGTATTAGTGTCCGATGTGGTAACTCTTCGCTTATTATTTTATAGCTTGGCATTCTTTTAAATTTCGAGGACGAAATTTTTGTAAGGGTGGTATGATGTAATACCCGGTTCTTTTATACACCAATATTCATATTTTTATAAAAAGGGTTAATTACAAATTTATTTATTTATAGCTATAAACCATTTTAAATATTTTAAAACTCCCAATCCATTTTATTTTCCCCTCTCTTTTCTCAAACTCTAATCCCAAATTCCTCATTTTTCTTTTTATATAAATCTCTATTCACAGCCCATTCTTTTTATTAAAATCAAACCTAAACCATATTCTATTCCTCAGCCCAACACAAATTATAATCCCTAAAATATAATTCTCGGCCCATTCTTTTATTTCCCTAATAAATCAATTAAACCATTTTTCCTGGCCCGGCCCACTCTCTATTTCCTCACCATTTTTTCTCTCTATTTTCTCCAAGCCCAACGGCCTGCGCCCATACCCAAGCCCATAACTCCCTAAACCCGACACGCCTTCTACACCCCTCCATCTTCCCAACGGCTACTTCCTCTTCTCCCGCTCGCTCGACCCACCTTCGCCCACTCCCCCGCTCGATCGTGCGCCGTTACACCCCACGACGCGCAACCCTCGTGATCCCCCGTCTTCCCTATCTCTCCTCTCGTACACACCCACACCCTCTCTCTCTCATCTCGCACCCTTTCTCCCTTCTCTTCTCCCACTCCCTCTCTCGAACCCACGGCCGCGCTCGCCCCGTCGCCGTCGACACCACCCTCGCTTTCCTCTCTCCCCCCGCTCACCTCCTCACCTTTCTCGACTTCTCCCCTTGCAACCATCCCCATAACGAGACCCACCACACCCCTAAACCACCGCTGGATCCAACTCCCATCACCTTCACTAACCCGAGCTCCCTTCCACGGCCGCCTTCCACCTCCGACCATCGTGTGACCCCGACACTATCATCATCACCTCCATCGACCCAACAACCTCCCTCCATCATCCGCGACAACCCCACCTCCTCTCCCTCACTTTCATTCCCTTCTCCTCTCCCACACTACTTCCCGCAGCCACCGCTCCCATCTCGACCCCTACCTGCACTCAACGCCGGCGAGCCTCCACCGACTTGAACCACCTCGCCGACACCTTTCACCCTCAGCATCATCATCGCCATCATTCACGACCTCTCGAGCCCCCACCGTCCTCTCTCTCTCTCTGCAACTCACTTCTCCCTCTCTCTCTCAATATCTGTTCCTCTCTCTCTGTTTTCTCTCTCTCTCTCTCTCTCTTTCTCTACACTTCTCTCTCTCTCTCTCTCGCCCTATGGCAACCCCCACTGCACATCACCGTCGCTAAGTCACCGCCGACGATCCCCTACAAACCACCGCACAACCACCATCGCTACAAGCCCCAAGCTTCAAGCCAAATAGGCCGGCAATTCATCGAACACCTGCAATCGTCGGAAACTCCGCTATTCCAGCCACCGTCATCGCCGTCCAAGCCATCTCTACCATCATTGTGCCCATCGCCGTCGTCGACGCAGCAGCCATCGCAACGCCAGCGCACGTCCGTTGCACTCACCGAGCCATCAAGCACAAGATCAAGCTCTACCGAAGCCAACCCTTGTCGTGTTTGCGTTCGTGCCGCTGCCGCTGCCGTGTATCGCCAGAACGTCTCCAGGCAAGTCAATTACTTGCTTACATGCTAATTTATTCGTGTTACGAACTAAAATCGTATAAATTCCATATTCACAATACCGTTAGATTATATAACATACCTGTTCGATGTAAAATTCCAATGAAAATTCTCTTTCAATTTGACGGAACGTAAGGGCATTTGCTGGCCCATGTGATTTTGAATACTATTTAAAAATTTCACTGGATAATACGACTGTTAACGACTAAAACGATTACCCCCAAATAAACCTGTAAAACTGGAACTTTCCCGTATCTGAAAATTATTAAAATTACCATAAATTATGTACATACTGGAATGATGCGTTCGAGGGCTTAAATCGAAGAAGAATCGACGAACTATAACCCTATGCAAGTTTCTAATGGTTTCTGTACTTAAATTGTGACGATATTTGGTTCGGAGTGCGACTCTGGACTGCAGTCCAGAGCGACTCTGATTATTGCTTACTGTCCCGTAATGGGTACCACCTTGCTTCCTTAACTCGTATGTTGCGGAACTCTACTATTTATTAAAGGTGAATCTGTTAGATAGATAACACAAGTGGTTTCATTCTGTTTCCTCATCGGTTGCTATTTAATCTGTAATTTAAAAGATGGGGACGTATAACAGTCTCAATAGAATCAGAATTGATATACTAGTATTGAACAGTGTATAACTCCTGACATACAGATACGATTGAGGATTTGTCTATTGCGTTTAAAACCTTACTGAAAACTCTAGATTTCATTCAACTGTAGCGTCGCTAAAATCTGATCTCAACTGGGATTAAAATGCGTTGCGAAACGGACTTCTGATTCTGAAACCGGAATACCAGCCGTGAACGCTTAAAATGAAATGGCCATATCTAGTGATCCTGAAACCCGATTGACGTGAAACCAAATTCACTGGATAGATAATCAGACATACTATTTATTCCCCATTTATTGTTTCGCTAAACTGTACACGTATGATTTATGATAAATTATGCAACTGGTAGAATACTGATTTACGACATCTTAATGATGCTTTACATACTGTTCCTCATCATATCATACATATGTCACTGCACTGATAACCTAGTGATCATGTGCATTACCCTGT
This sequence comes from Agapanthus africanus, assembly GCA_030015575.1. NCBI lineage: Eukaryota > Viridiplantae > Streptophyta > Magnoliopsida > Asparagales > Amaryllidaceae > Agapanthus > Agapanthus africanus. The sequence continues at coordinate 617,769,800 of JASDDO010000022.1, forward strand.
GTTAGGTATTAGTGATGATTGTGGCAAGTACATTAGTGTTCGTGCATGAGTGAATAAGTGAAAGTGACACGTACTTGTACACAATCAGTGAACCTGATTATTCTATTGCATTGTCGACGTCTGTGGGACGCGTGTAAGTGTAACTATAAGTGGTATGAGACACTTATGGAAGCTCTTGCATGGGTGTCACAGATAAGGCACCAGACATGCCATTTATCTTGGGTATTAGTCGGGACGTGCTTGATGGAGATCCTGTCTCCAATTCTCGCTCAGACTTGTCACAGACCGACTGGTCTTTGAGGTTATGATTAGCGTTTGATGTAGACCACGGGGTGTGGGGTAGTTTGAGTGTGAGTTCAACAGAATATCGGGAGTCCCATGCCGGCTTATATATATGGAGATATATGGAGATTTACAGGGTACATGATTATTACCGTGAGTTACATGTTGGGCCCGTGGTCCCTTGCCCTTGGGTCCTACCCTTGGGTGGAGGACACTCACGAGTGGTTGACTCTCACACTTGGACTGACGATTGGCTCAGCGACCTGTACAATGAGACTTAGAGACTGATAGGGATAGTGACATCGACATGCATTACCTACTGTATTAACACATCTGACATACTATGTTACTGCTTTACTGTTCTCCTGATCTATTAAACATTGCATTGATTACTCCACGTTCATATTTACTGTCTTGGTTTACTGTTATACATCCATTATTGCTGTTCGAGTTGCCACTTGCATCTTTATATATATATATTGTTATCGTGTCGCTCTGACGACCTGAGTATGCATGCTCAGAGTGAGGAGTGGATCTAGCCTGGACCAGGACTTAACGTTCATCACGGACATCTTGATTAGCTATCCAGAGTTATACTCTTTTGTTTTCCATCAGGTTAGTTCTTTGTATTGTTTTGTTTCGGTTACTATATTTCTCTTTACCTGCGCATTATTTATTGATTACCACGTAAAGTGTAGCAACCGAGCCCAATGCTACTGTTTTTCAGTTACTGTTTGAGCATTAGTGTAGTACTCATTTCATTTATCTTACTTGTTTGTGGCTTACTGTAAAATTTTACCCGGCAAAGTCATTTCTGCATATAACAATTTTTGGCATCTAAAATAAAATTAAAAATATCCATCTTGGCCTACTAGACACCCCTAGCCTTGTCGTAGCGTCCGTGTATTGTGTTCTCGTCCCGTTCAGTGAAACGGGCGAGTTTGGACGGCTACACGCGCGTACATGTGTCCGTCTTGGGGGTATGCTTTTTAATCATAAGACACTTAATTTTAAAGTTTGGATCCCGCTTAAAATCCTATTATTTCAATTTCAAATTTTTGGACCCGACCCGGGCGCGATTTGAAAATGTTTTATTTGGCGCCAAAATCCCAAATTTTAATAATTTTTAAACCATAATATATTCCGTAACTTATATATATTTTACTGTTTATATTAAATCTTTTAAATACTTTTTCCTAAACCTCTAAATCTTTCATCAGCCAATCCCTTCTTCTCATTTCTCCCCGCGGGCCCCACCCTTCATGTCTTTCAAATCTCTCTCTCTTTCTCTATCTCTCTCTCTCTACCCTTCAAATCTCTCTCTCTCTCTCTCTAACTTTATTCTCTCTCTCTCTCTCTCTTATTATCATCCCTCCTCCTTCATTAAAAAAAATTAGAGAACACAGAACCCATCTGAGCCCAGCGAACCCCGGCCGCCTCGTCCCCCGTCGCCGCCGCAACCCCGTCGCCGGCACCACCGTCGCATGCGCCCGCACCTCCTCGTCTCAACCACAGCCCCTCTTCCTCCTTCCCGTGCGTCTTCACCCTCACCGCGACCTTGCCCTCGCCGCTGCAGCCACCTGCTCACCACCCGCGACCACCTGCGCCGCCCCTGGTCGTCGCCGACGATCACCGGACCACCTGTGATCGTCTCTGTAAGTCTTCCTCTTCTCTCCTCCTCTCCTTCTTCCCTTCTTCTCCCTTTTCTGTTCTGTCCCGATTCTTGATGGCCGTAGTTCCTCGCAGGCAAAGCACCGGAGCTCCGTCGACGTGGTCGGCAATCACCATCCCTCCACAGATCCTCGTGAGCCCCCTCGTCTCTATCCTTCTTCTCTTCCCTCTTCTTGATTCTCCATTTGGTCGTTCATGAATTCTTGAAATTGTAGTTTCGCTGTTCGCCGAAATCCGGCCGTGCCGGTGACGTGTCCCGACGATCCAGCGAGGTACCCCGACCCGCGTGGTTCCATTGTTCGTTGTTTGGGGTCAATCTGTGAACCGTGCGCCCGTCGCGAGTTTCCCCGCCGACGTTTACGTTCCGTTTTTCCCGGTTCGCGACCCGTCGAGGAAAGTAACCCTTGCTACATGCTATACAATATTTACATATATATATTGACACCCTAAACCTGTAAAATTTAACTTGGTACAATCGTTTCCCATTTTCGGTTACGATATTGCATTATATCATTTTACTGTTAAACATGGAACTTACAATTTGCAAATTGAACCTAATAATCATATTTACCTGTTCAATCACATTTTAATGTTAAAATAGCTTGTGGCATTCATCCCTGTAGTTTTGTTCCGTTCGGACACTCGTACGCATTTAACCTGAAATGGCTACACTGAACCGTTATACAAATCATTGCACCTCTAAGGATTCTTAAACCTGTTAATATGACTAAACGGCTATATTGTCTTACTGCACTCTTGTAATTTGAATGACACCGCTTATTATTTAATTCATTGCTTATCTCATGTTGTTAATACCCATGTTTGATAATATATCTGATTGTAAGCACACCCACGATATTGTTTACATCTTGACCTGACATTGCTACACACATATATGTTGATATACCTGACATGGTACCGTATACTGTTGACTTGACCTGATGTACCATGACCCGACCCGTTACCTGATCTTGTGTCTAATGCCAACAAACCTGACATGTAGTCCTCATGGACCGTTCCTGTTGTCTATCCAGACAAACCTGCTTTTACCTGATCCTGTGTTGGCATTAGTTCTTGATTACTGAATACCTGACTCGACATACATAACTTGGGGGTGTGGGGAAATCAAAGGTGAAACCTGACTTGTAACTCAACAGTTCGATACCTGTTCTGATCAGTCTTACGAGCTAGGCCAGCCCCGGAGTGATGATGCTGACATCACTCGCCCATCCTGCTACCTGTTACTGCCTAGCGGCATGTCTCGGATTTAGCCCCGAGGGTCTTGACCGTGGTCCCGGGTATGCACGGGATACTATTGAGTTATATCGATGATTCATCAATTTGGTTTCAAAGACTTTAGAATAGAAAACCTGATAGAACAATTTAGTTACCCACTGCATACTATCCCGCACTGCTTGATTCACATTATTGCTACTCTCGTTTTATTCATGTTTATTTTGCATTGCCTGTTACATTATTCATATTATATTATTTGATGACATGACGCGCTGACGTCTGGGTTTTGCATGGCCCAGATTCTGTACCGCTGTCGCAGTCCGAGCAGGAGTACTTCATTCAGCAGGCTGAGCTGTGAGTTCGGTAGTAGCTAGTTTTATTTCCTGCATTTATTTCCTGATGTGAGCCCGCATTATGGGACATACATTCCAGCTATTTTGTATTGGATCTCTTGCTTCCGCATTTATTTATTATTGACTCATGTTATCTTGGACTATGGACATGTTTAGATAGTTTTATTTTGTTCTTGATATCTCTACAGCCGTAATGTGACTGTAGATGGATACTTCCTACCCACTGGTAGCATGGTTGGCTATGTCACGTGCCCATTTTAGCATACTCTGGGAAGCGGGGCGTGACATGGTTCTTTTGGTATCAGAGCCATAGGTTAGTTGGGTTGATTCTTTTATAGTTGGGTATTGTACCCAATACATGAATCAGAATACCCGTGTTTAGGAAACATGTCCGGCCACCTTGCCGTTTTACCCTTTCTTGAATCACATTCTTCCTGATTATATCTTTTACGATGTGCAAACTTCCTTTGCATATCGACTCGAAAAACCTGATTTCTTGTTATCTCTAGGACTTAGGCGACTTGGGTGGAGTTAAGTAATTGTGGCTATGATACCGCGGCATAGTTACAATGCGGTACTCTATTTAAGTATCTTGGAGTTCTAGCTTTGATCTATATATTAAATCTATCATCATGCTAATGTTGGGTGTTTTGATTTCAGGAATACGGCAGATAAGAATTTCAAGACGTACCAGAGGCGTGTGGACGAAGCCGCCATGCTTGGAGTGATAAGGGGAATGCTGGAGAATCAAAAGAGGCAGACTGAGCTGATCCAGCAGCAAGCAGACTCGTTTCAGGAAGGTTTGCAGATCGTTCAGCAGTCTGTAAACAAGGTTGAAGCTAAACCAGTTGATTGAGTGGGGACCGTAGTAGATTTCAGGCGTTTGGGTCCGTCAAAATTTACTGGTTTGGAGGAGCCGTTGCCAGCCAAGCAATGGCTAGTTGACACGGAGAATTTGCTGATTGCGGCACAGATTCCAGATGACAAAAGAGTTGATGTGGTACGCATTCAGTTAGTGGACTATGCCCGAGAATGGTGGCTTGTGGAGGATACCCGTTTGACCAAGCCGATCAAGTGGGCGGATTTTTCTAAGAGTTTCCTGGAGAAGTTCTTCCCGCGGACTGCACGGGAGGAAATGGAAGAGAAGTTTATTGGGCTAAGGCAGAATGGAGCACCCGTGGATGTGCATGCAGCAGAATGGACGAGACTCAACAGATTCGCTGGACCTTTAGTCGCTAACGATGCAGACAGGGCACGAAGGTTCATGCGCAGCTTGGATGTGGACATCCAGAGGCAGATTGTCTCCCTGGATTTGACGACTTTCTCACAGGTTCTTACGGCAGCTCGGGAACAGCAGAGTTTATCTGGGATGAAAGGGAGCTTGCAACAGACAGCAGTTGCGGCAAGGAAGCCCGCATTTGTACCTAACCGAGCTCATGGTCGCAGAGGTATTCCAGTGGACCGTCGAGGTGCAGCACCTATGAAGAAGCTTGTGACCATTGATCGAAGAAAGAGCGTGATTTGTGACTACTGCCGTTTACCTGGGCACGTGCAGAAGGATTGTCGAAGAAGGCTGGGACTTTGTTTGGTTTGCGGAGCGGCTGATCACGCAGTTGGTGCCTGTCCGTCGAAGCTTCGTACGAGGGATGATATTCAGAAGCCTCCGCAGAGACCGTTCCAAGGACAGAAACAGCTGACTCAAGGACCTAATCAGGCTCGAGCTTTTTCAGGTATTCTACTCGTTCATGGTTTTCCCGCATTGGCATTATTTGATTCTGGTGCATCCCATTGTTTTATGTCATCCAAGTTTATAACTACACACTCGATTACCTGCACGACCCTGTCTAGTTTCTGGGACATACACACTGGGAATGGGAAAATCATATCTAGTAGGGAATGTAAAGATTGTACAGTTGTTGTGTGCGGACGGGAGCTTTTTGCAGATTTCTTGGTGATTGATACGGGCAACTATGAAGTCGTCTTGAGAATGGATTTTCTTGGCACTTTCCACGCTCACATTGATTGTAGGGCAAAGAAAGTAATTTTTCAGATTCCCGGACATCATGAGTTTACCTTCACTGGAGGAAGCAGTTCTGTCGGGCTAGTCGAGTTTAGGGCTAGGCCGACAAATGGTATTCTTGCAGCAATGGAAGTTGATAATGGTGAAGAGCCGGCGGTTGTTCGTGATTTTATGGACGTGTTTGAAGATATATCGGGTTTACCGCCGAAGCGAGACGTGGAGTTCGCAATTGATCTTATTCCTGGTGCAGCGCCGGTATCCAAAGCATATTATCCAATGGCACCAGTAGAGTTGGAAGAAGTTAAGAAACAGGTTGCTGAATTGCTTGAGAAGGGTTGGATTCGAAGCAGTAACTCGCCTTGGGGAGCTCCAGTTCTTCTAGTAAAGAAGAAGGATGGCACAAGAAGGATGTGCATCGACTATCGAGAATTAAACCGGGTGACTATTAAGAACAAGTACCCGATCCCTCGCATTGGAGAGCTTTTTGAGCAGCTTAGTGGTGCGAGGGTATTCTCGAAGCTGGATTTGCGATCTGGATATCATCAGGTTCGAGTGAAAGCAGAAGATATTTGCAAGACGGCGTTCCGAACTCGGTATGGACATTACGAGTACTTAGTAATGCCCTTCGGAGTAACGAATGCGCCGGCAGTATTCATGGACTTGATGAACCGAATCTTTTCACCGTTCTTGGATCAGTTCATTGTGGTATTCATTGACGATATTCTGGTTTACTCGAAGAGTTTTGAAGAGCATGCTGAGCATTTAAAGATCGCACTGCAGACGTTGAGACAGGAGAAGCTTTATGCGAAGATGAGTAAGTGCGAGTTTTGGCTAGAGGAAGTGAAGTTTTTGGGACATGTTGTGTCTGGCGATAGAATTGCCGTCGATCCAGAAAAGATTGCCGCAGTTCGAGATTGGCCTATTCCAAAGAATGTTGCTGAGATAAGAAGTTTCCTTGGATTAGCCGGATACTACAGGAGATTTGTGGAGAACTTTGCTCGTCTGGTGGAGCCGTTGACCAAGCTTACGCGCAAGGAGGTACCTTTTGTATGGACGGATAAGTGTGCGATAGCTTTTGAAACGTTGAAGCAGAAGTTGATAACCGCCCCTATTCTGACCGTGCCAGACAATTCCGGAGGATTGGTGATTCACAGCGACGCATCTGGGAAAGGATTGGGATGTGTTCTGATGCAGCACGGTAAGGTTGTAGCGTATGCATCGAGACAATTGAAGACCCATGAGAAGAATTATCCAACTCATGACTTGGAGCCTGCGGATGTGATTTTCGCTTTGAAGATTTGGAGAAACTACCTTTTGGGCGAAAGGGTCGAAGTTTTTACAGATCATAAGAGCTTGAAGTATGTGTTCACACAGAAGGAGCTTAACATGAGGCAGCGCAGATGGTTGGAGCTGATGGCTGACTACGATCTCGATCTTAAGTACCATCCGGGGAAGGTCAATGTTGTGCCGGATGTGCTTAGTCGGTTACCAGCAATTCAGGTGTTAACTACGCAGAAGGAGATCGTTGCAGATTTCCGAAGATTTGACTTGGAGGTTGTGCTACCGCGTTCTACGGGACAGTTGATGCAGCTGCAAGTGCAGTCGTCTTTGATTGAGAAAATTAAGGCAGCACAATCGCAGGATCCTAGACTGCAAAAGTTTCGAGAGCAGGTTGAAGCCGGACTACGAACAGATTTACTGGTCCACGAAGATGGTTCGTTGAGGTATGGTAGCCGTTTATGTGTGCCAAAGGGGGATGTTCGTGAAGAGCTTATGAAGGAAGCACACAGTTCAGCTTATTCTGTACATCCAGGAGGCACAAAGATGTACCGAGATATTCGACAACATTTCTGGTGGGAAGGCATGAAACGGGAGATTTCTCGCTTTGTGGCTAAGCGCTTGGTGTGTCAGTAAGTTAAGGCTGAACATCAAAGGGTTGCTGGTTTATTGCAACCACTTCCGATTCCTCAGTGGAAGTGGGAACATATAACCATGGATTTCGTGACGGCTTTACCGCGGAGTCCAAAGGGCAACAATGCTGTATGGGTGATTGTTGATCGGTTGACCAAGGCAGCCCACTTTATTCCTTTTCGTGTTGGTCAATCAACAGAGACCTTGGCGGAGCGGTACATGCAGGAGATTGTAAGATTGCATGGAGTACCGGTGAGCATCTTGTCCGATCGGGACACTCGGTTCTTATCACACTTCTGGAGGAGTTTACAGGAAAGTTTGGGGACTCGATTGAAGTTTAGCACAGCTTATCATCCTCAAACTGATGGTCAGTCGGAGAGAACGATCCAAACTCTTGAAGATATGTTGAGAGCATGCATGTTGGACTTCAAGGGTTCTTGGGAGGATCATCTACATTTGGTGGAGTTTTCATACAACAACAGTTTTCAGGCAACTATCCAGATGGCTCCATTTGAAGCTTTGTATGGCCGTAATTGCCGTTCACCTGTTTGTTGGGATGATGTCGGTGAACGAAGGTTGTTGGGACCAGATTTGGTTGTGCAGACAGTTGAGAAGATTAACACTATCAGGAATCACATGAAGGCAGCACAAGACCGACAGAAGAGTTGGGCAGACACGTCAAGAAGACCTCTAGAGTTCGCCGTGGGTGATTTGGTATTCTTGAAGATATCACCGACTAGAGGGGTGATTCGTTTTGGGAGTCGAGGAAAGCTTAGTCCTCGATTCGTTGGACCCTTGAGATCTTGGAGCGTGTTGGTGAGGTAGCGTACCGTTTGGCGTTACCGCAGTCCTTGGCAAGTGTGCACGATGTGTTTCACGTATCTCAACTACGAAGGTATGTTTGAGATGAAACGCACGTATTGGATCATTCGGAGTTAACAGTACGGGAAGACTTGACTTTTGAGGAGCGACCGGTTGAAATTGTGGATCGAAGGGAAAAGGTTCTTAAGAACAAGGTTATCCCCCTTGTACTTGTCTCTTGGGGTAATCGCTCGCATGGAGAGTCCACTTGGGAACGAGAAGATGAAATCCGACAGAAGTTTCCTCACCTCTTCTTGTAGTTTTTTTTGTATTCTTGGAATTTCGAGGACGAAATTCTTTTTGTAGTTGGGTATAATGTAACAACCGAGCCCAATACTACTGTTTTTCAGTTACTGTTTGAGCATTAGTGTGGTACTCATTTCATTTATCTTACTTGTTTGTGGCTTACTGTAAAATTTTACCCGGCAAAGTCATTTCTGCATATAACAATTTTTGGCATCTAAAATAAAATTAAAAATATCCATCTTGGCCTACTAGACACCCTTAGCCTTGTGGTAGCGTCCGTGTATTGTGTTCTCGTCCCATTCAGTGAAACGGGCGAGTTTGGACGGCTACGCGCGCGTACATGTGTCCGTCTTGGGGGTATGCTTTTTAATCATAAGACACTTAATTTTAAAGTTTGGATCCCGCTTAAAATCCTATTATTTCAATTTCAAATTTTTGGACCCGACCCGGGCGCGATTTGGAAATGTTTTATTTGGCGCAAAAATCCCAAATTTTAATAATCTTTAAACCATAATATATTCCGTAACTTATATATATTTTACTGTTTATATTAAATCTTTTAAATACTTTTCCCTAAACCTCTAAATCTTTCATCAGCCAATCCCTTCTTCTCATTTCTCCCCGCGGGCCCCACCCTTCATGTCTTTCAAATCTCTCTCTTTCTCTCTCTCTCTCTCTCTACCCCTCAAATCTCTCTCTCTCTAACTTTATTCTCTCTCTCTCTCTTATATTATCTTCCCTCCTCCTTCATTTTTTTTAAAAAAAGAGAACACAGAACCCATCCGAGCCCAGTGAACCCCGGCCGCCTCGTCCCCCGTCGCCGCCGCAACTCCGTCGCCGGCACCACCGTCGCATGCGCCCGCACCTCCTCGTCTTAACCACAGCCCCTCTTCCTCCTTACCGTGCGCCTGCACCCTCACCGCGACCTTGCCCTCGCCGCTGCAGCCACCTGCTCACCACCCGCGACCACCTGCGCCGCCCCTGGTCGTCGCCGACGATCACCGGACCACCTGTGATCGCCTCTGTAAGTCTTCCTCTTCTCTCCTCCTCTCCTTCTTCCCTTCTTCTCCCTTTTCTGTTCTGTCCTGATTCTTGATGGCCGTAGTTCCTCGCAGGCAAAGCACCGGAGCTCCGTCGACGTGGTCGGCAATCACCATCCCTCCACAGATCCTCGTGAGCCCCCTCGTCTCTATCCTTCTTCTCTTCCCTCTTCTTGATTCTCCATTTGGTCGTTCATGAATTCTTGAAATTGTAGTTTCGCTGTTCGCCGGAATCCGGCCGTGCCGGTGACGTGTCCCGACGATCCAGCGAGGTACCCGACCCGCGTGGTTCCATTGTTCGTTGTTTGGCGTTAATCCGTGAACCGTGCGCCCGTCGCGAGTTTCCCCGCCGACGTTTACGTTCCGTTTTTCCCGGTTCGCGACCCGTCGAGACAAGTAACCCTTGCTACATGCTATACAATATTTACATATATATATTGACACCCTAAACCTGTAAAATTTAACTTGGTACAATCGTTTCCCATTTTCGGTTACGATATTGCATTATATCATTTTACTGTTAAACATGGAACTTACAATTTGCAAATTGAACCTAATAATCATATTTACCTGTTCAATCACATTTTAATGTTAAAATAGCTTGTGGCATTCATCCCTGTAGTTTTGTTCCGTTCGGACACTCGTACGCATTTAACCTGAAATGGCTACACTGAACCGTTATACAAATCATTGCACCTCTAAGGATTCTTAAACCTGTTAATATGACTAAACGGCTATATTGTCTTACTGCACTCTTGTAATTTGAATGACACCGCTTATTATTTAATTCATTGCTTATCTCATGTTGTTAATACCCATGTTTGATAATATATCTGATTGTAAGCACACCCACGATATTGTTTACATCTTGACCTGACATTGTTACACATATATAGAAGCTAGAAGCCGAAGTGTGACTACGACAGGATATTTCCTTGACCGTAGGAGCATGGCTGGCCTTGTCAACCCCTCGTATTCCGTATTTTGGAAAGCGGGGCGTGACACATCCATTGCTTTGGATGGAGCTTAGAGATGAAGCCATTGATGGAGATAATGAGCTAGAGAAGAAAGAGGAGGAAGAAGAAGTTTTCTCTCTCTTTTCTTTTGTGATGTTGTATATGATAAAATGAGAGAGTGTGATAAGAATAATATGAGAGCAAACCCCTCATGGCAGCCCCTCTCTCTCTCTTCTCATGATATCAACCCAAATCAATCACATTATGTGACACATGCACAAGAAAAGAGACCATGAGTCATCACTTGTGCATGTGTCACCATTAATGCTCTAAATGATGATTTCTAGCTCATTATTCCCATAAGCAAACATTAATCCAAATGTTTGCCACAACAAAAAGATACGGCAACATCTAAAGTAAACTAGTGACGGATCATAAGGATACCCCTCACCTGTATATACATACCTGCACCCGCATTCCGACTGAATGCGAATGCGATGAGACTAAAGTAATCCAACAAATCTAATACTAGGATCCGGCTTAAACCAAAGCCCACCAGTATGATCCGTCCGATCATGATCCGTGCAATACCGCACGTATATGATCGAACCCTGCCATATATTATACGGCCTCTACAACGTTTCGCCCGAAACTTGAGAAACTTTCTGTGGGGGACTCTAAAGACTCGTCAATACATTGACTGTGGATTTAACCACTAGCACGTCAGAGGTACTAGCTATACGTAACGGGCAACCATGTATTGACCAAAAAGGAGGTCGATGAGCGAACTCATCCTGACACCCTACTGAGCCTGTCAGTGACAATATCCGTACAGTCCGGTCTGTTCGTCTATGAGTATCGCATGTCGGACCTAGGGGGCTGGTAAAAGTCAGACCCTCAAATGCGGTACAAGTCGTGTCAGAGTGTAGCCCAGAACACCCTGAGATACTACTGGAATACCTACCAGTAAATCTCCTGCCTTGGCCGAGGGCTTCGTGTAATGGCTCTCCTAAACACAGCGCGATCTCACCCCCAATACCGGGAGAGACGAAACCCCTGCCGATATGCTCACTTGCCTCCATGTGGCTTGGGACTGTACCCAATTAAAACCTGTTTGCACGACTCCTTTGAGCCGTGGTAGGGTAGTAATCAAAGTACAGTGGGAACTCACACGAGACAAATGACAATCTAAGGTCGATGAACTAACCTGTACACATGTCACCAGGAAACTGCTATCTGACTTCAGGTATAATACCAACTAGCATGTTCCTGGCGAGTCCTGTCCGGTGTACTCATAACCCAATGAGCACCTGTATACATCTTAGGTGAACCAACTGTCACCAATGGCTTGTGAGAACGGCCACCGCCCCTCATCGGGGTCTCGACTGTATAACTAGTCTACTAATAGAGTATCGATGCCCAGTCTCGAAACTCCCACGACTAGCGACCACTTTAAGGATGTGCTTATAGACCCCAGCTCCCACGTATATGATCGCCATCATACTGCGGTCGTCAAGCAAGAATCCTAGGGGCTCTATCAACGTGCAATAGTGATCTGTACCATCACCTAAAGCAGTACACGATGATAAAGATAAACCATATAGTATACTATTTTCTATCAACGTGTAATAGTGAACTGTACACGATGATAAAGACAAACCAGATTGTATACAAAGCTTTCGAGTAAGACTGTCCTACCGGTATAGGTCCTCCCTCAATCATCGCAATTACGTGCCTGCGATTCAATAATTGACTCTGAGGGCACTATATCCAACAAATTCTATATGTGTAATTTATCGTAAATTTTACAAGTTATATGGCATTGGTCGTCATTGAAATAGGGAATATCTGTTCAGTGCATTTCTGCTTATTTTCGTGTTTGCTTTATACCTGCTGCATAGTGATAATTCACGTCGAAACCTAGAGAATGATTTGCATTGTCGATATATTAGTGTTAGTGGTTGGGTAATGGCAAATACGACAGTGATACTGATAAGTGGAAAAGTGATTGAAAGTGACAGCGAAACGTATTTGTTCACAACCCATCGAATACCTGAATACATACTATAAACTGGGGAATGTGGAAATCAAGGTGGAATTGAACTTGTATTTAGCAAGGTACAGTGATTTAGAGGATTATCATTCTCTATTAGTGATATACATATATACATTAGGTCATGGGCCTAGCGGCACGGCTGATAGAGTTATGTTCCGGGCACAATGGACCGTTGTCTCGGGCATGCACGAGACCCTTGTTAAACACGAGTATCCTCTCCACCATTTGATTTCATTGACTTAGTGACCGATAAGTAGTGACATGCGCATTGCCTAGTTTATTGACATGATACCTATATTGCACTATTCATATTCAGTTGATGTTTATTGTAACACCCGAGTTCATCTATACCAATTCCTGTTCTCGTATTTCTTTATTCATGATATTCTTGATTTAACGTTTTGTGCATGTGAATAGTATTTTTACACTTTACTTTGCATTCGACCCGACACGCTTACTTGAATCTGTTTGACTTTTATTTATAGATTATATTGACTTGTTGCATGGACTAGTGTATCTCATAATTTAGTATATACTGGTATTTTATCTAGTATCGCATCTTTTGCATATAACAATTCAAATCACGTAAAATAAATTAAAATTGCATTTCATGGTCGGCATGATACCCCTAACCCCGTGGTAGCATCCGCGCATCTTGTTCTCGTCTCGTTCAGTGAAACGGATGTGTTTGGATGGCTACGCGCACGTACGTGCATCCGTTCTTAGGGGTATGCATTTTCTTTAACTGAGCATCCATTTTGAAATTTGGAAGTTGCATATATTTTTAATATTTTAAATCTGAAGTTTTAGACCCGACCCGAGCGCGTTTTGGAGTAAGTTTGTATTTGCCAAAATCTCAAATCGGACTAATATTATATTCTATATTTCATTATAACTGTTCAACTTATAAAATAATTATTAGATTTTCCCTTAACAGATTTATATCTCGCTCTAAAGAAAATATATTTTATATTTTAAAGATTATCTCTCTCTCTCTCCTTTTCTCTCTCTTTCTCTCTCAGTATCTCTCCCCTCTAAAATTTTATAAACCCCTTTTATTTTAAAATTGCGCACGTCTCCCTCTCTCCTCTCCCTTCATCTTCTTTCTTTCCTTTTCCGCCTCCCTCATGAAACCTAACCCTAACCCATGCCACCCAGCCTCGCGCTCGTCGCCGTCTCCCCACCTCCGGCCTCCCCATCTCCTCGTCTTCACATCCCTCCTCTCTCCTCCTTACTCCTCCCCGCGACGAGCCGGCGACCCCTGGACCCGACTCGAGTCTCTGCAGCCCTCCTCGCCGGAGCTCGCCTCACCGCCGATCACCCTCGTCGGCCTTCCCTCATCCTTGTTTCCTCAACCTCTTCCGAACACAACCCTCGACACCATCTCCATCAACACCCACTCCTTCGTCGAAGCCGATACCTCATCGCCACCCTCGCCTTCATCTGCATCATCTCACCCATTCTCGCTCCCCTCATCATCCCTTTCCCCTTCTTCAGTGGAGGACTCGATCCCCATCGTTTCAGGCGGCGGATCAAGCGCAAATCGACGCAATGGCGATGAACTTAGAAGCTTTATCGGTTTTGCCACAGGATTGGTGATCCAAGTCTTCTTGCTCCAGATCAATCTTTTGATCAATCCTTTCACCTTCCCGATTTGGTTGCTGCCTTGCACGTTGTTTGTATTGGTAAATCCCCTTATAACGTTAAGACATGTAAGAGAGAGCCTAATGGAGAAGATTCCGTGGATTTCAAAATGTTTATTGAAGATAATCTGCCCTAAACTTTATGAGGAACTTAAAAGGATGGCTTGTGGAATCTTCGGGTCTTTCTATGTCCTGTTGGTTCTTTCAGGCTTGCTGCTGCTGGCTTTTCTAGTGGGAAGCATGTTCATGCAAAGGGTTGAAGAAGGATTTAAGTTTCGACTACGCAAAAGCTAGCCCTGATGCTTTTGTTGAATTGGGAAAACTGGATAGCGTTTCTTTTAAACTGGATGCTGTAGGAGAGGTGGAAGTTGGGAAACACGCGGATTGTCACCTTGTACAGCCAAATCACAAGCTGAAACTGACGGTCTCATTATTGTTGCCTGAGTCTAACTACAATTGGAAACTTGGAGTGTTCCAGGATATCAAGCCCGACTTGCTTGGAAAAGGCTTTACAAAATATGTTACTGCCGAGGACAAGTCTCTCCAACAGCTAACAAGATTACGTGGGCCATGAGCTTGGCTTTTACAAGATTTCTTATGGTTCCAAGTCTTCTTGCATTGGCCGGTTCCGTTCCGGGCACGCGTGGGTGCATCGCAGCTTTTACCGACATTGGACACCGCAGCGTGTATCCGTATCGCGATCCATCAGGCAAGTGAAAACTTGCTACATGCTATTTGAATTACTATATATGCTATTTAAGGTTCTATATATCCATTTGAATGCACGTTAAACCTGTGGTTACATTTAATACCATAATTTCCGTTTAACAGTTTGACGTTCCGTTATATCATTATAGATTCATCGCACGGAACATACCATGTCGCATTTAGTTCTATTATACATAGTACCCGCATTCATACTTAAATCTTATAACAATTATTTGCATAGCCCTCAATACCCTTTTGTAATTTATACCCTATCGGACGACCTGTTGCATACATCTAGTCTAATTCATATTCAATTTCACACCTAGATTGTTTTGGTACATATTAATATGATTTTATCATCCACATTTGGTATACCGCCTTCATGAAATGTTAAAACTATCCCTTAAACTCAAACTGATAACCGTGCATCCATGTAGTTTAATCTACACCTATTCGCATATCATACTGCGTGTGCCTTTTTATTGTTCTGATAATACCCATGCTTGTTTATTGATAACCATGTTTATATTAGTTGATTTGTGAGCACCTACATATTATTTGTGCTTCCTGACATGACCTGTTGCACTTCCTATCTGATATGACATGGTACCGTACACTCTTGACATGACATGACACCTAAATACACTACTTGACTTGACCTGATGTACCATGGCTTGACCTGTTACCCGATCTTGTGTCTAATGCCAACAAACCTGACATGTAGTCTTTACGGACCGTTCCTGTTGTCTATCCAGACAAACATGCACCTACTTACTCCTGTGTTGGCATTAGTTCTTGATTACTTAAATACCTGACTTGAACACCTATAACTTGGGGGTATGGGGAAATCAATGATGAAACCTGACTTGTAACTCGACAGTGTGCTACCTTTACCGACCAGTTTTAGAGGCTGGGCCAGCCTTGGGATACTGCTGCTGACATCATCCATCGTTATCCATTACCTTTTAGTGGCTAGGCCAGCCTTGGGATGATGCCATGGACATCATTCATCTTTACCTTTTCTCCTTTAGTGCCTAGCTGCATGTCTCGGTTTCAGCCCGAGAATCTTCATCGTAATCCCGGGCACGTACGGGATACTATTGAGTTATATCGATGATTCATCAAATTGATTTCAAAGACTTGAGAGTAGTTCACCCATTAGGCCAGTTTAGATAACTCACTACACATTACCCCACTGTCCTTACTCGTATCACGGTTATGCTTGTTTACCTTTTGTTCATACTTGCATGTAATGCTACCCCTGCTTATATTATTGCTTGATGTTATGACGCGCTGACGTCTGGGTTTTGCATGGCCCAGATCTTCTACCTTTGTTATAGACTGACCAGGAGTATTGCCGCTATTAGACCGAGCGGTGAAGTTCCTGTCGGTATGTAGTTTTACTTTCCAGGTGTTTCATTTATTGTATCTTCGCTTCCGCATATCATTATTTCTTGATTCATTCATTCTGTCTCATGGACATGTACTAGATATTTTTAGTCTACTTTACTGTTCTTGATATCTCTACAGCCGTAATGTGAATGTGGAGGGATTTTTCCTATCCACAGGTAGCATGGTTGGCTATGTCACGTGCCTATTCGAGCGTACTCTCGGAAGCGAGGTGTGACATGGTTCTTTTGGTATCAGAGCCATAGGATATAGGTTAAATGAGTTTGATTCTTTTGTAGTTGGGTATTGGACCTAATACACGAATCAGAATACTCGTGATTAGGAACATGTCATGCCACCTTGTTATCGTGATTCTTGAATCATATCCTTCTTTATCCTTCGTCTTGAAGTTATGCAAACAACTTTGCATCCCGACTTGAAACCTTTTGGATTCTCTATTGTTTCTCCATGTTCCTTATTCTGATACTAGGATTTGGGCGACTTGAGTGGAGTTATGTAATTGTACCCATGAACTGCAGCATGGTTACAATGCGGTACTCTATTTAAGTAACTTGGAGTCCTGGTCTTGATTCACTTCCTTATTCCATGATCGTTATATTACCTTGCTTCTCTCGGTTTCTTTGCTTACCAGTTATTGTTTCATCGCCAGTTTGAATCATGTTTACCGTGCTTAATCCTCTTCAGTATCTTGACTTCGGATGAAGTCATCTCGGTATCTTACTTGTTCATGTTTTCCCCGTATTAGAATTATTCAATTCTGGTGCATCCCTTTGTTTGTTGTTGTCTTGGGAATGAATTTTCGCGGCACTTTCCACGCTCATATTGATTGTAAGGAAAGGAAATTGATTCTCCAGATTCCCGGACATCCGGAGCTTGTTTTGCTGGAGGAAGCAGTTCTGTCGGGCCAGTCGAGTTTAGGGCTAGGTCGACAAACAGTGTTCTTTCGTCGATGGAAGTTGATAAGAAAGAAGCGCCGGCTATAGTTCGAGAATTCCTGGACGTGCTTGAAGGCATATCAGGTTTACCACCGAAGCGAGACGTGGAGTTCGCGATTGATCTTGTTCCTGGTGTAGTGCCAATCACAAAGGTGTGCTATCCAATGGCACCAGCGGAGTTGGAAGAAGTCAAGAAGAAAGTTGCTGAACTACATGAGAAGGATTGGATTTTCAGAAGTAACTCACCTTGGAGAGCCCCAGTTTTTCTAGTCAAGAGGAAAGATGGCACAAGGAGGATGTGCATCGATTATCGAGAATTTAAAACCAGGTGATTATTGAGTATAAGTACCCGATCCCTCGCATTGGCGAATTATTTGGGCAGCTTAGTGACGCGAGGGTATTCTCGAAGTTAGATTTACGATTTGGATATCATCAGGTCCGAGTTAAGTCTGAGGATCTTTGCAAGACTGCGTTCCGAACTCAGTATGGACATTACGAGTATTAGTGATGACCTTCGGAGTAACGAATGCACCGGCAATATTTATGGACTCGATAAACCGAATCTTTCACCATTCTTGGACCAGTTTATAGTGGTGTTCATTGAAGATATTCTGGTCTACTCGAGGAGTATTGAAGAGCATGCGGCACACTTGAAGATCGCACTGCAGACATTGATGCAAGAAAGATTGTATGCAGAGATGAGCAAGTGCGAGTTTTGGCTTGAAGAAGTAAAGTTTTGGGGCATATCGTAGCTGGAGGTGAAATCGCCGTTTATCCAGGGAAGATTGCAGCAGTTCAAAATTGGCTGATTCCGAAGAACGTTCTAGAGATCAGAAGTTTTCTTGGACCTGCAGGATACATAAAAGGTTGGTGGAGAATTTTGCTCGTTTGGCTGAGCCTTGACCAAGCTTACGTGCAAGGAAGTACCATTGGTGTGGACGGATAAGTGTGTGTCAGCCCTTGAGGCGTTAAGGTAAGGATGGATAACCGCTCTTATTTTGACCGTACCAGATGGTTCCGGAGAATTGGTGATTCACAGCGACCCACCGGAGAAAGAATTAGGATGTGTTTTGGTGCAGCATGGGAATGTTACAACTTACGCATTGAGACAGTTGAAGACCCATGAGAAGGATTACCCAACTCATGACTTGGAGTTAACAATTGGGTTTTTCGTTTTGAAAATTTGGAGACACTACTTATTGGGCGAAAGGGTTGAAGTATTCACCGATCACAAAGGCCTATAGTGAGTGTTCACTCAGAAGGAGCTATTTACGAGACAACGTAGATGATTGGAGCTGATGGCTGACTACGATATTGATCTTAAGTACCATCCGGGAAAAGTTAATGTTATGCCGGATGTGCTAGTCGGTTGCCAGCAATTCAGCTGTTGACTGCGCAGAAGGAATTTATTGATGATTTTCGGAGATCCGGGGTGGAGATTGTGCTACCGCATTCTTCGGGACAGTGGATGCAGCTGTAGGTGCATTCGTCATTAATCGAGAATATTAACGCAGCGCAATCGCAGGACCTTAGATTGCAAAATTTCGAGAACAGGTTGAAACTGGATTTCGAACAGATTTATTGATCCATGAAGATGGTTCGCTGCAATATGGTAGTCGTTGTGTGTGCCAACGGGAGACATCCACGGAGAAGTTATGATGGAGGCGCACAGGTCCGCATATTCTGTACATCCAGGAGGCACAAAGATGTACCGAGATTTACGACAGCAATTCAGGTGGGAAGGCATGAAACGGGAGATTGCCCGCTTTGTGGCAAAGTGCTTGGTGTGTCAGCAAGTTAAGGTTGAACATCAAAGGGTTGCTGGTTTATTGCAACCACTTCCGATTCCTCAAGTGGAAGTGGGAATATATAACCATGGATTTCGTGACTGCTCCACCGCAGAGTCCAAAGGGCAACAATGCAGTTTGGGTGATTGCTGACGGATTGGCCAATGCAACTCATTCCATCTCTTTTCGAGATGATTAATCAACAGACGTTTTGGCAGAACGGTGCATACAGGAGATTGTAAGATTGCATGGAGTACCAGTGAGTATCGTGTCCAACCGTGACACTCGTTTCTTGTCACACTTTTGGAGGAGCTTACAGGAAAGTTTGGGGACCTGATTGAAGTTTAGCATGGCTTATCATCCTCAAACAGATGGCCAGTCGGAGAGAACGATCCAAACTCTTGAAGGTATGTTGAGAGCTTGCATGTTGAACTTCAAGGGTCATGGGAGGATCGTCTGCTTTTTGTTGGCTTTTCTTACAACAACAGTTTCCAGGCAACTATTCAGATGTCCCCATTCGAAGTTTTATATAGTTGCAAGTGTCGTTCGCCTGTTTGTTGGGACGATATCGGTGAACGAAGATTGTTGGGATCAAATTTGGTGTGCGTACAGTTGAGAAAGTTAACGCTATAAGGAATCACATGACAGCAGCATAATATCGACAGAAAAGTTGGTCTGACACATCTAGAAGACCTCTAGAGTTCGCCGTTGGTGTTGTGGTATTCTTGAGGATATCACCGATCAGAGGGGTGATCCGTTTCGGAAGTCAAGGAAAGCTTGGTTCTCGATTCGTTGGACCTTTCGAGATCTTGGAACGTATTGGAGAAGTGGCTTATCGTTTGGCGTTACCGCAATCTCTGGCGAATGTTCATGACGTGTGTTACGTACCTCAACTCCGTAGGTATGGTCGAGATGAAACACAGGTGTTGGGTCATTCAGAGCAGACTACGAGAAGATTTAACCTTTGAGGAGCGACCGATGTCAATTGTGGATCGAAGAGAAAAGGTTCTTAAGAACAAGTTATCTCTCTTGTACTTGTTTCTTGGAGTAATCGCTCGCATGGAGAACCGGGTTGGGAACGAGATGATGAAAACCGGCAGAGGTTTCCATAACTATTCTTGAAGTTTCTTATTTGTTTATCCTTTCTTGTTCTTGGAATTTCGAGGACGAAATTCTTTTGTAGTTGGGTATAATGTAACACCCGAGTTCATCTATACCAATTCATGTTCTCGTATTTCTTTATTCATGATATTCTTGATTTAACGTTTTGTGCATGCGAATAGTATTTTTACACTTTACTTTGCATTCGACCCGACCCGCTTGCTTGAACCTGTTTGACTTTTATTTATAGATTATATTGACTTGTTGCATGGACTAGTGCATCTCATAATTTAGTATATACTGGTATTTTATCTAGTATCGCATCTTTTGCATATAACAATTTAAATCACGTAAAATAAATTAAAATTGCATTTCATGGTCGGCATGATACCTCTAACCCCGTGGTAGCATCCGCGCATCTTGTTCTCGTCTCGTTCAGTACAACGGACGTGTTTGGATGGCTACGCGCACGTATGTGCATCCGTTCTTGGAGGTATGCATTTTCTTTAACTGAGCATCCATTTTGAAATTTGGAAGTTGCATATATTTTTAATATTTTAAATCTGAATTTTTAGACCCGACCCGGGCGTGTTTTGAAGTAAGTTTGTATTTGCCAAAATCTCAAATCGGACTAATATTATATTCTATATTTCATTATAACTGTTCAACTCATAAAATAATTATTAGATTTTCCCTTAAGAGATTTATATCTCTCTCTAAAGAAAATATATTTTAAATTTTAAAGATTATCTCTCTATCTCTCCTTTTCTCTCTCTGCCTCTTATCTCTCTCTTTCTCTCTTAGTATCTCTCCCCTCTAAAATTTTATAAACCCCTTTTATTATAAAATTGCGCACGTCTCCCTCTCTCCTCTCCCTTCATCTTCTTTCTTTCCTTTTCCGCCTCCCTCACGAAACCTAACCCTAACCCATGCCACCCAGCCTCACGCTCGTCGCCGTCTCCCCACCGCCGGCCTCCCCATCTCCTCGTCTTCACCTCCCTCCTCTCTCCTCCTTACTCCTCCCCTCGACGAGCCGGCGACCCCTAGACCCGACTCGAGTCTCTGCAGCCCTCCTCGCCGCCGATCACCCTCGTCGGCCTTCTCTCATCCTTGTTTCCTCAACCTCTTCCGAACACAACCCTCGACACCATCTCCATCAACACCCACTCCTTCGTCGAAGCCGATACCCCATCGCCACCCTCGCCTTCATCTGCATCATCTTACCCATTCTCGCTCCCCTCATCATCCCTTTCCCCTTCTTCAGTGGAGGACTCGATCCCCATCGTTTCAGGTGGCGGATCAAGCGCAAATCGGCGCAATGGCGATGAACTTAGAAGCTCTATCGGTTTTGCCACAGGATTGGTGATCCAAGTCTTCTTGCTCCAGATCAATCTTTTGATCAATCCCTTCACCTTTCTGATTTGGTTGCTGCCTTGCACTTTGTTTGTATTGGTAAATCCCCTTATAACGTTAAGACATGTAAGAGAGAGCCTAAAGGAGAAGATTCCGTGGATTTCAAAAGGTTTATTGAAGATAATCTGCCCTAAACTTTATGAGGAACTTAAAAGGATGTCTTATGGAATCTTCGGGTCTTTCTATGTCCTGTTGGTTCTTTCAGGCTTGCTGCTGCTGGCTTTTCTAGTGGGAAGCATGTTCATGCAAAGGGTTGAAGAAGGATTTAAGTTTCGACTACGCAAAAGCTAGCCCTGATGCTTTTGTTGAATTGGGAAAACTGGATAGCGTTTCTTTTAAATTGGATGCTGTAGGAGATGTGGAAGTTGGGAAACACGTGGATTGTCACCTTGTACAGCTAATTCATAAGCTGAAACTGACTGTCTCATTACTGTTGCCTGAGTCTGACTACAATTGGAAACTTGGAGTGTTCCAGGATGTCAAGCCCGACTTGCTTGGAAAAGGCTTTACAAAATATGTTACTGCCGAGGACAAGTCTCTCCAACAGTTAACAAGATTACGTGTGCCATGAGCTTGGCTTTTACATGATTTCTTATGGTTCCAAGTCTTCTTGCATTGGCTGGTTCCGTTCCGGGCACGCGTGGGTGCATCGCAGCTTTTACCGACATTGGACGTCGCAGCGTGTATCCGTATCGCGATCCATCAGGCAAGTGAAAACTTGCTACATGCTATTTGAATTACTATATATGCTATTTAAGGTTCTATATATCCATTTGAATGCACGTTAAACATGTGGTTATATTTAATACCATAATTTCTTTTTAACAGTTTGACGTTCCGTTATATCATTATAGATTCATCGCACGGAACATACCATGTCGCATTTAGTTCCATTATACATAGTACCCGCATTCATACTTAAATCTTATAACAATTATTTGCATAGCCCTCAATACCCTTTTGTAGTTTATACCCTATCGGACGATCGGTTGCATACATCTAGTCTAATTCATATTCAATTTCACACCTAGATTGTTTTGGTACATATTAATATGATTTTATATCCACATTTGGTATACTGCCTTCATGAAATGTTAAAACTATCCCTTAAACTCAAACTGATAACCGTGCATCCATGTAGTTTAATCTACACCTATTCGTATATCATACTGCGTGTGCCTTTTTATTGTTCTGATAATACCCATGCTTGTTTATTGATAACCATGTTTATATTAGTTGATTTGTGAGCACCCACATATTATTTGTGCTTCCTGACATGACCTGTTGCACTTCCTATCTGATATGACATGGTACCGTACACTCTTGACATGACATGACACCTAAATACACTACTTGACTTGACCTGATGTACCATGGCTTGACCTGTTACCCGATCTTGTGTCTAATGCCAACAAACCTGACATGTAGTCCTTACGGACCATTCCTGTTGTCTATCCAGACAAACCTACACCTATCTGCTCCTGTGTTGGCATTAGTTCTTGATTACTTAAATACCTGACTTGAACACCTATAACTTGGGGGTATGGGGAAATCAATGATGAAACCTGACTTGTAACTCGACAGTGTGCTACCTTTACCGACCAGTTTTAGAGGCTGGGCTAGCCTTGGGATGCTGCTGCTGACATCATCCATCGTTATCCATTACCTTTTAGTGGCTAGGCCAGCCTTGGGATGATGCCATGGACATCATTCATCTTTACCTTTTCTCCTTTAGTGCCTAGCTGCATGTCTCGGTTTCAGCCCGAGAATCTTCATCGTAATCCCGGGCACGTACGGGATACTATTGAGTTATATCGATGATTCATCAAATTGATTTCAAAGACTTGAGAGTAGTTCACCCATTAGGCCAGTTTAGATAACTCACTACACATTACCCCACTGTCCTTACTCGTATCACGGTTATGCTTGTTTACCTTTTGTTCATACTTGCATGTAATGCTACCCCTGCTTATATTATTGCTTGATGTTATGATGCGCTGACGTCTGGGTTTTGCATGACCCAGATCTTCTACCTTTTTTGCAGACTGACCAGGAGTATTGCCGCTATTAGACCGAGCGGTGAAGTTCCTGTCGGTATGTAGTTTTACTTTCCAGGTGTTTCATTTATTGTATCTTCGCTTCCGCATATCATTATTTCTTGATTCATTCATTCTGGCTCATGGACATGTACTAGATATTCTTAGTTTACTTTACTGTTCTTGATATCTCTACAGCCGTAATGTGACCGTGGAGGGATTTTTCCTATCCACAGGTAGCATGGTTGGTTATGTCACGTGCCTATTCGAGCGTACTCTGGGAAGCGGGGCGTGACATTTATTATACTCATGCTCTGCCTTTTGTTGCCCTTCTCATGTTTAATAATATTGCATACCCATCATATATATATATATTGCTATATGTGTCGCCCTGACGACCTGAGTATGCATGCTTAGAGTGAGAAGTGGACTTAGCTGGAATCAGGATCGGTCGTGTCTCGGGGATATTGCGGATATCTAGATCAGCCACTCCAGCGCTATCTTTCCCTTGATCTCTATCTGGTATATCTTTTATCTGTTTTGATAGATTTAGTGACTGCATTTCTCATTGCCTGTGCATTGATTACTGATTACCACGTAATGCTAGAAGCCAAAGTGTGACTACGGCAGGATATTTCCTTGACCGTAGGAGCATGGCTGGCCTTGTTAACCCCTCGTATTCCGTGTTTTGGGAAGCGGGGCGTGACAGTCGCCATATCCCCCCATTAACGAGCGTATCTCGTCATTAATAGGGGATCCCGTCATTCACGCAGGTGTAACGCCAAGGGCGTAACCGACAGCGAAGATCTCGTGCCAGCTCGCTCCATGCGACCACTATAAAAACCCCTCTGCCAGACGACTCAGGTAACGCAATTTTATTCCAATAAGCCGCTACTCTGCCTAAATTCTTCGGTTAACTTGATCGTCGGAGGGTCTACGGCGGTACAACCATCCCGTGACTTCTTTTGTAGATAGCTCGGCTTCGCCTCAAAACAAGCCACTGAGATCCACACGCTCAAGGAGACAACCCTCAACACCAATCTCAGCCATTTACCAACGCTCGCGACAGATCGACGGAGGACAACATCTGAAGGAGATCCTAACCTCCATCAGTTGGCGCCGTCTGTGGGAAGCTAGAAATTTTTCTACCCATCAAAATTTGATCTTCCGCTCTCGACTATATGGCGAGCGAAGACCGTGGCGATCCCAGCACAAGCCGCCGCCCTCCCCATAATGGAGGCATGGACGGATCTACTCCCCTATCGAATGCCATCCACACCCTCTCGGCAAGGATCGATAGGCCGCGTCCATAGTGGATGCCCTTGTCCGCATCCAAACGGCGGGTCCAGCCCCCCAGGTCGCCGTTCCCCCGCCCGAGGATCACGACCTCCGCAGAGGGGGAGATGACGTCGCCCACGCTAGCACCACTGAACAACGTCTTGCTCACTCCGGCGACCACAGGTCCCCCACGGCGACCGATTCTATGACCCGCTGGGCGCCACATGGCCCCACGCCGCGGTCTCGAGAAAGAGCACATCGCCCTGAGGCCCGTCGCGTTCCCGTCCCTTCCGATGAGGTATCGGTCAGCTCGCCTGCACCCAGGCATGACTGACACCCCCTCTCTCGATGGGATCGCACGAACGACACTCGCCGCGAGGACTCAAGAAGGACCTCGCCGGGGGACCTGAGGAATTTGATAGAACGGAACCGGAGGCGCAAGCCACAAGAGGGAAAGGCCACTACTCCGACCACGCCGAATCCTCGGGGTACCACAATCGTCTCGACGCCCTCGAAATGAAAATCGAGGGTATACATCGGGAGGGTCACCCGTCGAGCGAGGGGGCCAGGTATGCCGCTGACTCGCTTACAAAGCCCTTCACCGAAGAGCTGCTCGCTACACGTGTCTCGTCAGAAACAAACCTCCCAAGGTGGCCCTCTTCGAAGGAAAGTCTGACCCGAAGGACCATCTGGACACATTCACGGCGGGCATGAGCTTTCAGGATAACTCAGACGCTGCCAAATGCGGAGCATTTCCCGCCACTCTCATCCGGCCTGGACGAGACTGGTTCCGAGGACTCACGCCACGCTCCATCTCTAACTTTGATGAGATGGCCGCCCAGTTCCTCGGACATTTCGTTGGGAACGGACGACAGAAGCGGACTGTCGATTACCTCTTCACCATAAAGAGCGGGGACAAGGAATCCTTTAAAGGATACGTCACTCGCTTCTACAACGCT
The DNA here is from genome assembly GCA_030015575.1 of Agapanthus africanus. Taxonomy (NCBI): domain Eukaryota; kingdom Viridiplantae; phylum Streptophyta; class Magnoliopsida; order Asparagales; family Amaryllidaceae; genus Agapanthus; species Agapanthus africanus. Next base: position 617,795,702 of record JASDDO010000022.1, read on the forward strand.
CTTCTCGAAGTCCCCGAGCACCGGGACGAAACTGTCATCACCGCTCTGAGGTCGGGTCTTAGGCACAAGGAGTGGCTCCACTCCTTTGCAATAGCGCACCCTAAGACCATGGCCGAGGTGAAAGCTTGGACCGAGCGAGAAATCCAACTTGTGTCTGAGGTAAACGCAAACATACCTCGGGGCGACCAGGCCGACCAAAAGAAGAGGGGCGGAGGAGAGAAGAAGAAGGTTGACCGGCCAAAGCCATACTCCCCGAAGTTCTAGGAGTATACTCCACTCAACATCTCTCAGACCGAGATGTTAGAGAAGGCGAAGGGCGAGCAATTCTTCAAGCTCCCTCCGGTCACCAATAGAGCGGCTAAACGAACCCGGGGCCCATACTGCGGCTTCCATAGGTCGCAGGGACACCCGACCGAGAACTGTAAACAACTCCCAGACTACATCAAGGAGTTGATCCGCTTGGGCCACCTGGGGAAATACTTGCGGGAAAAACGATAGGCAGACAGGGAACACGACAACCAACCACCTCCCGGCGAATTAACGATCGGCCAAATCATGGTCGTTTCTTCGGAGTGTGCACATGGGGCTAGCGAGATTCGCAACTTCCTACCCGTCGAAGGAATAAGCGGCCAGCCCCGGAAGAAATGCAAAACCACCGAGCCAATCATCTTCACTAATGAAGACCTCCACGGTATATCCTTGCCTCACAACGACCCCCTCGTGATTATGCTACAGGTCCACCGCTACGAGATTCAAAGGATATTGGTCAACTCAGGAAGCTCGGCACACATCCTTTTCTATGACTGCTTCCAGCGTATGGGGCTCGTCTCGTCCGACTTACGGCCAACCGCCCACATCCTGTCGGGGTTTACCAACCATTCCATCCCGGCCGAGGGAGTGGTTACCCTCCTCCTTAACACTGGGGAAGCGGGCCGTACGAAGACCGTACCGGTAGAATTCATCGTCGCCAGGATCCCCTCGTCCTACAACATCCTCTTGGGACGCCCGACGATAAACTCTCTTCGGGCTCAGATCTCGACCTACCACCTCACGATCAAGTTTCCATTGGATCAAGGTGGGATAGGCCGGGCCTACGGGAACCAGCAAATCGCTAAGATTTGCTTCACGGCGACATCCACCACTGAAGAGCAAAGCGACGACCTCGGAAGCGCAAATGATTTCCAGGGGTCCTTGGATACTCGTGACGAATAGAAGGAAATCCGAGGGGCCCCGGTGGAAGCGCTAACAGAGGCCCCCCCTCATCGAGGGGAACAAGGAACGAACTGTACAGTTCGGATCCCTTTTAACGGGAGCCCGGCGCGAAGAACTGATCCACTTTCTCCGAGGAAACTAGGACGTGTTCTCCCGGGCGCCAGCTGACATGCCCGGGATCGACCCCAAGGTGATCTCGCACAAGCTCAAGGTCGACCCAACGGCCCGACCCGTCAGACAAAAGAAGCGAAGTTTCGCTCCGATCAAACAAAAGGCAATCGAAGATGAGGTTGATAGGTTGCTTGCAGCCAACTTCATTCGAAATGTGGCCTACTCGAAATGGCTGGCGAATGTGGTCATGGTAAAAAAGGTGAGCGGGAAGTGGCGCATGTGCGTCGTCTTCATAGATTTGAACAAAACCTGCCTGAAAGACAACTATCCCCTCCCTTGAATAGACCAGCTTGTAAACAGCTCAACAGGCCACGAATTGCTCAGTTTCATGGACGCTTTCTCCGGCTACAACCAGATCTGTATGAACCCGGGAGATGAAGAACTAACCGAGTTCACCACGGACCGGGGAGTATATTGCAACAAAGTGATGCCTTTCGGCCTCAAAAACGCCGGGGCTACATACCAGCGCCTGGTTAACAAAATGTTCAAATCGCAGATCGGGAGGAACATGGAGGTTTAGGTCGACGACATGCTCGTGAAATCAACCTCATCGGACGAGCACGCTAAGAATCTTAGCGAGACATTCGACATCTTCTGCAAGTACAAAATGTAGCTGAATCCAGACAAGTGCGCGTTCGGAGTCACTAGCGGGAAATTCCTCGGGTTCATGGTTACCCACTGAGGAATCGAAGCTAACCCGGAGAAGATCAGCGCCATTCTCAACATGGCCACGCCAAAGAGAAACGTGGAGATCATGCGACTCATAGGGAGAGTGGCCGCTCTTAGTCGCTTCATGTTGAAATACGGAGAAAAGTGTCTCCCATTCTTCAAAGCCTTGAGAAAGATCCCAAGGTTCGAATGGTCGGAAGAGTGTCAAAATGCTTTCGAGCAACTCAAAGTGCACCTGGAAACTCCCCCACTGCTCACCCGACCAATCGAAGGAGACGAGCTGTTACTGTACCTTGCGGTATCCGATCATGCTGCTGGCTCGGTGCTCGTCCGAGAAGTCGAAAGAGCACAGAAGCCGGTCTACTACATGAGCCATGTATTTAAAGACGCAGAAACGAGGTACCCAGCTATAGAAAAGATTTTCTTGGCGCTTATCGTTGTCTCAAGGAAGCTACGACACTACTTCCAGGCACACACCATCCTCGTCCTCACCGAGCAGCCCATAGGGGCTATTCTTGCCTTCCCCGAATCGTCTGGTCGTCTGGAGAAATGGTGGTAGGAGTTATCCCAGTTCGACATCAAATACCACCCCAGGCAAGCCATCAAAGCACAAGTCCTTGCAGACTTTGTTGTCGAGTGTACTATCCCCAACAAGGAAGCAGCGTCGGCGCCCGTCCTCGGGTCCCGACCCTCGATCGAGGAAGTGCCCGACTCCGTCCCCGACTGCGTCCTCTACGTCGATGGATCCTCAAACGAGGAGGGGAGCGGTGCCGGCCTTATCATTCGAGGCTCGAACGAGGCAGAAATGGAGTACTATTTGAAGCTCGGGTTTAGAGCGTCGAACAACGCCGCGAAATACGAGGCCTTGCTCGCCGGGTTGCGAATCGCTTCCGGAGTGGGGCTGAAGACGATTCGAATTCACAGCGACTCTGCCCTGGTCGTTGGCTAAGTGACCGGGCGCTTTGAAGTCCGAGAGCCGCTCATGGTGAAGTACTTAGCCGAGGTAAAGAGACTACGAAAAAGTTTCGACGAAGTTCAAGTGGAGCAGATTCCTCGGCACCTGAACGCCCAGGCCGACGCCCTAAACAAGCTAGCCTCTTCCTATACGGCCAACAATAAGAGGAATATCCTCTTCGAAGTCTTGCCACGGCCCAGCGTGGAAGATAAAGAGGCAACGCTTCAAGTATACACTACTCAGGAGGAAGACCGGGATTAGAGGAAGCCCCTCGTAGAGTTCCTGAAGGAGGGTACACTTCCAGAGGACCGAGGAGAAGCGCACCGCCTTCGAGCTAAAGCCCGCCATTTTGTCTAGAGCAATGGAAACCTTTACAAGAAGTCGTACACACAGCCTTTGCTCCGATGCGTCGACCTCCACGAAGCCGACTACGTCCTGTGTAAGATACACGAAGGGGTCGATGGAGCGTATCAAGGGCCCCATACCTTAGTACAAAAGACGCTGCTCCAAGGCTACTATTGGCCGACGATTCACCAAGACGCTCAAAAGCTTGTCAGAAGATACAAAAGTTGTCAACTCCATGACAGCATACCCCATCTTCCGACTACCGAGCTAACGGCCCTCACCTCCCCCTGGCCGTTCGCCCAATGGGGGATGGACATGGTGGGCCAACTCCCTACAGGTACGGGTGGGCACAAATACATTCTCGTCGCGGTAGACTATTTCACAAAGTGGATTGAGCCCGTCCCCATCAGAAAACCGGACGCCACCACGACCATCAAATTCCTGCAAAACAACGTAATCTTCCGATTCGGGATCCTGAGGTCCATCGTTACCGACTACAGGACGAATTTGGAAAACAACAAAGTCAAAGGGTTCTGCAATGAATACCACATACTAATGAAGTTTGTCGCGGTCGTGCATCCTCAATGCAACGGGCAGGCCGAGGTTGCTAATCGAGACGTCATCCGAGGTCTTCTAACTTGTCTAGAAGGAAGGCAGGGCAGCTGGGTCAAAGAACAACCATGGGTGTTATGGGCCTTACACACATCGAAGAAGACGCCCATGGGAGAGACCCCCTTCAGCCTCTGCTACAGTACCGAGACAATGGTCCCAGCAAAGATCGAACTGCCCAGTTACAGAGTCGAACACTTTGATGACGAAGCAAACACCTCTGCACTTCGGACTAATTTGGACATCTTGCTAGAGAAGCGGGACCGGACATAGATCAAAGCCGCCGCTTATCAATAGCAAACTGCTCGCTACTACAACGTACGAGTTAAGCATCGCGCCTTCAAGACGGGAGATTTAGTCCTGAGACGGAATGAATTTGTAGACCAAGGCAAGCTGCACAAGTTCTCCCCGAAGTGGGATGGCCCATTCCTCGTCTCCGAAGTATTGCCCGGCGGGGCCTATCTCTTACAAGACGGGGGAGGATGCAACTTTGTTCGGCCCTACAACGCTGAGAAACTCAAACTATACAAATGAATGTATTTTCTTCTTTTCGAAGCAATGTAATTTTTATTAAATCTCCCAAGTTATAAGAGACTTCTTCCATAAATTTTGTTCTCTTTCACGGTTCCGAGATCCCCTGATTCGTTTTTGAGAAAATATACAAAAATGCTAAAGGGATAAAAAGGAGACAAAAGCACATCGGAAAAGAAGAACTTTGTTCATTGAGTGGTATTATGGGCTCCTTAGCCTTACACACAAAAAATATATACAAAAATATTACAGTAAAGGGGGCTGAGGATTAAGGAAGCACCGCTGGTGGTACTCCGAGGAGATTTCCGCCAACCGAGCCCTAGCTTCTTCGGTCCGCTCCTTATCATGGTGCCCGCGGACCCGAGATTCCACGGGTGGGCCAGAGACCGCGCCCGCCGGGCAGGAGTCGACGATCAGCCTCTTCTGGAAACACTCCACCGCCTGCTCTTCGAGATCAGGCCGAAGTGACGGAGCGTGTGCAACTTGTCGATCGCCTCGTCCTGCAGCTGCTCAGACAAGGCATTGTTCAGGCCCGGGGACATCCTCCAAATCGCGTACATGAGCAATTAGAGGAGTGGGGATCGCAGAGGGATTAGGCGGCCGAAGTGGCTCTCCACGCGTTCTATCGCCTCTTGGTACGTCTCCTTGGTGCACTCCAGGTCATAATGGTACACGTCGTCGAAAAAAATAATCTCCTTGATGCTGTAAATAAACCCGACCATTTTTTGGAAGCGTAAGGGTGGGTTTATTTGGCTAAAATGCCTTCACTATTTATAATCCCCAAGCGAATCCCTAAGGGCCGAAGTTTTCGCGCGCAACAACGCGAATCAGGAGATATTTATAAATTTTTCAATGCGGAGCTGCCGCGTGGCGACCATGCCGTCCCTCACGGGCCCCAAGTAGTTAATGGGAGTTGGAACGACACGCACTACGGAGCGACGCGCCTCGCCTGTACGCTTCTGCCACGTGTTGTCCGCGACGGTCTCTCTTCCAGGGTTTACGGGTCAAGGGAGACTGACCGACGCCCCACGAGGCCACCGAGCAGCTTCCCTGCCCGGTCAATCCTTAGCGGGCACATTGTGCCCACTTACGCTAAGGATCGAAGCCCTCATCACGAGGCCACCGAGCAGCTTCCATGCCTGGTCAATCCTTAGCGGGCACATCGTGCCCACTTACGCTAAGGATCGAAACCCTCCTCACGAGGCCATCGAGCAGATTCCCTGCTCGGTCAATCTTTAGCGGGCACATCGTGCCCACCAACGCTAAGGATCGAAGCCCTCCTCACGAGACCACCGAGCAGCTTCGCTGCCCGGTCAATCCTTAGCGGCCACATGGTGCCCACCAATGCTAAGGATCGAAGCCCTCCTCGCGAGGCTACCGAGCAGCTTCCCTGCTCGGTCAATCCTTAGTGGGCACATCATGCCCACCTACGCTAAGGATCGAAGCCCTCCTCGTGAGGCCACCGAGCAGCTTCCCTGCCCGGTCAATCCTTAGCGGGCACATCGTGCCCACCTACGCTAAGGATCGAAGCGCTTCTCGCGAGGCCACCGAGCAGCTTCCCTGCCCGGACAATCCTTAGCGGGCACATCGTGCCCACCTACGCTAAGGATCGAAGCCCTCCTCGCGAGGCCACCGAGCAGCTTCCCTGCCCGGTCAATCCTTAGCGGGCACATCGTGCCCACCTACGCTAAGGATCGAAGCCCTCCTCACGAGGCCATCGAGCAGCTTCCTTTCCCGGTCAATCCTTAGCGGGCACATCGTGCCCACCAACGCTAAGGATCGAAGCCCTCCTCACGAGCCCACTGAGCAGCTTCCCTGCCCGGTCAATCCTTAACAGGAACATCGTACCCACCTACGCTAAAGATCGAAGCCCTCCTCATGAGGCCACCGAGCAGCTTCCCTGCCCGGTCAATCCTTAGCGGGCACATCGTGCCCACCTACGCTAAGGATCGAATCCCTCCTCACGAGGCCACCGAGCAGCTTCCCTGCCTGGTCAATCCTTAGCGGGCACATCGTGCCCACCTACCCTAAGGATCGAAGCCCTCCTCACGAGGCCACCGAGCAGCTTCCCTGCCCGGTCAATCCTTAGCGGGCACATCGTGCCCACCTACGCTAAGGATCGAAGCCCTCCTCACGAGGCCACTGAGCAGCTTCCCTGCCATGTCAATCCTCAGTGGGCACATCATGCCCACCTAAGCTAAGGATCAAAACCTTCCTCACGAGGCCACCGAGCAGCTTCCCTGCCCGGTCAATCCTTAGTGGGCACATGTGCCCACCTATGCCAAGGATCGAATCCCTCCTCACGAGGCCGAGCAGCTTCCTTGCTCAGTCAATCCTTAGCGGGCACATCTTGCCCACCTATGCTAAGGATCGAAGCCCTCCTCACAAGGCTACCGAACAGATTCCCTGCTCGGTCAATCTTTAGCGGGCACATCCTACCCACCAACGCTAAGGATCGAAGCCCTCCTTACGAGGCCACCGAGCAGCTTCCCTGCTTGGTCAATCCTTAGCGGCCACATTGTGCCCACCTACGCTAAGGACCGAAGCCCTCCTCACGAGGCCACCGAGCATCTTCCCTGCCCGGTCAATGCTTAGTGGGCGCATCCTGCCCACCTACGCTAAGGATCGAAGCCCTCCTCATGAGGCCACCGAACAGCTTCCCTGCTCGGTCGACCCTTGGCGGGTACACTCCTGCCCACCGACGCCAAGGATCGAAGCCCTCCTCATGAAGCCACCGAGCAGCTTTCCTACTCGTTCGACCCTTGGAGGGTACACTCCTGCCCACTGATACCAAGGATCAACGCCCCACCAAAGGGAGACCGCGCAGATCCTTACTCGGCTAACCTCCGAGTGGTGAATTCTTACTATCCAAAGATGAAGGTCTGGGAACCGCGTCAAGGGAGAACCCGCCGACACCGACCAACTCTGACTTGGCTGTTGTTCACCTAACGCTAAGAACCGACTCTAAGGAATGGCTTACTCCCCTTCCTACTCGGAGGAGTCTCCCGATGTATCCTAAGTGAAGTCACTTCGACTTCGGGGGCGGGAGGACACCGGCCTTCCTGCACTTGACCACTAATTGGCTTACACTCGACGTACGATCGTCATCTAAAAGGTCGGTCATTGACCTATGGCCTAACATTTGCATCGAGGAGGAGGCCGACAAACTCAAGTACTCACACAAGAAAAACATTGCCACGCAGAGGAAGATAAACTCAGTTTTATTCATGTTCTAAAAAGCCTTTACAGGGTATTCGGGCCTCCTCAGCCTTACAAAAATTTCCCGGGGGCTAACAAAATTTTCAGATCTAAAAGAAAAAAAAGAGGAGCTCAGGCAGAAGGCTCCGCCGGGACCTCGCCTTGTTCGGCACCGCCCTCAGGGGCCGGGGTTTCTGCTTCCGTAGCCGCCCCGCCTTCGGCGCCAGCCGCCTACGGCGTTTCCACCGAGAGAGGGACCCGAGCACGGAGCTCACCGTCAGAAAACTCCGGCATCAACTCCTTGACGGCATCAAGGGCTGCATGCCAAACGATAGCGGAGGCTTCGCCGAGGTCGGTGTAGAACTGGTTTGATGCCTTTTACGCGTCCACTGACTTGCGGGCCCGAAGCTCGGCGATCTTCGCCGCCTTAAGCGCAGCCTCGGTCTCCCTCTTGCTGGCGTCCCTCGCCTTCTTCATTAAGGCGTAGCGCTTACCCAGCTCCTCTAACTTGCCCTCCATGGCTCGGTGGGACTCGCCCATGAGCCGGTAGGACTCCTGGCTCTTGGAGAGCATGAGCTCCCCGGCGATCAACCGGATCTCAAGGGCGGCCGTCTTCTCCTTCTCCTGCAGCAGCTGAAGGCGCAGGTCTTCCGCCTCCGAAGACGATCCCCTCACCTTCCTCATGGCCGGGGCGATCTCCTCGGCTTCTATGTTGACGATGAGGGCGCAGTGTTGGAGGACCTAAGAAAAGCAACAAATGGGTTTAAAGGTTTCCGGGCTAAGAAAGGGCAATTAAGACAACGATTAAACGAATACCGACCTGAACAGCCTCCTGAGCGATGGCGGCCACTTGGGCCTTCAGGGTCCCCCGAGGAATCTTTCTCCCGACTGATTGCTCCATGTCCGCGAGCAAGCTGTCGGCGATGGAAATCCTCGAGGGGACTACGAAGCAAACGTTCCCCTCCTGCACCGGAATCCCCTCGGGGATATCAGTCGATGACGTGCGAGAGACCGTCCTTTTCCTCTTGAGGGGGACCTCGGTCACCTCCTCCTCCTCCCTCGCCTGGGGTTCCGGGTCTCGTGCGTGCTTCTGGCTGCCCCCGCGACGGTCATTGGGGGCCCCGGGCGCTGCGGAGGACTTCGCTGGTGGGGACGGTTTCAGGGGCGAGCTCGGGCCTGATCAGGACAAGACTACGCCCCGGCCTTCTTTCGGGCCGTGGTGGATATGGCAGCTAGAATCTTGGACCGGTCCATGTGTCTTGTAAAAGGAGAAAGTATAGAGAAGTTAGTGATGCAAGAAGGGAAAAAAGTAAATTACTCAAGTCTAAACAGGTCGTCCAATCTCCTAACTTACCCACAAAGTGCGGGGGCTGAGCCCAGCCCAGCTAAGGACCTGCTCGGAAAGCAAGACATTGGCCCGTTGGATCGGCTCCCACATGGACACCGCACTCTCCTCGGGAGAGGACGACTGCTTCGCCAGCGGGCAGTCGGTCTTGTGCCACTGTACAGGCACATGCCAGTCCTCACCCTCGAATGACCTGACGAATACAAATTTCTCCTTCCAGTCATGGATGGAAGAAGGAACGACCACCACACCCGACCCGGCCATCCCACCCTTGCATTTTTTAAAGGAAAAATACACCCAGCTCAGCTCGTTCTTGCTGGTGCTGGGATGATTTTTATAGCAGAGAAAGGAAGTAAGAAGGGTCAAGCTGAAGGGGATCTCCTCAAGCTTCAGCCAGACCAGAAACCCGAGGAGGATCCTTCACGAGTTCGACGCAAGCTGGCCCGGCGAGAGTTGGAAACAATGAAGTATCCCGCATATCTCGGTTGGAAAGGGCAGACGCATTCCTGCACGGAACGCCTCCAAATACATGGCAATCTCCTTCCCCTGCACCTGGTTCGCCCGTTCGCCCCCTTTGCCAAACGGAGCGAATAGTTAGAGGGGATATGGAAACGAGACCGAATCTCGGCAAGCTCGTCCAGATCCCTCAAGACAGAGGGCACACCGCATGCGTTTCCGATGCGCACCTTAGGGACCCTCGTCGCAGCCGTACGGCTATCGGCGTGGGTAGCCCTGACTCTACGGGGCGGGCCCGACGGTGAGTAAGCAACAAGGGAACCCTCTTGGCCGTCAGCAGCTGAAGAGGTGGAAGACTCCCTAGACTCTACCCTAACTATTTCAACATACTCCTCAGAAGAAGACATATAACCTGATTCAAAGGAAGGAGTTCTCCGAGAAAAGAGTGTGAAGGATCCGATCTAAAGGATGGAGCACCGAGCAATCGCTCGCAGCAAAGGGAAATAGTGGCGAAAGTATGAACCGTAGGGGGATCCCACCCCTATTTATACTGCTTGGGGAAGCATCCGACGGCTCAGATCGTTTCCCACCTAAACGAAGCTTCGCGTCTGCCAGCCGTCGAAGCCCCACGTGTCGAACGACCATTGAAGATGTCCTTTCGGACGCAGGCGACAGCGACAGCCTGTCACGTCCGCCAATCCGCGTCGGACGCATGGCCTGCGCCTCAACAGACGTACAAGCGAATCGGCGCCCCTCTTTAAATGTACGATCCTTTCCCCTGAACTGCTGATGTCATCCAAGATACGCGCGGAGATCTAAGCACCCGGGATACGACATACGGGCTCAAAGATCTGAACGACGCAACCGCCCTACGCCGAGTCGCCCTGGAAATCCGCTCTGACGAATTCTTGACAACAGGCCGAGCCCGGGGAACCGATCCAGACCACTTTTGACCCGACCCATAAATAGGTCGGGATGGGAGTGTAGGGCTAATGATGATACTCATAAGTAGGAACTCCCCAGATCATGACACGTGGCAGATGACGTGTCCCGGGGCTCATGGAAACAGGGCAAGCACCATACATTGGAGGCATCCCCCGGGCTATCATCCCGATGCATGATCCGACCTTCTATGGATCCCTGAACACTCCTATGCTCGCCTTACAAATAACCATGGGCTCGCCTCCGAGCCCTCCTACACGCTGAGCTTCCTCAGCCCTCCCGGCTCGCCTCCGAGCTATCACAGAACCGAGCTTGCTTGGCCTTCCGCTTACTTTGAGCCTCCCGCCGAGCTAAGACTTCCCGGTTCTACCGAGCAACCAAGAACGCGGAGTCCAAGCACTTCCGCCGCGGCTCCGTGTATCTCGCCAGACGCGAGATATCCGCCACCCTACGATCCCGCGTTCCACGCTGCCATATCCCCCCATTAACGAGCGTATCTCGTCATTAATGGGGGATCCCGTCATTCATGCAGGCGTAACGCCAGGTGCGTAACCGACGACGAAGATCTCGCGCCAGCTCGCTCCATGCGACCACTATAAAAACCCCACTTCCAGACGACTCAGGCAACACAATTTTATTCCAATAAGCCGCTACTCTATCCAAATTTCTCGGCTAACTTGATCGTCGGAGGGTCCACGGTGGTACAATCACCCCGGGACTTCTTTTGCAGATAGCTTAGTTTTGCCTCAGAACAAGCCACTGAGATCCACACGCTCAAGGAGGCAACCCTCAACACCAATCTCAGCCGTTCATCAACGCTCGCGACAGATCGACGGAAGACAACATCTGAAGGAGATCCTAACCTCCATCACCGGCAAAAGAGAAGATATAAATGATAAGAAATCTTAGGCCAAGCATGCATGACTACAAGATTTTGTTTATAACATACATTTTTAACATGACTTCAAAATAACTACCTTTCTTTTAAAAAACACGTAACGTCATTATTAAAACTAAGCCGCCCCACTGTAGCAGCGTACACTTTAACATGAAAAAAATAATGTCCTTATTAGAGCAAATTGTTGATGAGTAGATCATGCAATCCAGCTGCACAAAGGAAGATAAATTTGATTAGTTGAAAACCGATCAATTTATGGAGCGCAAATATCTGCTCCCTACTACAAATGTCTAAAATTGAGACGTTGGAGTTAGGACGGTCTGGAACGTTCCAAACGATTTTAGGACGGTCAAAGCCGTCTCAATAGTTTTGGGACGGCTTTGGCCATCCTAAAATTTGAAATGAAAACTTTGGGATGGCCAAGCAGTCCCAAAGTTTTAATTGAAACAAAAAAAAAACCATGAGAAGCCTGCCACCAATCCTATCAGAATTATCACACTCCAAATGGTATGCAGCGCTAGCAAGTTTCAGTACTTATGAAACTCCCGATGTGGATTTTTGCCCCATGCTCTTATGACCTTGACTTTGGCCAAAATATCATAAGTCACATGTCAAGTTCTACCCGTCATTCTCCTGGTTAATTTGGACCCACCCGTACCTACCCTTGACTTTGGCCAAAATGGCAGCACGACTGTCCCAAACCAACGCATCTATCTATATAGCACATGAATACCCAATAGCTACCAATCACTATGCCTTGACTTTGGCCAAAATACATAGCTTGATACTTTTTGACCATTCATGTGGAATGATGGAGGGCTACGAATGGTTTTGGCAAAACCGTGAACGTAGTGAACTTGATATAATTAATAGAACGAGATAGCTTTTAAAAGGAGTGGTTCAAGCTCTGCGTTTAAAAGTTTAGTTTTGAAAAGAACCGAGTGGTTTTCAAAGTGTTCCAATCGACTTTTACTTGGTTTATTTTCTTGCATTAGTTCTTTTAATGCGTCCCATCATTTAATCCTACCATTGCAGAAAACAACCAAAATATGACGTACGCTTATGCCATTCGCATTCGCCACGGGGCCCCGTCATCACCCGTTAGGTTACTTAACTAACGACAGAGCGGGGGCTGGGCTAGCGCGGCTGTAAAACATAAGCAACGCCTAAATAGTTACCATATATAAATATATGGCAATGATAGACATTACAGATCACAGATGAATACATTGGATATACTAGGAATCCGCAATCCGTTCGAGCCTGCAACGAAAAGCGGATTACACGGTCGCGGTGAATAGCCAATACCCCACCCAAGATCCCTACGGGTGCGGCAAACTACCCGCCAAGTACCCGAAGCAAAGCAACCTCCTTCAACTCCGTGAGTAGGCCACTCGGCACTTCGAGATACCCGGTAGTTTGTGCACCCCCTCCATGGGTCTATCCTAGGAGCAAAAACAGTAAAAAGAATTATACAATGACGGCTACAACCCCGACCCGGTTGTGCGGCCAAACAAATAATAATTACATCAATTTACATATTACAATGAATGAAAGAAAAAGAAACACTCATCTCACATCCACCCCGACTATTCACCCGCGACAATCCAACGCATTCATATACACATACCATCATCAAACACAGATCACAGATATGTATAACCTCGACTAATCGACATATAGCGATTAGCCGACGTTCAATACATATAAACATCACAGATATAACCCTTATAGTTAAAGTGTAGTGAAGTTCGATAAAAAAATATGGATTTATAGGCCCCCAAAAACAAATTTCTATTCTGGAAAACCTGGGCACATATAAACCATCTTAAAAATCCCAAAACCAAGCCAGAAAAACACTGCACCAAACTCGACCCACAACCGAGCCAAAACGGCCGCGGTTGCGCGGCAATAGCTTGCTATTGCCGCGGAACCGCGGCTCTTTGGTCGAATCTCTGGATCGTTTTTGGTGGCTTTCTTCACAAAACCCTGAGATGATTTTTGGAGTATGATTTATTTTGTTTTGAACAGAAAAAATTTTAACAGAAAGTTAGGGTTTTGAAAACTCGGTTTTTCGATTTTTCCGTTTGAACTTTCATACACTTTACTACCTAGCTAGTTTATGTTTAGTTAGGCTCTGATACCACCGTAAGTCCATGTTGCCCACCCCGGTGCTTACGGGGAGGCGGAAAACGGAATAAAAATCAAATTTTTATCATACTAGGCAACATGGACTAGACAAAGAAGGATCTTTGCTAAACAAAAACATGCTAAAGATAACTAGAAACTAGCTAAGGGTTAGAACGGTTATACCTAGGGCTTTATGTCCTTCTCTCCTTGCTCCTTGGAGTAGTAGAAAGAGGTCACCTTTGTCGTCTTCTCACGTCGAAGAAAGATCCACCCGAAAGCCTCAACCTTTGGCTTCAACTCCAAGCTAGAAGTAACTAGAGTGCTAGAAGTGCTAATCCTGGAACCCTAGATGAGAGTAGAGATTATCTAGAAGAGGTTTTTCTCAAGCTCAAGTGTTTCTCAACACATGAGAGGGGAGAGCTTGAGGGAGAGGAAGAACAAGAGAGAGAAAGTAAATGATAGAATGAGAGAATAATAACCATTCTCACATATATGTGTGAATTATTATAAATTGATAATTAGCTAGATAATTGTCATGGTTAATCAAGACATGACCATTATCATTTCATATTTAATGCTAATTGCAAGGATCAAAGAGCATCTTTTATATGGAATGATGATGGTCAACATGTCAACTAAGGTCAACAAGTCAAGATAGTCAAATGGTCAACAACCATAACCATGCACGATTATATTAAACTAATATCAATTAACCATAATACACACATAAGCATTAGGGTTAATAAAATGACAATAGTCATTAACCCTAATCAAAGTCCTCTCCCTCTGTCTCAAGCAACTGTGCATACGCACCCGTATTCGTGATCCGAGGAACACGAATACAATGAGAAAAACCAATCCCAAATCATATACTAGGATCCGACTTAAACCAAAGCCCGCTAGTATAAGCTGTCCGGACAGCAAACGTGCACAAGTGCGCGGATGTGAACGAACCCTGTCGCAAAACCATGCGACCTCTACTCATTTTGCCTAAAGGCGAATAGCTCTCTGTGTGGGACTCTAAAGACTCGACACTACGCTGGCAGTGGGTTTAACCACAGACCGCAAGTGGCACTAGCTGTACGTAACGGTCCCCAGGTAGATGCTGATAAGAAGACTGACGAGGTGAACCCCATCTGAACTCCTACTGAGCCTGTATGTGACAGTCTCCGTACAGTCCGGTCTGTTCGTCTGATACATCGCATGGCGGGCCTAGGGGGCGGTGAACGTCAGTCCCCTAATAGCGGTACAAGTCGTGTCGGAGTGTAGCCCAGAACACCCTGAGATAACACTGGAAACCTACCGGTATATCTCGCTTGCCCTGGCCAGGGACTACTCGTGTAATGGCTCTCCTGGACACAGCGCGATGTCAACCCCCAATACCGGGAGAGACGAATCCTGTCTAACCGTCACTGCCTCCAAGTGCTTCGGGACTGCACCCAAAAACTACCTGTTTGCACGACTCCTTTGAGCCGTGGTAGGGTAGTAATCAAAGTGCAGTGGGAACACACTCGAGGCGAAGTGACAGTGTCAAGTCAGCGGACTAAGCTGTACTCATGTCACCTGGGAACTGATAACTGACGATAGGTATAATACCAACCAACAGTCCCCGACGAGTCCTGTCCAGTGTACTCGTAACCTAACGAGCACCCGCATACTATCTCAAGTACGACGTACTGACGGCTGTGGGACAGACCGTCTCCCACACTGGGATGAGAAGCGCATACGCTAGTCTACTCCGGAGTATCGATGCCCTGTCTCGATAGTCCAACGACTAGGGACCTGTATAAGGATGTGCTTATGGATTACCCAGCTCCCATGAGTGTGAGCGCCATCACAACGCTGGTAATCAAGCAATAATCCTAAGGGCTCTACTAATATGTATATCAGCGATATGCTAAAAGAAACACATGCACATATTAAAGCAGAGACAAACCAAGTAGCATACTACCATTTCGAGCAAGATTGTATATACAACTGTGAATATCCCAAGCTTCCATCAAGTAATATACAAACTAGTATAATACAGTAATGGCCTCTAGGGCATATACACTAACAGTTACAAGATCCATGCATGCATTAATGACCGTGTTCTGTTTCAAAAGGACGATGAGAAGCTTAAAAAATGAATGGTCTACAATGCCGAAAGATTCAAGCCGAAAAAAGAACTCGAAAAATGTTACTGTGAAAATCGTTCGTCATTTCCCTCTCATTCCTAGGTTGAAACTGTTGCCCCTTCAAAAAGATACGGCCAAACACATGCAATGGTACCATCATCATCCTCGATCAGAGGGAAAGATGAATCATCCTTAAGATTCGGGTTCGTGGAACACCTTGGATCTAATGTTGGAGATAGTGCCCTCAGAGTCAATTATTGGATCACAGGCACGCGATTGCAATGATTGAGGGAGGACCTGTCCCAGTAGGACAGTCTTACTCAAGATGATAGTATGCTATCTGGTTTATCTTTATCATCGTGTACTGCTTTAGGTGACCCTACAGATCACTATTGCACGTTGATAGAGCCCCTAGGATTCTTGCTTGACTACCAGCAGTATGAGGGCGATCATATACGTGGGAGCTGGGGTCTATAAGCTCATCCTTAAAAGGTCCCTAATCGTGGGAGTTTCGAGACAGGGCATCGACACTCCAGAGTAGACTAGTGTATACAGTCGAGACCCCGACGAGGGGTGGTGGCCGATCTCACAAGCCACTGGTGTCAGTTGGTTCACCTAAGATGTATACAGGTGCTCATTGGGTTATGAGTACACCGGACAGGACTCGCCGGGAACCTGCTAGTTGGTATTATACCTGATGTCAGATAGTAGTTCCCTGGTGACATGTGTACAGGTTAGTTCATCGACCTGAGATCGTCGTTTGTCTCGTGTGAGTTCCCACTGTGCTTTGATTACTACCCTACCACGCTCAAAGGAGACGTGCAAACAGGTTTTAGTCGGGTACAGTCCCGAGCCACATGGAGGCAGTGAGCGGATCTGCAGGGGTTCGTCTCTCCCGGTATTGGGGGTGAGGTCGCGCTGTGTCTAGGAGAGCCAATACATGAAAAGTACTTGGCCAAGGCAGGAGATTTACTGGTTTGTATTCCAGTAGTATCTCAGGGTGTTCTGGGCTACACCCCGACACGACTTGTACCGCTTTTGGGGGTCTGACTTTTACCAACCCCCTAGGCCCGCCATGCGATGCTCATAGACGAACGGACCAGACTGTACGGATATTGTCACTGACAGGCTCAGTAGGGTGTCAGCATGAGTTCGCTTACAGACGTCCCTTTTGGTCAATACCTGGTAGCTCGTTACGTATAGGCTAATACCTCTGACGTGCTAGTGGTTAAATCCACAACCAAGGTGTTGACGAGTAATTAGAGTCCCCCACAGACCAGTTTCTCAAGTTTCGGGCGAAACGCTGTAGAGGCCGTATGGAGATATGGCAGGGTTCGATCAGATACGTGCGGTATTGCATGGATCGTGATCGGACGGATTTTACTAGCAGGCTTTGGTTTAAGCCGGATCCTAGTATTGTACAGTGTAGATTTTGTCTCTTTGCATTTGTGTTCAGCGGGAATACAAATGCGGGCATGTATACGCAGTCGTGGGGTTTTTCTGTAATTTATTACGGAATCAGTTTTCTGAAGTTGCCAGTTTGTATTCCGTTCCGGCCAGTTTTCCTTTGTTCCTTCACGGCCGGATTTTTTCGATGGAGGGGTAATTTGCTAGTGTGCAAATTATCATTTGTGGAGGGGGTTATTAGTAATTTGTGGCTTCATGATCATGAGATTCTTTTTAAATCAACTCTTTTTCATTAATGAGAAAGGATTTGTGATGAGAGTTGATTTGCATTTTGATGTGAGGTTTGCTTTTGGATGTGGTCACCTCTTTTATTTCCTACACTCATTCTTTTTCCTCCACCATCTTGTAAGGGGGCCGGCCACTTTTGAGAGGATGAGGGAATTCATTTGGGTGTGAGGAAATTAGTTCATCTCATATTCTTCTTGCTACAAAATTCTACACATCACTCCAAAGTTCTTTCATTCCTCTATCAAGGCAACTTCTTCAACCCCAAGAGACAACCATTCTACACTTCATCTACAACACCCCTTGGGCACGTCGGCTCGCCAACTTCGTGCCCGAGTTGCCTCGGTCCAGAGGTGGGAGCCCGTAAAAGAACCCGGCGATGTGGTTCCCGTTTCGACGAGGAGGCGACGACCGGAGATTCCGCGAGGAGATCGGAATGGAGACGAAGACCGAAGGACACGGATCGCTCGGTATATCTCTCTACACATCTTTTAGTTTGCTAGTAGTTAGGTTAATGGCCCGATCCGGGATTTTTGTGCGCGGTTGTGTCTGTTTTCTAGTTTGAAAAGCTTATCGTTTCCGCATTCCGGCGTCGAATTGACGGCCGGGGCGCCGCCGTGCACTTACACTGGTATCAGAGCCAAGCCATTAACCTTGTCTAGCTTGCTCTAGTATGTTTAAAGACTTGATCGAACAAAAATCCCAAAAACCGTATTTCGTGTGCATCAGGTTTCTGTCGAAATTTTTTGGGCTCTAAAATTTTTTCAGGTTGTTACAGAAACACATGCAGGAAATTCTAAGCATTCTGGGAAAATTCGATGCAATGATTCCTTAGTACGACCGCGGAAACGCGGCCAAATCCCTAATTTGGCCGCGGTTCCGCGGTGGGAAAGTGCTATCTTTGCACCAAATTTTCACAGTAGGCTTCTGGTTAGGAAATGAGGCTTTTGGGATATTCTTTTTGGGCCCAGATTTTCTGTGAGTGCTACAGTAGTGCTTGGGGCCCACTTCGGTAAATTTGATCGATCGAGAATTTTAAATATGTTAGTTCACAGTATTTACATTATATCTGCGACCGTGAATGTCATTTGATCGGTAAATTCTGTCTAACTGCTATAGCCCTTTTAGACGGATTTGCGAACGTAACATTCACGTTGATGTTCTGTGTTGTGCTGTGATGTTGCGGATTGGTCATGAGGGATAGCCTGGATGCAATGGTAGTACAGTTTTGTTTTATATGTACATTTGATATTGCGGGGCGAGCGTCCGACATGTGGACTGCCGTTACTGCATGTTTGTATATTATTCTTTTGGGGCACGACCGGGGTGAGGTCGATGTACCCGTTGTATGTATATTTTACTTTCTGTACTAGGATTACCCTACGGAGGGGTGCACGGATAGCCGGGTTCTAGAGGGCAACGGGCACGCATCTCATGGCGTTGAGACAGATGGGGCTTTACTTTAGAATTAGCGGGCTATTCGCCGCACTCGTAGGGGGTATAGGTTGACCCAGGAGGGGTGCCCAAGTTACCGGATTCCGTGAAGTGCTGGGTGGTCCATTCACGTTGCTGAAGGGGGCTGCCTCGCTTCAGGTTTTGGCGGGTAACTTTCCGCGCCCGTAGGGGTTTAGGATTTCATTGCACAAGCTATCCACACGACCAGGGGAACGTCGGGTTTCAGTAGCGGCTCTGTGAAACCCGGGGATCCCAGATATCTGTATTGTTCTGTGATGCTTATTACATTTCTGTGATGTTGCATTTTATCACGCCTTGAGCGAAATATTATATATTGATATATATACTAGTTGATGTTGTATATGTTTTGCATCCGCGCTAGTCCAGTCCCCGCTCTGTCGTTAGTTAAGTAATCTAATGGGTGATGACGGGACCCAGTGGCGAATGCGGATGGCATATACGTACATCATTATTTTCGTTCTTTTGTGGTGTGATCTATTGATGGGACTGCGTTGATTCGGATCAATGCAAGATAAACAAACCTATTCTGATGTTGTTGGAACAATTTTCAAAAAGCTGTTATTGCAAGGGCGTTCTCTTTTGTTTTGCACAGTGGTATTCGGTTATGAATATCCAGCTCCTCAGTCGACGAGGCAAGGGCCGAGATCCCTTCACCGGGAGTGACCCCTTGGACAAAAGTTTGCGTCAGGGCAATAACTTCACTATAGCCGATTACTTTTGCTTTGCATCGTGGTATTCAGTTGGAATATCCTGCACCTCATTCTACGGGGAAAGAGCCGAGATCCCTTCACCGGGAGTGACCTCTTTAGCAAAGGTTTTCGTCATTATATTTTTATAAAGCTATCCGGTTCCTTCAACGATATCAAGTTCATTACGTTAAAGGTTTTCGCCAGAAACCATTCGTAGCCCTCCGTCGTTTCATATGGGTAGTCAATAGTATTCAAGCTGTGTTTGTTGGCCAAAGTCAAGGCACAGTGTTTGGTAGCTATTGGGTATTCATATGCTGCATAGATAGATGCGTTGGTTTGGGACAGTCGTATAGCCTTGTTGGCCTTCGTCAAGGGCTTGTACGGGTGGGTTCAAATCAACCTGGAGAATGACGGGTAGAACTTAACATGCGACTTATGATTTGTTGGCCTTCGTCAAGGTCATAAGAGCATGGGGCAAAAATCACATCGGGAGTTTCTAAAGAAACTGAAACTTGCCATATATGCGCATACCTTCTGGAGTGTGATAACGTGAGCGGATTCCGTCACGTTATCATGCGATGATAGTTGGATCCCGATTCCCACTGATGAGTTGGTTTACTCCTCGGGTGATCCCGACTAATTCTTCTTTCAGGTTTGGGAAAGAATTTGACGTTACAGTTGGAGGTTTCCTGATTAGATAAAGTGATAACCATTCTGATCTAGGTTAGAGTGCACGCTGAGTGTTTCTTTTCTCTCTCTCTTTGGCAGCGACCCATGACCCGACCCTAGACTATGACTCAGTGACCAAAATTAACCGAACCTTCTAAAACACTGGCTTTTGGATTGTCAGAGTTGCATACCTCATTACCACTCCTACTTTTACCCTTTTCTCCAGGACACCCCATATTACTACGAACGTCCACTTCCATTGGACAAAACCATCATATGGTTACATACGAACTCGAAGGAATTCGAGGATGGTTTCCGGTTCTGGAGAAAATGAATAGGACTATTCAGTTGTCTTTTCCTTTTACTTTCTCTCAGGTTGCGAGTACTCCTTGGTTTAGGAGATAGTACACCTATTACGCAAATTGGATAGTCTTCTTCCAAATCTTAGGCTGGTGCCGAATTGTGGGGAATGAAGAAAACCAATTAGCATAACGATGGTGTGTAGAAGGTATTAAGCTAAGACAAATAAAGGGATTAGTTAGAGGGCAAAGTAAACTGCGACTGCTATTCACGACCAAACCAAGTATTTCTTCGCCAATCCGAATTCACCTTTGTATTTCTCCAGGACACTCCGTATCACTACGAAGATCCACAGTTTATTGGATACTCCATCGTATGGTTATATACGAACTCGAAAGGAACTTGTTCCAGTTCGGGGATGGATTCTGGTTCAGGAGAAATAGGAATAAGGTTTATTCGGTTGTCTTTTATCTTCACCTTCTCTCGCATTGCGAGTGCTCCTAGGATTAGGACAGTACACCCATTATGCTTATTGGATAGTCTTCTTCCAAACCTTAGGCTGGTGCCGAACGGTAGGGAAGGAAGAAAACCATTTAGCCTAAGAGGGTGTACAGAAGGTAATGACTAAAGACATATAAAGGGATTTGGAGAGGTGGCAAACAAATATACGGTTACAGTTGTGAATCTGGATAATGGAAGAGGCATTACTAGGAATACCGGGATACCCCATCGAAACATTTCAATGTTTCAGTTTCACTGTGTACTGTTAGAAGAAAACTGATTTCCCAATTAGACACTTGCTCCAGGGTATGTATTTACCATGTATGATTCTCACATCTGTATGGTTTTACAGATGATGAGTGGGAGTAAGTTATTGGGAATTAGGCGATTATTCTCATTATATCGGAATTCGTTGGAATTGGTGATATTTGAGGAAGTCACCTGGGTAGTTTGCCAGACGACAAATATTTGGTTTTGAATATCCGTTCTTGTGCACCAATTTCAAATTTATATATTTGTACGTCTATTTTCATAGAGTGAGATATACCTTTTTGAGATTATGTCCATGACATTTACCTATATCAGTGGATGATTAGGTAAGGAGCATTAAGCAGCGGTGTAATTCTTCTTAACCATAAGTACAATTTTCAACCTACGACACACAGTGAATGAGTCACTAGACTCAGGGGACTTATACAGAGTATTGTATATTGTCCAGTGTCCATTAGGACAGAGGGGTTGGTCCTCGTACTATATTCGGTTTACTTATGACTTCTCTAGTTCTTAGATAGGTGTTTCGTAGAAATGCAAGGTCTAAGTTTTGAGAAGTTATAGGTATATGAATAAAGTAGAGGACCAGGCGTTGCAAGTATCGGGATTCTTCAAGTTGATCGAAGATGTAGATACTTGTGCATGGTATTCAGTTAATAGTAATGATTAAGAGAACTTGCTTCTCTTTCAGGTTACTCATAATTGGAAGTACTCCTAAGCTGAGTAACGCTGATCGACCTCTCTCCATTTACTTGACATGCACTGGAGACAGCTGCATGATTTGAATCTGGTTCAATTAAATCGGTGCTTCTGTTTCTGTATTGGATATAGAACAATGCATATCTTGACATTGTTAAGGTACGGGGAGTTGTCCGGCTTATGCTTAAAACCAGACTCCGGATAACTCAAGGCACGTTTCTGTAATGGCTGTTTGTGGGTTGATCCAGGCTATGACGAGGGTTGATTTTCTACCATCAGGAAGATCAATAGTGATATTGTTTTTGACTCGCCACAGTTTTAATAAAAATGGATTTTGTCAGAAAACAGAAATGGGAGTATGGTAGAACTGGAAGTGATTCCAGAACCGCAAACGATTACTGAAGATTTGATAAGAACCTAAAGATTCAATCTGGTTTGACATTCCATTGGCCACTCCACAGATATGGTGGGTAACCTCATGCACTCGAGAGGTACTTCGGTATGCTTAAAAACGGTGACAGGGAGGTTCTTGTTTACCCAGACTTGACACTACTGTTGTTCCAGACTATGAGACCCGGCAGGAGGATGAGTATAGCGTCGTTCTGAACTGGCTTCAGAAGTGTACGTATATATGACTCTGCCAGAGGGTTGTCGTAGTCAGTGGGAGCAGCGGAAGCATGGTGGACAAGTGGCTTATGTCTATTTATAGACTAAAACAGATATAGCGGAGATAGATCATCTATTTCTGATGTGACAGTCATAGGTTTGACTTCATCAGAATAGGGGATGGATCTGTTAAGAAGGTAGTAGGGTATGATGTCCTGGTATTTGGATGACATACACAGAGTAGGAAGTGATATTCCTATACTACGATCGGTTATACTTTGGTTGTCACACAGTGGTTTCTTCACATGGGACTTGGATATAATATCAAGACATTCTGGTTACTAGATCTATAGATCTAGATTTGGGTGGTTTCCCAATCAGGGTACTTAGACAGCATTCTAAGAGTTTTTAGAATGGACGACTCCTGGCACGGTAGTATACCTGCAGGTGATGGAGTCACCCTCTCTAAAGGAGTCTTACAGACTAAAGGGGAGAGGGATGTGCATGATTAGAAGATCACTTGCTTAGGCAATTGAGTCAATCATGAGATGTTAAGTACCACACCAGATGTTGTTTTTGCAGTAGGTGCAATAAGATGATATTGATCCAATCCTGGAGAAACATTCGGAAGCAGTTTTAGAACATAAGTGAATGTTCTAGGGATATGATAACGGCAGCCTCTTTTAGGAGACGGTTATCATTCCAGGCTTCCAAGGTGACCTGGATGACAGAGTGACTGTCAGAGTTAAAGTTTTCCCTCTGACGAGGGGTAGTATTTTGGACAGGTGGTCCAGGCAGATACTGAGGGAGGCATGGCGCAGGATACTGATTAAGTTCAGTTGACGATACAGTCTAAGAAGTTTGGATTTGGAGTTCATTTATGAGCTAGGTCCCATCAGACATCCAAACATATTCTAAGACAGGTATTGCTCATTTCGGGAGGTGGCTTTCTCCGCGAACTTGAGATAAAAAGAGACATAGAAAGAAACACCAGAGCGGATCCACTCACCGAGGCTATTCCTTGAACGCAATAGTTTCGCAAACAGGCTTTATGAGACTGATTAGTAGAGGAGTTGGGTGTTCGGTATCACACGGGCTGTGAGTATGCGACATCGCAATAATTAGCCTTGAGTGCAAGTGGGAGATTGTTGGAGATAGTGCCTTCAGAGTCAATTATTGGATCACAGGCACGTGATTGCAATGATTGAGGAGGACCTGTCCCAGTAGGACAGTCTTACTCAAGATGATAGTATGCTATCTAGTTTATCTTTATCATCGTGTACTGCTTTAGGTGACCCTACAGGTCACTATTGCACGTTGATAGAGCCCCTAGGATTCTTGCTTGACTACCAGCAGTATGAGGGCGATCATATACGTGGGAGCTGGGGTCTATAAGCACATCCTTAGAAGGTCCCTAGTCGTGGGAGTTTCGAGACAAGACATCGACACTCCAGAGTAGACTAGTGTATACAGTCGAGACCCCGACGAGGGACGGTGGCCGGTCTCACAAGCCACTGGTGTCAGTTGGTTCACCTAAGATGTATACAGATGCTCATTGGGTTATGAGTACACCGGACAGGACTCTCCGGGAACCTGCTAGTTGGTATTATACCTGATGTCAGATAACAGTTCCCTGGTGACATGTGTACATGTTAGTTCATCGACCTGAGATCATCATTTGTCTCGTGTGAGTTCTCACTGTGCTTTGATTACTACCCTACCACGCTCAAAGGAGACGTGCAAATAGGTTTTAGTTGGGTACAGTCCTGAGCTACATGGTGGGAGTGAGCGGATCTGCAGGGGTTCGTCTCTCCCGGTATTGGGGGTGAGGTCGCGCTGTGTCTAGGAGAGCCAGTACATGAAAAGTCCTTGACCAAGGCAGGAGATTTACTGGTTGGTATTCCAGTAGTATCTCAGGGTGTTCTGGGCTACACCCCGACACGACTTGTACCGCTTTTGGGGGTCTGACTTTTACCAACCCCCTAGGCTCGCCATGCGATGCTCATAGACGAACAGACCGGACTGTACGGATATTGTCACTGACAGGCTCAGAAGGGTGTTAGCATGAGTTCGCTCACAGACGTCCCTTTTGGTCAATACCTGGTAGCCCGTTACGTATAGGCTAATACCTCTGACGTGCTAGTGGTTAAATCCACAACCAAGGTGTTGACGAGTCTTTAGAGTCCCCCACATACCAGTTTCTCAAGTTTCGGGCGAAACGCTGTAGAGGCCGTATGGAGATATGGCAGGGTTCGATCAGATACGTGCGGTATTGCACGGATCGTGATCGGACGGATTTTACTAGCAGGCTTTGGTTTAAGTCGGATCCTAGTATTGTACAGTGTAGATTTTGTCTCTTTGCATTTGTGTTCAGTGGGAATACAAATGCGGGCATGTATATGCAGTCGCGGGGTTTTCTTGTGATTTATTACGGAATCAGTTTTCTGAAGTTGCCAGTTTGTATTCCGTTCCGGCCAGTTTTCCTTTATTCCTTCACGGCCGGATTTTTTCGATGGAGGGGTAATTTGCTAGTGTGCAAATTATCATTTGTGGAGGGGGTTATTAGTAATTTGTGGCTTCATGATCATGAGATTCTTTTTAAATCAACTCTTTTTCATTAATGAGAAAGGATTTGTGATGAGAGTTGATTTGAATTTTGATGTGAGGTTTGCTTTTGGATGTGGTCACCTCTTTTATTTCCTATACTCATTCTTTTTCCTCCACCATCTTATAAGGGGGCCGGCCACTTTTGAGAGGATGAGGGAATTCATTTGGGTGTGAGGAAATTAGTTCATCTCATATTCTTCTTGCTACAAAATTCTACACATCACTCCATAGTTCTTTCATTCCTCCATCAAGGCAACTTCTTCAACCCCAAGAGACAACCATTCTACACTTCATCTACAACACCCCTTGGGCACGTCGGCTCGCCAACTTCGTGCCCGAGTTGCCTCGGTCCAGAGGTGGGAGCCCGTAAAAGAACCCGGCGATGTGGTGCCCGTTTCGACGAGGAGGCGACGACCGGAGATTCCGCGAGGAGATCGGAGTGGAGACGAAGACCGAAGGACACGGATCGCTCAGTATATCTCTCTACCTATCTTTTAGTTTGCTAGTAGTTAGATTAATGGCCCGATCCGGGATTTTTGTGCGCGGTGGTGCCGGTTTTCTAGTTTGAAAAGTTTATCGTTTCTGCATTCCGGCGTCGGATTGACGGTCGGGGCGCCGCCGTGCACTTACATCTAACGCATCTTACATTCAGTCAAGACCCTCGTAATGTCAGGCTTGGATTAGGTTCCGACGGCTTTAGTCCTTTCTGGATGATTCGAGGCGTCAGTCACAGCACTTGGCCTGTTATAATGATGACATATAATCTCCCGCCTTAATCAGCTATGAATCAATCGTATCTGATGTTGACGCTTCTGATCAACATACCCTCTTCACTTGGAAAACATATCGATGTTTACCTCGAGCCTTTGATCGAAGAGCTATTGTTGTTGTGGATTGATCATGGTGTTAGCACATATGACGCTTGTGAAAGCAATTCTTTCATATGCGTGCTACATTACCGTGGACGATTAATGATTTGCTTGCGTACGGCATGTTGTCAAGATGGATAACGCAAGGTAAGTTTGCGTGTCATTTGTTCCCGCCAAAAATTTCTGCGCAAAAGAGTCCAAGGTATCAAATGGCAGCGATACGCTTAAGAAAATGCGAACCGGTATCTTCCGGCCTGTATTTTGATAAACTCCCCAATGAGGAACAGCTAAATTATGATGGTATTGAAAGAATCTCGAAAAAACCTTCGATTTGATATATTATGGGCCTCATAATTCATCCGGGATCAAAAGTTATGAGCAAATGTGTTATGCACATGTGAT
The DNA here is from genome assembly GCA_030015575.1 of Agapanthus africanus. Taxonomy (NCBI): domain Eukaryota; kingdom Viridiplantae; phylum Streptophyta; class Magnoliopsida; order Asparagales; family Amaryllidaceae; genus Agapanthus; species Agapanthus africanus. The sequence continues at coordinate 617,822,060 of JASDDO010000022.1, forward strand.
CTAAGGAAGAAGATGCGAACCGGTATTTTCTGAGCTGTATTTTGACAAACTACGGAACGAGAAATGGCTAAATTCTGATGATATTGAAAGCATCTCGAAAAGGCCTTCGATTTGATATATTATGAGCCTCATAATTCATCCGAGATCAAAAGTTATGAGCAAATGTGTTATGCACGTGTAATCTAAAGTAATGCTCTACTACATGGGGAATGCATTTTTTAGTCCCACATCGGGAAAAGAAGAGATGGCTTCTCTACCACTCCCATATAAATAAGAGGGGATATCTCTCAGAAAAGGTAGAGTTCAATCCTCAAAGGATTCAATACTCAAAGGAGCTTAGTTCTCCAAAGGTGCTTAGTTCTCCAAGGTAGAAGTATGCTTCTCCATAATGCGCATATGCACAAGCGCCATGTGCACTACGTGCAACGCACGTGTGCCCGCCATGCGGCACCACGTGCAATGCACGTGCGCACCAAATGAGAACATTTAATAATATTAAAAGGAGCATGTTCTCCATATATAGAAACTTTGCTTCTCCTCATAATGCGCATGTGCGCTACGTGCAACGCACGTGTGCCCGCCATGCGGCACTACGTGCAACGCACGTGCGCACCACATGAGAACATTTAATAATATTAAAAGGAGCCTATTCTCCATATATAGAAGCCCTGCTTCTCCTCATAATGCGCATGTGCGCCACGTGCAACGCACGTGTGCCCGCCACGCGCGCACCACGTGCAACGCACGTGCGCACCACATGAGAATATTCAATTAAAAGGAGACTCGTTCTCCATAGGAGCTTGCTCCCCCCATAATGCGCATATGCGCAAGATCCATATGCACTACGTGCGACGCACGTGCGCCCAACACGTGCGACGCATGTGCGCGAACGCAAAGAAGTCCTTTTCAGCAGCGAGAAGCTTAAGCTCCAGCCTGTTCTTCCCCCTAATGAGTGAGACATGGTTCAAAGGGTACATCCCTCCACACCTTCGATATATGGCACTGTAATCTCTCAGTGTCGTCGGAGAGGTGGTGGGTCCCAACGACCAATGATCCTTCTTTCTAAAATAAAAAAAATGAGAGGAAGAGAGAACATTGACAGAGAAACAGAGAAAGAATTCAGAGAACTCCTAAAAAGAAAGTTTGAGAAGAAATCAGAAAGAAAAGAAGGTAAACCTTTGAAAAGAAGAATTTCTTCTGAAAAGATCAATGATCTAAGAACAAGATCAAGATCTTAAAATAAAAAGAAAAGATCAAATAATAAGAATAAAATAAGAAGTAATATACTTCTTTATTAGATCATTTGATCTACACAAAGGCATTGCCTTTTGATGAACCGCTGGTTCTGGAATCTTAAAAAGATTCTTTTCTTGAATCCAAAATTGGATCAAGATATTAAAACAGTGCCCTGCACTTGTAAATCTGTACTGTTGCGCTCTTCGGTTGGCGCAAGCCACCAGAGAGCGCCACGTGTCAGCTCCAGAACAACTTGCGCTATGCGCTTTTAAAATAGAGCATTGCTCTCTGAAATTGGTGCAACTCACCAGAGCGCGCCACGTGTCAGCAGCGCAGCACACTGGCGCAGCGCACTGCGCTTGCGCTCACCAGAGCGTGACACGTGTCACCTCCACATGCGCTTGCGCTCATTAATTAGCGCAAAGCGCCAGACAAATGCACTGCATTGTTTACTGAAGGGATCAGGCCCAAGTCAAAAAGGCCTAGTAGGCCAAAATAAATTGCAATGCAGTAAAAGGGGTAGAGCCCAAATAAAATTGATGCTCTGTATCATTTATAAAAGGGCAGAGCCCAAACAAAATAAAACGCAATAAAATGGCAGAGCTTAAACAAAATTGATGCTCTGCATCATTTATAAAAGGGCAGAGCCCAAACAAAATAAGAAATGCAGTGCATTATTAAACAGGGGCAAAGCCCTAGCATAGGCCTAATAGGCCAAAGACAAATAAGATATTAAACATTTCTAAACTGGACTTAGCCCAATCATGGCCGTAAGTCCTCAAATTAAATTGACTGAGCACAGCTGCTCTCTTAAATCAATTTACATCCGGTTCGAGGGTACATCTCCGAACTTCTCTGACTCCTATCGTTGTAATCCTTCAACAACGTCAGAGAGGTGACGGGTCCCGACAACCACACATCAACACGGACTGTGGGGTCCTTAAACTCATGGACTTATACGTCCTTAAACCAAGATACGGACTGTGAGGTCCTTAAACCCGCGGACTTATGCGTCCTTAAACTAACAGACTAATGCGTCCTTAAACATTCAAACATACCCATATGGACTGTGGGGTCCTTAAACCCATGGACTTATGCGTCCTTAAACCACAAATGGACCGCAATATCCTTAAACTACCAATGGACCGCAATGTCCCTAAACTACCTATGGACCACTACGTCCCTAAACTGGAACAATAGAGCCCCCAAACGCTCTTTTGTTGGATCTAAACGATCCCGTTTAAGTTGATCTTAGCCTCAAATATGGCTAACGTATCCTTAAACATTCAAACAGACTTTAGTCCCAAATTGGACTATAAGACCCCCAATCAACTTTGGTTCAAGGGTACATCTCCGAACACCTCTGACACATGTCGTTGTAATCCATCAACGTCGTCAGAGAGGTGACGGGTCCCGACGGCCATACATGCAATGGACCACCATGTCTCTAAACTGGAAATGGATCTAGACAATCCCGTTAAGTAGATCTTAGTCTGGAAATTAGACTAACGTATCCTTAACAAACGTTTAAGTTGATCTTAGCCTCAAATATGGCTAACGTATCCTTAAACCAAAACCCAAAACCCAAATCTAAGAAAATACGGATTTGGACTAATCCACGTCTTACGGGCGACGAAATAAATAGTCTCCGTATACAATCCACGGGCAACCACAAACAAAACAAACACACACGACACGAAGTGAACTTCTGGAGCAGGAGAAAGTGGCTACCGCGATGCGGTAGCGTAATTAACTGCAGGGGCTTGCGCCTGCAGGGAAGAGCGTCCCCACAATCAAAAACTCCTCAAGCGAGGGGGAATCTGACGAAGTCTGCTACATCGGCCGCATCCGTCTAAACCTCCGATACACGGTGCCATAAATCAACTTGGCATCTTCGGAGAGGTGGACAGATAAAACCAAATAGCATCTGCCCCGAATCACAGGCAAGACGTCCCTGTCTTGGCCGCCGTTCGGAGGGGAACAGATTTTGGCACGCTCGGTGGGACCTTTTCCTCTTTCCACTTCACACTTCGTGTGTCGTGTTTTTCCCGCGATCAAATAATCGTGGTGTGTATGTTTTTGGTTGCCCTTAGAGGAGTGGATATTGAAGCCGACATTTCGTCTCTATGAAGAATGGCATTTGCTCCCATCCTAGCAACTCAGGCTTTGTCATACCCGGCGGAGTCAAGTATGGGTCACTTGCAGCCTCAAATCTCTGCAATCCGGCTTTTCAAGAAATTAACGGGCTTCTTTTTGGGTCGATACTCCCACCTCCCACCCTCGGTGCCTCAACGCCGATGGAGGAAGCCCAGAGGATGTCTGTCGCCCACAGGCAGGCTCCCCAAGCAGCAGCCTTGCCGACGGAATCGGTCCTCAAACGGCTGGCACATGCCAAAGACCAAGGTCGACGCAGGGGGCAGAATATTGAAGCTATTCAAGAAATCAATGGCTTCAAATTGCACTAACTGCAACAGCAACTCTCGCTCTGTCCTATCTGGAGGAGTAACCTACGGGCCCCAAGCGGCCTCCCTTTTCACTATGCCAGTGGAGCAGGTAACTCAAGCCACCACTGGGCTCTTCTTCGTGACCATGCTCCCGCCAACGAGCTTCAGCGCTCCTGTACCATCGCAAGAAACTCCCAAGAAGTCGTTTTTCAGCGCTTCTGTGCTTATTTACGCCTTACTTTGCATTATACTGTATATAAGCACACACAAAAAATTCTGATAATAAAAGAGTAGAAAGTGAAAAATTATATTTAAAAGATAGGAATGGTTTAAGAAAAACAAGAATGTTAGATGTTTTCTTAAATGAAACTAGTAATAAGTGGTTATAAGCTGTTGTCCCAAAGGTTAGTAAGGTGAAGGAAATTACTAATCTGAGGATAAAAATAAGCCTGAAAAATAGTTCCTATTCTGGAAGCCAAACATTTGAACGTTGAAACCCTACTATACGCACGTACACACATCTTGAAACTCGGGATAGTAGAGGATACCTTGAAATGCTCTTGTCTAGAAGCCAAAGTATGAAGAAAATAAAAGTGGAGAATAAAAGATAAAATGGTGAAAAGAAAAATGAACACTGGTTTTGTTATCACCGAGGCAGCAATAAAAAAAAATATAGTGAGGGTGCTTTATTACCCAGTGCCTTAGACCAACTGGTTTGGGAGCCACTGCTAAGCCTTAGGTGTTTCAAGACGAGAAAAACACCTAATTAGCAAGCACATGAGTAATCGATCGGTTAGTACCTCAAGAAGTATTAACGGTCGCATGAAGAATGTGTGAGCAAATTCCATCTAAATATCTATTAAAAAGTACTGAGGTAGATGAACAAGAGTATGATTGCTTGAATTGAATTCTCTGAGTGTAGGGATGTCCAGTTCACACACGTAGGGGTATATGATCAATGTTTGGAAGAAAGGTAGGAATGAAAACTAAAGACGATGTTTTATTGAGGGATGATATGATTTCTAACATCTTTTCATGACTATTAAGATAGGGCTCATAGCAACTGAAAAGCTGGTAGAGTTGAAAACTCTTATTTTCAAGTTCTTTTTTTTATAGTTCTTATCTTTATATAACTTTCACCATTTCTCTTTTATTATACGATTTTGTGGGTGTAATCCGCTGAAAACCCTCAGGAGACAACGCCCCTCCTACTAGGGATATACCACTGGCGCCGAGTAAGGAAGACCGGGGGCAACTCTCCTTCTGGACTGACTCCGCCGACTCCAACGGCGGAAATTGATACTGCTGTTCCAACTGGAAACAGCTTTGAACCACTTAGGAAGGTCCACACGAACTCTCCGACCGCTGTGCTGAAAAGATCTCCTCCACCTATGGAGAGCGCTACAAAGGTGAAGCCGGAAAAGCTCCCTCAACGGCTGTCCTCTAAAATCTACAAGGTCTGGCATCAAGTCCAAGACATGGTAATTGATCAAGATTATCCCCGCCGACAGAAAAAGGTGAAAGTTCAGCGGGAAGAGGACCATCCTATCAAGACACAAAAGGCGATAGCTACTTGGGTGCCCGCTGCAACGGCTCCCTCAACCTCGACCGCCCACGAAAGAGGAGAAGGCCGGAGAAAATCCCTGGGTCTGCGATGAACTGCAAGACCACTGAACCCAAACACCCCAAGTCTGGGGGCATGATGATACATACCGTCTATATGACATCCGGAAAAGAGGATAGCCATGTCTTCACAGGTCATAGACCGCTTACGCGATCAGTGACTAAGGCTCAAGGGCAACAACAACAAAAGCTCCAAGAAATGCTGACAGCCATGGCCGCACTTACGGGACCGAAAGCAAGCCCGGAGACATCCTCGGAGCAGCGCCGTGAGCAAGAAACTGATGCCGAGTTTTTTCAGAGAATCCTTGTAAAAGAAGGACAAAGAGGTAGCGGAACAAGCTTCCAACATAAAACAAATTCAAGACGAGAAAAAGGTTTGCTAAAGCCATATTAATGGGAATGAAGCTACCACACTCTGAAGAAAACACTCTCGGTGGAGTAGAGATGCATCTTAATTACTGCCTATATCATCAGAAGATCGCACATCCCACTAAAGACTGCGACTCCTTTAAGTGTTGGTGGCAAGGGTATGTCGCTCACAGACAACACTTCAACAGGACAAAGCGTGAAGCTCGTAGACAGCGAAAAATACGATAGATGAGCATAAAAGATTTGCCGGCAATTGTCATAAGGATGGCCCCGGGGGATCACGAGTTCTCACCTTCGGGAGCGATTCCGACGAAAAAGCAGCCCTCGGCCCTCTCTTCAAGGAGTCCATCTCTGAAGGATTGAGGAGTTGCGAGGACATTCAGCTATGCAATTGCACGATACTCGGAGAGAATCTCGGGCCCACAAACAACGGAGCGAACAAAAAGGATAAAGGAAAAGGAAAAACGGCCTTTGTCGCCAGCGCTCAACAACAATCAAGTGACCCTAGACCGGTTTTTCGCCAAAGCAACAAGCGGCAACCTCTCTATGAGAAGTTGAAACGACCTTACTCATTTCCCCGGGATGAAACAAAGAGGCTGTTCGAACTAGCAGTGCACAACAGGCTTATCACTCTACCGGAGCCGAAACACCAGCTACAACTGAATGATGTCAACAATCCTGATTACTGCCCTTACCACCAAGTATTGGGCCATCCGATCGAAAACTGCTACGTTTTCAAAAACTGGGTTGAAGACCAATACCAACAAGGCGAGTTTGCGTCGTCCGAAAACTGGAATGTGAGCCCGCCACAACCACATGCTCCAAGAAAGATGGATATGCTGGGGGCATCATGCTCATTCATAGGGAAAGCCCCATCGAACCAGCATCGTCCAGGGGACATCGATTCATCTTGGCGACGACTGATTATTTCTCCAAATGGGCAGAAGCAGTACCGCTGGGGGAAGTAAAGACGGAGAATATCCTCCATTTCTTCAAGACGCACGTCATCTATCGGTTTGGAACCCCGAGACGGATTATCTCCGATAATGGGCCAGCCTACAGAAACCACAAAATCAGTCGCTTCGCGCAACAGCATAATATAGACTGGAGATATTCCTCAGTTTATAATCCGCGAGCTAACGGTCTAGCTGAAACCTTCAACAAGACCTTGACAAAGATCATGAAGAAAACGGTGTCCCGAAATAAGAAGGACTGGCACGAGAGGCTGCAAGAGGCTCTCTGGGCGTATCGAACTACGTTCAAGACGGCCACGAACACAATGCCGTACGCGTTGGTATTCGGTACAGAAGCAATACTCCCCATCGAGATAGAGTTACCCTCTCTACGAGTGGCAGTCCACTACGAGCCGACGGACGAAGAAAATGCTCACCTTCGGCTTGAGGAGCTTGATGCCCTTGATAAAACCCGGCTCATAGCGCAACAAAATCTAGAAGCTTATAAAGCAAAGATGACGCGCTCATATGAAAGATTGACCCGACCGAGGAGATTCTGCCAAGGCGAACTCGTGCTAGTAATCAAAAGACCTATGATCCCCAATCGCGCCAAGCGGGGAAAATTCGAGCCGAACTATGAAGGCCCGTACATCATAGACAAGGTCTACCAGGGTGGAGCCTATCTACTCATGGATATGCACGGTGAAAGGCCTTACAGGCCAATAAATGGTCAATTCCTAAAGAAATACTACGCTTAGCGAGTTACTGCCTAGGTCAATGATAGATGACGACGACTATGTCCGCTAGCTATCTTCCTAAGCTCAAACTTTATAAGCAGTAGCCAGCCTTCTCCTGGATGGACCGAAACGTCCTTAAACTAATGGCGGACCGAAACGTCCTTAAACTAATGAAGGACCGAAACGTCTTTTAACTACTACCGCAGCATCCTTAGGCTGACGAGATATATATAAAAAAATATATATATAATAATATAATATAATAAACGGTATGTCCATAAGCAAAATGGGCATGGATGAAAACCCGAAAGGGCTCCGTGAGTAAAAACAGCAGGGCTACCGGCGAGTGTTCGTGAAAACCCGAAAGGGCGCGACCTCGTAAAAAAAAAAGAATAAAAAAACGGTATGTCCACAAGCAAAATGGGCACGGATGAAAACCCGAAAGGGCCCCGTGAGTAAAAACAGCAGGACTACCGGCGAGTGTTTGTGAAAACCTGAGAGGGCGCAACCTCGTTAAAGGACACTTACAGGGTCCTCTCGACCTTGTAAGAAGAAACCACCCGCGTGAGATCCTTACGACTCAAAAGGGAGCAACACACTTAGGTATCCCCACGATTCCTAAGGAGAAAATACACTTGCGAGATCCTCACGACTCGTAAGGAGAACTCTCTTATGGGACCCTCACGGCTCATAAGATTTGAAAGTCTTAAGTTACAGAGACCTAAACCTGTGCTTAAGCAAACCCCACAACTTTCGATATTGCCCTACAAGTGGCTCAATACTGACCCTTGTATACAATCCACGGGCGCGAATAAACATTTCCCTAACCAAGTCCCATCCGTGACTAGGGGATATGTACGCATGATGAACAACCCTTGTAAGTCCTCTCGACTTACAAGGAGAAAACCCTCTTGTAGGATCCTTACGACTTACAGAGGAACATACACTTAGGAATCCTCACGGTGCCTAAGGAGAAAACACACCTACGAGATCCTCACGACTTGTAGGGAGAAATACCTTTGTGAGACCCTTATGGCTCATGAAGTTAAAAGCCTTAGTCGACAGGAACTTAACCCTGTTCGCTAAGCCACCTTTGTTCGATATTGACAGAGGCAAATGATGATTCGCTCCTGGAAACATCCCAGTTGTAGCGGTGCTGATGCCGAAATCGGTGTCTAATTTCAGGTTTACGGCGAAAAGCCGGTAGGCCGCACATGCATACGAAATAGCCGAAATGATTGGGCAACTCGCAATAAAAAGCAGCGAGTAAAAATAAAATAAATAGCCGAAATGATTGGGCACCGCGAAAAATAGCCGAAATGATTGGGCAATCGCGACTTTCGCGATGTAAAAAGCTGAAATGATAGAGCATCGTAGAAAGAAATAAAAAAAATGAAAGAATGAAACTTTTGCCCTACAGGTAAGTCCATAGTGACCCCTGTATACAATCCATGGGCATAAACAAAAAAGAGGAAAGGGGACTACATTTCCCCACCAGGCTGTGTCAAAGGGAAGTTAGATCTCGACGATCACATCTACAGCCTAGAGACCAACAACGGCGTTCCTCCTCATTCCAGCAGGACACAGACGTGACATCACCAATCGGAGCCATGGCAAAGTCCCCAGTTTCAAGACTCTACGGTTCACAGACAACCTAGAGTCAGTCAATGATCTCCGTCTCGGAAAAAAGTCAGCCAATGACCTCCGTCGCGGAAACAAGTCGGCAAATGACCTCCGTCTCGGAAACAAGTCAGCCAATGACCTCCTTCGCGGAAACAAGTCAGCAAATGACCTCCGTCGGTGAAACAAGTCAGTCAATGACCTCCGTCTCGGAAACAAGTCAGCAAATGACCTCCGTCGCGGAAACAAGTCAGTCAATGACCTCCGTCTCGGAAACAAGTCAGCAAATGACCTCCGTCTTGGAAACAAGTCAGTCAATGACCTCTGTTTCGGAAACAAGTCAGCAAATGACCTTCGTCTTGGAAACAAGTCAGCCAATGACCTCCGCCGCGGAAACAAGTCAGCAAATGACCTCTGTTGCGGAAACAAGTCAGTCAATGACCTCCGTCTCGGAAACAAGTCAGCAAATGACCTCCGTCTTGGAAACAAGTCAGCCAATGACCTCCGTCACGGAAACAAGTCAGCCAATCACCTCCGTCTCGGAAACAAGTCAGTCAATGACCTCCGTCTCGGAAAAAAGTCAACAAACGACCTCCGTCTTGGAAACAAGTCAGCCAATGACCTCCGTCGCGGAAACAAGTCAGCCAATGACCTCCGTCTCGGAAACAAGTCAGTCAATGACCTCCGTCTCGGAAACAAGTCAACAAACGACCCCCGTCTCGGAAACAAGTCAGCCAAGGACCTCCGTCTCGGAAATAAGTCAGCCAACAACCTCCGTCTCGGAAACAAGTCATCCAATGACCTCCGTTGCGGAAGCAAGTCAGCCAATGACCTCCGTCTCGGAAACAAGTCGCCAATGACCTCCGTCGCGGTAACAAGTCAGCCAGTGACCTCTGTCGCGGAAACAAGTCAACCAACGACCTCCGTCTCGGAAACAAGTCAGCCAATGACCTCCATCACGGAAACAAGTCAGCCAACGACCTCCGTCTCGGAAACAAGTCAGCCAACGACCTCCGTCTCGGAAACAAGTCAGCCAATGACCTCCGTCTCGGAAACATGTCAGCCAAGGACCTCCGTCTCAGAAACAAGTCAGCCAAGGACCTCCGTCTCGGAAATAAGTCAGTCAGCCAACAACCTCCGTCTCGGAAACAAGTCAGCCAATGACCTCCGTCGCGGAAACAAATCAGCCAATGACCTCCTCGTCGGAACAACGCTCCGACCCGGAAACAAGTCAGCCAACGACCTCCCCGTCGGAGCAATACTTCGACTCGGAAACAAGTCAACTCACCAACCACTGACGAGTCCTCTCGACTTGTAAGGGAGAAAATTCTCTTATAAGATCCTTACGACTTATAAGAGAAAACGCACTTAGGAATCCTCACGATTATTAAGGAGAAAATACACCTACGAGATCCTCTCGATCTGTAGGGAGAAAAGTCTTTATGAGACCCTCACGGCTCATAAAGTTGAAAAGTCTTAGGTGGCAGATCCTACCCTTGTCTTCTAAGCCATTACTGCCCTACAAAGTGGTTAAGATGGACCATCCATGAGCCACACTTGCTAAAGCTACATGCCACTGAAATGGAGAAGTTACTCATGAGCATATAAACTATATCACACCAGAGTAAAACATAAAGAAATAGAAGGGTGCGGCTCATGGAATTGAGAGTTTGGAACTATATCTTTTAAGAGTCTAGATTTGAGTCAATGATAAATGACGACGCTTGTGTCCGCTCGTTATCTTCTCAGATCAAGATTCTGAAAGTTATATACCAACCCGAAACCGGTCATACGTTATGCATTACTCTACACTACTTCACCCACATATACACTTACGTGGGTAAAGTAGTGGGGGGCATTTGTTCCCGCCAAAAATTTCTGCGCAAAAGAGTCCAAGGTATCAAATGGCAGTGATACGCTTAAGAAAATGCAAACCAGTATCTTCCGGCCTGTATTTTGATAAACTCCCCAATGAGGAACAGCTAAATTATGACGGTATTGAAAGCATCTCGAAAAAACCTTCGATTTGATATATTATGGGCCTCATAATTCATCCGGGATCAAAAGTTATGAGCAAATGTGTTATGCACATGTGATCTAAGGAAGAAGATGCGAACCGGTATTTTCCGAACTGTATTTTGACAAACTCCGGAACGAGAAATGACTAAATTCTGATGATATTGAAAACATCTCGAAAAGACCTTCGATTTTATATATTATGGGCCTCATAATTCATCCGAGATCAAAAGTTATGAGCAAATGTGTTATGCACGTGTAATCTAAAGTAATGCTCTACTACATGGAGAATGCATTTTTTAGTCCCACATCGGGAAAAAGAGAGATGACTTCTCTACCACTCCCATATAAATAAGTGGGGATACCTCTTAGAAAGGGTAGAGTTCAATCCTCAAAGGATTCAATACTCAAAGGAGCTTAGTTCTCCAAGATAGGAGCATGCTCCTCCATAATGCGCATATGCACAAGCGCCATGTGCGCTACGTGCAACGCACGTGTACCCGCCATGCGGCACCACGTGCAACGCACGTGCGCACCACATGAGAACATTTAATAATATTAAAAGGAGCCTGTTCTCCATATATAGAAACCTTGCTTCTCATAATGCGCATCTCATAATGCGCATGTGCGCTACGTCCAACGCATGTGTGCCCGCCATGCGGTACCACGTGCAACGCACGTGCGCACCATATGAGAACATTTAATAATATTAAAAGGAGCATGTTCTCCATATATAGAAGGCCTGCTTCTCCTCATAATGCACATGTGCGCTACGTGCAACGCACGTGTGCCCGCCATGCGGTACCACGTGCAACGCACGTGCGCACCACATGAGAACATTTAATAATATTAAAAAGAGCCTGTTCTCCATATATAGAAGCCCTGCTTCTCTTCATAATGCGCATGTACGCCACGTGCAACGCACGTGTGCCCGCCACGCGCACACCACGTGCAACGCACGTGCGCACCACATGAGAACATTTAATAATATTAAAAGGAGCCTGTTCTCCATATATAGAAGCCCTGCTTCTCCTCATAATGCGCATGTGCGCCACGTGCAACGCACGTGTGCCCGCCACGCGCGCACCACGTGCAACGCACGTGCGCACCACATGAGAATATTCAATTAAAAGGAGACTCGTTCTCCATAGGAGCTTGCTCACCCCCATAATGCGCATATGCGCAAGATCCATGTGCGCTACGTGCAAATATGAGCGCCCAACACGTGCGACGCACGTGCGCCCAACACGTGCTACGCACGTGCGCCCAACACGTGCGACGCTCGTGCGCGAACGCAAAGAAGCCCTTTTCAGCAGCGAGAAGCTTAAGCTCCAGCCTGTTCTTTCCCCCTATTGAGTGAGGCATGGTTCAAAGGGTACATCCCTCCACACTTTCGATATATGGCACTGTAATCTCTCAGTGTCGTCGGAGAGGTGGTGGGTCCCAACGACCAATGATCCTTCTTTCTAAAATAGAAAAAAGAGAAGAAGAGAGAACATTGACAGAGAAACAGAGAAAGAATTCAGAGAACTCCTAAAACGAAAGTTTGAGAAGAAATCAGAAAGAAAAGAAGGTAAACCTTTGAAAATAAGAATTTCTTCTGAAAAGATCAATGATATAAGAACAAGATCAAGATCTTAAAATAAAAAGAAAAGATCAAATAATAAGAATAAAATAAGAAGTAATATACTTCTTTATTAGATCATTTGATCTACACAAAGGCATTGCCTTTTGATGAACCGCTGGTTCTGGAATCTTAAAAAGATTCTTTTCTTGAATCCAAAATTGGATCAAGATATTAAAATAGTGCCTTGCACTTGTAAATCTGTACTGTTGCGCTCTTGGGTTGGCGCAAGCCACCAGAGAGCGCCACGTGTCAGCTCCAGAACAACTTGCGCTATGCGATTTTAAAATAGAGCATTGCTCTCTGAAATTGGTGCAACTCACTAGAGCGCGCCACGTGTCAGCAGCGCAGCACACTGGCGCAGCGCACTGCGCTAACTGCGCTTGCGCTCACCAGAGCGTGACAAGTGTCACCTCCACATGCGCTTGCGCTCATTAATTAGCGCAAAGCGCCAGACAAATGCACTGCATTGTTTACTGAAGGGGCCAGGCCTAAGTCAAAAAGGCCTAGTAGGCCAAAATAAATTGCAATGTAATAAAAGGGGCAGAGCCCAAATAAAATTGATGCTCTGTATCATTTATAAAAGGGCAGAGCCCAAACAAAATAAAACGCAATAAAATGGCAGAGCTCAAACAAAATTGATGCTCTGCATCATTTATAAAAGGGCAGAGCCCAAACAAAATAAGAAATGCAGTGCATTATTAAACAGGGGCAAAGCCCTAGCATAGGCCTAATAGGCCAAAGACAAATAAGATGTTAAACATTTCTAAACTGGACTTAGCCCAATCATGGCCGTAAGTCCTCAAATTAAATTGACTGAGCACAGCTGCTCTCTGAAATCAATTTACATCCGGTTCGAGGGTACATCTCCGAACTTCTCTGACACCTATCGTTGTAATCATTCAACGACGTCAGAGAGGTGACGGGTCCCGACAACCACACATCAACACGGACTGTGGGGTCCTTAAACTCATGGACTTATGCATCCTTAAACCAAGATACGGACTGTGGGGTCCTTAAACCCGCGGACTTATGTGTCCTTAAACTAACAGACTAATGCGTCCTTAAACACACCCATATGGACTGTGGGGTCCTTAAACCCATGGACTTATGCGTCCTTAAACTACCAATGGACCGCAATGTCCTTAAACTACCAATGGACCGCAATGTCCCTAAACTGGAACAATAGAGCCCCCAAACGCTCTTTTGTTGGATCTAAACGATCCCGTTTAAGTTGATCTTAGCCTCAAATATGGCTAACGTATCCTTAAACATTCAAACAGACTTTAGTCCCAAATTGGACTATAAGACCCCCAATCAACTTTGGTTCAAGGGTACATCTCCGAACTCCTCTGACACATGTCGTTGTAATCCTTCAACGTCATCAGAGAGGTGACGGGTCCCGACGGCCATACATGCAATGGACCACCAAGTCCCTAAACTGGAAATGGATCTAGACGATCTCGTTAAGTAGATCTTAGTCTGGAAATTAGACTAACGTATCCTTAACAAACGTTTAAGTTGATCTTAGCCTCAAATATGGCTAACGTATCCTTAAACCAAAACCCAAAACCCAAATCTAAGAAAATACGGATTTGGACTAATCCACGTCCTACGAGCGACGAAATAAATAGTCTCCGTATACAATCCACGGGCAACTACAAACAAAACAAACACACACGACACGAAGTGAACTTCTGGAACAGGAGAAAGTGGCTACTGCGATGCGGTAGCGTAATTAACTGCAGGGGCTTGCGCCTGCAGGGAAGAGCGTCCCCACAATCAAAAACCCCTCAAGCGAGGGGGAATCTGACGAAGTCTGCTACATCGGCCGCATCCGTCTAAACCTCCGATACACGGTGCCATAAATCAACTTGGCATCTTCGGAGAGGTGGACGGATAAAACCAAATAGTATCTGCCCCGAATCACAGGCAAGACGTCCCTGTCTTGGCCACCGTTCGGAGGGGAACATCCTTGTCATGTTCACACGGGACACAAACGCCTGCATTTATATCATCTCACTATATATATATATATATATATATATATAGCTTCACGTCCCCGGCATAATCTATCAGTCCCCATCACGACGGACCAGACTGAGGATGGATGTTCAGGTATATTCTGTTGTAATCTTTATTTTTGTTTTTATTATAATATTATGAACTTATCAACTGTATTGTCTAACATATAAATAATATTGACGGTTCCAGGTTCTCGACTTCAACATGGTTTGCCACTATCCGGCGGTAGTAGCCAGGCTCAGAAAGGTACGAGTAGGCATACTCATGGCGGTTCAGGTTTATTCTATTGCAATGTTTACTTCTTTTTTCTATAATATTATGAACTGTATCGTCTAACATACAAATAATATTGACAGTTCTAGGTTCACGTTTTCAGCGTGTCTCGCCACTATCCGGCGGTAGTAGCCAGGCTTAGGAAGGCATGAGTAGGCATACTTATGGCGGTTCAGGTATATTTTGCTGTAACTGAAGTAAAATTGAGAACTACTCCTTTTGTTTAATCTATTCGTATATCCGCTTTCGTCAAATATTACCGAGCAGGAAATAAAGGAAAAAAAGGTACCAACGGGACGACAAGAGACTGGGACGGGGCCGTGGCCGAAGATGGTTCTCCACTTGGAGACTCCGCGCATTCATTTGGTAGATAAATTAGGGCAGAGGCGACATCGGATGAGCAGTTCCCACTACATATGGAGCGGCCCGATGATCAAGCTTCCAATGTTCGTCAGATCTATGACATGGCCTTGGTAAGGGAATTATTGATTATTTTATTCATTGTAAAGTGATTACAACTTATATTTTGACTCGTTATTTTTTTCTGTTTTAGATGCATACGTTTTACGAGTTTCGAGGAACAAATACGAGCACATTCGAGATTACCGAATCATACAACCTCACAAACCTGCTTTTTGTGAAGATGACAAAAGTCCAGAAAAAGAAACGCTCTCGACATGAAGAATTGAAGAAGAATCCGAAACCTTGGCTCCAAGCAACGACTGACGAGGAAAGAAACTTGACATGTGGATCTGAAGATGGATAGTAGGTTTTGGCCAAACCCGGTGACATATTTCTTGAACTAAAAAAGGTGATCTTTCATTTTTCACCTCTTACATGTATGCATCTTAATGAACGGTGGTAAATATTACAAATAACTTGTTATTTTGTTATTTCGTAGAAGCAGTCGGAACAAATCTCACAGAACCGAAAGGCGGAGCCCCGATATCCAAGGAAGCCTTCGTCTATTGGACAACAAAGTATAAAGAACACGGTATGGAAAATGAGCAAGAAAGTCGGAGCCCCGTTGGATCCATTAAATGGTTTTATGGGGACTCATAAAGGCAAAGGAACGCGTGCGTAGGAGTGCAGGGTGAGTTGTAACTAATTACATCATTAACTAGTTTTAATGTTGAAATTATTTATTTATACGTGATCGCTAATTGTAGAAGATACTGCTAGTGAAGGGTCGCAGATACAGTTGACTCTCGGAGAATCGATAAGCGCCATTCGACCTCTTCTTCAAAGAGTTATGGGTCCAACTCATGGAGGCTGCGAGCATGGCATGGGCAGTGCGGGGCGCTGATCCCGAGACCGAGGGACCCATGACTACACGACCCAACAGATGTGCCAATTAGCCACAGTCGCATCGGACGCACGACTGGAACGATTGCAGCAACAATTCTATACTGATGATACTCGATATCGGTGATCTCCCAGATCGTGACACGTGGCAGATGACGTATCCCGAAGCTTGCAAGAAAGGACCAAGAACGGTACGCTGGAAGAATACCTCGGGTCTGCGACCCACGGACGTGGCCGACTTTCTGCGACCGTCCACACCACTCCTATGCCCCCATTACAAACAACCGTTGGCTCGTCTCCGAACCCCCTACACAATTGGCCGGCCTCCTCGACCCTTTCAGCTCGTCTCCGGGCTATCGCAGAACCAAGATAGCTCAGCCTCCCGCTCGTCCGCGAGCCTCCCGCCGAGCTCATTTTCCTCGGTCTTATTGAACGACCCACAGCACCGATCACAGGCGCCTCCGCCACGTCTCCGCGGATCTCGCCATGCGCGAGATATCCGCCGACCACGTCCCGCGTTCCACGCCATCACGATTCTCCATTAACGAGCCTGTCTCGTCATTAATGCGGGATCTCGCCTATCACGCGGGCGTGACGCCATGGGCGTAACGGCCGGCGTGATTCTCGCGCCTGCCTGCCCGTCGCCACCACTTTATAAACCCCTCTTTCAGACGATCGAAGTAAGTCATTTTTCTCCTCACTAGGCCGTTAATCTGCTCAAATATCCGTTCTAACTTGATCGTCGAAGGGTCCTTGGTGGTACAACCAGCCCAGGACTTCCTTGCAGGTAGCTCGGCCTCAACCACCTCAAACCCAGTGAGATCCACACGCTTCAGGAGTCAACCTCCAACTCAATTTCAGCCGTCCATCGTCGTTGTTCCCTTAAAATAAATAAATAAAGCAACGGAAAAAAGTCCCCAAGTAGAGCATCACATGCCCACACGTGATAGGCGCTGCGCTTGGCAAAACTAAGCTAAAACTTGGCCATACGTGCAGACACGTGATCTCTATAGACAAAATATATAGGCGCCTGAATAAAGAAAACAATTAGACAAAATAAAACACTCACGTGATAGCACGTGACACCTTTTGGTGGGCTTAATTTGGTAGGGTCACGTGCTACACGTGATAAACTCCTATGCCTCTGGACCGATAAAAGTAAATTCTAATTAAAAGGGACCAAAAGCCTTATTTGGAAAATATTTCCTTGGATCTTTCTAAATAAGAAAGATTACGCTCTGTAAAACAGAGCGCCATTGGATTAAAGATCCAATGGTGATTAAAAATCACCAATCTACAGAAAAATTCTGTGCAAGGAAATATCTTCCTAAATTTGCTAAGAACAACAAAAGAAATATCTTCTATAAAACAGAAGTCGTTGGATTAAAAATCCAACGGTGAATAAAATTCACCGAGTGATCTAAAAGATAATGTTGGTTGATTAGAAAATCAATCAAAATCTCTCAATAAGAGATTTTCTAAACAAATTGATTCCCTTCTTTCTCCTATAAATAAGAGCAAAGAAACACACAGGAGAAGGAGAGACGAAGAAGAAAAAAAGAGAGAGAGAGAAACCCCTCGTAAGCAAAAGAAAAGAGAATTTAATTCTCCAGGAAAAAAAAGAGAAAAAGAAACTCTGGGTAAGAGAAGGAACAAAACACAGAGAGAATATCTCATCTCCTTTTTACCTTCATAAGAGTTTAACTCTTCTAAAAAGAACTTAGTTCTTCCTCTGATTGAGATCTGCAGAAGCAGATCTCCCCACATGTTGAGAATTTAATTCTCATCGGGGAGATTCTGCCATGCAGATCCAAAACCTAGGGGAAGATTTAAGTTCAGAGAATTTAATTCTCCCAAAAATTATATAGGAATTTAATTTCTCTGATAAAACAAGGGTTTAACCCTTCATATAAGAACTCAGTTCTTCCTTATGATGAAAGATCTGCGGAAGCAGATCTCCTCACAAGTTGAGAATTTAATTCTCATCGAGGAGATTCTGCCATGAAGATCCCAAACCTAAGAGAAAACCTAAGTCCTAAGAATTTAATTCTTACAAAACAGTGGGCTTGAAAGTCTCGAAATTCAGGATCTCCATGCACGTAAAAAATGATTGGCACCCAATATGATAATAACCGATCGCGTACTCCCATGTGAGCACCCTTGATGAACAAAAGAGGACAACTGAGACTGATCCCACGTGATCCCCCCCAAGTAGTGCTTAGCACTTATAAAAAGGGAGTAAATCAAATGACAGTTTCCATTCTTGGGGCGCCTTACGTAATCCCACGTGACCCAATAGTGTTTAGCATTCAGAAAAGAGAAGGGAATAACTCCAAAGAAGCTGTGCCAACTTTCAGGCGCCTCACGTGGCCTCACGTGAGCGCTTCAAGTTCTTAGTGTTTAGCAACTATTTTAAGGCCTCACGTGACCCCACGTGAGCGCCAAACATACGCTGATGTTTAACACTGTGATAGGCTAACCGTAGCTCAAATTAGCTAAGTCTCGGCGCCAAGCGCTCCACGTGCTCCTCACGTAGGCGCTGAGAGAACACAAAGTGTTCTTTAGATAAAGCCCCAGTGCCATAAAGAGTGTTCAATACTCAATAAAAACAAAAAGAAAAGAAGGGTGTCAGAACCCAAATCAATGCTCAGCATTATTGAATAAAAAGGGCTGAGCCCAAACAAATGTTCAACATTTTATTCAAAATTAAGAGAACCGAACCCAAGTTGGCCCACAAGTTCCCCAATTCAGATCAACCGAGCCCATGTGCTCACAATTTCTTTAATTGGTCTTAGTCCTAAACCTGACTACATACGTCCCAACCAACATTGGTTCAAGGGTACATCTCTTCATACCTTTGATACATGTTGTTGTAATTCTTCAACGTCTTCAGAGAGGCGAAGGGTCCCAATAACCAATAACTTTTGGCGCACCCCCAAGCTGGTTAAACCAGAACCCTACAGACTATGATGTCTTTAAACTCATGGACTATGATGTCCTTAAACTTTATGGACTATGATGTACTTAAACTCACACGGACTATGATGTCCTTAAACCAATGGACCGCAATGTCCCTAAACTAAAACGATAGAGTCTAAACACTCTTTCGTTGGATCTAAATGATCCCAAAATCCTGTTGAGTAGATCTCAGTCTAAAATTAGACTAATGTATCCTCAACAAACGTTTGAGTTGACCTTAGTCTAAAACAAGATTAACGGTCCTTAAGCCAACCTAAACCCAAATCTAAGAAAATACGGATTTGGACTAATCCACGCCCTACGGGCGACAACATAAATTAGTCTCCGTATACAATCCACGGGCAACCAAAAATAAAACAAACACACACGACACGAAGTGACCTTCTGGAGCAGGAGAAAGTGGCTACCGCGATGCCTTAATGTAATTAACTGCAGAGGCTTGTGCCTGCAGGGAAGAGCATCCCCACAATCAAAAACCCCCTCACAATGAGGGGGAATCTGATGAAGTCTGCTACAACGGCCACATCCGTCTAAACCTCCGATACACGGTGTCATAAATCAACTTGGCATCTTCGGAGAGGTGGATGGATAGAACCAAATAGCATCTGCCCCCAAATTCAGGCAAGACGTTTGTCTTCCCGGTTTTCGGCGGCGAACAGATTCTGGCACGCCCGGTAGGACCTTTTCCTCTTTCCACTCCACACTCCGTGTGTCGTGTTCACGAAAAAATCGCAGTTTAATATGGTTGCCTATGGATTCGAGGTACTAAGATTTGGCGTCTTGCTCCCGTGCAGAGAAAAGAAGAGCAATGACCTCCAACTGCACCAACCGCAACAGCAACTCCCACTCCGTCCTCGCTGGAGGAGTGACCTATGGGCCCCAAGCGGCCTCCATATTTGCCATACCAGTAGAACAGGTGACTCAGGCCACCACTGGATTGTTCTTTGGGACCATGATCCCACCGACAAGCTTCAGCATCTCAATGCCGTCACAGGAAGCTCCGAAGAAGCCGGTCTTTGATCGGCTCACCACTACCGCGGCCCCTCTCAACGGGTCATCCAATTCCAGCGCCTCGGTCTTTAACAGACTAGGCCAAAGCTTAAATGGGCCCATGAAGAAGCCTGCAATACCCGAAGGGGTTATCCCAAAGAGAATAGCCATTCCGGCTCAAGTAGAGGAAATCGTCAAAGCGGCTTCTCCTGCTAAAGGACCAGTCTTTGCGAGACTGACCGTTCCGACTCCTACTTCGGGCGAAGTCACCAAGGCGGCTTTCCCTGCTCCAAAGTCAGTCTTCGATAGGTTGGACGTTTCTTCTTAGCGGACGTCAGTCTTCGATAGGCTGGCACCGGCAACAACCCTTCACCAGAACAGGGGCATGATGAAGCTACCCCGACAATGGAGGTGATCCCATCTGCAAGACGCGCTCGACGTCGCCACTGGCGTCGAGTGAGGAAAGCTGGTGGCAGTTCCCCTTCTGGACTGACTCCATCAGCTCCAATGGTGGAAATTGATGCTGCTGTTCCAACTGGGAACAGCTTTGAACCACTTAGGAGGGTGCGCAAAAACTCTCCAACTGCTGTGTTAAAAAGGTCCCTTCCACCTGCTGAAAATGTTACAAAAGCGGAGCCAGAGCAGCCTCCTCAGCGGGTATCCTCCAAAATCCATAGGGTATGGTGAAGGGTCCAAAACTCCGTGATTGATCAAGACTACCCCCGCCGATCGAAGAAAATGAAGTTTCGGAAAGAGAAGGACCACCCCACCGTACCACAGAAGGTATCGTCTATATGGGTGCCCGCTGCAACGGCCCCCTCAAAGTCAACTGCTCATGAAAGGAGAAGGCCGGAGAAGATCCCTGCGTCTGCGATGAATCGCAAGGGCACTGAATCCAAACGTCCTAAGTCTGGGGGCATGGTAGTGCACACCATCTACATGGCTTCCGGGAAAGAGGATAGCCGTATCTCTACGGGTCATCGACCACTTACACGGTCTGTGACAAAGGCTCAGGAGCAACAACAGCAAAAGCTCCAGGAGATGCTAATGAAGATGGCCGCGCTCACTGGACCGAAAGAAAGCCCGGAGATGTCATCGGAACGGCGCCAGGAATAGGAAACCGGCGCCTAGTTTCTCCGAAGAATGCTCGAGAAGAAAGACAAAGAGGCCGCGGAACAAGCGGCCAACATAAAACAAATGACGCTATTGTTCCAAGACATGGTGGGCATGATGATCCATCCGGACCCTCCAGCCGAAGATCCTACAGTAATAATTGATGACGATAGAGGGGAGACATCAAACCCTCTTCCGGCCTTTTCAGCTGCAAAGGAGGAAACAATCTCGAAAGCTGCGCTCGATGATTATATAGCTCAACAGATACGAGCTCATCAAGCGAACGAAGCCGCTGGCCAAGTCGTCAGAACCGGGGGACCATATCCAAGCTGGTATGATCAGATTAAGTACCCGCCAGGATACACGATTCCTAAGTTCCACGTATACAAGGGGACATGCAATCCCCATCAACATGTCGCTCAGTTCAGGGCTCTGTGCGACAACACTGGAGGTGACGATAAGCTACTGCTTCGCCAATTCGTCGGCAGCTTGGCGAAGACGGCGTTCGAATGGTATTCAGAGCTTCCCAACGACTCCGTCAAAACTTTTACGGAGATGGAATTGCTATTCACCCAGCGTTTCGCAAGCGCTAGCGAACGCACCCCAATCACGGCATTGATCAATGCCAGGGTGAAGCCGGGAGAAACATGGGTTCTGTATGCAATCCGGTGGCGGAACCTATGGTTGAAATGCGAACAAGGCATCGAAGAAGATCCTGCAGTAGGCATGTTCGTGGGTACCCTCGATCCGCAGGAGATCATATCCCAGTTCATGTTGTTTTTCAAGCCGACTACCTTCCAGGCCTTGATTGACAAGCTGGACCAAATGGATCAGATGGGCCACAGACCGTCTTCCTCGAAAATGGAGTCTCGAAACAAAAAGGGGAAAGGAAAAGCGACCTTCGTCGCCAATGCTCAGCAGCAGCCCAGTGGTCCAAAACCAGCTGATCGCCAAAACGATAGACAACGATTCTTCAACGAGAAGCTAAAACGCCCTTATTCGTTTCCCCGGGATAAAACGAGGAGACTGTTCGAGCTGGCGGTGCGCAACAAGCTCATCAATCTGCCAGATCCAAGACGTCCATTGCAGCCGGGCGACGCCAACAATCCTAATTACTGCCCCTACCACCGAGTAGTAGGCCATCCAATCGAAGATTGCTTCGTCTTCAAAGGCTGGATTGAGGACCAATACCAACAGGGCAAATTCGTGCTGTCTGAGAATTGGAAGGTAAGCCCGCCCCAGCCACACGCTCGTAAAAAGATAGACATGCCAGGGGCATCGTGCTCTTTTATAGAAGAAGCTTCATGGGAGGTCGCTCTTTCAGCCAAAACAAAATGAATGCTGAAGGATCTCCAAACATGCCCGGTGATTGAGAGAGATTTTGCGTATGCGTTTTAAAATTAAGAATACGGCAATCAAGACGGTGTCACTTGGTAGCTAGCCGGTTGAGTACGGGCCGGTCCACAAGGAAATCGTGTTCTTTCTTTAAGTTCTAACGAGTTAAGTCCTATTTTTGGTAGGTTTCGTTTTAAAATCTAAGAATGAGATTCAATTAATTTAAACTCTTGCTAGGGTTAGGATTATGTTAGTTTGGATTAGGGATTCTACTCACTGCTTTCTTTGCCCTAGTTAAGAATATAGGTGTTAGGGTAATAGTCAACAAAGAGGATTAGCATGACTAGGAAGAAACTTAGTTTCTTCATTTTGGTCCTTGTTCGTCCTTTCTTAACTCTTAGCCCTAAGCTCTATTTAAATCAACCACAATTGGTCTAACTAGGGAATCACCGCTATCTTGTAGGATAGGGTGTCGTAGTGAGCGGTGTGTGGTTAACTTAAATAGAGTCCATATTAATTAAAATTATAGGGGCAAGGAAAGGAGTGAGAGATTTTCTTCTCTCAAACCTTCCCGATCCTAACCCTAACAAGTGAGGAATTACTCACTCATTAGGTGTAACAACTCCAATTTTCGTATACAAAATTTTTGCTTTAAAAAAAAAAAAAAATAGTGTACAAGTGGAGTATTACTGTTGCTGGAAACAACTTAAATACCTAAGTCCTTACAATAATTACAAGAAGGAGCTAATAGCTCATTGGTAACACTTTGCAATGCTGACCCAAGCCACCAGAGTTCGAATCCCATACCCCACATAATTTTTACAATCTTTTTGTTTTATTATTCTTGAAAGTCAAAGAGTCAAACCCTCATAACTCCAAATTTATTGCGAATCTGACAAAATAAAGTATCCTATGTTTCCCCCCTGACCGGACCCGACCCAACGCCGCCTGACTCGGCTGGAACCGAGCCGACTCGGCCGGCGCCGCCGGCGAATCGGCCGGCGCCGCCGGCCGGACTCGGTCGGTGGGCCGAGTCGTCAACACGAAAAATATTCGTGTTGACCTGGTTTGTCCACCTGCACAATTGATTTTTATTGTACTGTTACAGAATTCTTATTAAATCCATTTTAAAGCCAAAAGTTAATGATTTTTATTAAATTTTTATTTATTTCTACATTTTTCTAAACCCTAACCCTAACCCTAGCCTACCCCTATATAAAGACCCCTACCCTCTACCTTTCCTCTACACAACTCTAAGCATACTCTCTAAAACTCTTGAGAATTGGTGCAAAGTACGAGAAGCGAAGCTCTGCCGAAACCGACGAAGGAATCCGGCGACCGGATCAAGACCGACGTGACGTTCCCGACGAATCGGCAACCACCACGTCCTTTAGAACGTTTAACTTGTCCAAACCCGTAAGTCCCAACCCTCTACTTCTCTTTTCTATAATTATGAAAATACGATTTTTGGAACCCGACGGAAATCGGACAAAACGATTTCCGATCCGGCTTTTTCTTAAAAATTCCACTTGTCACCTAATGTATATTATCAACCCTCTTGCATGTTGACTATTAATCACCCTTAAATCAAATTTAATTGTACTTTTCCACATGAAATGACAAGTTCCTTACAAAACCGTATTTCTTGCATAAAAATACCATCAAGTTAAATTTTAATATTCTATTTGGATACACCACTCCTAATCATGTTTATTTTGATAACAAAACTTGTTTCATTCAATTTGGATGAAATTTCACACATGAAATGATAACGTTTATGAAAACCGTATTCTTGTACCTTAATACCCTTAACTTTAACATAACTCATTTCACCTTGAAACTTCACCAAAAAAATTGATATAAGTCACGGGGTAACGACCTACCCTTACACACACTCATTATAACCCTAATTGCTAAATAACAAAATACAGAATACGATATTATAGGACTTTTCACTAAAATACCATAACCTTTAAAACTTTTAGTTTAATCTTTAAATTGTAAATTCTTTTTAAATAAAACTTATACAAATGAAAGCACGATTGGACATGGACATCGATCGTATCTAAATTGTCTCGTGTGACTAGGCAAGTGTGTCTAAGGCTAGTGGTTTTTAATTAGGCCCACGACGTGGTTCCTTCCCACTTACCTGGCACTTACTTAGCCGCATTCGACGGTGAAGAGGCGATTTGAGGCTCTAATGACTCATCGTTTAGACCATAGAAAATAGGTTAGAAGGTCTAGGAAACCCTAACAACTAAAATACGGAAAACTATACTTTTACAAATAAATACCTTATATTTAGAAAACCTTTTCCCTAAATTAAAAGTATTTATAAAACCTGAGCAAAGTGCCATTACAACCCATTCGTGGGGAACCTGTTAGGGATAGTACGGTTCATCGTGCACCCGCAGGCTAGTAGTGCGAGATTCAGACCTCCGCAAGGAGCATTCGGTCTCGAAAGGTTTAAAATACGATATTTAAGGAAAGTGATATTTTTTGTAAATAAAATATTCATTTAAAAATTAGTTATATGTTTAATTATATATAATTATCATTTAAACATGTATTTTGTCATAAAATAAAGTTTCCACTTTTTCCTAAAATTCATAGATTAAAAGTTACATTAAAATACCACGAATTTCTATTAAATAATTAATTCTTTTATTAGGATTTATTCACTAGAATAACACAAATAAAATCCACATTCATTATAATAATAAAGATGAATATTAAATACTTGAGGTGTATTTTGAAAACTATACAAAGGTATTTTTACATAAAACCCCCTCAAGTTTCACAAATTACAATAAGGCCCCTAGCTAATACTGAACTTCAAATTATCTCTTTTAGTCTGACTCGGGTTAGAGTCTGATTACTTCTGACTTGAATATAATTCAAGTCAATCTATATTCAATCATATTCCAACACAACTTGAATACATGAATTCCTGAATACAGTTAACAACATATACATTTTTGACTGAATCAAACCATGGATATTCATCCGTTATCTCAATATTCCATTTTCCTGATATTACAGTTGCAACATATTACTGATATCATGGTTTTGGTCAGTCACACAATTTACATATTCCATTACTACAACATTGTTAAAACACCACGGGGTTTAAAGGGGTAGATTGGTACGGAAGATGTTAAAAGTGACATGAGGTGGTCAGATTAAGACACCTAACCTATATTCAGTTGCTGTTGTCCCGTGGCATAAACGGTTCCTTGTACTACACGTGCCCTTAGTCTCTGGCATATAGAGACTCCCTTCGTGTACACTGGCATCCTTCTGTACCAACTACAAACAACTACGTTAAACAATATTCCATATCATACTGCAGCATAATACCTTAGAAAATACTTTACTCTGTCACTCTCATTCTTCATTCTTCTTTGGGACTTACCGAGCGATCTGTTCGCTGACGACATTCTATTTCTCTCTTATTTGAATGTCGTCAGGTGCGTTGGACCAAGTTGAGACCGAGCCTACAAGTGAAGATTTGGAGCAGTTTCAGGAAGACCCAGAGCTCTAGACTTTGTACTTATCCTTCCAGTATTTCCTTTTTATTATTATGCCACTGTTTAGGCATTGCTTTATCATTCCGTTGTATTTTCATTTCATGCATTGTATGAAGAATGTTATTAATAAAAGTTGCTGTTATTTCAATTTCATTCGTCTCTTGTGATTTTATTTTGCTTAGTTACGCTTAGCGTATGTACTTCTGAGTACATACGTAGCCGGCCTCGTCACGTTCACTTCGCCATACATTGGGAAGCGGGGCGTGACATTAGGAAAGTGACAAAAGAGTTCATCTTTATAATTTTTATTTTAAAAGACTATCTAAGTTGCAAATAATAAAAGACAGATAAAAAATATTGCACGAATTAAATTCAGATAAACAAATGAATGCAAGATAGGAAAAGAAACTTACTTTATTGATACCTCTTCAACGATTACAAGGAAATTAAAATTTTAATCTAAGAAAATAAAAAGAGGCATCCTAAGAAAGGCACCCTAAAAGAGGCACACTAAAAGAGGCTTTGAGCCCTCCTATTTATAGATATGAAAAACCCTAGATTTACATTCTGATCCATACATGAAATTACAAAACAACCCCAAAGACCGAGTCAAAGCACCGACACCCCACCGACACGTGCATTGCACGGCCGCGGAACCGCGGGAGGAAGGCATGTTTGGCCGCGGTTCCGCGGTCAAATGGTGGGATCTCTGGCTCTGTTCTTCAGGGTTTCTTCATGTTGCTTTTTCCTTCTGTTTTCTTCACTTGGTTCCTCAGAATCTCTTCTATTTTCTTCCAGATATTCAACAATGGACTTTTGTCTTGAGCTCCGCGTTTGAAGTCTTGGATCTTGTGCTGCCCTTGTGCTTTGTGCATTGAAATGCTCAATGATTTTCCATTTGTTCCTTGAACTGGTAGGCGGCATTATACTGATAGTGTGCGGAAACCTGTATTTCTCTGTTTGTTGGTCGTAGTCCTACATTTGTTGCGACTTTTCATGAATTTCACTGTAAAGAGCTGAGAATCTGTAACCTGCAACTATTTAGCAGACATGGATCAAAAGTACCTATTTATATGCAATGTGATTATGAATGGGCGATATAAAAATGCAAAAATCTGATATGAACAAATACCCCCAAACTTATCTTTTGCTCGTCCCGAGCAAAGCCAATTTTATTCTCGAAAAAATCCTAATCTCACTTTCGCAGGGAATCACGATCGCATTGAGCTCGTGCAACAAGCCGTTAAACCTGTAGGTGTCCCTAGTAGGAGGAGTGTTGTCTCCTGAGGGTTTTCAGCAGATACTACCCACAAAATCCGATCAATTTGGTCTGTTGACTTTCATTCTTTAATTCAGTATTCTAGCAAGAACTTCTATTATCTTCAACTTAGAAATCATCAACCCGTATTTTTCATACTCACTTATTATTTAACTTAAGATCGTATATGTTCTGCAAATTTATTAAGCTTTCAGCATCTTTTGAATTTTTCTTTTAAGGTTCTATCTCAACTTAGGAATTTTTATCATCTCTACTGAAGGTGTAAGCCCTATCTTTCATTCCTATCTCTCATCCAAACCCCAATCATATACCCCTACGTGTGTGTATGTATCACCCCTACACTTGGAAATTCAATTCAAGCTATCATACTTTTGTCCAACTTCCAAAATACTTTTAGTTGGTAAATTTTAGATGAAATTGCTCACACATCCTTCATGCGACTGTTAATACTTCTTGAGGTACTGAACGACCGATTACAAAATGTGCTTGCGCATTTAGGCGTAAATCCTATAATACCTAAGGCTTAGCAGTGACTCCCAAACCAGTTGGTCTAAGGCACTAGGTGATAAAGCACCCTCGCTATATTTTTTATTTATGCTGCCTTAAGCAATTACAAAACCAGTGTTCATTTTTTATATCTCTTTATTCACACTTGTACTTTTATTTTATTTTCCTTCATACTAAGGATTTTAGACAAGAGCATTTCAAAGTATCCTCTACTATTCCAAGTTTCAATATGCGTGTTTATGCAAGTTGTAGGGTATATATTTTCAGAATTTAGACTTAAGCTTCAGAATTATTTTTCAAACTTATATTTCAAATAAAAATTTCAATACTCTTCCCTTATTTTGACTTAGCCCAAGAACTGAACTCAAAATTTGCCTATTTCTAAATAATTTACAAGGACATATATTTTCTACGGTTAAACTTTAAGAAAGGTTATTTTTAGGGTTTTTAATTTACTAAGTTTATGATCTAGTTATTCCCTTCTATTCAACCGTCATGTTAAACTTAAGTCAAATATGGCCAAAATTGAATTTTTCAATTTTTATAATTTTTTTAAATTTTTTTGATTTTTATGGATTTTAAAATAAGTATGCAAATGCAAAAATAATCACATGAATGCGAAGGAAGAAAGCTTACCGAGTACACCCCCAAACTTAAACTTGACAGTGCCCTCACTGTCGGGCTACACCAAGAGGGTCAAAATTGCCGGTACTCCCCTGTTTGTTTATTTATTATTTATTTATTTATTTTTATTAATATTATTAACAGAAAAGGAAAACAAAATATATACATAAAAAGGTCCCCCCAAACTTAAGTGAAACAGTGTTTTCACTGTTGAAGCGTTAAAGTTCAGAGTTAGGGAGGAGAAAAACACAGTAGCAAGCTATACAAGGCCTTACACAGGCCAAAGGTTAGCACCAACCATTCAAAATTTTTATCGTTATAATGGTGTGGTTGGTGAAAGAATAGAGTGTAGAGAAAAGAAATGAGAAACACACGAGACCGTGTGGAGATAAAAGCAGTATACGGTCTCGGTGGAGGAGAAGAATGGCGGAAGGGAAAAAGAAATGGTGGTGGTTTGACTTCTTCAGGTGGAGGTTGATTAATCACAAAATCCATGTCGTTTAGGAATGTGAGTTCGTCGGCGAAAATATCTTCGAAACTTTCATCGATGGTCCGATTGAACGTTTCAATGTCAATAAGTGTCGCGCCGGAATTCAACACACTTGATTTTTCAAAAATTATGAAGGTAGGATAGTCGTAAGGCTCATTTACGTTATTTTCAAAAGAGTCTAAATCAAGTTGTTTTTCTAGAATTATCGAACTCAAAATATCGGATTGTGATTCATTAACACTCGGTATCATTAAAGGAAGATTAGAAGAAGAACCAGAGAACGTGGGAAAAAGAAGTGGAATACGAACTTGAGGGTGGAAATGGAGTGTATAAATTAGTACAATTTGTAATGATCAATGTGTAAAAAGCGATTGTGCTAATCTATCAACCCACTGAGAAATGAGGTCAAATCCCTCAAGATTCGTGAGAAAACATTGGTACGTCGAACTTGGTAAACCAGACATTGAAAATGAAAGTGTAATGGTTTATTGCAAAGTCGGAACAAGGATGGAGGGAAGTGATTGAGGAAGGGTAGCGGTTAAAGATTCAGGAGGGTGTGCGCAGTCAATGAAAGGGATAGAATGAATTGGAAAATCCGACCCCTCAAGTAAAACTGCTTCATCCTTAATAATTTCCTCAATACTCTCCTCAAAATTTAGCTTATCCATGCCATTCTCATCAAAATCAAGTCGTATATGAAGTTCGGGAAAAACATTTAATGACTCGGGATGATGAATTGGAGAGAAAAACTCGGCCAAATCTGCGGGTTCATCATCCAAAATATTCCCTGCGTTAATATCCTCGATCAAGTGAAAATTAAATTTCTCACACCTCATCAAAAGCATGGATATCAATTAATTCAGGTTATAGAGTGGAGGTGTAGAGGTCAAAAGGATTGGGTGTGGGTTCACTCGAAAGGGACCCTTCACAATCAGGTAAATCAAACACTACAAAGTCGCACAACTCATTAATCATTTTATCTTCAACTGGTGAATCATTTGGAACACTTGATAGACATTCAAAATCGGAGTTGTGAGATTCAATTGGGGATGGGTAGGTTTGATTTGGAAGGGTGAATTTAAACGCATTCAAATTCTCAATCTGTCCAACTGCCTCATCATACATTGGAAAATTTGGAGCTAGTTGGAAACTAGCTACCGGGTCACTAGGTTGTATAAGGGCGGCCATAGACGCATTCAAATCCATCATCTGTTGTCTTGGAGCTACCATAAAATCTTCCAACTACTGTTCCAGACTAGACATGGGTTGTGAAGGGGTTTCAGTAAAAGATTAAAAGTTGTTCGGATACTGGAAACTCCTAAATGGCTGTGTAGAAGCAATGTCTAGGGAAGGTGGGAAAGTCGGGTAGGACTGGTAGGAATTGAATGGTTGGACAGGAGTATGATCAACATTTGGATAAGAAGGTGAATGGAATTGTTGATCCAAAGAATTCGCAGTGGTGAAAGGAGTGAAAGATCGGTTACGAGATTGTTCAATATGTTCAGCAATAGTCATGGGTTTCGGATTTACAACAAGACTCGAAAAAGGAGTATCAACGTAAGAAGGTGGTGAAGGTTGAAATGGTTGATACAAGGTGGATTGCGGAGTCCAATTGGTTGTCCTAGGCGCGTCTATTCGATCTTTCAAAGAAATTTTGGGCATGGTGGAGTCGTTCGAAATTCGACCGAAACATGAAGCGTAAGAAGTAATGTCTGGTTGAGGGTACCAAACTTCGGCAAGAGTTCGAGGTGGGGTACCCATGATGTGAGGAAAGAAAGGAAAAGAATGTGAATTTTTTTATTTTTTTAAAAAAAAAATTGTTTGTTTTTGGAGTTTTGAAATATTTTGAAAGTGTTGAAAGAGTTTTGCAAAAATTTGTACGGAACTACGGCACAATTTCAAACTACCACAGTTTAAACATGTACAACCAAACCTAGAGCCAGGGGTTCCTAAGTCAACTAGACTGCTCCTAACTGTTCCAAAGTGACAAGTTGTAAGATATCCCTCAAATCGCCTCTTCACTGCCAATTGTGGCCAGGTAATCACAAATGAAGAAAGGAGGGTTTCGCTCACGAATCACCGTGAGACGGGCCTTTTAAAGTTACCTTTCTCACTTGTCTAGCCTAGGCACCACAAAATCAAGTTTAGTTAAACGATTGAATGCCCACAACCTTCCTCTGTCCTAATGAGCACGACAGTCCTTAGTTGGCTGAGTCTGGATATTTTTTAATTAACTCAAGAGTGATGCATATGCTTTTAGTGATTTTTGGGGTCTTAGGAAGGGTAATGAAATCCCCACCCAATCTTGATTGGTGTTTTAGCCCCTTAGATTCCGCATTAATTATGCAAAGCAGTTAACACACCAAAAATCTAAAACACTTGCAAAAATTTCTTTTTTATTTGGCAGCGCAAAGAATCCTGCACAAAAAT
Organism: Agapanthus africanus; assembly: GCA_030015575.1. Lineage (NCBI taxonomy): Eukaryota > Viridiplantae > Streptophyta > Magnoliopsida > Asparagales > Amaryllidaceae > Agapanthus > Agapanthus africanus. Next base: position 617,853,562 of record JASDDO010000022.1, read on the forward strand.
CAGTTTATTGGAGGGGAAGAGAATTTGCGCAAAGAATGCTGCAGAAAAATTTGTCAGTGGAGTTTAGAGGAGAGGAGAAAAGATACTCACAGAGATTTTGGTTTGCTGACGTCACCCTTTGACCGCGGTTCTGCGGTCAAACTGTTGATTATTCCGCGGTTCCGCGGCTGTTCAGACGTTTGACTGCTTCAAAATTGTTCCATGTGCTGAGTTTGTTTTCCTCTTTCTGTCTAGATCTCCTGAATATTGATTTGTTCACTGAATTTGCTACAGATCTGAAACAAAATTTGCTCCAAGCCTGCACACTTGCACAAAAACCTTTCAAAAATAACAAGATGATTTTTTTTATTTTTTATTATTTTTTTTGGTTTTTCAATCTTTAGATTTTCAAAAAAAATTTAACCCGAAATTACACAAAGAAAGAAATTACCGTCTCCCCAGCAACGGCGCCATTTGATTGAGAGAGATTTTGCGTATGCGTTTTAAAATTAAGAATACCGCAATCAAGACGGTGTCGCTTGGTAGCTAGCCAGTTGAGTACGGGCCGGTCCACAGGGAAATCGTGTTCTTTCTTTAAGTTCTAACGAGTTAAGTCCTATTTTTGGTAGGTTTTGTTTTAAAATCTAAGAATGAGATTCAATTGATTTAAAGTCTTGCTAGGGTTAGGATTATGTTAGTTTGGATTAGGGATTCTACTCACTGCTTTCTTTGCCCTAGTTAAGAATATAGGTGTTAGGGTAATAGTCAACAAAGGGGATTAGCACGACTAGGAAGAAACTTAGTTTCTTCCTTTTGGTCCTTGTCCGTCCTTTCTTAACTCATAGCCCTAACCTCTATTTAAATCAACCACAACCGGTCTAACTAAGGAATCACCGCTATCTTGTAGGATAGGGTGCCGTAGTGAGCGGTGTGTGGTTAACTTAAATAGAGTCCGTATTAATTAAAATTATAGGGGCAAGGAAAGGAGTGAGAGAGATTTTCTTGTCTCAAACCTTCCCGATCCTAACCCTAACAAGTGAGGAATTACTCACTCATTAGGAAAGTGACAAAAGAGTTCATTTTTATAATTTTTATTTTAAAAGACTATCTAAGTTGCAAATAATAAAAGACAGATAAAAAATATTGTACGAATTAAATTCAGATAAACAAATGAATGCAAGATAGAAAAAGAAACTTACTTTATTGATACCTCTTCAACAATTACAAGGAAATTAAAATTTTAATCTAAGAAAATAAAAAGAGGCATCCTAAGAAAGGCACCTTAAAAGAGGCACACTAAAAGAGGCTTTGAGCCCTCCTATTTATAGATATGAAAAACTCTAGGTTTACATTCTGATCCATACATGAAATTACAAAACAACCTCAAAGACCGAATCAAAGCACCGACACCCCACCGACACGTTTGGCCATGGTTCGAAGGCATGTTTGGACGCGGTTTCGCGACCAAATGGTGTGATCTCTGGCTCTGTTCTTCAGGGTTTCTTCATGTTGCTTTTTCCTTCTGTTTTCTTCACTTGGTTCTTCAGAATCTCTTCTATTTTCTTCCAGATATTCAACAGTGGACTTTTGCCTTGAGCTCCGCGTTTGAAGTCTTAGATCTTGTGCTGCCTTTGTGCTTTGTGCATTGAAATGCTCAATGATTTTCCATTTGTTCCTTGAACTGGTAGACGGCATTATACGGATAGTGTGCGGAAACCCGTATTTCTCTGTTTGTTGGTCGTAGTCCCATATTTGTTGCGATTTTTCATGAATTTCACTGTAAAGAGCTGAGAACCTGTAACCTGCAACTATTTAGCAGACATGGATCAAAAGTACCTATTTATATGCAATGTGATTAAGAATGGGCGATATAAAAATGCAAAAATCTGATATGAACACCCGGCGATTAGGTGGAGAAGCCCACTGGAACCTGAGATCATTGAGGGAATGCTGAAACCGCGCCCGACGCTAAGAATTGGTAGCGATGGTCAAAACACTCAGGCCCAGCCGTCAAAGACTTCGAAGAAGAAGAAGAAGACCAAAAAGCCCGTGAAGCATGATGATAACCGCACGGACCTGCAAAAACATATTGACGCGCTGGAGGAATACAACCAAAAGGCAAGAACCCCGGTCACACTCCAAGAATTTCTCAACAATATCCTTGAGAGCGGAAATAACGACAATGACGGCGGAGATGACTCGTCGGAAGAATCTGAGGATGATGTGGCAAGTTGCCACATGATCTCTCATTCGTCGCTAACTAACGAAGAAGCTCACTCGGCGTTAGAAGACAACGTAGAGGAGCTGGGGGCAGGATCGGAACCAAAACCCTTAGAACCGTTTAACGAAATGATCGACATGCTGCTGAACGAAGCCCGTCAAAAGAGCAAGGATGATCAAGAACGCGAAATGGCCATATTCGAAAGGGCCAGGAATCGGCGTAAATTTGAAGAAGTCGCGGTAGGGATGGGTCACAAAACACTCCCACCAGATCAAAGCATATCCGCCGCAGACAAAAGCAAACTTAAAACGAGGAAACGGTTCGCCAAAGCCTTGTCCATGGGAATGAAGCTGCCACCTTTCAAAGGGTATACTCCCGGCAGTATGCACCTTGACGAAGCGGATGTACATCCCACCTATTGCTTATACCATCAGAAGATTGCACATCCTACCGAAGAATGCATGGCCTTTAAAAAATGGTGGCAAGGGTATGTCGCTCACAAGCAACACTTTAAGAGGATGAAGCGTGAAGCTCGTCGACAGCGAAAAAGTGCGACAGACGAACGTGGAAGAACTACCGGCAACTGTCACATGGTTGAATCCGGGGGATCACAAGTTCGATTTTGGTTGGCGTCTGCATCGCTGCACTGGAATATGGTACCAGGAGCAACTCATCACTCGCCTTTGGAGATTTTTTTTACCGCGATTGCTCTATCATTTCAGTTTTTTTTATCACGAATGTAGCGATTGCCCTATCATTTTGGCTGTTTATTTTCATTTTTATTTTACTCGCTGTTTTTTATTGCGAGTTGCCCCATCATTTCGGATTTTTTTCCTTTTATTTACACATTTTTATATTTACACACAGTTTTTTTATATTCTTAGTTTAACGATTTAAGGGTTGTTTGTTCCCAGTTTAACGACGTGGTGGTCCTATGTTTCTAGTTAACGATGTGGTGGTCAGTCGTTCCCAGTTTAACAATGTGGTGGTCAGCTGTTTTTAAAGAAATGCAGATGTCTGAGAGAATCAGTTTCCCGAAGGACTTCGGTCTCCATTCGTATGAAATTGGCGGTCGTAGCTTGACTGTTTACTAACACGCCTTTAGACAGTTCTATCTCTCCTGCCTTGTATCGCTTTTCAACCCAATCTTTGAAGACGAAGCAGTCGTCAATGGCATGACCTATGACTCTATGATAGGGGCAGTATTTGGGATCGTCGGTCATATTCGCTTCTTGCGATCTCTTTGATTCTGGCAATTGTAGACCGTTTCTTAGGGCGTCATTGAATATCTTGTGGACTTTGTCCCTTCTGAAGGAATAGACCCTATCCAGCTTCTCTTTCAAAGGCGATTCTCCTCCCCCTCCCAACACCGATTTTCGAGGTTGGTCGGTATTAGGTTCGCCTTCTGTCCGCTTACAATGTTCGGTGTATGTATCGGAGGGACTGGAGGCTGATCGCGGCCGTTTTTCGTGAAGGCGCTCCGTTCTTGGGCTGAAGGGGGTATCAGTTGGCTTCCTCCGGGTATCAATCCCTGGCTCATGAACCAAAATTTGATTCTGATGTAATTGCAATCAGGCGACTTGAGTCATGAGGTCTGCAGCGACGTTTGCCAGTTTGTCGACCTTAGACTGGACCTTGGCTAACTTCTCATCCCTGTCCTGAAGCTGCCTTAGAAGCTATCGGAATAATGCTTGTTCTATAGTTCCGGATATGACAACTGGGTCATCCTTCTTTCTTGAGCTCAATTCCGCAGGGACCATGGGCTCCTTTGGCTTATCGGCCTGAGCGGGCTTTTCATCATTTAGACCGAGCCGATGCTGGGTAGCGTCAACCATATCATCACCATGGCTGTGAATCATAGGAGGGTTCTTTTCTTCATGTTCGACCATGTAGACAATGTGGACCTCATATCCAGCCATCTCTTTATCTTTGGCGGATGATTTTTCGGACCATCGTCGCGGCCCTATGTCTTCTGGAAAGGACAGGCGACTGAAGACGGTTGGCCCGGCTGGGTCTTTGGGCGGCGCTGTCCGGATCGCAGCTTTCTTGACCCTCGCGGTCATTGCATTCTTCTGAACCAATTTCAGCGGTTTAAAAGAGTTAGCGAGATTTACAGCCGTTTCAACTGTCGTTGCTGGGTAACCTCGTTCTTGGAACCCTACGATGTTCAAATCAGCAGAAGCCCTAGCTCTTTTGTTGGCTCTGTATCTGAGCCTTTTCTGTCTTAGCTTCTCGATTTTGAGGGCTTGACGGGCATTCGTCATCCAGGAAGCCATCGTGAGCCGATTAACGGGGAGCTTAGAGAAGATACCCAATTAAGTAGTTGTCAGGGGCGCCACTGGAGCTTGTCCGAGATGCCTTGTTGCTTTGTTGGTGTTGATGGCCTTGACCCCAGCCAGGGCCAAGGAAAGTCATTCAAACACCGACTTGCGTTTGGGTAGTGGTGCCCTCGAGATCACCACATTTGGCCTCTTGCTTTTCGAGGCCGGTTTGTCTGTTACCGGAGCTTGAGGAGCTGGGATGGCGTTAGCTGACATGAACAGAATAGAGCCAAATGGAGCGGCGGCTCCTCCCATTGTCGCCCGAGACTGGCCGGGAGGACCTGGCGTCCATCTTCATCGTGTAGGAGATGGGAGCTGTGTCGAGGGCTGAGATTTTCCTTAGAGACATTTTGTTGCGTCCGAGGATTGCAATCGAAAATTGTTAACCTGCACAAAGAAGCATGATTTCAGTATAGGAAATCAATGTATATGTTGATTGAGTTCGCATGAACGTTTAACCCGAAATATGGGAGGAGAGATTGGCCCCACCGGGCATGCCAGAATCTGTACGGTGTTTTTCATCACCCCATTGAGATGGGAATACACGTCGCTTGTCAGGCGTACTACAGATTCCTCCTGCCTAGGGTAGGCGGGGGTTTATTTATTGTAGGGATCCGAATCTCCGGTAGCCGCGGACTAAGCTGCCGTTAATTACCCCTCGCCTTTGGAGCGAGAGAATCTCCGATTGACGGGTTAAACAGGTCATGCGAACTCAATGTGTAGTGTTGTGTTTCGAAAGTGTTTTGGATATATCGGGGGCCCCACATAGTTTTACAGGGGTCCCGCTACCCGGATAGCGGGCTGGGGGTCAAGAGGGTTAGCATCCCCCTTGCGGGGTGCGGGGCAACACCCAGTTAGAAATTTTTTCTAACGGGGACAGTGTTGTGGAGTGTGTGTGTATAAAAAAAGGTAAGAATAGCGTCCAAAGGACGCATGGGTGCTAGCGCCTCACGTGCCTAGCATGCGAGCGCTGGGCGCTGGCGCCTCATGCGCTTGGCACGTGGGCGCTGGCGCCTCACGCGCTTGGCACGTGGGCGCTGGGCGCTACGCGCCGGGCGCCTGCGCCCCACGTGCTTGGCACGCGGACGCCGGGCGTCAGCAGGAAAAAGGACTTTGTCCCTGCACTGGGAGCTGTGCTCCCGATTTGACTTCTGGAGTTAAACTCCTAAAAAGAGATTAATTTATGGAGTTGAACTCCAACAGATCTTGAATGGAGTTAAACTCCTAGAAATCTTTAGAAATGATCAATGGGGGGCCTTTGTTTCTCTCCCCTTTGGCCCTGGATCTTCCCAAGATGGGATTTTTGAAGATGAGTCTCCTTCTTCTTCCTCTCGGTTGACCGGATCTTGGAGAAAGGGGGTGAGATTTAAAAATCTTCCCTTTTTGAGATCTGATGGAAGATCTGAGCTCCCCTTTATGAGTTTTGTGGTGAAAAACTATTTAATTTTGGAAAAGGAAGAGTTAAACTCTTGATTTAATTCAAAAAAAAAAGGAGAGAAGGTTTTAGAACCCCGAGGAAGGGGAAGGAGGCACAGAAACCCTAAAATTTTAGGGGAATGAAAAGTTTTTTTTCCATTATCATGTTGCCTTATATAGACTTACAAAATTACACATAGCCTCTTGGGCTTTACAAAATGGCATTTTGCCCATCTCATGCCTCATGTGCTCATTTCTTTTGCACATGAGCCATGGGCTTTACAAAAATTTGGCTTTATACCCGTTTTTCTTACATTCATGCATAAAAAATTACATCAAAATTATTTATTACATGATTTCATTTCGGCATGGGGAAGGCTGGCCGCGGGGCTCAACTTGGACGTGGGCCCACTTGATCTGGGCTTGGGCTCACCTGGCTTGGGGTTGACTTTAGCTTTGTCTTGGTCAACCGGGGTGTAGTTTTTGACCCCAACATCAAGTCCATAAATATAATCGGTGTGTTAGTAACTCCAAATGGCATAAATAAATACTAGTAATGCCCATATCAAGTTCGGAACGCCGTCTTGCAAATGTCTTCTGTTTTCATCCGAAGATGGTGATAACCTAATCGCAAATCCAACTTCGAGAATACTCTCACGCTGCTGAATTGATCGAATAATTCTCCTATGTGAGGAATTGGGTACTTATTCTTGATGGTCACACAATTTAACTCTCGATAGTCGATGCACATTCTCCGTGTGCCATTTTTCTTCTTGACCAAAGGAACTGGAGCTTCCCATGGTGAACCACTGTTGCGAATCCAATCTTTCTCTAATAATTCAGAAACTTGTCTCTTTACCTCTTCCAGTTCTACCGATGCCATCGGATAAGATCAATCGTGAACTCCACATCTCGTTTTGGCGGTAAATCCGAGATGTCCTTGAACACATCCATGAAATCCCGAACTACTATCAGCGCTTCATCTGCAACTTGTTCACGAACTTCACCTTTCAGTACACACAAATAGTTACCCTCATCCTGAATTTACAAGTATGTTCTAAGACTTATGGGTTACCAGCCCACCACACTTCCGCTGCACTACTCTGATAAATTGAGGCGAGTCTGTCTGAACTTCTTCAATGAAACATCTTACACTTGATCGGTCTTGAAGTGGTCTGTACCAGCTCCCGCTGGAGGCAATCTTGAACTACTACAATTATCATATGCTCTCCCGTGTTTCTCCTTATTCATTGAAACGCAGACGGATTGGTTACTACGGGACAAGGGGAAAGATATAACGCGGTTGTTGGATTCAAGTTCGTGATAATATATAAATTTGTAAGCAATGAAACCGAGAGAAAACAAAGTAGTACAACGAACATAAGTCAAGAAAATTAATCGAAATAGAACTCCAGGTTACCGAAATAGAACTCCAGGTTACGAAAATAGAGTACTATCAGAATCGAGTACCGCATTGTAATCATGCCACGGTACATAGTAACAACCACATAACTCCATCCAAGTTGCCCAAATCCTACTATCAGAATCGAGAGAATAAGAGAAGAGAAACAATAAGGAATCAAAAGGATTCAAAGCTGAGATGCAATATCATTTCCATATCGTCAAGATAAAAGAGTTTAAGGGAAAGATAAGATTCAAGAATTTGAATGACAAGACAATAATATGACAGGACATGTTCCTAAAATTCTGGGTCTTAAGGACAATGTATTGGGTACTATACCCAATGGCAAATTGAACCAATCCCAGCTAATCTAAAACCTATGCTCTGATACTAACAAAACCTTATCACGACCCGCTTCCCAAAATACATAAAATTGGGAACGTAACAAAGCCAACCAACGGTAAGAAAATATCCTCCCATAGTCACATTACAGCTGTCAATTAGTAATCAAAAACAATAATATAACTATCTATCTCTAAACATAAACATGCCCAATAAACACAACGATAATAGGAAATAGTAGCGGAAGAAATAAAGATCCAAGGAAAATAAAGAATATCTAAACCATCAATAAGAACTAGATCTGTGTGATTCCTCTCACTGATTGGCAATCCTGTCGAAGTAATCACACTCCTCATGTACTAAGGTCAAGTATCTGGGCTATGCAAAACCCATATGTCAGTGCGTCATAGATATCATAATAATAATAATAAACCGAACAGTGTGTTATATAGGATGTCAGGTGCAAGAGTGAGATATCAGTATAAACAAAATCAAACACATGTGTTATAACAACAGGCTATAGGTAGTTAAACAAGTCATAAATCCTAAGGTCTGTGTTTCCAGGTTAACCATCCTACAGGTATTTGAAACTAATGAATGTACTTCTCCATGTAACTCAAAAGTATATATCCCGTTACTTTTCGGGATCACGGATCAAGATGTATGAATCAAGAATGATTCTGTTTCGTTACCCCCCAGAACCACAGAAATATGTAATATCCTTTTAACTTACACTTCAGTTACACTTTTGATTTTCCCATTTCCCCAGGTTTCGTTTTTTAAGTCAGGTATGAATATAATATCTACCTAATGCTAACACAGGAGCATGCATGTACATGTTATATCTATCTAGACAACATGTCACGTCCATCAGGACAACAAGTCAGATTGTTGGCATCGGTAAGTATTACAGGTAAGTAGGTATAAGCAAGATAGCAATATCAGTAACAAGATGACGATTTATAAGCATGTCGAGGTAATATCTTAAATTAGATAAAGTGTTTATTTGTAATAATATCGTGCGAACATATCATGATGAAATATAGTCGTAACCTTTATTTAGGTGCTATAAATAGTATAACGTAAGAAATAAACATATTAATTCCTACACTTCGATTTACCAATTGACCAAACTAGAATAGTCTGTATAATTTCTAGTTATAGATATAATTTACATAACGTTATAAACTGCAGATGATAAACTTGTTATTATTAGCTAATTAACGATATACAGATTATAGATATAAATGGTATCATGATAATAAATACTATTACGACATATATATAGATATAATTATAGCATGTAGTAAGTTTTAAACTTGCCTCGGTCGCGACGAATATGGATACAAACACGGAATAATGGAACCAAGATTCATGCTTACTCGGCTCGGAGATGCATGAAGAGCTCATATCAGATACCATCTTCATTCCTTTTGTTTGCATGAAATTCTCAAAGGTGGGTAGTCTCCCATCACTAGAATCAAATGGCTTATTATGGTACCAACTTCCCCTGCTAAGATCAATGTGATCTTCCCAATGTGAACTCTAGATTAGGCTTCCTTGCGCTCGGCTCGGAGACGAAGTTGGAAGACGATGGTGTTGAGGCTCGACTGAGGTTGAAGAACGACGACGACGATGACAACAAGGGTCGATCGGAAGAGGAGTTAAGGCTAGGGTTTGGTTGCTTTGGTCTTGGCTGAAGTGGGTTGCTGGGACAAAGGAGAAGAAGGAGTTGCTCGTGTTTTGATGGGGAAGAAGAGGGAGTCGAGGGAAGGAGTTGCTCATGTTTTGATGGAAGAAGAAGATGAGATGGCAATGGTGTTGAGGTTGATGGTGTTGGCCGAAGTTGAGGGTTGAAGGGAGTCGGCTGTGGTGATGGCGACGGGGTTGGTTTTTGAAGGAGGAGGATCGAGGGAAGATGGGTGCTCGATTTTGAAAGTAGGTCATAGAACCTCTACTGGGTTTCAACCAGCATCAAGCATGAAATTTTAAAAAATCTAGAGTGCTAAGGCATACTATCCTAGAATCGAACTAGAGAATTAGGGTAAATGTGTAAGCAAACAAGTTCTACACTAAGTGATGAGAGTTTACAACCTTTGTAGACCGGTCATTCACTTCTAAAGCTCCAAGTAATAGTCCCTAGAACTCTTCTTAAACTCTACTTGGTGAAAAGAACGAGCTTACTATGTAGTCTTCGAAGCTGAAGATGATCCACCTAGAAGTCTCTCTAACTCAAGCTCACTCTTCACTAATCAAAGTATTAGTGAAGCAAACAACCTAAACTAAAGGGCTAATAAAGTGTAGTTGATGAAGTAGGAATTTTGCTCACTTTATTTTCTACTTTCTCTTTTCTTTTCTCACTCAAGAATTTTCTAGTGAGCAAGAGAGGAAGAAGGAGATGAGAATGAACTTGGAATGGAGAGAGAATGAACCATGAGGTGAAGTGATGAGATGGTAGGAAAATATCTATGAATAAAATAAAGAGAATGGGGTGAGTCATGGCTTCTCAAAGCTTCCACAGGCATCTCCAAGTAATGACTTATTTCCATTTTTTTTAATTCATAAATCATACCTTTATCTACTCATCACATCCCTCATGTGTGATTCTCATACATCCTAGTTCAATGTATCATCAACCATGATACAATAATCAATACATATAAATATATATCATATATATATATAAATGTATATAAAGAGAAGAAAATCTTAAATGAGCATGATATTAGTTAATACACACACACACACACACATATCAAATATATAAATATATATGTCAAATTATTAAATCAACACTTGATTCAATAATCCAATTATATCATATATAACCGACTAATATCATATATATATGTATATCATATTATTAAATCAACACTTGATTCAATAATCCAGTTATATCACATATAACCGTCTAATATTCAATACTAGTTAATGTATATACATACATACATACATATTTATATATATATATATATATAACATATATATATATATATATATATATAACATATATATATATATATATATAACATATATATATATATATCAAATTATTAAATCAACACTTGATTTAATAATCCGGCTATATCAAATATAATCCGGCTAATATCCAATATAAACAACATATACATATATCATTGAATCAACACTTGATTCAATAATCCGGTCATATCACATATGACCTGACTGATATCAAATATCACTAGATTAGAATACGGTATCACATACTCGTATTTAATCAAGCACCTTTACATATCTCCATATGTGCCCTACTTCGTTTCGTTTGAGCTAGAAAACCTATGTGTGGGACTCTAAAGACTCGTCAATACTCCAGCAGTAGGTAATGATCATATCAGATACCCATAAGTCGTTAGCGGTACTAGCTGGACGTAACGGCTACCCAGGTATTGAACGAATAGAAGATCAACAAGCAAGCTTGTCCAAACTCCCGTAAAGCCTATAAGCAACACTTACCGTACAGTCCGGTCTCTTCGTCTGATATGTCGTATATCGAGTTTATGGGTGGAATTGTCAGACCCCAGTAACTTGATAAGTCATGCCGATGTGTGGCCTATAACCGTTTGAGAAACTACTGATAGCACTTACCAGTAAATCTCATCAGCTATGGCTAGGGACTTGCTGTTATAACCAATCGAGTATAGCGCAACATCAACTCCCAATACCGGGAGAGACGAAACCCCTCCTATCGCTCACTGCCTCTATGTGACTCGGGACTGTACCCAAAATCCACCTGTTTGAACGACTCCTTTGATCCGTGGTAAGGAAGAAATCAAAGCACAGTGGAAACCACACAAGACACTATGACGATCTCGGGTCTACAGACTAATCTATACAAGTGTCACCAGAGAACGGTTATCTGACGATAGGTATGGTACCATCGAGGAGTTCTCAGCGAGTCATGTTCGGTGTACCCATTCTCTAATGAGCACCTGTGTACAATCTTTGATGTCAAATACCAATGGCTGTGGGATCAACCATCGCCCCATACAGGGTCAAGAAACATACACACTAGTATACTCTGGAATATCGATTCCCTGTATCGATACTCTCTCGACTAGGAACTGTTAAAGGATGTGCTTGTGGACTACACAAGCCCCACTAGTAGGATCTGCATCATAATCTTGATAGTCAAGACAATATCCTAAGGGCATTATCAACATGTATCAAAGAGACAGAATAATAAAACAAGTCTACATGTTAAGATAAAGAGCAACCAGATAGCATACCATCATATCGAGCAAGAAAGTCCTCTCTCTATATGTCCAAGCATCCACTATATCATACAATAATGGCCTCTAGGGCATACATATTCCTAACAATCTCCCACTTGCACTAAGACCAGTTGTTGTAGTATCTCATACCCAACATCCCAAAAAGTCTCTCAAACTGCGTCTGGGGGAGGGCCTTCGTGAGTGGATCCACTGTGTTTTCCTTCGTATCAACTCTCCTGACCTCGATCTCCCGACGATCAACTATCTCCCGGATCAGGTGATACCGCCTCAGAATATGTCTGGATCGCTGGTGGGACCGGGGTTCCATGGCCAAAGCCACAGCTCCATTGTTATCACAATACAAGGGTATTGGATGCTCAATGGATGGAACCAAACCAAGTTCAGCAATGAACTTCTTCATCCAGACAGCCTCTTTGGCAGCATCGTTAGCAGCGATGTATTCAGCCTCCATCGTCGAGTCTGCCACGGTATCTTGCTTGGAACTCTTCTAATATACCGCCCCTCCATTGAGGATGAAGACAAAACCCGAGACCGACTTGTTGTCGTCCTTATCACTCTGGAAGCTCGAATCGATAAAGGACTCCACCTGGAGTTCACCGTTACTATACATCAAGAACATCTCTTTAGTCCTTCTCAAGTACTTAAGAATATTCTTCACAGCTGTCCAGTGCTTCTTCCCTAGGTCTGATTGATACTTACTTACCACACCTAGTGCGTAAGCTACATCCGGTATGGTACATAATATCGCGTACATGATAGACCCAACTGCAGAAGCATAGGGTATCACGGTTATGCGAGCCCTCTCCAAATCAGTCTTGGAAGACATCTCTTTGGAGAGAGTGATTCCTGAACAAGTGGGTAAATTACCACGCTTAGAATCTTCCATACTAAATATCTTTAGTATGGTGTCAATGTACCTGGATTGGGACAATCCCAACATCCTTTGAGATCTATCTCTTTAGATCTTTATCCCCAGGATGTAGGAGGCATCACCCAGATCTTTCATGGAGAACTTTTGTGACATGAAGAGTTTGACCGAGTGCAACATAGGAACATCATTTCCTATCAAGAGTATGTTATCCACGTACAATACAAGGAAGACAATCTTACTCTCTACAATCTTTTTGTATATACAAGATTCATCTACGTTTTTGATGAAGTCAAACTCTTTGACTGCCACATCAAAACAGATGTTCCAGCTCCGCGATGCCTGCTTTAATCCGTAGATAGATTTAAGCAGCCTGCACACCTTTCCGCTGCTCCCGCTGTCTACGAAGCCTTCTGGCTGTGTCATATATACGCTCTCTTCTAAATCACTATTTAGAAAAGCGATCTTGACGTCCATCTACCAGATTTCATAGTCATGGTATGCAACAATGGCAAGTAGGATCCTGATGGACTTAAGCATAACCACTGGAGAAATGGTTTCATCATAGTCGATACCTGGTTGTTAACGAAAATCTTTTGCTACAAATCTAGCTTTGAAGGTCTCAAACTTTCCATCTATACCAAGTTTCTTCTTAAAGATTCACTTGTTCCTAATGGGTTTTACCCTTCAGGAGCAACTTCCAAAGTCCATACTTTGTTGGTGTACATGGATTCCAACTCGGATCGCATAGCATCCAGCCATTTCATAGAGTCCCCACTTGTGATGGCCTGCTCGAAACTAGTTGGGTCATCATCTTCCATGATGCAATCCTCGCTCCCACCGTCTATGAGAAAACCGTAGTATCTCTCAGGTGGATGAGGAACCCTACTAGATCTGCGGAGCGGCTGAGGTTCATCGAGGACTATCGAATCCTCCGGTTCTACCAAATCATCAATTGTAGTTTGTGTTTCTGGAACTTCTTTCAGCTCTACCTCATTACCACTAATTTCTTTCACAAGAAATTCATTTTCCAAAAAAGTGGCATGTCGAGAAACAAACACCTTTTATTCCTCGGTATGGTAGAAGATATACCATCGCGAATGTTTGGGATATCCAACAAACTTACATAGAACAGACCTTGCCTCGATCTTGTCCAGATTTTGCTTTTTAACATAAGCCAGACAACCCCATATCTTAATAAAACTAAGACATTGTCTCTTCCCCTTCCATATCTCATATGGAATGGTAGGCGCGGATTTGGTAGGAACCCTATTCAATATATATGCAGCTGTCTCAAGTGTATAACCCCAAAAGGAAATAGGTAATTCAGCAGTACTCATCATAGAGCGCACCATATCTGATAGGGCGCGATTCCTCCGCACTGATACTCCATTGTGATGTGGTGTATATGGAGGAGAAAGCTGAGAGAGAATCCCATTCTCTTTTAGATAATTTCGAAATTCCGGGCTTAAGTATTCTCCTCCTCGATCAGATTGAAGAACTTTAATACTTTTACCCGTCTGGTTCTCTACTTCGTTCTTATATTCCTTGAATTTCTGTTGGAAACTCACGGTGTCGTGCTTTTTGAAAAGGGTTTTGTCAATATAGGATATGTCGGTTTCTTGAAGAAAATAGTGCACGATGTAAGTCTCGAGTTATAAAAATATCGCAAGTGCACGGTGCGATGATGCAAGCCGGCAAGTATGGATCGATCCACAGGGAGTGGATATCACGATGTTATTTTGAGTTAGAAACAATGGGTTGGAGTTGGAATTGTCATGTTTTTACAAAATGAAATAAAGAAAGGATAAAGTGATGTTTAGGTAAAACTTAGGTTAAGGTTTGGTAAATTGAAATACGGCGTTACCCCCAACTCTCAATCTTGATTCAAAGTCCATTTCCAGTTTCTAATTGACTTAAGAAAGCATGCCGCATCTATCCCGATAACAAGTGTCGGTTTAGAATACGATATCACAATTAGGTTGAAAATAAACTAAAAATTTAAGGTTTAAGATGAAATGAGCATGAAATGAGCTAAGTGAGGTTAGCAAGTATAGAACATATGCCTGTATGGCTATATGTTCTATCTAGCTAGTTTACCACACTTAGCTAAATTTCATATTCCTTTCAACTTCAGTTCTTAATATAACCACAATAAAATGTAAAGAAGAAATGGGATATATGTTAAACCTTGATTTGCAAACATTCAAAACAATATATCCTATTAAGCAAAACATAATAACATTGCATATATTAAGAAAAGAAGTGCAAAATGTAAGAATCAAGAAGGAGGGGTGGAAGGCAAGCTATTCAACAACCTATCTCACCATAGCCTAAGCACAAGACTACTTACACATAATGAAATGAGACCACAACTTAATAAATATAAAAGCAAATGAAAATAGAGAAAAGACACAAGAAAAAACTTGAAATAAATGAAGGTTTGATTGCAATGGTTTCCAAGTATAAGCAAAGTGAGTTCAAATACCAAAATCTAATCTTGCAAGTTCAAAGAGAGAAGTTGCAAGACCAGAGGAAGGCAAATAACTCAAACTAAGAGATACAAAATCAAACTAGTTATAATGTATACAATGTTTCTCCCCAAAAGTATATCCTAGCTTGCTCACTGATATGGTATTTATAGGCTCAAAATAAAAATAAACAAATAATAAAACCAGGATGATGAGACAACATTGAGTGACTAGATGAAATATGGGGTGATTTGGCTTTGGTGGGGCCGGCGGCGCCGGCCACATTGATGATGTCACCGGCCATGTGTAGGTTGTTGGGTCTCGAGTTTGCTTGGTGATCTTGAGTGCTCTCCATAAGTCCACTGGTATTGTTTGATTTCTTTATATCAGCTTGGGTTATACACGGTAGTTTTGGAGGGAAAACTAACTCCAAATCACATCACATCTTTTCATTTCACTCATTACTCATGTCCACTTGTGCTCTCCACTTGCACTAGGCAGCCCTACCTAGATCAATGTATCAAAAATGTGTTCACACTTGTATTGTGTTGGACCATTTTGCTTGATAAAATGTGTATACATGCATGCTGCAAAGAAACTCTTTAGATATTGATCGGCTTTCTGTTCGGGTTGCATTGTCGGCTCACAAATGTCGTATCCATGAATTTGATTGTGTTTCCAGTGTTTTGTCACGAATACCTATAATCTGTATTTATTGAGCAGACACAGGTTAATAGTGCCGATATATCACAAAATTGATAACAAATGAGCGGTATAAAAATGCAGTTATTCGTGATGAACAAATACCCCCAAACTTATCTTTTGCTCATCCCGAGCAAATCAAAATCCTAACCTCACTTTCACAGGGAACGCGATTGCACTGAGCTCGTGTAATAAGCCGTTAAACCTCTAGGTGTTTCTAGTAGGAGGAGTGTTGTTTCCTGAAGGTTTTCAGCGGATTGCACCCACAAAATCCCGTCAAGTTAGTTTCGTGAGAGAACAGTTGATTCTAATCTTAAAGTTAGGTATTAAAGCTAGAATTTCTATTACCCTAGTCAGAAACGTCTAACCCTTATTTTTCACTCCTCACATCTTATTTAACATAAGCTCATACACGTCTTTACGTGGTTGTGCGAATAGTGTCGTTAAGTTTTTAAGAACTTCGATTAGGGTCATGATTGTTAGTGTATATGCCCTAGAGGCCATTACTGTATCATACTAGTTTATATATCACTTAATGGAAGCTTGGGATATTCACAGTTTTAATAACATTCTTGCTCAAAATAGTAGTATACTACTTGGTTTGTTTCTACTCCAATATGTACATATGTTTCTTTTAACATATCGACCATGCATATTAGTAGAGCCCTTAGGATCTATGCTTGATTACCAGCGTTGTGATGGCAGTCACACTAGTGGGGGCTGGGTAATCTACAAGCACATCCTTATACAGGTCCCTAGTCACGGGATTATCGATACAGGGCATCGATACTCCAGAGTAGACTAGTGTATACGCTTCTCTTCCCAGCCTGGGAGATGGTCTGTCCCACAGCCATCGATACGTCGTACTGGAGATAGTATGCAGGTGCTCATTAGGTTGTGAGTTACACTGGACGGACTCATTAGGAACTGCTGGTTGGTTATATACCTATCGTCAGATAGCAGTACCCAGGTGACAGGAGTACAGCTTAGTCCGTTGACTTGACACTGCTGCTTCGCCTCAAGTGTGTTCCCACTGTTCTTAGATTACTATCCAACTACGGCTCTACTGAGTCATGCAAACAGGTAGTACTTGGGTGCAGTCCCGAAGCACTTGGAGGCAGTGGCGGTTAGATATGATTCGTCTCTCCCGGTATTGGGGGTTGATATCGCGCTGTGTTCGGAACGCCATTACACATAGTCCCAGGCCAGGGCAAGTGAGATTTACTGGTAGGTACTCCAGTAGTTTCTCAGGGTGTATTGGACCGTACTCCGACACGACTTATACTGCTATTAGGGGTCTGACGTTTACCGCCCCCTAGGCCCGATATGCGATACTCTTAGATGGACAGACCGGACTGTACGGCGATTGTCATATACAGACTCAATGGGAGTTCGGATGAGTTATGCTCATCGGCTTTCTTATCGACAATACCTGGGGACCGTTACGTACAGCCAGTACCGCTTGCGGCCTGTGGTTAAACCCACTGCCAGCGTAGAGTCGAGTCTTTAGAGTCCCACACAGAGCGTTTCCCTGCATCGGGCAAAACATGTAGATATCGTATGGTTTTACGAAAGGATTCGATCACGTGCGTACACTCGTACAAGCATGATGAGTCGGACGGACAATACTAGTGGGCATTGGTTTAAGCCGGATCCTAGTATTGTACTGATGGATTTTCTTTGTCTTCGGTGTTCGTATTTTTCGGAATACGAATGCAGGTACGTATGTACGGACGAGGGGGCGTTTTTGTAATTTATTAAAAGATGCTTCTAGAAGATGATTTTTCATTAATGTATTTTTCATTTTGGATTAAATGATTTATGCATTATGACATGGTAGAAATGAGGTGGAAAATGCATGATATTGAGTATGGCTAAATGTGACACATGGTGGATTTTGAAGCCATGACTCACTTGGTTGTGATTTGAACCCTAATTTCTTTTATTCATTTAATTTATTAGATGAAAAAGAAAAAGAGTTCAGATTAGAACCATAAGTTATCTACACTCTCTCTCATACATTTTTCTCACTAGCTTTTCTAAAAACCATTTTCTTCTTCCTCAAGCCCTAGGATACTCATGTGTTGAGTTATCTAGTAAGAAAAAGAAAGACTCCTCAATCCATCTACATCATCTACACACCCTAGGTCATTTAGTTTAGCAAACTACTTGATCTAGTTTCTTTGGATTAGAAGAAAAGCTTGGTGCAAAAACGTTCGGGTGGATCATCTAGGATTCGAGCAAGCAGACGAGGAGACGACATCCGTACCACCTCGAGGAGTTCGTGCAGGTGAGGAGGACAGCGAGATAAAGAGAAGAAGGACCAAGTTTCTTGAGGTATAACTTCTGTACTTTGTTTATATCTCTTTTGATTTTGCTAGATACGGTTTAGATTACGATCTAAGCTCTAAGTCGGTGTTATGATGCTAAAATTATCGTTTTTTACACCTTCCGCCTCCCCGCAATTCCGTGGGGTGCATAGCATCGACTTACAGTAGTATCAGAGCCAACTAAACCTAATCTAGCATGTTAGCAAGTAGTAGAACTTCGATCGTCGGAAAAACCGAAAAACTAAATACCGAAAACCGTACATTCTGTCGATTTTCAAAACTGTCTGTAAAATTATTTCAATATCATGAAAAATACATGCAGGGTTTTCTAAGATGACACAAGAAATTCGAGCCTCTGAATCGCCAAGACAGCCGCGGATCCGCGGCAGAATCGTCTTTCGGCGGCGGAACCGCGGCCGAGTCGTGGCCGATTCAACTCGGATTTGTTATGTAATATCTTAATTTTGGTATTATGATTTCTGGAATATTTGGTTTCTACCCAGTAAGTTTCTGAGTGCTGGTTTGCAATTGGGGTAGATACGGAAAATATGATTCCATCGAATTCCTATTGTACTTAGCTAATTGGTTCTTCTGTATTGTTACATGTGTTTTAAATGTCGACTAATTGCTATACGACTATTAGTTGAGGTTGCACATATCTGTTGGTTTGTGTATATAAACATTTTCTGATTGTCGATGATGAATAGCCGGGGATGTAAGATAAGCGCTTTTTATCTTTCATTCATGTAAATTGTATAATTGATGTAATATTATTTCGCGGGGCACATCCGGGTTGAGCTTGTAGCCACCGTTGTATTGTTTTCTTTTTACTGTTTTCTGCTCTTAGGATAGACCTAAAGTGGGGTACACAAACTACCGGGTTCTCTGAAGTGCCTAGTGGCCTACTCACTTTGTTGAGGGAGGCTGCTTCACTTCTGGAATTTGGCGGGTAGTTTGCCGTATCCATAGGGGTCTGGGATGGGGTTTGGCTATTCATCGCGACCGTGGGATCTGTTTTTCGTTGCAGGCTTTAACGAAACGCGGCATTCCTAGCTTATCTGAAATGTTTATCTGTGACTGGAATGTTTATTATTGCATGAGATGATTGTAAAATATCTATATATGGTATATAGTAGGCGTCACTTATGTTTTACATCCGCGCTAGCCCAGCCCCCGCTCTGTCGTTAGTTAAGTAACCTAACGGGTGATGACGGGGCCCCGTGGCGAATGCGGATGGCATAAGAGAACGTGATATTTTTTTTCAATTCTCTCTGTAATGATAGGAGTAAATGATGAGACTACATTAGATTAATGCAAAGCAAATAAACCAAATTTAAATCGTTGGAACAAATTTGAAAACTACTTGGTAATTTTTTCAATACAGCAAACTTTTAAATGCGGAGCTTAAACCACTCCTTTTTAAAGCTATCAAGTTCCTTCGATCATATCAAGTTCACGGTTTTACCAAAACCATTCGTAGCCCTCCGTCATTTCATATGAATAGTCAATAGTATTCAAGCTATGTTTGTTGGCCAAAGTCAAGGCATAGTGATTGGTAGCTGTTGGATATTCATATGAAGTATAGATAGATGCGTTGGTTTGGGACAATCGTACTGCTTTGTTGGCCAAAGTCAAGGGTAGGTACGGGTGGGTTCAAATTAACCTGGAGAATGACGGGTAGAACTTGACATGTGACTTATGATTTGTTGGCCAAAGTCAAGGTCATAAGAGCATTGGGAAAAAATCCACATCGGGAGTTTCTAAAGAAACTGAAACTTGCTAGTGTTGCATACCATTTGGAGTGTGATAATTTTGGTAGGATTCCTTCAGCTTTATCACACAATGATATTTGGATCCCGATCTTACTGTGAGTATATGCTACTCCTCGGGAGATTTTTTCACTAAAACGATCAATGCTATAAACCAAGTAGGTGTCAAGAATGGTGTTAGCGGGGCTACGTCTCCAGGGAAAGAGGTTTTTTAATTAAGGAACTTCGCGAAAGCGTTGGAAAACCTCCCTCGAAGTACCAATACTAGCCTGGCTGAACAGTTAAGCAAGAATTGTACAGTGAGATTAATCCTGACTAATTCCTCTTTTCTGGTTTGAGGAGGGATTCGAGAAACAGTGGGAGCCATCCTGTTTAGATAAACTAAAAACCATTCTAAATTTGCAAGAGCATCATGCTAAAGTGTTTCTTCTCTCTCTCCTAATTGCAGTGACCAAACATGACGGGCCTTAAGTTGCTTTTAGATAAAAACATGTCGACAGGGCCAAACTATAAAGATTGGTTCAGGAATGTGAAGATGGCTATAACTTATGACAAGCTGGGCTATGTTCTTACTACAAAAGCCCCCGCCGTCCCAGGTCCAAACTCCAGTGTCGTGGACAGGGAAATCCGTAAGACCTGGGAGATTGACTGCGAGAAGGCCAAGTGCCTTGTGCCTGCCTCTGTGGACAATGAACATCAGAGGAGGCACGAGAATATGGACCTAGAATCCATATTTCTCCATACTAAGGAACTATATGGAGAGCAATCCCGTATCGCAAGATACGAGACCTCAAAGAAGCTATTTTTAGCGAGGTTGGCCGTAGGATCATCTATAGCGGAACACGTGCTTAAGATGATTGGCTACATTGAAGAACTCGCGGACCTCGGGACCACATTAGAGAACGAGCTCTACACGGACTTGATTCTCCAGTCCCTTGCTTCCACCCATGCCCAGTTTATTCTGAACTTCAACATTCAAGGAAAAGAAGTTGAACTTCCGGAACTTCTCAACATGTTGAGGAGTGCTGAGGGCACCCTGCAGAAAGCAAGGGAAACACCCGCTCTATTTGTTGGTGGTACTTCTTCTTCCAGGTCCAAGGCGAAAGCCAAAGGAAAGAAGAAGAAGGCCCCCACCAAAGCGAGATGCGGTGTTGGTAAGGTGGAAGCAAATGGAAAGGAAAAAGTTGGGAGGCAGACTGTAAGGAAGGAAGAATGCTTTTTCTGTCAGAAGAAGGGCCATTGGAAGAAGGATTGCAGGGCCTGGAAAGCTCAGAACCAGGGAGCGAAGCAGGTTGTGGCTTCGGCTTCAGGTGTGTATGTTATTGAAAACTGTTTGTCAATTAACTCTACTTCCTGGGTATTGGATACCGGTTCAGGATCTCATATCTGTAATTCTTTGCAGGCACTGAGAAGCCGTAGAGTTTTAAAGGCGGATGATATGACCCTCAGAGTTGCAAACGGAGCAAGCATGGATGCTGTGTCCGTGGGGGAACATCACTTAGGATTGACTAATGGACATGTTTTGGTTTTGTGCAACTGTTATTATGTACCTAGTTTGACTTGTAATATCATATCGGTATCTTTAATGTCTAAAGAAGGTTATGATTTTGCATTTGTAAGCGATGTCGTAAACATCCACCTTAATCACAACTTGATTGGGTCGGGTATATTAAACAACGGTATATACGTATTAAACCAACCGCAGATTTTCAATGTCCAGAATACACACAAAAGAAAGTCTCCAGAAATTAATCATGCTTTCTTATGGTATTGTAGACTGGGTCACATCAATGAAACACGATTGACTAAGTTGCATAAAGAAGGATATTTGGATCCGTTCGAGTATCAATCTTATGCAACTTGTCAATCTTGTCTCAAAGGAAAGATGACAAAGACTCCATTCACTGGACAAGGAGTAAGAGCAAGCGAGCTCTTGGGACTCATACACAGCGATGTGTGTGGTCCAATGTCTACACATGCACGAAGCGGTTATTCTTACTTCATTACTTTTACGGATGATTTCTCAAGGTACGGACATGTCTTCCTGATGAAGCATAAATCCGAAGCTTTTGAGAAATTCCGGGAATATAAGAATGAAGTGGAAAACCAAACCGGCAAAAGTATCAAGACACTGAGATCTGATCGAGGTGGTGAATACTTGAGTGCCGAGTTCCTGGATTAACTAAAAGAGAATGGAATTCTCTCTCAGCTTACTCCTCCATACACTCCACAACACAATAGTGTATCGGAGAGGAGGAACAGAACCCTATTGGATATGGTTCGTTCCATGATGAGTAATGTTGAGTTACCGCGATCTTTTTGGGGTTATGCACTAGAATTAGCTGCATATCTTTTGAACTGGGTTGCTACTAAGACAGTGCCTACCACACCATATCAGATGTGGAGTGGGAAGAAACCCTATCTTAAACACTTTAAGACATGGGGATGCCCAGCTTTTGTTAAAAAGCAGTATACGGACAAACTCGAGGCACGCTCAGTAAAGTGCAAGTTTGTGGGATATCCAAAGAACTCTAAGGGGTATTTTTTCTATTACGCAGAGGAACAAAAGGTTTTTGTTTCTCGTCATGCCTGCTTCTTGGAAACTGAATTTTTAGAAAATCAGATAAGTGGGAGCGCAATAGAACTGGAGGAAATTCTAGAACCACAAGCTATTACTAAAAGCATAGTGGAACAAGAAAATTCAAAAGAACAGGACATTCCCGCACCACTCCGCAGGAGTAGTAGGCTTTCTCATCCGCCCGTGAGATACTATGGATTTCTCATAGACGGGATAGAGAGGATTGCATCATTGACAATGATGAGCCAACTAGCTTCCAGCAAGCCATTCAGAGCAGAGATTCGGTAAAATGGCTAGATGCAATGCGGACCGAAATGGAGTCCATGTACACTAACAAAGTATGGACTTTGGATTTTGCTCCAGAAGGGGTAAAACCCGTTGACTGCAAATGGATCTTCAAAAAGAAGATTGGTGTAGATGGACAGGCACGCTCAGTAAAGTGCAAGTTTGTGGGATATCCAAAGAACTCTAAGGGGTATTTTTTCTATTACGCAAAGGAACAAAAGGTTTTTGTTTCTCGTCATGCCTGCTTCTTGGAAACTGAATTTTTAGAAAATCAGATAAGTGGGAGCGCAATAGAACTGGAGGAAATTCTAGAACCACAAGCTATTACTGAAAGCATAGTGGAACAAGAAAATTCAAAAGAACAGGACATTCCCGCACCACTCCGCAGGAGTAGTAGGCTTTCTCATCCGCCCGAGAGATACTATGGATTTCTCATAGACGGGGATAGAGAGGATTGCATCATTGACAATGATGAGCCAACTAGCTTCCAGCAAGCCATTCAGAGCAGAGATTCGGTAAAATGGCTAGATGCAATGCGGACCGAAATGGAGTCCATGTACACTAACAAAGTATGGACTTTGGATTTTGCTCCAGAAGGGGTAAAACCCGTTGACTGCAAATGGATCTTCAAAAAGAAGATTGGTGTAGATGGACAGGTTGAAACCTGTAAGGCTAGACTTGTTGCAAAAGTTTTTCGTCAAAGACCTGGTTTGGACTATGATGAAACCTTTTCTCCAGTGGTTATGCTCAAATCCATTCGGATTATTCTTGCCATTGCTGCCTTCTACGATTATGAAATCTGGCAGATGGACGTAAAGACGGCTTTCCTAATTGGACATTTGGAAGAGTGCGTCTATATGGATCAGCCAGAAGGTTTTAATCAGAGTGGGAGCAGCGAGAAAGTGTGCAAGCTGCTTAAGTCCATTTATGGGCTAAAGCAGGTATTGCGGAGTTGGAACATCTGTTTTGATGAAACAGTCAAAGACTTCGACTTTATCAAAAATCCAGATGAACCATGCTTATATAGTAAGATTGTAGGGAGAACTGTTGTGTTCCTCGTATTATACGTAGATGACATTCTCTTGATAGGAAATGACATTCCTACCCTACAATATGTCAAAAGATTCTTATCACAAAGGTTCTCTATGAAAGACCTGGGCGATGCCTCTTACATACCGGGGATCCGGATCTATCGTGATAGATCAAAGAGGATGTTGGGACTTTCACAATCCAAGTATATCGACACCATACTGAAAAGATTCAGTATGGAAGATTCCAAACACGGTAACCTACCGGTTTGTCACGGAGTCACCCTTTCCAAAGAGATGTCTCCCAAGACTGATTTGGAAAGGGATCGCATGTCTATTATACCCTACGCTTCTGCAGTAGGTTCTATAATGCATGCGATGTTGTGTACCAGACCAGATGTAGCTTACGCACTAAGCGTGGTAAGCCGGTATCAGTCAGACCCAGGAGAGAACCACTGGATAGCGGTAAAGAACATTCTCAAGTACCTGAGAAGGACTAAGGATATGTTCTTGGTGTATGGCGGAAAAGACCTCCAGATCGAGGCTTTTGCTGACTCCAGCGTCCAGAGCGATAAGGATGACTCCAAGTCCATGTCGGGTTATGTCTTCACCCTCAACGGAGGGGCGGTATGTTGGAAGAGTTCCAAACAAGATACCGTTGCTGACTCAACTATGGAAGCGGAGTATATTGCTGCTTCTGACGCCGCAAAAGAAGCAGTCTGGATGAGGAAGTTCTTAACAGATCTTCAGGTGGTTCCGTCCATTGTTGGTCCAATACCTCTGTATTGTGACAACAACAGGGTTATAGCTTTAGCAAAGGAACCCAGGTCCCATCAAAAGTCTAGACACATCTTGAGGCGGTATCACCTGATCAGGGAGATCGTGGATCGCCGGGAGATCGTGGATCGCCGGGAGATCGAGGTTCGGAGAGTTGCTACAGAGGACAACACTGCAGATCCATTCACAAAGGTTATTTCTCAGACGCAGTTCGAGAAGCTATTCGAGATGATAGGTCTGCGATATGCCAGTACATGGCCCTAGTGCAAGTGGGAGATTGTTAGTGTATATGCCCTAGAGGCCATTGTTGTATCATACTAGTTTGTATATTACTTAATGGAAGCTTGGGATATTCACAGTTGTAATAACATTCTTTCTCAAAATAGTAGTATGCTACTTGGTTTGTTTCTACTTCAATATGTACATATATTTCTTTTAACATATCGACTATGCATATTAGTAGAGCCTTTAGGATCTATGCTTGATTACCAGCGTTGTGATGGCAGTCACACTAGTGGGGGCTGGGTAATCTACAAGCACATCCTTATACAGGTCCCTAGTCACGGGATTATCGATACAGGGCATCGATACTCCAGAGTAGACTAGTGTATACGCTTCTCTTTCCAGCCTGGGAGATGGTCTGTCCCACAGCCATCGGTACGTCGTACTGGAGATAGTATACAGGTGCTCATTAGGTTGTGAGTTACACTAGATGGACTCATTGGGAACTGCTGGTTGGTTATATACCTATCGTCAAATAGCAGTACCCAGGTGACATGAGTACAGCTTAGTCCGTTGACTTGACACTGCTGCTTCGCCTCAAGTATGTTCCCACTTTTCTTAGATTACTACCTTACCACGGCTCTACTGAGTCGTGCAAACAGGTAGTAGTTGGGTGCAATCCCGAAGCACTTGGAGGCAGTGGCGGTTAGATAGGATTCGTCTCTCCCGGTATTGGGGGTTGATATCGCGCTGTGTTCGGAACGCCATTACACATAGTCCCTGGCCAGGGCAAGTGAGATTTACTGGTAGGTACTCCAGTAGTTTCTCAGGGTGTATTAGACCGTACTCCGACACGACTTATACCGCTATTAGGGGTCTGACGTTTATCGCCCCCTAGGCCTGATATGCGATACTTTTAGACGGACATACCGGACTGTACGGCGATTGTCATATACAGACTCAGTGGGAGTTCGGATGAGTTATGCTCATCTGCTTTCTTATCGACAATACCTGGGGACCGTTACGTATAGCCAGTACCGCTTGCGGCCTGTGGTTAAACCCACTGCCAACGTAGAGTCGAGTCTTTAGAGTCCCACACAGAGCGTTTCCCTGCATCGGGCAAAACGTGTAGATATCGTATGGTTTTATGAAAGGATTCGATCACGTGCGTACACTCGTACACGCACGATGAGTCGGACGGACAATACTAGTGGGCTTTGGTTTAAGCCGGATCCTAGTATTGTACTGATGGATTTTCTTTGTATTCGGTGTTCGTATTTTTCGGAATACGAATGCAGGTACGTATGTACGGACGAGGGGGCGTTTTTGTAATTTATTCAAAGATGCTTCTAGAAAATGATTTTTCATTAATGTATTTTTCATTTTGGATTAAATGATTTATGCATTATGACATGGTAGAAATGAGGTGGAAAATGCATAATATTGAGCATGGCTAAATGTGACACATGGTGGATTTTGAAGCCATGACTCACTTGGTTGTGATTTGAACCCTAATTTCTTTTATTCATTTAATTTATTAGATGAAAAAGAAAAAGAGTTCAGATTAGAACCATAAGTTATCTACACTCTCTCTCATACATTTTTCTCACTAGCTTTTCTAAAAACCATTTTCCTCACTAGCTTTTCTAAAAACCATTTTCTTCTTCCTCAAGCCCTAGGATACTCATGTGTTGAGTTACCTAGTAAGAAAAAGAAAGACTCCTCAATCCATATACATCATCTACATACCCTAGGTCATTTAGTTTAGCAAACTACTTGATCTAGTTTCTTTGGATTAGAAGAAAAGCTTGGTGCAAAAACGTTCGGGTGGATCATCTAGGATTCGACCAAGCCGACGAGGAGACGACATCCGTACCATCTCGAGGAGTTCGTGCAGGTGATGAGGACAGCGAGATAAGGAGAAGAAGGACCAAGTTTCTTGAGGTATAACTTCTGTACTTTGTTTATATCTCTTTTGATTTTGCTAGATACGGTTTAGATTACGATCTAGGCTCTAAGTCGGTGTTATGATGCTAAAATTATCATTTTTTACACCTTCCGCCTCTCCGCGATTCCGCGGGGTGCATAGCATCGACCTACAATCATGTCATAAATACGGACCAGGACCAACTTCTCAAGGATCATACGAGTTTGAAAACACTTAAGATTTTTTCAAGTTTCGTTCTCCAGTTAAGTTTCATGTCAAAATTTCTATCATTTTTAACAGAGAACTAAGTCTTATTCTTCACTCCTACCCTTCACCTGTTTTTATTCATACACATCTTTCGTGATCGTGCAAAACGTCTTATAATTTAAACCTTCATATCTCCGCTAAGAAAATGTTATAATAGAAAACTCGTCTCCGCCAAGATTATTCTCCCACAAAGAACCATGAGGACTTTTAACTTGGAGAGAACACTTGCTTAGGTCATTTTATTTGGCGATTAGAGACTTAGCGAGCTTTGGGTCAATGACTCCTAAACCAGATGGTTTAAGGGCATTAGGTGTGGAGACACCCTAAGACTTAATTACCTAAGTTACCAATGCCACAAAATAAAAAACTCATTTTTTGCGTTTAAAATATTCTGAAAGCAGTAAGAACGGAGATATTGCCAGCTGTTCTTTTTAATCCCAAAGACGTGTTTATGTGGATAAGGTGTGTAATCACTCCAACAAGGTTCCAGATGTGTTATTTTTCAGACTTTTATCTTTTATTAAAACTTCAATAATATCCTTCATATCCACTTCACTTTACGAACTATTCTTGATATTACTTAATTCAGAACAAATCTGTTTGATCCTAAAGACGCATATCAAGTTTCAAAAGTTTAAAGAAATATCAGACCTTTCATCTAATTTTCAAAAACTCATGACACGTGTAAAGTGATATAAAAGACGTATATTAGCTACGGTTAAACTCAAAGGAGGGTTATCTTTCGGGTTTACAATCTCTCGAAAAGGATTTAGGTTCGCCCACTTACTCAGAAATGGCTGGATGCTATGCGATCAAAGATGGAATCCATATTCACCAACAAAGTATGACTTTGAATGTTGCACCTAAAGAGGTAAAACCCATCGGGAACAAATGGATCTTGAGAAGATTCTTGGTGTAAATGGAAAAGTTGAGACTTTCAAAGCTAGACTTGTAGTAAAAGGTTCTCGTCATGCAGAGGTAGTCGGTAAGTATATCTTTCAATTGTTCCTAGTCGTGGGAGTATCGAGACGGGGCATCGATATTCCAGAGTAGATTAGCGTATACGCTTCTTGACCCATATGATGGGCGATGGATGATACCACTGCAGGGTTCCCTAGGGTCGCCGCTGGGTTTCGGGAGGCATCGACCATGCCGTTTTTAAAAATTTGGCACGCTAAAGAACCCTAACCTAGAATCTTAACTAGAGAATTAGACGAAACTAGAATGTAAACATCTTTACATCTAAGTGAACAAGGAATACAACCTTTGTAGACCGGTCCTTCACTTCATAAGCTCCGTGTAGTAGTCCCTTCGCTCCAAGTTGTGATCTCCCGGACTCTAGTAAGGCTCCACAAGGTGAAATGAACAAGCTTTCTTAAAGTCTTCGAGGCCGAAGATGATCTACGTTGAGGAGACACTAACCCAAGCTTCCTCTTCACTAAATGATGAACTAGTAAAGAAACAACCCAATCTAAATGGCTAGTCTAGAAGAGGTTGATGAAGTAGGAATTTTGCTCACTTTAGAAATTATTTTCTCACTCATTTTCTTCACCTCCCAAAAAGCTAGAGAGCTTGAGGAAGGAGATGAAGAAAAGAAACCATGGAGAGAAGCAAGTGAAGAATGAATCAAGTGGTGAGAATAACAACCATGGGTGAGATAATATCTCATACCAACTCTTGTAGAGATTTAACCATGGCTTAAGGTAATGGTTGGGTTAATAAATATCTAATGTAAAACAAAACAAGTGGACTAAGTCAATGGTTCTACAAGCTTCCACTAAGCTTAACCATGTGACTAATTTCCAACTAATTTGATTTATTTTAAATAAATAAAACCTTACATTATTATAAGCATGGTGCGAGTCTCATACACCCATGTAGTATGTTGCAACATGCATGACACAATAATATATATCACATATATATTAAGTGCACACATAAGTGAGAAAAAGAAATACTTAAGTGGGCTAATATTAGTTAATGTAAATCAATATATCAAATATATAATTATACATTAAATTATTAAATCAACACTTGATTTAATAATCCGGCTATATTACATACAACCGACTAATATCAAATGTATCAACTTATCGAATCAACACTTGATTCGATAATCCGGCTATATCACATATAACCGACCGATATCACATATCGCGAAGATAAAATGCGGTATCACATACGCGCATTAATCTCGGTTCCGCATATATCACATATGTGCTCCTACTTCGTTTCGATTGAGCCAGGTAACCTATGTGTAGGACTCTAAAGACTCACCAATACGCCGGCAGTAGGTGGTGATCATATCGGTCACCCACAAGCCGCAAGCGGTCTGCTAAACGTAACGGCTACCCGGGTATTGAGCGATCAGAAGATCAACAAGCATGCCTGCTCATACTCCTGCAAATCCAATCAGTAACACTACCGTACACTCCGGTCTCTTCGTCTGATATGTCGCATATCACAGCCTGGGAGTGGTATAACGTCAGACCCTAATAGCCTGATAAGTTATGCCGATGTGAGGCCCATAACGGTTCGAGAAACTACTGATAACACTTACCAGTAGATCTCAGCAACCATGGCCAGGGATTTCCTGTTATGGCCAATCGAGCATAGCGCAACATCAACCCCCAATACCGGGAGAGACGAAATCCCCTCCTATCGCTCATTGCCTCCATGTGACTCGGGACTGTACCCAAAAACTACCGTTTTGCACGATCTCTTGAACGTGGTAAGGTGGAAATCAAAGCACAGTGGGAATCACACAGGACTCGCCGAGAACTCCTAGATGGTATTATACCTATCGTCAAATAGCAGTTTTCTGGTGACACTGGTACAGGTTAGTCTGTAGACCAGATAGAAGTTCTCTGGTGACATTGGTACATGTTAGTCTGTCGACCCGAGATCGTCATAGAGTCTTGTGTGATTCCCATTGTGCTTTGATTTCCACCTTACCACATTCAAGAGAGCTTGAGGAAGAAGATGAAGAAAAGCAACCATGGAAAAGGTCAAGTGTAGAATGGCAACCATGGGTGAGAAATATCTCATATAACTTATGTAGAGACATAACCATGGTTTAAGATAATGGTTGGGTTAATAAATATCTAATGTAAAACAAAATTAGTGGACTATGTCAATGATCACTACAAGCTTCTCCAAGCTTCTAACCATGTGACTAATTTCCAACTAATATTGATTTACTTTAAATAAATAAAACCCATCATTATGATAAGTATGGTGTGAGTCTCATACACCCATGTCTCATGTATCATCTAGCATGACACAAAAGAATGTACATTAATATATATCACATATATACTAAGTGTACACAAATGAGAAAAAGAAATCTTAAGTGAGCTAATATTAATTAATGTAAGTTAATATATCAAATATATAATTATACATTAAATTATTAAATCAACACTTGATTTAATAATCCGGCTATATCACATACAACCGACTAATATCAAATGTATCAACTTATTGAATCAACACTTGATTCGACAGCCCGGCTATATCACATATAACCGACCGATATCACATATCGCGAGAATAGAATACGGTATCACATACACGTATTAATCTCAGTCCCGCACATATCACATATGTGCTCCTACTTCGTTTCGCCAGAGCCAGGAAACCTCTGTGTAGGACTCTAAAGACTCGTCAATACGCCGGCAGTAGGTGGTGATCATATCAGTCACCCACAAGCCGCAAGCGGTCTGCTAAACGCAATAGCCACTCGGGTATTGAGCGATCATAAGATCAACAAGCAAGCCTGCTCATACTCCTGCGAATCCAATCGGTAACACTACCGTACACTCCGGTCTCTTCGTCTGATATGTCGCATATCACAACCTGGGGGTGGTATAACGTCAGACCCCAATAGCCTGATAAGTTATGCCGATGTGAGGCCCATAACGGTTCGAGAAACTACTGATAACACTTACCAGTAGATCTCAACAACCCTGGTCAGGGATTTCCTGTTATGGCCAATCGAGCATAGCGCAACATCAACCCCCAATACCGGGAGAGACGAAATCCCCTCTTATCGCTCATTGCCTCCATGTGACTCGGGACTGTACGCAAAAACCACCGTTTTGCATGATCTCTTGAACGTGGTAAGGTGGAAATCAAAGTACAGTGGGAATCACACAAGACTCTATGACGATCTCGGGTCTACAGACTAACATGTACTAGTGTCACCAGAGAACTGTTATCTGACGATAGGTATAATACCATCTAGGAGTTCTCGGCGAGTCCGTTCAATATACCCAGTCTCCACCGAGCACCCGCATACCATCTCTAATGTCAAACACCAATGGATGTGGGATCATCCATCGCCCATCATATAGGTCAAGAAGCGTATACGCTAGTGTACTCTGGAATATCGATGCCCCGTCTCGATACTCCCACAACTAGGAACAATTGAAGGATGTACTTACCGACAACCATTGCCCCACTAGTATGATATGCATCATAATCCTGGTAGTCAAGTACTCATCTTAAGGGCTTTATCAACATGTAATAGAGAGACAATAAGTGTACATGTTAAGATAAAGAGAAACTAGATAGCATACTAACATGTCGAGCGAGAAAGTCCTCCCTATATATGTCCAAGCATCCACTATAATATACATCACATGTATAATAATGGCCTCTATGGCATACATATAACTAACATTTAGGTGTTTCTATCTTATCAACCGAACCGTCAGACTTTGAGTCTAAGTTCTCTCTCTAGCTAACATGATGACAAAGTATTTATGTTTTTTGAAAAAAATTCAAATTTTTATGGGTTTTTTTTGTATGCAAATGCAAAATATACAAATGAATGCAGAAGATAGAAATGCTTACCGAGCATACCCCTAAACTTAAACTTGACAGTGCCCTCACTGTCATGCTGTACAATGAGGGTCAAAATTGTTGAGGGGTCAAAAATAAATACACAAAGTCTCAAAAGAGGCAAAAATTTTTATATACAAGATGTGGGGATGTGATTTAATCGTTATATATTGGCTCAAGTAAAAACATGAGCTCCCCCATTTCCGCAGGCAATTCTACGAATGGCTTCAGACGTTGGCCATTGACTTTGAAGGTGTTGCCAGAGTGCTGATCTTCAATGTTGATTGCACCATGCAGAAAAATGGTGCGCACAAGAAACGGACCCGTCCAACGTGACTTCAATTTCCCAGGAAACAGATGAAGTCTGGAGTCGTAAAGCTAAACCTTCTGGCCCACAGTGAATGTCTTTCGGAGAATTGCCTTGTCGTGAAAAACTTTCGTTTTTTCCTTGTACATCTTGGCGTTCTCATACGGGTCATTGCGTATCTCGTCGAGCTCGTTTAATTGAAGTTTCCGTGCCTCGCCGGCCTTTTCTAGGTCGACATTGAGCTGTTTAATTGCCCAGAATGCGTAGTGTTCCAATTCAACAAGCAGATGACACACTTTTCCGAAGATGAGTCGGTATGGAGATATACCTAGATTTGTTTTGAAGGCGGTGTGAAACTCCCAAAGCGCATCATTTAACTTCAACGACCAATCCTTACGGTTTTGGCTGATAGTCTTTTCCAGAATCCATTTAATCTGTCTATTGGAGACTTCAACCTGACCGCAAGTTTGAGGATGGTAGGGCGTTGACAATTTGTGGCTAATAAAGTATTTCTTAATCAGTGATTCAAAAGATCGGTTGCAAAAAGGCGTTCCATTATCACTGATGATGGTGCGAAGTGTACCGAACTGAGAAAAGATGCTCTCTTTTAAGAATTTTACGACAACCTTGTTATAGTTGGTTCGACATGGGACAGCCTCCACCAATTTGGACACATAGTCCACAGCCAACAAAATATACAAATTCCCGAAAGAGTTTAAGAATGACCCCATGAAATCATTACCCCAGACGTCCAAAACCTCAACAATCAGAATGGAATTTAGGGGCATCTGATTTCGTTTTCATTCTTTCCCATATGTTGACATCGGTTACAAGTTTTGCAATATTCGAAAGCATCCTTGAAAAGCGTCGGCCAGTATAAGCCGCTTTGCAAAACTTTTTCAGCCGTCTTTCTGGGTCCAAAATGGCCCCTACAAGCTTGATCATGACAGAAAGATAGAACACTTCTCGTTTCAGAGTTGGAGACGCATCTTCTGATGATCTAATCAAGACAGTACTTGAACATGTATGGTTCATCCCAATAAAAGAATTTGACTTGGGAGAGAAATTTTGACTTGTCCTGATTTGACCAAAAAGAAGGTGTTTCTCCGGTGGCAAGATAGTTCACGATATCAGCGAATCAGGGTTCGACCGATACAGAGAGAAGTTGTTCTTCTGGGAATTTTTCGTTGATTGGAATTTTCTCGATTGGTGTATTTGTTAAGCGAGACAAATGATCACAACAACATTGTCGGTTCCCTTCTTATCCTTGATGGTCAAGTCAAATTCTTGGAGAAGGAGAATCCAAAGTATCAATCTGGCTTTGGAATTCATTTTTGCAAAGAGGTGCCTAAGTGTAGAATGATTAATGTAAATCATGACGCGGGTCTCGGTCAAGTAAGGACGGAATTTTTCAAGTGCGTACACAACAGCTAAGAATTCCTTTTCAGTGGTGGTGTAATTCAGCTATGCGTCATTCAACGTCCTGCTATAACGTGCGGCTTCTTTTCAAATCGCTGTCCTTAGACAGCACCATCGCAAAGTCAGAAGTATCGCACATAAGCTCGAAAGGTTCATTCTAGTCTGGTGCACTTAAAATTGGAGCGGAAGTGAGCTCCGATTTCAGAATCTTGAACGCAGTAAGGCACTCAGAATTGAAATCAAAAGGAATATCCTTAGCCAGCAAAGAAGTCAAGGGTCTATCCAGTTTGCTAAAATCCTTGATGAAACACCTGTAGAAACCGGCGTGGCCTAAGAATACCGTGATGTCACGGACAGTCCGTGGAGGTAGGAGGCTTGAAACGACGTCGATTTTTGCTTTATCGACTTCGATGCCATTTTCAGAAATGATATGGCCTAACACAATGCCGTGTTTGACCATGAAATAACACTTCTCCCATTTGAGTGTGAGGTGTTTTTCCTTGCATCATATCATGATCAGTTCAAGATGCCTCAGACACTCAGAAAATGAATCTCCAAAGACGGAGAAATCATCCATGAACATTTCTAAGAATCGCTCTACCATGTCGGAAAAGATGCTCATCATGCACCGGTGAAATGTTGCAGGTGCATTGCATAGCTTAAAGGGCATGTGACGGTAGGCAAATGTACCAAAAGGACAAGTGAAGGTCGTTTTGTCCTGATCCTCCAGATCGATCGGGATTTGATTGTAGCCGGAATATCCATCAAGGAAACAATAATAAGCATGGCCGGCTAGGCGTTCAAGCATTTGATCAATGAAGGGCAGCGGAAAATGATCCTTGAGAGTTGCTGCGTTGAGCTTTCTGTAATCAATACAGACTCTCCAACCCGTCTGTGTGCGAGTTGGGACTAGCTCGTTTGCTTCATTTGTGATCACAGTGATACCCGATTTTTTTGGTACAACGTGAATGGGGCTTACCCATTTGCTATCAGATATGGGATAAATGATCCCATTGTCAAAACACTTTAGCATTTCATTCTGCACCGCTTCTTTCGTAACCGGGTTAAGCCGGCGTTGAGGATCTTTGAAGGGTTTGGAATCATCAGTCATGTGGATTCTATGCTAACAGATAGCAGGGCCGATTCCTTTGATATCAGCCATTGACCAACCAATTGCTTCCATGTTCTTTCTCAGAACGTTCATGAGGGACAACTATTGCTCAGGCGCAAGGTCGGTTGCGATTATAACCGGAAGCGTTTCGTAATTGTCCAAGTATGCATACTTGAGGTGGTCAGGAAGAACTTTGAGGTCAAGTCTGGGTGGTTCCTCCACAGATGGTCGCACTTCAGGTGGCAGTTCGTTACGAAGTGGTTCAAATTGGGGCCCCCAATGTGCGTAGGAAGCCTATTCAGGACTTAGCTTCTCAAGCAAAAGAAGCTCCTCAGAAAACAGTTCTTCAAACGTTTCATCAAGACACTCATTTTTTAAGTCAAATGTCCCCTCCTCAGACATATCATGTACATCGTTGACTTCAAATGTGTTGTCTTGTCTCTCGCTCGCTTGGTTTCCTAGCGTGAATATGTTGAGGTCAATCGTCATATTTCCAAATGAGAGTTTCATGGATCCGTTACGACAATTGATCAACGCGTTGGACGTGGCTAGGAAAGGCCGCCCCAGTATGACTGGAATTTGACCGCTGGGATTGGCGACGGGTTCAGTTTCTAATATGATGAAATCTATGGGGAATATGAATTCCTTGACCTTGATCAGAACATCATTGATCTCTCCCCTTGGTATCTTCGTAGATCGATCAGCCAATTGCAGAGTCACATTGGTCGGCATAAGTTCTCCCAATCCCAGTTGTTCGTAAACCGAGTAAGGGAGAAGGTTCATGCTTGCCCCTAAGTCTAACAAGGCTCGGTTCATTTGCTTGTCTCCGATAGTGCAATAAATAGTAGGACATCCAGGGTCTTTATATTTTACCTGAATGGATTTAGACAAGACATCGCTTAGAGTGGTGACCAAGAAGACTGTTTTGGGCACATTTGTGCATCGTTTTTGCGTGCACAAATCCTTCAGGAATTTTGCATACGCTAAGACTTGTTGGACCACGTCCAACAATGGAATGTTGACTTCACAGCATTTGAAGACTTCTAACACCTTTTCCATACTTGTAGAGGGCTTCTTTGATTTTAACCTTTTGGGATAGGGAGCCTTAGGCTCAAACATTTGGTTCGAAGAAATTGCAGATAAAACAGGTGTCGAAGGCGTGAGTGTTCTAGCTGGAACAGCTGGACGAATTTGCGGCAATAGCTCTGGTTACTTTGAAGGATGAGTAGCTGACGAAGAAGAAGAAGAAGAAGGTGAAGAGGAAGAAGGCAATGAAGATGAAGACGGACAGGAAGAAGGAACAGGTGATGAGACACGTGCCGGTAAACTGACAACCGCACGTTTGGATGAGTCGTTAGGTTTGACAATCTTATTATCAATCGTGGGTCCTGATCTGAGGACGGTGACGGCATTCGCATTCTCAATGTTGTTCTGTTGAACAACATGAGCGTTGTGGTTTCTCTTCTCTCTCGGATTTGTCACCGGTTGGGAAGGGAATTTTCCATTTTCACGTTCATTTACTGCAGCAACTAGTTGACTGATTTGAATTTCCAGTCTAGCTATCGCTTGTGTATTAGCGCTATGCAACTGATCAGATATTTGCATAAAAGTAGCCAGACTAGACGTAGTCTGCGCAGAGGTTTTAATCAAAGCTCCCAACCCTTTTTCAGTAGATAACACCCTCTTGTCGTCTTGGACAATCCCAGGGGGTGTAAAGGTTGGGCTGGGCTGATTCGGCTGTTGGGGCTGGTTGTTGGAGTATCCTATTTTCTGGTTTTGAAAATTTGAATTTTGAAATTGTTGGAAAGGAGAGTTTGAATTGTTGTTTTGAAAATGTGCCTAATTCCAAGTGAAATTGGGATGATTCTTCCAACCAGGATTGTGCGTCTGTGAGAAAGGGTCGTTCCTGGGACGCTGGTTTTGATACAGCGCACTAACGTTCTCGTGTCCCTGGGACCCGACGAGAAATGGACATTCATCCGCTATGTGGCTAGGATGCTGACAGTTAGCACACACGGTTTGAGAAACTTGGTTGACCGGTAGCGGTGAATTTTCGCCCTCTAAAGCTTCCATTTGCCATACAAGAGTGGCGATTTTTGCTTCGGCTGCTATAGAGGTATCGACGATGTGTGCACCGTTCCTAATCACAGATGATGGTTTCTCACTCACACTCTCCCACTGAATGGTTTTGTCAGCCAGTTCTTCTAAAAAGTTCCATGCGTCCTTAGCACCATAACTCAGAAATTTGCACTGACACATAGACTCTAACATCATGTGCGAACTGGAGTCTAAACCCTCGTAGACAATCTGATACAACCTCCACTGTTCTAACCCGTGATGGGGATATTTGATAAGATGTCTTTGAATCTTTCTAAGCATTTCCAAAAAAATTCACCCTCCTTTTGTTTGAAATTGTGGATTTCATTCCGAATCTGCACGGTTTTATGAATAGGGTAAAATTTCTTTAGAAATATTTTCACAAAGTCGTTCCATGTCGTGGTCGATCGAGCTGGCAAACTGTTTAACCAACTTTTCGCATTGTCTTTAAGCGCAAAAAGAATGAATTTGAGATTAACGACATCCTCACCCACTCCATGAATTTTCATCATAGCACATACTCCCTCAAATTTACTGATTAGAAGGTAAGCATCCTCGGACTCGAGTCCGTGGAATTTTGGGAGTAGTGGTATGAATTGCGATTTGATTTCATAGTTGTTTTCCGCGATGATGGGCAATACTATGCACGAAGGTAGGGATGAACGGTGTGGGTAGCATCTGTCTTGCAACGCTGCCTCTTGCTGCTCTATGATCGTCTGTTCCGTCATTGTCGGTGATGTGGGAGAAGAAGGTGAAGGTGAACGAAGTATAGAATCGGACGGCTCCGATAAAGCAGAAGGTAAGAGAGTCTTGGACGGTTCCGAGAAATCAGAAGGTATACAAGAGTCAGAAGATACAGTCACGAACCGACTAATCGAGATTGTGAATCTCTAGTCCAAGCTTACATGCACTATCCGGAAGTGGTTAGGGAAAGACTAAGGAAATTGAAGAAAAGTGTTGCTTACAAATCCTAATTTTTTTTTAATTTATATGTGTGTGTGTGTGTGTATTCACAAACGAAAAATATCACACAAAAAGGGACAACAAGAACACAAACATGACACACTTCACACACCTAAACAATCTAGGGGTTAACTAGGTCAACTAGACCTGCTCAAAAAAACTTGATTTGTGAAGTAAAAGTATATCGCGAAACGAGCCCAAGATAGATTGATCAAAAAGCCAGGTAAGTGCAGAGAGGAAGAGAGGTTGTCCCTCACTTTCGCGAGCTTCCTTGATTAGAACTCTTTTTCGGCGGCTGCGCCTTTCACACTTTCCTAGACACTTCTTGAACAATATAACGATGGGCGGTATTCGAAATACACTTAACTTTCTCTATTGAGCGTGAAGTCCTTAGAGGCTGAAAGTCTAATTTCTTTTAATATTAATGGGGGTGTGAAAAATGTAAGTCCACGTTGCCCATCCCGGTGCTTGCGGGGAGGCGGAAAACGGAATAAAAATCGGATTTTTACTACACTAGGCAACATGGACTAGACAAAGGAGGATCTTTGCTAAACAAAAACTAGCTAAAGCTAACTAGAAACTAGCTAAAGGGTAGAATGGTTATACCTAGGGCTTTATGTCCTTCTCTCCTTGCTCCTTGGAGTAGTAGGGTCACCTTTGTCGTCTTCTCACGTCGAAGAAGGATCCATCCGAGAGCCTCAACCTTTGGCTTCAACTTCAAGCTAGAAGTAACTAGGGTGATAGAAGTGCTAATCCTAGAACCCTAGATGAGAGTAGAGATTACTATGGAATGGTTTTTCTCAAGCTTAAGTGTTTCTCAACACATGAGAGGGGAGAGCTTGAGGAAGAGGAAGAGCAAGAGAGAGAAAGTATATGATAGAATGAGAGAATTATGAAGCATTCTCACATATATGTGTGAATTATTGTAAATTGAAAATTAGTGAGATAATTGTCATGGCTTAATCAAGACATGACCATTATCATTTCATTTTTAATGCAAATTGCAAGGATCAAAGAGTATCTTCCAAATGAAATGATGATGGTCAAAGTGTCAACCTAGGTCAACAAGTCAAGAATGTCAAATGGTCAACAACCATAACCATGCACAATTATATTAAACTAATATCAATTAACCATAATACACACATAAGCATTAGGGTTAATAAAATGACAATGGTCATTAACCCTAATCAAAGTCCTCTCCCTCTGTCTCAATCAACTGTGTATACGCACCCGTATTCGTGATCCGAGGAACACGAACACAATGAGATAAAACCAATCCCAAATCATATACTAGGATCCGGCTTAAACCAAAGCCCGCTAGTATAAGCTATCCGGACAGCAAACTTGCACAAGTGCGCGGATGTGAACGAACCCTGTCGCAAAACCATGCTACCTATACTCATTTTGCCTAAAGGCGAATAGCTCTCTGTGTGGGACTCTAAAGACTCGACACTACGCTGGCAGTGGGTTTAACCACAGACCGCAAGCGGCACTAGCTGTACGTAACGGTCCCCAGGTAGATGCCGATAAGAAGACTGACGAGGTGAACCCCATCTGAACTCCTACCGAGCCTGTATGTGACAGTCTCCGTACAGTCCGGTCTGTTCGTCTGATACATCGCATGGCGGGCCTAGGGGGCGGTGAACGTCAGTCCCCTAATAGCGGTACAAGTCGTGTCGGAGTGTAGCCCAGAACACCCTGAGATAACATTGGAAACCTACCAGTATATCTCGGTTGCCCTGGCCAGGGACTACTTGTGTAATGGCTCTCCTGGACACAGCGCGATGTCAACTCCCAATACCGGGAGAGACGAATCCTGTCTAACCGTCACTGCCTCCAAGTGCTTCGGGACTGCACCCAAAAACTACATGTTTGCACGACTCTTTAGAGCCGTGGTAGGGTAGTAATCAAAGTGCAGTGGGAACACACTCGAGGCGAAGTGACAGTGTCAAGTCAGCGGACTAAGCTGTACTCATGTCACCTGGGAACAGATAACTGACGATAGGTATAATACCAACCAACAGTTCCCGACGAGTCCTGTCCAGTGTACTCGTAACCTAACGAGCACCCGCATACTATCTCAACTACGACGTACTGACGGCTGTGGGACAGACCGTCTCCCACGGCGGGATGAGAAGCGCATACGCTAGTCTACTCCGGAGTATCGATGCCCTGTCTCGATAGTCCAATGACCAGGGACCTGTATAAGGATGTGCTTATGGATTACCCAGCCCCCACGAGTGTGAGCGCCATCATAACGCTGGTAATCAAGCAAAGATCCTAAGGGCTCTACTAATATGTATATAAGCGACATGCTAAAAGAAACACATGCACATATTGAAGTAGAGACAAACCAAGTAGCATACTACCATTTCGAGCAAGATTGTATATACAACTGTGAATATCCTAAGCTTCCATCAAGTAATATACAAACTAGTATGATACAGTAATGGCCTCTAGGGCATATACACTAACAATCTCCCACTTGCACTAAGGCCATGTACTGGCGTATCGAAGACCTATCATCTCGATCAGCCGCTCGAACTGAGTCTGGGGCAAGGCCTTGGTGAATGGATCTGTAGTATTATCTTCTGAAGCAACCCTCCGAACCTCAATCTCCTGGCGATCCACGATCTCCCTGATCAGGTGATACCGCCTCAAGATGTGTCTGGATTTCTGATGGGACCTGGGTTCCTTCGCTAAAGCTATAGCCCCGTTGTTGTCACAATACAGAGGTATTGGGTCAACAATGGACGGAACCACCTGAAGTTCTTTCAAGAACTTCCTCATCCAGACAGCTTCTTTTGCGGCATCAGATGCAGCGATGTATTCCGCTTCCATAGTCGAGTCAGCAACGGTTTCCTGTTTGGAGCTCTTCCAACACATCGTCCCTCCATTGAGGGTAAAGACAAAACCCGACATGGACTTGGAATCATCCTTGTCACTCTGGAAGCTGGAGTCAGCAAAGGCCTCAATCTGGAGGTCTTTTCCGCCATACACCAAGAACATCTCCTTAGTCCTTCTCAGGTACTTGAGAATGTTCTTTACTGCTATCCAATGTTTCTCTCCAGGGTTTGACTGATACCTGCTCACCACACTCAGTGCATAAGCCACATCCGGTCTGGTACACAACATCGCATACATTATAGAGCCTACCGCAGAAGCGTAGGGTATAATAGACATGCGATCCCTCTCCAAATCAGTCTTGGGAGACATCTCTTTGGAGAGGGTGATCCCGTGAAAAGCCGGTAGATTACCGCGCTTGGAATTTTCCATACTGAATCTCTTCAGTATGGTGTCGATGTACCTGGACTGTGAAAGTCCTAATATCCTCTTGGATCTGTCACGGTAGATCCGGATCCCCAGAATGTATGAGGCATCACCCAGGTCTTTCATGGAGAACCTGTGTGACAAGAACCCCTTGACAGATTGTAGCATAGGAATGTCATTTCCTATTAAGAGAATGTCATCCACGTATAAAACGAGGAATACTACAGTTCTCGCTACAAATCTACAATAGATGCATGGTTCATCTGGATTTTTGATAAAGCCAAATTCCTTGACCGTCTCATCAAAACAGATGTTCCAACTCCGCGATGCCTGCTTTAGTCCATAAATGGACTTAAGCAACTTGCACACCTTTCCGCTGCTCCCACTCTGAATGAAACCCTCTGGCTGGTCCATATAGACACACTCCTCTAAATGTCCGTTTAGAAAAGCTGTCTTTACGTCCATCTGCCAAATCTCATAATCGTGGAAGGCAGCAATGGCAAGAAGAATCCGAATGGATTTCAGCATAGCTACTGGAGAAAAGGTTTCGTCATAGTCCAAACCAGGTCGCTGACGAAAACCCTTTGCAACCAGTCTAGCTTTATAGGTCTCAACCTGTCCATCTACACCAATCTTCCTTTTGAAGATCCATTTGCATCCTACGGGTTTTACCCCATCTGGAACAATGTCCAACTTCCATACTTTGTTGGTGTACATGGACTCCATTTCGGTCCGCATTGCATCCAGCCATTTTACCGAGTCGACGCTCTGAATGGCTTGCTTGAAGCTAGTAGGCTCATCACAGTCTATGATGCAATCCTCTCTATCCCCGTCAATGAGAAAACCGTAGTATCTCTCGGGCGGATGAGACTGCCTACTACTCCTGCGGAGTGGCATGGGAATGTCCTGATCTTTCGAACCCTCTGGTTCTACTAAGCTTTCAGTAATAGCTCGTGGTTCTGGAATTTCTTCCAGTTCTATTGCGCTCCCACGTATTTCTTTTTCTATGAACTGGTGTTCTAGAAAGTGGGCATGGCGAGAAACAAAGACATTTTGTTCCTCTTCGCAATAGAAGAAATATCCCTTGGAGTTCTTTGGATATACCACAAACTTGCACTGTACTGAGCGTGCCTCGAGCTTGTCCGCATGCTGCTTTTTTACAAAAGCTGGACATCCCCATGTCTTAATGTGATTAAGATAGGGTCTCTTCCCACACCACATCTGATATGGTGTAGTAGGCACAGTCTTAGTTGGAACTCGGTTTAAAAGGTATGCAGCTGATTCTAGCGCATATCCCCAGAACGATCGCGGCAACTCAGCGTTACTCATCATGGACCGTACCATATCCAATAGGGTTCGGTTCTGTCTCTCCGATACACCGTTATGTTGCGGAGTGTATGGAGGAGTAAGCTGAGAGAGAATTCCATTCTCTTTTAAGTAACCCAGGAACTCAGCACTCAAGTATTCACCACCTCGATCAGATCTCAGTGCCTTGATACTTTTGTCTGTTTGTTTTTCTACTTCATTCTTATATTCCTGGAATTTTTCAAAAGCCTCGGATTTATGTTTCATTAAGAAGACATAACCGTACCTTGAAAAGTCATCCGTAAAAGTAATGAAGTAAGAATAACCGCTTCGCGCATGCGTAGACATTGGACCGCACACGTCGCTGTGTACGAGTCCCAAGAGCTCGCTCGCTCTTACTCCGTGTCCAGTGAACGGAGTCTTTGTCATCTTTCCCTTGAGACAAGATTGACAAGTTGCATACGATTGATATTCGAACGGATCCAAATATCCTTCTGTATGTAACTTAGTCAACCTTCTCTTATTGATGTGACCCAGTCTACAATGCCATAAGAAAGTTTTATTGATTTCTGGAGACTTTCTTTTGTGTGTATTCTGGACATTGAAAATCTGTGGTTGGTTTAATACGTATATACCGTTGTTCAATGTACCTGACCCAATCAAAACTTGATTAAGGTGAATGTTCACTACATTAC
Organism: Agapanthus africanus; assembly: GCA_030015575.1. Lineage (NCBI taxonomy): Eukaryota > Viridiplantae > Streptophyta > Magnoliopsida > Asparagales > Amaryllidaceae > Agapanthus > Agapanthus africanus. Next base: position 617,896,735 of record JASDDO010000022.1, read on the forward strand.
TTACAAATGCAAATTCATAATCTTTTTTAGATAATAAAGATACAGAAATGATATTACAGGTTGCATTTGGTACATAATAACAACTACGCAAAACCAAAAAGTGTCCATCCGACAATCCCAGGTGATAGTCCCCCACGGCCTCAGCATCCATGCTAGCACCGTTTGCAACTCTGAGGGTCATGTCACCTGCCTTCAAAACTCTACGCTTTCTCAACGCCTGCAAAGAATTACAGATATGAGATCCTGATCCGGTATCCAATACCCAGGATGTAGAGTTTATTGATAGACAGTTTTCAATAACATACACACCTGAAGCTGAAGCCGCAACTCGCTTCAAATCCTGTGTTCTGGCCTTCCAAGCCTTGCAATCATGTTTCCAGTGACCACTTTTGTGACAATAGAAGCATTCTTCCTTCCCCACCAGCTTTCCCGCTACCTTTGTTGCCTTTCCTTTTCCCTTCGTATCCACTTTACTGACACCGCCTCTTGGTTTGGCGGGGGCTTTCTTCTTCTTACCCTTGGCTTTCGCCCTGGATCTAGAAGAGGAAGATCCTCCTACAAACAAAGTGGATGTCTCCCTACCCTTCTGTAGGGTGCCCTCAGCACTCCTCAACATGTTCAGAAGTTCGGAAAGTTCAACCTCCTTTCCTTGCATGTTGAAGTTAAGGATAAACTGGGCGTAAGTGGAAGGAAGGGACTGGAGAATCAAATCAGTATAGAGTTCATTCTCCAACGTGGTCCCAAGGTCCGCGAGCTCCTCTATGTAGCCAATCATCTTAAGCACGTGTTCCGCTACCGATGATCCGACGGCCAATCTTGCCGAAAATAGCTTCTTCGACACTTCGTATCTTGCGATACGAGACTGCTCTCCATACAGTTCTTTTGTATGGAGAAATATGGACTCTAGGTCCATATTCTCATGCCTCCTCTGATGTTCGTTGTCCATCGAGGCAAGCACGAGGCATTTGGCCTTCGCGCAATCGATCTCCCATGTTTTACGGATTTCCTTATCCGCGACGCTGGAGGTGGGACCTGGGACAGGGGGAGCTTTGGTGGTAAGGACATACCCCAACTTGTCGTAAGTGATTGCCATCTTGACATTCCTGAGCCAATCTTTGTAGTTTGGCACTGTCAGTATGTTTTTATCTAGTAATAACTTAAGTCCGGTCATGTTGAATGGTCACTGCAATTAGGAGAGAGAAAAGAAACACTTTAGCATGATGCTTTTGCAAGTTTAGAGTGGTTTTTAGTTTGTCTAAACAGGATGGCTCCCACTGTCTCTCGAATCCCTTCTCAAACCGTAAAGAAAGAATTAGTCGGGATCAATCTCACCGTACAATACTTGCTTAACCGTTCAGCCAGGCCAGTGTCGGTACTTCGAGGGAGGTGATTGATACGAAATATCGTGTTTGTAGTTTAACCGCAATCAGAACGGTGTCGCGCGTAGCTAGACCGAGGTGAGTACGGGTCGTCCTCTGGGAAACGTGGAACCTTTTATTTTTACTTTAGATGTGTTGAGAAAGAGAGGAGGAATAAAGAATTTTGTGAAAAGTTTCTAGATCTACTTTAATATAGAATATAGATCTAGATTATTTTAGAGATTTAAATAATATAATAATAGGGGCTTGTAGGGTTCGTTAGGATTTAGTAATTATGGAAGATTAATTAAAAGTTACCCTTTTTATCCATTAATAGATTTAGAACTAGAACGACGGTGATGCGTGTAGATTAGGGTTTCCGGAGGGAAAAGGAATCCCACTCTTAACCCTTATCTCGACACGGAACTCCGTTCATTATCTAGCCTTTAACAAAACAATCATTAATCTAATCTCTAATCGTGGTCGGAACTAGCAAAGAATTGCTAGCGCGCCCGATTAGGATGTTAATGATTCTTTTGATAAAGTTCCTAAACTTTATAGGACTTAAAAAGGGTTTAATTATTTTCATCGTCCATTAGCCTACCCTAATCCTACGAACCCTAACAAGCGGAGAATTACTCGCGCATGTTGGGAGAAAAAGAGATGGAGAGAGAATGCATAATTAAACTACGAAGAAATAGAATAAGAAAAAGAACTACCTTTATTAATCAACAAGATCAAGTACACTTTGATTCCTTAGAAAATGATTACAAAAACCTAGTTTGCTTCTCGATCTCTTCTAAGGAGGTAGATGAACCGTTGATGATCAGCCAGGATGTGTGAGCCGTCTTGGACTTCGTGATCTCTTCGGCTTGATAACTTTTTCCAAGAGGCCCTCGGTGCCTTTATATAGTGAAAACCCAGAATCTTATTGTTGAGAACTTTGTAAAATTCAGCAGAGAATAATTCCCTAAAATCTTGCACTCCAATTCCATAAGATTGCGGTGGATCCGCGGCCCTAGGGTGGGTTTGGCCGCGGATCCGTGCTCAAGGGACAAGATCAATTGATTATTTTTCTTGTGCTTTCATCTGGTGACATTTGGCAATCCTAGGCATCTTCATATTTCAGAAATATTCTCTCGGTTGCTTCCAGACTTGGTCTCCAAGTTTGCTTCTTAATTTGGCAAGTTTTCTTCAACAAATTGATTTGTTTGTTAAATCCTTCATAACAACTTGGAAATATTCTACACAACAACTCAAATAAGATTTTAGTAGACTTTGTTCTACTAGGATTAGATCAATAAATTTATTTGCATACACTTTCCTACCAAATGATAATTAAAATATATTAACACATGGAAAATGGTGCTTTTACACATAAACCCTCATATGTATAATATATTATAATAAAGTCCTTTTTTAATATAAAAATGGTAGGAAAAATATACTACAAATGTGCAGTTTTATCGACTGAACAAATACCCCCAAACTTATCTTTGATCGTCCCGAGCAAACTAGTTTATTTAAGAGGAGAAAAAGAAAAAGAGAAAACTAAGCACACTTTCGTAGGCAGACACGATTGCACTGAGCACGTGCAACAAGCCGTTAAACCTCTAGGTGTCCCTAGTAGGAGGAGTGTTGTCTCCTGAGGGTTTTCAGTGGATTACACCCACAAAATCCAATAACAAAAGAAAGATGGTGAAATTTACATATAAAGACAAGAACCATAAAAGAAATACTTTGAAAAGAAGAGTTTCCAACTATACTAGCTTTTCAGTTGTCATGAGCCCTATCTTAATAGTCATGAAAAAATGTTAGAAATCACATCATCCCTCAATAAAACATCGTCTTTATTCTTCATTCATACCTTTCATCCAAACATTGATCATATAACCCCACGTGTGTGTAAAGAACATCCCTACACTCGGAGAATTCAATTCAAGCTATCATACTCTTGTCCATCTACCTCAGTACTTTTTACTTTGATGAATACTTAGAATTGCTTACACATTTTCATGCGACCGTTAATACTTCTTGAGGTACTAACCGACCGATTACTCATGTGCTTGCAGATTTGGTGATAATATTTTCCTTGTCTTGCACCACCTAAGGCTAAGCAGTGACTCCCAGACCAGTTGGCCTTAGGGCACTAGGTGAAGAGGCACCCTCGCTATATTTTTTTATTGCTACCTTGGCGATACAAAACCAGTGTTCATTTTTTTCTTTTCACCATTTTATATTTTCTTCATCATTTCCTTCATACTTTGGCTTTTAGACAAGAGCATTTCAAGGTATCCTCTACTATCCCGAGTTTCAAGACGTGTGTATGTGCATATAGTAGGGTATCAACATTCAAATGTTCGGCTTCCAGAATAGAAACTATTTTTCAGACTTATTTTTATCCTCAGATTAGTGACTTCCTTCATTTTACTAACCCTTGGGACAACAGCTCATAACTACTTATTACCAGTTCGTGTAAGAAAACTTCTAATTTTCTTGGTTTTCTTAAACTATTCCTATCTTTTGGATGTAATTTTTCACTTTCTACTCTTTTGTTATAAAAGAATTTTTTTTTAAATTTTTGAAAATGTTGTGCTTATGCAAAATATGATGCAAATTGATGTGTAAATAAGCACAAACCTCCCCCAAACCTGTTTACAGCAGTGTCCTCACTGATGTCATCCGTTAAGCTCAAAAACCTGTAGACTTGGGAGGAAATTATTAATGGGGGCAAGAATATATGAAAGTGAAAATGCTCCCCCAAACTTATTTTTGGCTCACAAATTTGAGGACAAAAGTTATGATCAAGAGCCAAAAATATACCCCCCCTCAAACATGAGTTAGACAATATGAAGCATTTTAAGAGGGGGTGAGTCATTTGGTCAAAGTAAGGCTTTACAAAGACCAAAAGTTAACACCAACCATTCAAAGATTTTATCAGTATATCGTATAGGTTGGTGGAAGAATGTGTTGTATCGACTCAAGAAAAAGTGGGGAAGGCATAAGAGGTGGTCTGGAAAGGGATTGAAATTAGAGAAAAGAAAGAATGAGGATGAATGTGAATGATTAGAAAGAAAGAATGGTGACGGTTCAACCTCTAGAGGTGGAGATTGATCAATCACAAAATCCGTATTATTTAAAAATTCAAGTTCGTCAGCAAAAAGTTCTTCAAAACTTTTATCAATAGTGTGATTGAATATTTTGCTGTCAAAGAGTTTTATGCCAGAATTTATTCTACTTGATTCATAAAAAATCACTGAGGTAGAGGACTCAAAAAACTCATCTACCTCTTTTTCAAAAATATCCAAATCAAGTTGAATTTCTGGTATTATTGAACTTGAATTAACAGATTGTGATTTATCAAAACTCACTGAAACTATAGGAACAGAAGAAGAACCGGAGAAAGTAGAAGGTGAAATGGGTAAACAAATTGGTATGTCGAGTGTTGCTGAACCAGATGTGGAAGATGGAGGTTGAATTTCGGTCTGATCTTCGGGTATACCATTATCATCAACTTCAAGACATATTTGGGATTCGGGAAGAATTAAAGGCTCAAGATGATGACCATAAGGAAGTGAAAGGATTTGATGAATTGGTGGGCCAAAATCATCCAAAATTTCGGGTTCATCAATCAAAATATCCCCAACGTTAATCACCTCATTCAAGTGAAGGTTAAAATTCTCAAACTCCTCATCAAAAGTATGGTTTTCAATCAGTTTTGGTTCAAGAGTGGAGGTGTAGAGATCACAAGGGTTGGGTATGGTTTCACTTGAAAGGGACCCTTCACAGTTGGGTAAATCAAACACTACAAAGTCACACAACTTATCAGTCATTCTATTTGGTGTACTTGATGAATCTATGAAACTGGAGTTGTGGATTTCAGTTTGGAGGTACAGTTCTGTCTTTCTACCCAAATTCTTCATAATTTGGTTCGACATTTCCATAAATTTTTCTAATGTCTGCTCCAGACTAGTCTTGGGCTGATAAGGGGTTTCAGTATAAGATTGAAATTCCTGTGGATAATTAAAACTCCCAAATGACTGATTAGAAGAACTGTCTAGAGTAGGTGGAAAAGTCGGATTGGATTGATAGGAATAGAATGGTTGCGGAACTTGGGTAGGAGTAGGATCAATATTATGATAAGAAGAATATTGATATGGGTTGGTTGGTTGGCTATTTTCAACAGACATCTTATATGCCACAAACCGCATATCAAACTCTTCTCCGGACAGTTGATATTGGTCCGGGTTGAAACTTTGGCCTCTAGACCTAGCTATGTGCTCAGCAATGGACATTCGTCTAGGGGCTTCCTCACTCTGGGTATGAACTGAAACAGGTGTAGGATTAGGATACGGTTGATAAGACCTAGACTGAGGTGGACAACTGTTTCTTCCTGCTTGTTCTATATGTTCTCTTAAGGACATGGAAGAGCCGGACGGTATACCGAAGGGATTTCGAAAACAAGAGATATCTGGTTGTGGACAGCAAAGCTCGGCAAGTGTTCTTCTGTTTAGGTCACCCATTATAAGAAGAGAAGAAGGGGGAAGGGGTAAAAAGGAAAGAAAGTAATTGGTTTGTTTTGAAAAATGACGGATTTAGACAAATCACAAAAAAATGCACAACCCTAGAACTATGGTTACCTAGGTCCAGTCTCTAGACAGCTCCTAACTAAGGCTAGAAATAGGACCTCAAACCGCCTCTTCAAGGACAAGTACGGCCAGGTAAGTGGGAAGGAACCACCACTACAGTGGGCCTAATTAAAAACCACTAGCCTAGACACCGCAATGTCAGTTAGGATAAACGGCCGATGTCTATACTAGTCTTTTTCCTATTGAGCTCGACAGTCCTTAGAGTCTGGTCTAGATATTTTTTAAATTAATGAAGGGTTGATCTATATGCTCGGTTTGTGATTTGTGGGGCTTAGGAAGGGTGATGAAATCCCCACCTAATCTTGATTTGGTCTTTGCCCCTTAAAGATCCGTATTAAAATATGCAAAAACAAACCGAAAAACAAAACTTTGCAAAAAGATTTTTGAGCGGCGATATTTTGCAAAGAATCCTGCAGAAAATAGATTTTATTGGATTTTAGAGGAGAGAGAAGGGAGTTAGAATCTTACCATAGAAGTGTGAACCCTAGATCTCCTGTTTCCTCAAGTCCGTGACTCCAGATTTCCTCGCAAAAATTCACACAATAATCGTTAAATATACAATTTGCAGTTTTGTTTTAATAATGATATGACTCGTCTAAGAATTCAACACAAATAGTAAAAATAAAAAATTACGCACGTTTCCCCGGCAACGGCGCCATTTGATTGATACGAAATATCGTGTTTGTAGTTTAACCGCAATCAGAACGGTGTCGCGCGTAGCTAGACCGAGGTGAGTACGGGTCGTCCTCTGGGAAACGTGGAACCTTTTATTTTTACTTTAGATGTGTTGAGAAAGAGAGGAGGAATAAAGAATTTTGTGAAAAGTTTCTAGATCTACTTTAATGTAGAATATAGATCTAGATTATTTTAGAGATTTAAATAATATAATAATAGGGGCTTGTAGGGTTCGTTAGGATTTAGTAATTATGGAAGATTAATTAAAAGTTACCCTTTTTATCCATTAATAGATTTAGAACTAGAACGACGGTGATGCGTGTAGATTAGGGTTTCCGGAGGGAAAAGGAATCCCACTCTTAACCCTTATCTCGACACGGAACTCCGTTCATTATCTAGCCTTTAACAAAACAATCATTAATCTAATCTCTAATCGTGGTCGGAACTAGCAAAGAATTGCTAGCGCGCCCGATTAGGATGTTAATGATTCTTTTGATAAAGTTCCTAAACTTTATAGGACTTAAAAAGGGTTTAATTATTTTCATCGTCCATTAGCCTACCCTAATCCTACGAATCCTAACAAGCGGAGAATTACTCGCGCATGTTGGGAGAAAAAGAGATGGAGAGAGAATGCATAATTAAACTACGAAGAAATAGAATAAGAAAAAGAACTACCTTTATTAATCAACAAGATCAAGTACACTTTGATTCCTTAGAAAATGATTACAAAAACCTAGTTTGCTTCTCGATCTCTTCTAAGGAGGTAGATGAACCGTTGATGATCAGCCTGGATGCGTGAGCCGTCTTGGACTTCGTGATCTCTTCGGCTTGATAACTTTTTCCAAGAGGCCCTCGGTGCCTTTATATAGTGAAAACCCAGAATCTTATTGTTGAGAACTTTGTAAAATTCAGCAGAGAATAATTCCCTAAAATCTTGCACTCCAATTCCATAAGATTGCGGTGGATCCGCGGCCCTAGGGTGGGTTTGGCCGCGGATCCGCGCTCAAGGGACAAGATCAATTGATTATTTTTCTTGTGCTTTCATCTGGTGACATTTGGCAATCCTAGGCATCTTCATATTTCAGAAATATTCTCTCGGTTGCTTCCAGACTTGGTCTCCAAGTTTGCTTCTTAATTTGGCAAGTTTTCTTCAACAAATTGATTTGTTTGTTAAATCCTTCATAACAACTTGGAAATATTCTACACAACAACTCAAATAAGATTTTAGTAGACTTTGTTCTACTAGGATTAGATCAATAAATTTATTTGCATACACTTTCCTACCAAATGATAATTAAAATATATTAACACATGGAAAATGGTGCTTTTACACATAAACCCTCATATGTATAATATATTATAATAAAGTCCTTTTTTAATATAAAAATGGTAGGAAAAATATACTACAAATGTGCAGTTTTATCGACTGAACAGGAGGTTTTCCAACGCTTTCGCGAAGTTCCTTAATTTAAGAACCTCTTTTCTCTGGGGGCGTAGCCCCGCTAACACATTTCTAGACACCTACTAGGTTTATAGCATTGATCGTTAAGTGAGAACTTTCCCGAGGAGTAGCATATACTCACAGTAGGATCGGGATCCAAATATCATCGCGTGATAAAACCGAAGGAATCCTACCAGAATCATCACACTCCAAATGGTATGCAGCGCTAGCAAGTTTCAGTACTTATGAAACTCCCGATGTGGATTTTTGCCCCATGCTCTTATGACCTTGACTTTGGCCAAAATATCATAAGTCACATGTCAAGTTCTACCCGTCATTCTCCTGGTTAATTTGGACCCACCCATACCTACCCTTGACTTTGGCCAAAATGGCAGCACGACTGTCCCAAACCAACGCATCTATCTATACTGCACATGAATACCCAATAGCTACCAATCACCATGCCTTGACTTTGGCCAAAATACATAGCTTGAATACTTTTTGACCATTCATGTGGAATGACGGAGGGCTACGAATGGTTTTGGCGAAACCGTGAACGTAGTGAACTTGATATAATCGATGGAACGAGATAGCTTTTAAAAGGAGTGGTTCAAGCTCCGCGTTTAAAAGTTTAGTTTTGAAAAGAACCGAGTGGTTTTCAAAGTGTTCCAATCGACTTTTACTTGGTTTATTTTCTTGCATTAGTTCTTTTAATGCGTCCCATCATTTAATCCTACCATTGCAGAAAACAACCAAAATATGACGTACGCTTATGCCATTCGCATTCGCCACGGGGCCCCGTCATCACCCGTTAGGTTACTTAACTAATGACAGAGCGGGGGCTGGGCTAGCGCGGCTGTAAAACATAAGCAACGCCTAAATAGTTATAATATATAAATATATAGCAATGATAGACATTACAGATCACTGATGAATACATTGGATATACTAGGAATCCGCAATCCGTTCGAGTCTGCAACGAAAAACGGATTACACGGTCGCGATGAATAGCCAATACCCCACCGAAGACCCCTACGGGTGCGTTAAACTACCCGCCAAGTACCCGAAGCGAAGCAACCTCCCTCAACACCGTGAGTAGGCCACTCGGCACTTCGAGGTACCCGGTAGTTTGTGCACCCCCTCCATGGGTCTATCCTAGGAGCAAAAATAGTAAAAAGAATTATACAATGACGGCTACAACCCCGACCCGGTTGTGCGGCTATACAAATAATAATACATCAATTTACATATTACAATGAATGAAAGAAAAAGAAACACTCATCTTACATCCACCCCGGCTATTCACCCGCGACAATCCAACGCATTCATATACACATACCATCATCAAACACAGATCACAGATATGTATAACCCCCACTAATCGACTTATAGCGATTAGCAGACGTTCAATACATATAAACATCACAGATATAACCCATTAGTCAAAATGTAGTGAAGTTCGATCAAAAATACGGATTTATAGGCCCCCAAAAACAAATTTCTTTTCTGGAAAACCTGGGCACAAATAAACCATCTTAAAAATCCCAAAACCAAGCCAGAAGAACACTGCACCAAACTCGACCCAGAACCGAGTCAAAACGGCCGCGGTTCCGCGGCAATAGGCATGCTTTTGCCGTCGAACCACCGCGCTTTGAGCGATTCACTGGATCGTTTTTGGTGGCTTTCTTCACAAAACCCTGAGATGATTTTTGACGTAAGATTTATTTTATTTTGAGCAGAAAAAATTTCAACAGAAACTTAGGGTTTTGATGTTTTGGTTTTTCGATTTTTCCGATCAAACTTCCATACACTTTTACTACCTAGCTAGTTTATGTTTAGTTAGGCTCTGATACCACTGTAAGTCCACGTTGCCCATCCCGGTGCTTGCGGGGAGGCGGAAAACGGAATAAAAATCGGATTTTTACTACTCTAGGCAACATGGACTAGACAAAGGAGGATCTTTGCTAAACAAAAACTAGCTAAAGCTAACTAGAAACTAGCTAAAGGGTAGAATGGTTATACCTAGGGCTTTATGTCCTTCTCTCCTTGCTCCTTGGAGTAGTAGAAAGGGATCACCTTTGTCGTCTTCTCACGTCGAAGAAGGATCCATCCGAGAGCCTCAACCTTTGGCTTCAACTTTAAGCTAGAAGTAACTAGGGTGCTAGAAGTGCTAATCCTAGAACCCTAGATGAGAGTAGAGATTACTATAGAATGGTTTTTCTCAAGCTCAAGTGTTTCTCAACACATGAGAGGGGAGAGCTTGAGGAAGAGGAAGAGCAAGAGAGAGAAAGTATATGATAGAATGAGAGAATTATGAAGCATTCTCACATATATGTGTGAATTATTGTAAATTGAAAATTAGTGAGATAATTGTCATGGCTTAATCAAGACATGACCATTATCATTTCATTTTTAATGAAAATTGCAAGGATCAAAGAGCATCTTCCAAATGAAATGATGATGGTCAAAGTGTCAACCTAGGTCAACAAGTCAAGAATGTCAAATGGTCAACAACCATAACCATGCACAATTATATTAAACTAATATCAATTAACCATAATACACACATAAGCATTAGGGTTAATAAAATGACAATGGTCATTAACCCTAATCAAAGTCCTCTCCCTCTGTCTCAATCAACTGTGCATACGCACCCGTATTCGTGATCCGAGGAACACGAACACAATGAGATAAAACCAATCCCAAATCATATACTAGGATCCGGCTTAAACCAAAGCCCGCTAGTATAAGCTGTCCGGACAGCAAACGTGCACAAGTGCACGGATGTGAACGAACCCTGTCGCAAAACCATGCGACCTCTACTCATTTTGCCTAAAGGTGAATAGCTCTCTGTGTGGGACTCTAAAGACTCGACACTACGCTGGCAGTGGGTTTAACCACAGACCGCAAGCGGCACTAGCTGTACGTAACGGTCCCCAGGTAGATGCCGATAAGAAGACTGACGAGGTGAACCCCATCTGAACTCCTACTGAGCCTGTATGTGACAGTCTCCGTACAGTCCGGTCTGTTCGTCTGATACATCGCATGGAGGGCCTAGGGGGCGGTGAACGTCAGTCCCCTAATAGCGGTACAAGTCGTGTCGGAGTGTAGCCCAGAACACCCTGAGATAGCACTGGAAACCTATCAGTATATCTCGCTTGCCCTGGCCAGGGACTACTTGTGTAATGGCTCTCCTGGACACAGCGCGATGTCAACTCCCAATACCAGGAGAGACGGATCCTGTCTAACCGTCACTGCCTCCAAGTGCTTCGGGACTGCACCCAAAAACTACCTGTTTGCACGACTCCTTTGAGTCGTGGTAGGGTAGTAATTAATATGCAGTGGGAACACACTCGAGGCGAAGTGACAGTGTCAAGTCAGCGGACTAAGCTGTACTCATGTCTCCTGAGAATTGATAACTGACGATAGGTATAATACCAACCAACAGTTTCCGACGAGTCCTGTCCAGTGTACTCGTAACCTAACGAGCACCCGCATACTATCTCAAGTACGACGTACTGATGGCTGTGGGACAGACCGTCTCCCACGCTGGGATGAGAAGCGCATACGCTAGTCTACTCCGGAGTATCGATGCCCTGTCTCGATAGTCCAACAACCAGGGACCTGTATAAGGATGTGCTTATGGATTGCCCAGCCCCCACGAGTGTGAGCGCCATCACAACGCTGGTAATCAAGCAAAGATCCTAAAGGCTGTACTAATATGTATATAAGCGACATGCTAAAAGAAACACATGCACATATTGAAGTAGAGACAAACCAAGTAGCATACTACCATTTCGAGCAAGATTGTATATACAACTGTGAATATCCCAAGCTTCCATCAAGTAATATACATACTAGTATGATACAGTAATGGCCTCTAGGGCATATACACTAACAAAAAATGCCTGTTCTTTGTGGTTTGTGGGCCACGGAGAAGGGTGATGAAATCCCTTACCGTATCTTGTCGGGGTTCTTTGCCTTTAATTCCATATTAAATTTATGCAATGCACAATTCAATGGAAAAAAATTGTTCAAAACATCAAACAATCATTTTTTATGTTTAAGCGCGGCGCTGCAACAAATACGGGTTAGTTCCTTTAGCGCTTGGCAATGAACTTGCAAAGAATTCTGCAAAGATAGAATAGTGGACGCGTCGGATTTGAGAAGAAGGTGTTAGGAAATACGTACCGATGGATTTTTAGGTTAAGAAACCCCCGTTGAATTGAATCCGATTGGCTTGAAAAGTTCGCTTGCGCGGGTCAAACTACCCGGATCTTTGGCCATGTACTTCGCTATCACCTTAGCCTTGAATTGTAAGTCTACGGTAGCGCCCCGGCCGTTTTTCCGAGGCCAAAATGCGGAAACGAAAACTTTTTCAAACTAGAAACCGGCGCTATCGTATGCTTAATTCCCGTATCGAACCATTAACCTACTACTAGCAACTAGAGAAAGGGTTGGAAAACTATACCGATCGATCCGTGTCCTTCAGTCTTTGGCCACCATCCCAAGCTCCTCGCGGCATCTCCGGTCTCGATCTCCTCGTCGGAAAGGGCACCACATCATCGAGTCTTTTTATGGGCTTCCGCTTCATCCGAAGCAACTCGGGCACGAAGTGTGCTAGCCGACGTGTCCAAGGTGTTATAGAGAATGTTTGTGATCACTTTGTCTCTTGCATCCATTATATGGATGGAGGTTAGAGATGATGCCATTAATGGAGATTTTGAGCTAGAGGAGGAAGAAGAAGAAGAAGCTTTCTTTTTCTTTTGTGATATCATAAAAATGAGAGAGAGAGAGAGAGTGTTGTGTGTAAAATACAAGACCAAAACACTTTCATATGGCAGCCCCTCTCTCTTTCCTTCTCATTTCATCACTCAAATCCATCATATAATGTGACATGTGCACAATAAAAGAGACCATGAGTCACTAACCTTGCACATGCCATATTAAATGCACAAAATGATGATTTCTAGCTCATAATTTCCATATGCAAACATTAATCCAAATGTTTGCAACAATAAAAAGATACGACAACATCTAAAGTAAACTCGTGACGGATCACAAGGATACCCCTCACCTGTATATACATACCTGCATTCGCATTCTGACTGAATGCGAATGCGATGAGACTAAAGTAATCCAACAAATCTAATACTAGGATCCGGCTTAAACCAAAGCCCACTAGTATGATCCGCCCGATCATGATCCATGCACTACTGCACGTATATGATCGAACCCTGCCATATATCATACGGCCTCTACAACGTTTCGCCCAAAACTTGAGAAACAGTCTGTGGGGGACTCTAAAGACTCGTCAATACTTTGGTTATGGATTTAACCACTAGCACGTCAGAGGTACTAGCCGTACGTAACGGGCTACCAGGTATTGACCAAAAGAGAGGTCGATGAGCGAACTCATCCTGACACCCTACCGAGCCTGTTAGTGACAATATCCGTACAGTCCGGTCCGTTCGTCTATGAGCATCGCATGTCGGGCCTAGGGGGTTGGTAAAAGTCAGACCCCCAAAAGCGGTACAAGTCGTGTCGGAGTGTAGCCCAGAACACCCTGAGATACTACTGGAATACCTACCAGTAAATCTCCTGCCTTGGCCAAGGACTTCGTGTAATGGCTCTCCTAGACACAGCGCAATCTCACCCCCAATACCGGGAGAGACGAAACCCCTGCCGATCCGCTCACTGCCTCCATGTGGCTCGGGACTGTACCCAACTAAAACCTGTTTGCATGACTCCTTTGAGCCGTGGTAGGGTAGTAACCAAAGTACGGTGGGAACTCACACGAGACAAATGACGATCTCAGGTCGATGAACTAACCTGTACACATGTCACCAGGGAACTGCTATCAGACGTCAGGTATAATACCAACTAGCATGTTCCCGGCGAGTCCTGTCCGGTGTACTTATAACCCAATGAGCACCTGTATATATCTTAGGTGAACCAACTGACACCAATGGCTTGTGAGACTAAACACCGCCTCTCGTCGGGGTCTCGACTGTATACACTAGTCTAGTAATGGAGTATCGATGCCCAGTCTCGAAACTCCCACGACTAGGGACCATTTTAAGGATGTGCTTATAGACCCCAGCTCCTACGTATATGATCGCCATCATACTGCTGGTAGCCAAGCAAGAATCCTAAGGGCTCTATCAACGTGCAATAGTAATCTGTAGCATCACCTAAAGCTGTACATGATGATAAAGATAAACCATGCTAGCATACTATTCTCTATCAACGTGTAATAGCGAACTACAATGTCACCTAAAGCTTGTACACGATTATAAAGACAAACCAGATAGTATACAAACCTCTCGAGTAAGACTGTCCTACCGGTATAGGTCCTCCCTCAATCATTGCAATCACGTGCCTGTGATCCAATAATTGACTCTGAGGGATTATATCCAACAATCTCTCACTTGCACTCAAGGCTAATTATTGCGATGTCGCATACTTACAGCCCGTGTGATACCGAACACCCAACTCCTCTACTAATCAGTCTCACAAAGCCCGTTTGCGAAACTATTGCGTTCGAGGAATAGCCTCAGCTAGTGGATCCGCCATGATATTTCTTTCTCTGTCTCTCTTTATCTCAAGTTCGCAGAGAAAGCCATCTCCCGAAATGAGCAATACCTGTCTTAGAATATGTCTGGATATCTGATGGGACCTAGTTCATAAATGAACTCCAAATCCAAACTTCTTAGACTGTATCGTCAACTGAACTTAATCAGTATCCTGCGCCATGCCTCCTTCAGTATCCGTTTGGACCGCCTGTCCAAAATACTGCCCCTCGTCAGAGGGAAAACTATAACTCTGACAGTCATTCTATCATCCAGGTCACCTTGGAAGCCTGGAATGATAACCGTCTCCCGAAGGAGGCTGCCGTTATCATATCCCTAGAACATCCACTTATGTTCTAAAACTGCTTCCGAATGTTTCTCCAGGATTGGATTAATATTAACTTATTGCATCTAGTGCAAAAACAACATCTAGTGTGGTACTTGACATCTCATGATCAACTCAATTGCCTAAGCAAGTGATCCGCCAACCATGCACATTCCTCTCCCCTTTAGTCTGTAAGACATCTTTAGAGAGGGTGACTCCATCACCTGCAGGTACACTACCGTGCCAGGAGTCATCCATTCTAAATACCTTTAGAATGCTGTCTAAGTACCCAGATTGGGAAACTACCCAAATCTAGATCTAAAACTATAGATCTAGTAACCAGAATGTCTGATATTATATCTATATCCTATGTGGAGAAACCGCTGTGTGACAACCAAAGTACGACCGACCGTAGTATAGGAATTTCTCTTCCTACTATGTGTATGTCATCCAAATACCAGGACATCACACCCTACTACCTTCTTAACAGATCCATCCCCTATTCTGATGAAGTCAAACCTATGACTGTCACATCAGAAATAGATGATCTATCTCCGCTATATCTGCTTTAGTCCATAAATTGACATAAGCTACTTGTCCGCTATGCTTCCGCTGCTCCCACTGACTACGACAACCCTCTGGCAGAATAATATACACGTGCACTTCTAAAGCCAGTTCAGAACGACGCTATACTCATCCTCCTGCTGGGTCTCATAGTCTGGAACAACAGTAGTGTCAAGTCTGGATAAACAAGAACCTCCCTGTCACCGTCTTTGAGCATACCGAAGTACCTCTCAAGTGCCTGAGGTTACCCACCATATCTGCGGAGTGGCCAATGGAATGTCAAACCAGATTGAATCTTTAGGCTCTTATCAAATTTTCAGTAATCGTTTGCGGTTCTGGAATCACTTCCAGTTCTACCATACTCCCACTACTGTTTTCTGAAAAAATCCATTTTTATCAAAACTGTGGCGAGTCAAGAACAATATCATTATTGATCTTCCAGATGGTAGAAAGTCAACCCTCGTCATAGCCCGGGTCAACCCACAAACTGCCATTACAGAAACGTGCCTTGAGTTATCCAGAGTCTGGTTTTAAGCATAAGCCGGACAACTCCCCGTACCTTAACATCGTTAAGATATGAATCGTTCTATATCCAATATAGAAACAAAGACACTGATTTATTTGGAACCAAATTCAAATCATTCAGCTGTCTCCAGTGCATGTCAACTAAATGGAGAGAGGCCGATCAACATTACTCAACTTAGGAATGCTTCCAATTATGACTAACCTGAAAGAGAAGCAAGTTCTCTTAACTATTACTATCAACTGAATACCGAATACAAGTATCTACATTTTCGATCACCTTGAAGAATCCTGATACTTGCAACACCTGGTTCTCTACTTTATTCTTATACCTATAAAACTTAGATCTTGCATTTCTACGAAACACATATCTAAGAACTAGAGAAGTCACAAGTAAACAGAATATAGTACGAGTACCAACCCTCTGTCCTAATGGATACTGGACAACATACAATACTATGTATAAGTCCCCTGAGTCTAATAACTCATTCCCTGTATGTCGTAGGTTGAAAACTGTACTTATGGTTAAAAAGAATTACACCGCTGTTTAATGCTCCTTACCTAACCATCCACTGATATAGGTAAATGTCATCGACACAATTTCAAAAAGTTATATCTCACTTTATTAAAATAAACGTACAGATATATCAATTTGAAATTGGTGCATAACAACGGATATTCAAAACCAAATATTTTCCGTCCGGCAAACAACCCAGGCGATTTCCTCAAATATCACCAATTACAACGAATCCCGATATAATGAGGATGATCACCTAATTCCCAATAACTTACTCCCACTCATCATTTGTAAAACCATACAGATGTGAGAATCATGCCTGGTAAATACATACCCTGGAGCAAGGACTAATTGGGAAATCAGTTTTCTTTTAACAGTACACAGTGAAACTGAAACATGTAAATGTTTCAAAGGGGTATCCAGATATTCCTAGTAATGCCTCTTCCATTATCCAGATTCATGACTGTAACCGTATATTTCTTTGACATCTCTCCAAATCCCTTTATATGTCTTTAGTCATTACCTTCAGTACACCCCTTTAGGCCAAATGGTTTTCTTCCTTCCCTACCGTTCGGCACCAGCCTATGGTTTGGAAGAAGACTATCCAATAAGTATAATGGGTGTACTGTCCTAATCCTAGGAGCACTCGCAACCCGAGAGAAGGTAAAGATAAAAGACAACTGAATAAAACCCTATTCTTATTTCTCCTGAATCAGAATCCATCCCCGAACTGGAACAAGTTCCTTCGAGTTCGTATATAACCATACGATGGAGTATCCAAATAACTGTGGATCTTCGTAGTGATACGGAGTGTCCTGGAGAAATACAAAGGTGAAGTAGGAGTGGCGATGAAATACTTGGTTTGGTCGTGAATAGCAGTCGCAATTTACTTTGCCCTCTTATTAATCCTTTTATTTGTCTTTACTTAATACCTTCTGTACACCTTTTAGGCTAAATGGTTTTCTTCATTCCTTACCGTTCGGCACCAGCCTATGGTTTGGAAGAAGACTATCCAATAAGCGTAATAGGTGTACCGTCCTAATCCAAGGAGCACTCACAACCTGAGAGAAGGTAAAAAGAAAAGACAACTAAATAGTCCTATTCATTTTCTCCAGAACCGGAAACCATCCTCAAATAAGTTCCTTCGAGTTCGTATATAACCATACGATGGTTTTATCCAATGGAAGTGGATGTTCATAGTAATACGGGGTGTTCTGGAGAAAAGAGTAAAAGTAGGAGTGGAAATGAGGTATGCAACTCAGACAATCCAAAAGCCAGTGTTTTAAGAAGGTTCGGTCAACTTGGTCACTGAGTCATGGTCAAGGGTCGGGACATGGTCGCTGCCAAAGAGAGAGAGAAAAGAAACACTCTGCGTGCACTCTAATCTAGATCAGAATGGTTATCACTTTATCCAATCAGAAAACCTCCCACTGTAACCTCAAATTCTCCTCCAAACCTGAAAGAAGAATTAGTCGAGATCACCCGAGGAGTAAACTAATTCATCAGTAGGAATCGGAATCCAACTATCATCGCATGATAACGTGATGGAATCCACTCACGTTATCACACTCCAGAAGGTATGCGCATATCTGGCAAGTTTCAGTTTCTTTAGAAACTCCCGATATGATTTTTACCCCATGCTTGACGAAGGTCAACAAATTATAACTCACATGACAAGTTCTACCCGTCATTGTCCAGGTTAATTTGAACCCACCCGTACAAGCCCTTGACAAAGGTCAACAAGGCTGTACGACTGTCCCAAACCAACACATCTATCTATGCAACAGAAAGGTAACAAGAAGCTACCATTCACTATGCATTGACGAAGGTCAACAAACATAGCATGAATACTAAGTGCTACCCGTCTGAAATGACGGAGGGCTACGAATGGTTTTTGGCGAAAAACCTTTAACGTAATGAACTTGATATCGTTGAAGGAACCAGATAGCTTTTTATATAAAAATATAGTGGCGAAAACCTTTGCTAAATGTAAGTCTACGGTAGCACCCCGGCCGTCTACAGACGCCAAATGCGGAACAAAATCTTTTTAACTGGCGCTATCGTATACTTTAACCCGGATCTGCCATTATTGCTAAACTAACAAGCTGTAAAGAGTGTAGAAAGGTTATACCGAACGATTCGAGTCCTTCGTTCTTTAACCATCATCCCACGCTCCGTTGCGGCTGCTCCGATCTCGTCGATCTCCGATCTGCTCGTCCAGGTGGCACCACGTCAACGATTCTTTAAACGGGCTCCCGCCTCTGACTCGAGGCAACTCGGTCGTCAAGTTTGCTAAAAGAGACGACCAAGAATGATGTAGAGAATGAGTAGATGACTTTGTCTCGTTCCGTCCAAAGCTATGGACGAACGGTTAATGAAGTTGCCACTCGAATCGGGTGATGGAATGAAATGAGCTGTGAAATTCCATACACCCCAAAATCTATCATAATCTTTTTACCAAATGAAAACATCAAGTAAAGTGAGAGAGAGGAGGGGCCGGCCATATATATGAGGAGGGGGGTGATGGTAGGAGCAAGTGGTGACCATAAAAAGCTTCTCACAAAAATATCAAGAAGATAATATCTTAAGCTTAACAAGAAACAATAAAGCTTAAAGCATGAGTCATTATACGCCTCATCAAGTCATTAATGACTCCATTAATGCACTAATGACTCACCAAGCCAAGTCACCCTCTCTAGAACCTTCTAGAAGCATGACTCACTCTCATCCAAGAAAAGATAAATCCGTCTTTAACCGAATGTTAAAAGACGGCTGATAGAAAACTGGAAACTGGCAACTTCCAAAAGTGATCCTGAAATGACTTTCAGGATAACCCCGTAACTGTATAAATATACCCGCATTTGTATTACGACCGAATACAAATGCAACTGAGACAAAGATATTATATCTACTCAATATAATACTCGGATCCGGCTTAAACCAAAGCCGACCAGTATCATCTGCCCGAAAAATAACACGTGCGTAAACGCACGTGCATTTTCCGAACCCTGCCATAAAACCATACGGCCTCTACAACGTTTCGCCCGAACTTGGGAAACTGTCTGTGGGGAACTCTAATGACTCGTCAGTACCGTGGCAGTGGGTTTAACCACAAACCGTCAGCGGCACTAGCTATGCGTAACGGCTGCCCATGGACTGACCTCAAGGGAGGCTGATGAGCGAACTCATCCAGAAACCCTACCGAGCCTAACAGTGACAATGTATATACAGTCCGGTCCGTTCGTCTATGAGTATCGCATATCTTCCTAGGGGGTTAGTAACGTCAGACCCCCAATAGCAGTATAAGTCGTGTCGGAGTGTAGCCCAATAACACCCTGAGATACTACTGGAGTACCTACCAGTAAATCTCCTGCCACGGCCGTGGGCTTTGTGTAATGGCTCTCCTAAACACAGCACGATCTCGCCCCCAATACCGGGAGAGACGAATCCCCTGCCGATCCGCTCACGTGCCTCCATATGGCTCGGGACTGTACCCAAAAACTAACTGTTTACACGACTCCTTTGAGCCGTGGTAGGGTAGAAATCAAAGCACAGTGGAAACTCGCAAGAGATAAATGACGACCTCAGGTCGATGAACTAACCTGTACACATGTCACCAGGGAACTGCTATCTGACGATATGTATAATACCAACTAGCAGATTCCCGGCGAGTCCTGTCCGGTGTACTCATAACCCAATGAGCACCTGTATACATCTTAGGTGATCCAACTGACACCAGTGGCTTGTGAGACCGGCCACCGTCCCTCGTCGGGGTCTCGACTGTATACACTAGTCTACTCCGGAGTATCGATGCCCTGTCTCGAAACTCCCATGACTAGGGACCACAATTAAGGATATGCATATAAACTACCCAACTCTCACGTATATGATCGCCATCATACTGTTGGTAGTAAAGCAAGATCCTAAGGGCTCTATCAAAGTGTAACATGTAATCAGTCACCTGAACATGTACACGACTGATAAAGGCAAACCAGATAGCATACTATCATCTCGAGTAAGACTGTCCTACCGGTATAGATCCTCCGCAATCATTGCAATCATGTACTTGCGATCCAATAATTGACTCTGAGGGCACTATCTCCAACAATCTCCCACTTGCAATTAAGGCTAATTATTGCGATGTCGACTACTCACAGCCCGTGTGAAACCGAACATCCAACTCCTCTACTAATCAGTTTCACAAAGCCCGTTTGTAAAACTATTGTGTTCGAGAAATGGCCTTAGTGAGTGGATCCGCCCAGATGTTTCTTTCTATATCTCTCTTAATCTCAAGTTCGCGGAGAAAGCCATCTCCCGAATTGAGTAATACGTGTCTTAGAATATGTCTGGATATCTGATGGGACCTAGTTCATAAATGAACTCCAAATCCAAACTTCTTAGACTGTATCGATCACTGAACCTAATCAGTATCCGGCACCATGCCTCCCACAGTATCCTCTTGGACCACCTGTCCATAATGCTGTCCCTCGTCAGAGGGAAAACTGAAACTCTGACAATCACTCTGTCATCCATGTCACCTTTGAAGCCTGGAATGATAACCGTCTCCCGAAGGAGGCTGCCGTCATCAAATCCGTAGAACATGCACTTATGTTCTAAAACTGCTTCCTTATGTTTCTCCAGGATTGGATTAATACAAACTTATTGCATCTAGTGCAAAAACAACATCTGGTGTGGTACTTGACATCTCATGATTGACTCAGTTGCCTAAGCAAGTGATCTGCCAATCATGTCCATCCCTCTCCCCTTTAGTCTGTAAGACACCTTTAGAGAGGGTGACTCCATCACCTGCTGGTACACCACCATGCTAGGCGTCATCTATTCTAAAAACCATTAGAATACTGTCAAAGTACCCACATTAGGAAGCTACCCAAATCCAGATCTAAAACCATAGATCTAGAAACCAGAATGTCAAATATTATATCCATATCCTGTCTGGAGAAACAACTGTGTGACGACCACAGAACAACCGATCGTAGTATAGGAATTTTACTTCCTACTCTGTGTATGTCATCCAAATACCATGACATCACACCCTACTACCTTCTTAACAGATCCATCCCCTATTCTGATTGAAGTCAAACCCATGACTGTCACATCAAAATTAGATGATCTATCTCCGCTATATCTGCTCAAGTCTATAAATAGACATAAGCTACTTGCCCACTATCGTTCCGCTGCTCCCACTGACTACAACAACCCTCCTACCGGGTCTCATAGCCTGGAACAACAGTAGTGTCAAGTCTGGGTAGATAAGAACCTCCCTGTCACCGTCCTTGAGGCTACCGGAGTACCTTTCGGGTGTCTGAGGTTACCCACCATATCTGCAGAGTAGCTAATGGAATGTCAAACCTGATTGAATCTTTAGGTCCTATTAAATTTTCCGTAATCGTTTGCGGTTCTGGAATCATTTCCAGTTCTACCATACTCCCACTACTGTTTTCTGAAAAAATCCATTTTACTAAAACTGTGGCGAGTCAAGAACAATATCACTTATTGATCTTCCAAATGGTAGAATATCAACCCTCGTCATAGCCAGGGTCAACCCACAAACAGCCATTACAGAAACGTGCCCTGAGTTATCCAGAGTCTGGTTTTAAGCATAAGCTGGACAACTACCCGTACCTTAATATCTTTTAAGGTACGAACTATCCTATATCCAATATAGAAACTTTGGCACTTTATTTAATTGGAACCAGATTCAAATCATGCAGCTGTCTCCAGTGCATATCAACTTAATGGAAAGAGGCTAATCAGCATTACTCAACTTAGAAATCCATCCAATTATGAGTAACCTGAAAGAGAAACACGTTTCTCAAAATCATCACTATCATCTGAATACCAATCACAAGAATCTACATCTTCGATCTCTTTGAAGAATCCCGATACTTGTGATACCTGGTTCTCTACTTTATTCTTATACCCACAACTTCTCAAAACTTATACCTTGTATTTCTATGAAACACTTGTCTAAATACTAGAGAAGTTATAAATAAACAGAACATAATAGGAGGACCTACCCCTTTGTCCTGATGGACACTGGACAACATACAATACTCTGTATAAGTCCGCTGAGTTGAACAACTCAAAACCTGTGCGTCGTAGGTTGAAAACTGTACCCTGGCGATTTCCTCAAATATCACCAATTACAACGAATTCCGATATAATGAGGATAATTACCTAATTCCAAATAACTTACTCCCACTCATCATCTGTAAAACCATACAGATATGAGAATGAAACCTGGTAAATACATACCCTTGGAGTAAGTATCTAATCGGGAAAACAGTTTTCCTTTAACAATGCACTGAAATATGAAAATGTTTCGTAGGGGTATCTTGGTATTTATAGTAATGCCTCTTCCATAATCCAATTCATGACTTTAACCGTATATTTCTTTGCCACCTCTCCAAATCCCTTTATTTGTCTCTAGTCGTTACCTTCTGTACACCATCGTTAAGCTAAATGGTTTTCTTCCGTCCCTACCGTTCGGCACCAGCCTATGGTTTGGAAGAAGACTATCCAGTAAGCATAATAGGTGTACCCTCCTAAACCAAGGAGTACTCGTATCTTGAGAGAAGGTGATGATAAAAGACAATTGAATAATACCTTATTCCTTTAAAAGTGAAATAGGAGTGGCGATGAAGTACGCGGTTTTGGTCGTGAATGATATCAGTCGCAATTTACTTTGCCCTCTTTCTAATCCCTTTATTTCGTCTTTACATATTACCTTCTGTACACCCTACTTAGGCTAATTGGTTTTCTTCATTCCCTACCTTTCGGCACCTGCCTATGGTTTGAAATAAGACTATCCAATAAGCGTAATAGGTGTACTCTCCTAAACCAAGGAGCCCTCGCAACCTGAGAGAAGGTGATAATAAAAGACAACTGAATAAACCAATTCTATTTCTCCTGAACCTGGATCCATCCTCGAAGAAGTCCCTTCGAATTCGTATATAACCATACAATGGATCTATCCAATGGAAGTGGATATCCGTAGTAATACGGGTGTTCTGTGAAATACAAAGGGTAAAAGAAGGAGTGGCAATGACTTATGCAACATAGACAATCCAAAAGCCAGTATTTTAAGAAGGTACGGTCAACCTGGTCACTGAGTCATAGTCTAGGGTCGGTCAAAGGTCGCTGCCAAAGAGAGAAAGAAAAGAAACACTCTGCGTGCACTCTAACCTAGATCAGAATGGTTATCACTTTATCTAATCCGGAAACCTCCCACTGTCCTGTCAAATTCTCCTCCAAACCTGAAAGAAGAATTAATCGGGATTACCCGAAGAGTAAACCAACTCATCGGTGGGAATCGGGATCCAACTCTCATCGCATGATAACGTGATGGAATGCATCCACGTTACTCATACTCCAGAAGGTATGCGCATACTTGGCAAGTTTCAGTTTCTTTAGAAACTCCCGATAAGATTTTTGCCCCATGCTCTAATAACCTTGGCATTAGGTCAAAATGTCATAAGTCACATGCCAAGTTCTACCCGTCACTATCTTGTTAATTTGAACCCACCCGCACATGCCCTTGGCGTTAGGTCAAAATGGCAGAACGGCTGTCCCAAACCAACTCATCTATCTATGCAACAATTGAATACCCAGCAGCTACCAAACACTATGCCTTGGCGTTAGGTCAAAATACATAGCTTGAATACTACTGAATACCCAAAAGAAGTGACGGAGGGCTACGGCTGGTTTTTGGCGAAAAACCTTTAACGTAGTGAACTTGATATCACTGAAGGAACCTGATAGCTTTTTAAAATATAGTGGCGAAAACCTTTTGCTAAAGAGGTCACTCCCGATGAAGGGATCTCGGCTCTTTCCTCGTGGAATGAGGTGCAGGATATTCCACTGAATACCGCGGTGCAAAGCAACTTGTAATCGACTATAGTGAAGTTATTACCCTGACGCAAACTTCTGCCCAAGGGGTCAGTCCCGGTGAAGGGATATCAGCCCTTGCCCCGTCGAATGAGGTGCAGAATATTCCAACCGAATATCACTATGCAAAACAAAAGGAAACGTCTTTGTACTAACACTTTTTAAATTTGTTCCAACAACTGCCGAATATGTTTGCTTTACTTTGCATTGATCAGAATCAACGCGGTCCCATCAATCAATCACCCCAGAAAAGAACGAAAATAAAATGATTGTATATGCCATCCGCATTCGTCACTGGGTCCCGTCATCACCCGTTAGGTTACTTAACTAACGACAGAGCGGGGACTGGACTAGCGCGGGTGTAAAATATATACAACATCTAATAGTATATATACCAATATACAATAATCGCTCCAGGCGTGATAATATGCAACATTACAGAAAAGTAATAAGCATCACAGAACAATACTGATAATCTGGGATCCCCGGGCTTCACAGAGCCGCTGCTGAAACCCGACGTTTCTCTGTCGTGTGGATAGCCTGTGCAATGAAACCTAGACCCCTACGGGTGCGGCAAGTTACCCGCCAAAACCTGAAGCGAGGCAGCCCCCTACAGCAAAGTGAATGGACCACCCAGCACTTCACGGAATCCGGTAATCTTGGGCACCCCTCCTTGGGTCAACCTGTACCCTCTACGAGTGCGGCGAATATTCTGTCAATTCTAGAGTGAGGCCCCTCTGCCTCTCAAAGCCATGAGATGCGGACCCGTTGCCCTCCAGAACCCGGCTATCCGTGCACTCCGTCGCGGGGTAAAACCTAGTACAGAAATGGAAAAATAGTACAACAGGTACATCGACCGCAACCTGGTCGTGCCCCAAAATAATATTATACAACAGGCATTAACGGCAGTCTACATGTTGGACGCTCGCCCCGCAATATCAAATGTACAAATAAATCCAAACTGCACTATCATTGCACACTGCTATTCACCACGACAAATCCGCAACATCACAGCACAACACAGAACATCAACGCGAATGTCACGTTCGCAAACCCGTCTAAAAGAATTATAGCAATCAGACGCGGTTTACCGATCAAATGACATTCCCGGTCGGAGATATAATGTAAGTACTGTAAACTAACATGTTTAAATTTCGATCGACTAAATATCACGAAGTGGGCCCCAAGAACAACTGGTGAACAGTAACAAAATCTGGGCCCAAAAGATATATTCCAAAAACCCCAAATTCCAACAAAGAATACACAATGCAAATTTGGTGCACTGATTCAATAGAACGGCCGTGGATGCGCGGCCAAACCATGGGTTTGGCCGCGATTCCGCGGCCGTTTGGTGGAATCACGTGCTCAAATTTGGTCTGTGTGCATCTGAAACCCTGCACAACTTTCTGTGATATGTAGAATAATTTTAGGACATCATTTAAAATGGACAGAAATTGTGAAGTTTGAAAATTGTGTTTTTCGATATCCGGTTCGATCGATATTTTAAACGCGTTAGCACAAGTTAGTATAGCAAAATGGTGAGGCTCTGATACCACTGTAAGTCTACGGTAGCGCCCTGGCCGTCTACAGACGCCAAATGCGGAACAAAATCTTTTAACTGGTGCTATCGTATACTTTAACCCGGATCTGCCATTATTGCTAAACTAACAAGCTGTAAAGAGTGTAGAAAGGTTATACCGAACGATTCGAGTCCTTCGTTCTTTAACCATCATCCCATGCTCCGTTGCGGCTGCTCCGATCTCGTCGATCTCCGATCTGCTCATCCAGGTGGCACCACGTCAACGATTCTTTAAACGGGCTCCCGCCTCTGACTCGAGGCAACTCGGTCGTCAAGTTTGCTAAAAGAGACGACCAAGAATGATGTAGAGAATGAGTAGATGACTTTGTCTCGTTCCGTCCAAAGCTATGGACGAACGGTTAATGAAGTTGCCACTCGAATCGGGTGATGGAATGAAATGAGCTGTGAAATTCCATACACCCCAAAATCTATCATAATCTTTTTACCAAATGAAAACATCAAGTAAAGTGAGAGAGAGGAGGGGCCGGCCATATATATGAGGAGGGGGGTGATGGTAGGAGCAAGTGGTGACCATAAAAAGCTTCTCACAAAAATATCAAGAAGATAATATCTTAAGCTTAACAAGAAACAACAAAGCTTAAAGCATGAGTCATTATACACCTCATCAAGTCATTAATGACTTCATTAATGCACTAATGACTCACCAAGCCAAGTCACCCTCTCTAGAACCTTCTAGAAGCATGACCCACTCTCATCCAATAAAAAATAAATCCGTCTTTAACCGAATGTTAAAAGACGGCTGATAGAAAACTGGAAACTGGCAACTTCCAAAAGTGATCCTGAAACGACTTTCAGGATAACCCCGTAACTGTATAAATATACCCGCATTTGTATTACGACCGAATACAAATGCAACTGAGATAAAGATATTATGTCTACTCAATATAATACTCGGATCCGGCTTAAACCAAAGCCGACCAGTATCATCTGCCCGAAAAATAACACGTGCGTAAACGCACGTGCATTTTCCGAACCCTGCCATAAAACCATACGGCCTCTACAACGTTTCGCCCGAACTTGGGAAACTGTCTGTGGGGAACTCTAATGACTCGTCAGTACCCTGGCAGTGGGTTTAACCACAAACCGTCAGCGGCACTAGCTATGCGTAACGGCTGCCCATGGACTGACCTCAAGGGAGGCTGATGAGCGAACTCATCCAGAAACCCTACCGAGCCTAACAGTGACAATGTATATACAGTCCGGTCTGTTCATCTATGAGTATCGCATATCTGCCTAGGGGGTTAGTAACGTCAGACCCCCAATAGCAGTATAAGTCGTGTCGGAGTGTAGCCCAATAACACCCTGAGATACTACTGGAGTACCTACCAGTAAATCTCCTGCCACGGCCGTGGGCTTTGTGTAATGGCTCTCCTAGACACAGCACGATCTCGCCCCCAATACCGGGAGAGACGAATCCCCTGCCGATCCGCTCACGTGCCTCCATATGGCTCGGGACTGTACCCAAAAACTACCTGTTTGCACGACTCCTTTGAGCCGTGGTAGGATAGAAATCAAAGCACAGTGGAAACTCACACGAGACAAATGACGACCTCAGGTCGATGAACTAACCTGTACACATGTCACCAGGGAACTGCTATCTGACGATATGTATAATACCAACTAGCAGATTCCCGGCGAGTCCTGTCCGGTGTACTCATAACCCAATGAGCACCTGTATACATCTTAGGTGATCCAACTGACACCAGTGGCTTGTGAGACCGGCCACCGCCCCTCGTCGGGGTCTCGACTGTATACACTAGTCTACTCCGGAGTATCGATGCCCTGTCTCGAAACTCCCATGACTAGGGACCATAATTAAGGATATGCATATAAACTACCCAACTCTCACGTATATGATCGCCATCATACTGTTGGTAGTAAAGCAAGATCCTAAGGGCTCTATCAAAGTGTAACATGTAATCAGTCACCTGAATATGTACACGACTGATAAAGGCAAACCAGATAGCATACTATCATCTCGAGTAAGACTGTCCTACCGGTATATATCCTCCGCAATCATTGCAATCACGTACTTGCGATCCAATAATTGACTCTGAGGGCACTATCTCCAACACTAAAGAGGTCATTCCCGGTGAAGGGATCTCGGCCTTTTTCCCGTAGAATGAGGTGCAGGATATTCCAACTGAATACCACGATGCAAAGTAAAAAGGCAATCGGTTATAGTGAAGTTATTACCCTGATGCAAACTTCTGTCCAAGGGGTCACTCCCGGTGAAGGGATCTCGGCCCTTGCCTCGTCGACCGAGGTGCAGGATATTCCAACTAAATACCACTGTGCAAAACAAAAGAGAACGTCCTTGCAATAACAGCTTTTTGAAAAATGTTCCAACAACATCAGAATAGGTTTGTTTAGCTTGCATTGATCTGAATCAATGCAGTCCCATCAATTGATTACACCACAAAAGAACGAAAATATGATGTACGTATATGCCATCCGCATTCGCCACTGGGTCCCGTCATCACCCGTTAGGTTACTTAATTAACGACAGAGCGGGGACTGGACTAGCGCGGGTGTAAAACATATACAACATCTACTGGTATATATATCAATATATAATATTCGCTCATGGCGTGATAAAATGCAACATCACAGAAATGTAATAAGCATCACAGAACAATACAGATAATCTGGGATCCCCGGGTTTCATAGAGCCGCTACTGAAACCCGACGTTCCCCTGGTCATGTGGATTGCTTGTGCAATGAAATCCTAGACCCCTACGGGCGCGTCAAGTTACCCGCCAAAACCTGAAGCGAGGCAGCCCCCTTCAACAACGTGAATGGACCACCCAGCACTTCACGGAATCCGGTAACTCGAGCACCCTTCCTTGGGTCAACCTGTACCCCCTACGAGTGCGGTGAATAGCCCGCCAATTCTAGAGTAAAGCCCCCTCCGTCTCAAATCCATGAGATGCGGGCCCGTTGCCCTCTAGAACCCGACCATCCGTGCACCCCACCGCGGTGTAATCCTAGTACAGAAAGTAAAATATATACAACGGGTACATCGACCTCAGCCCGGTCGTGCCCCAAAAGAATAATATACAAATAGGCAGTGACGGCAGTCCACATGTCGGACGCTCGCCCCGCAATATCAAATGTACAAATAATACCAAACAGTACTACCATTGCATCCAGGCTATCCACCACGACAAATCCGCAACATCACAGCACAACACAGAACATCAACGTGAATGTCACGTTCGCAAATCCGTCTGAAAGGGCTATTGCAATTAGACAGGATTTACCGATCAAATGACATTCACGGTCGCAGGTATAATGTAAATACTGTGAACTAAAATATTTAAATTTTCGATCGACAAAATTTTCCGAAGTGGGCCCCAAGTACAATTCCAGCACTCAAAATAATCTGGGCCAAAACTATATATCACAAAAATCATATTTCCATGAAATAAAGCCCCATAAAAAATTTAGGTTACTGTAGCCCAAAAAGGGCCGCGGAAGGGCCGCCAAATACGACATTTAGCGGCTGTTCCGCGGCGGAATTTTGGAGTTAGGTCACCAAACTTTTTCTATAGCTTTATTTATGCCTGAATGTATTTTTAAGATGCCTAAAATATTTTTTTGACCAACTTTGAAAATCGACAGCAAGCACACTGAAATGAAAATACGATTCGGAAATTTCGATCGATCGATATTTTAAACGCGTTAGAAAAAGCTAGTAAAGGTTAATGGCGTGTCTCTGATACCATGTAAACGAAAACTTTTTCAAACTAGAAACCGGCGCTATCGTATGCTTAAATCCCGGATCGAACCATTAACCTACTACTAGCAAATAGATAAAGGGTTGGAAAGCTATACCGATCGATCCGTGTCCTTCGGTCTTTGGCCACCATCCCAAGCTCCTCGCGGCATCTCTGGTCTCGATTTCCTCTTCGGAAAGGGCACCACATCATCGAGTCTTTTTACGGGCTCCCGCTTCATCCGAAGCAACTCGGGCACGAAGTGTGCTAGCCGACATGTCCAAGGTGTTGTAGAGAATGTTTGTAATCACTTTGTCTCTTGCATCCATTGTATGGATGGAGGTTAGAGATGATGCTATTAACGAAGATTTTGAGCTAGAGGAGGAAGAAGAAGAAGCTTTCTTTTTCTTTTGTGATATCATAAAAATGAGAGAGAGTGAGAGTGTTGTGTGTAAAATACAAGACCAAAACACTTTCATATGGCAGCCCCTCTCTCTCCTTCTCATTTCATCACTCAAATCCATCATATAATGTGACATGTGCACAATAAAAGAGACCATGAGTCACTAACCTTTCACATGCCATATTAAATGCACAAAATGATGATTTCTAACTCATAATTTCCATATGCAAACATTAATCCAAATGTTTGCAACAATAAAAAGATACGGCA
Organism: Agapanthus africanus; assembly: GCA_030015575.1. Lineage (NCBI taxonomy): Eukaryota > Viridiplantae > Streptophyta > Magnoliopsida > Asparagales > Amaryllidaceae > Agapanthus > Agapanthus africanus. The sequence goes on from JASDDO010000022.1 coordinate 617,927,258, forward strand.
ACATCTAAAGTAAACTCGTGACGGATCACAAGGATACCCCTCACCTGTATATACATACCTGCATCCGCATTCCGACTGAATGCGAATGCGATGAGACTAAAGTAATCCAACAAATCTAATACTAGGATCTGGCTTAAACCAAAGCCCACTAGTATGATCCGCCCGATCATGATCCGTGCACTACTGCACGTATATGATCGGACCCTGCCATATATCATACGGCCTCTACAACGTTTCGTCCGAAACTTGAGAAACAGTCTGTGGGGGACTCTAAAGACTCGTCAATACTTTGGCTGTGGATTTAACCACTAGCACGTCAGAGGTACTAGCCGTACGTAACGGGCTACCACGTATTGACCAAAAGGGAGGTCGATGAGCGAACTCATCCTGACACCCTACTGAGCCTGTCAGTGACAATATCCGTACAGTCCGGTCCGTTCGTCTATGAGCATCGCATGTCGGGCCTAGGGGTTGGTAAAAGTCAGACCCCCAAAAGCGGTACAAATCGTGTCGGAGTGTAGCCCAGAACACCCTGAGATACTACTGGAATACCTACCAGTAAATCTCCTGTCTTGGCCAAGGACTTCATGTAATGTCTCTCCTAGACACAGTGCAATCTCACCCCCAATACCAGGAGAGACGAAACCCCTGCCGATCCGCTCACTGCCTCCATGTGGCTCGGGACTGTACCCAACTAAAACCTGTTTGCACGACTCCTTTGAGCCGTGGTAGGGTAGTAACCAAAGCACGGTAGGAACTCACACGAGACAAATGACGATCTCAGGTCGATGAACTAACCTGTACACATGTCACCAGGGAATTGCTATCTGACGTCAGGTATAATACCAACTAGCATGTTCCCGGCGAGTCCTGTCCGGTGTACTCATAACCCAATGAGCACCTGTATACATCTTAGGTGAACCAACTGACTCCAATGGCTTGTGAGACCAGCCACCGCCCATCGTCGGGGTCTCGACTGTATACACTAGTCTAGTAATGGAGTATCGATACCCAGTCTCGAAACTCCCACGACTAGAGACCACTTTAAGGATGTGCTTATAGACCCCAGCTCCCACGTATATGATCGCCATCATACTGTTGGTAGCCAAGAAAGAATCCTAAGGGCTCTATCAACGTGCAATAGTAATCTGTAGCATCACCTAAAACTGTACACGATGATAAAGATAAACCATGCTAGCATACTATTCTCTATCAACGTGTAATAGTAAACTACAATGTCACCTAAAGCATGTACACGATGATAAAGACAAACCAGATAGTATACAAACCTCTCGAGTAAGACTGTCCTACCAGTATAGGTCCTCCCTCAATCATTGTAATCACGTGCCTGTGATCCAATAATTGACTCTGAGGGCACTATATCCAACATGAATGTACAGTTTGCTCTGCACGATCACAATTCGCAATTCCTTAGAATCTGAACAGGTCGAAAAACTGGATATTTTAGTGCGAAAAACGATATATGTGTCAAACTCCTGCACACTAAATATTATAAAAATCAAACAATAAAATTGAGATAATAATTGAACAAAGGAGCAGAGGAGCAAATTTTGGAGGCAAAGGAGGAGAATTGGCCGGCGGCGCAGGTAATTTGAGGGGTTTCGCTGGTCGGTTTTTTAAATCGGGGCACCAATTTTCTTCTGTAATCTTATTGTTCTACTAGTGTCTCAATTTAATAGTTTAACTTTTTTAATTAGTCTCAGAGTGTCAGCATGTCACATTTCCATGGAGCAACACGTCAGAAAAAAAAACGGTAAAAAGTTAAATTTTTGTTTTGGTTTTCTAAAATTATATATAGAGATAACTCAAAATAGTTTCGTGATGTTGCCACTCCCGGGCAACGGCGCCAAAAACTTGTTGGAAACTCACGGTGTCGTGCTTTTTGAAAATGATTTTGTCAATATAGGATATGTTGGTTTCTTGAAGAAATAGTGCACGGCGTGAGTCTTGAGTTATAAAAATACCGCAAGTGCACGGTGCGATGATGCAAACCGGCAAGTACAGGTCGATCCACAGGGAGTGGATATCACGACGTTCTTTTGAGTTAGAAAACAATGGGTTGGAGTTGGAATTGTCACGTTTTTACAAAATGAAATAAAGAAAGGATAAAGTGATGTTTAGGGAAAACTTAGGCTAAGGTTTGGTAAATTGAAATACGGCGTTATCCCCAACTCTCAATCCTGATTCAAAGTCCATTTCTAGTTTCTAATTGACTTAAGAAAGCATGCCGCATCTATCTCGATAACAAGTGTCGGTTTAGGATACGATATCACAAATAGGTTGAAAAGAAACTAAAAATTTAAGGTTTAGGATGAAATGAGTATGAAATGAGCTAAGTGAGGTTAGCAAGCATAGAACATACGCTTGTATAGCTATATATTCTATCTAGCTAGTTTACTACACTTAGCTAAATTTCATATTCCTTTCAACTTCAATTCTTAATATAACAACAATAAAATGTAAAGAAAGAATAGGATATATTTTAAAGCTTGATTTGCAACCATTTAAAACAATATATCCTATCAAGCAAAACATAATAACATTACATATATTAAGAAAAGAAGTGCAAAATGTAAGAATCAAGAAGGAGGGGTTGGATGGCAAGCCATTCAACAACCTACCTCACCATAGCCTAAGTACAAAACTACTCACACATAATGAAATGGGATCACAACTTAATAAATATAAAAGCAAATGAAAATAGAGAAAAGACGCAAGAAACAACTTGAAATAAATGAAGCTTTGATTGCAATGGTTTCCAAGTACAAGGAAAATGAGTTCAAATACCAAAATCTAATCTTGCAAGTTCAAAAAGAGAAGTTGCAAGACCAGAGAAAGGCAAAGAACTCAAACTAATAGCTACAAAATCAAACTAGTTACAATGTATACAAAGTTTCTCTCCAAAAGCATATCCTAGCTTGCTCACTGATCTGGTATTTATAGGCTCAAAATAAAAATAAACAAATAATAAAATCAGGATGATGAGACAACATTGAGTGACCAGATGAAATATAGGGTGATTTGGCCTTTGGTAGGGCCGGTGGCGCCGGCCACTTTGATGATGTCGCCGGCCACGCGTAGGTTGTTGGGTCTCGAGTTTGCTTGGTGATCTTGAGTGCTTTCCATAATCCCACTGGTATTGTTTGATTTCTTTATATCATCTTGGGTTATACTCAGTAGTTTTGGAGGGAAAACTAACTCCAAATCATATCACATCTTTTCATTTCACTCATTACTCATGTCCACTTGTGCTCTCCACTTGTACCAGGCAGCCCCACCTAGATCCATGTATCAAAAAGGTGTTCACACTTGTATTGTGTTGGACCATTTTGCTTGATAAAATGTGTATACATGCATGTTGCAAAGAAACTCTTTAGATATTGATCGGCTTTCTGTTCGGGATGCATTGTCGGCTCACAAATGTCGTATCCATGAATTTGATTGTGTTTCCAGTGTTTTGTCACGAATACCTGCAATCTGTATTTATTGAGCAGACACGGGTTAATAGTACCGATATATCACAAAATTGATAACGAATGAGCGGTATAAAAGTGCAGTTATTCGTGATGAACAAATACCCCCAAACTTATCTTTTGCTCGTCCCGAGCAAAACAAAATCCTAACCTCACTTTCACAGGGAACGCGATTGCACTGAGCTCGTGCAACAAGTCGTTAAACCTTTAGGCGTCCCTAGTAGGAGAATTGTTGTCTCCTGAGGGTTTTCAGCGGATTGCACCCATAAAATCCCATCAAGTTAGTTTCGTGAGAGAACAGTTGATTCTAATCTTAAAGTTAGGTATCAAAGCTAGAAGTTCTATTACCCTAGTCAGAAACGTCCAACCCTTATTTTTCACTCCTCGCATCTTATTTAACATAAGCTCATACACGTCTTTACGTGGTTGTGCGAATAGTGTCGTTAAGTTTTTAAGAACTTCGATTAGGGTCATCATGTCATAAATACGGACCAGGACCAACTTCTCAAGGATCACACGAGTTTGAAAAGACTTAAGTTTTTCTTATGTTTCGTTCTTCAGTTAAGTTTCAAGTCAGAATTTCTATCATTTTTAACAGAGAACTAAGTCTTATTCTTCACTCCTACCCTTCACCTGTTTTTGTTCATACACACTTTTCATGATCGCGCAAAACGTTTTATAATTTAAACATTCATATTTCCGCTAAGAAAATGTTATAATAGAAAACTCGTCTCCACCAAGATTGTTCTCCCACAAAGAATTGTGAGGACTTTTAACTTGGAGAGAACACTTGCTTAGGTTGTTTTATTTAGCGATTGGAGACATAGCGAGCTTTGGATCAATGACTCCCAAACCAGATGGTTTCAGGATATTAGGTGTGGAGACACCCCTAAGACTTAATTGCCCAAGTTACCAAGGCCACAAAACAAAAGACTCATTTTGTTGCGTTTAAAATATTCTGAAAGCAGTGAGAAAGGAGATATTGCCAATTGTTCTTTTTAATCCCAAAGACGTGTTTATGTGGATAAGGTGTGTAATCACTCAAGGTTCCAGATGGGTTATTTTTTAGACTTTTAGCTTCTATTAAAACTTCAATAATATCCTTCATATCCACTTCACTTTACGAACTATTCTTGATATTACTTAATTCAGAACAAACCTGTTTGATCCTAAAGTCGCTTATCAAGTTTCAAAAGTTTAAAGACATATCAGACCTTTCATCTAATTTTCAAAAACTCATGACACGTGTAAAGTGATATAAAAGACGTATATTAGCTACGGTTAAACTCAAAGGAGGGTTATCTTTCGGGTTTACAATCTCTCGAAAAGGATTTAGGTGCTTATATTTTATCAACCGAACCGTTAGACTTCGAGTCTAAGTTCTCTCACTAGCTAACATGATGACAAAGTATTTATGTTTTTTGAAAAATTTTCAAGTTTTTATGGGTTTTTTTGTATACAAATGCAGAATATACAAATGAATGCAGAAGATAGAAATGCCATACCCCAAACTTAAACTTGACAGTGCCTTCACTGTCATGCTATATAATGAGAGTCAAAATTGTTGAGGGGTCAAAAATAAATACACAAAGTCTCAAAAGAGGCAAAAAATTTTATATACAAGATGTGAGGATGTGATTTAATCATTATATATTGGCTCATGTAAAAACATGAGCGCCCCCGTTTCCGCAGGCAATTCTAAGAATGGCTTGAGACATTGGCCATTGACTTTTAAGGTGTTGCCAGAGTGCTGATCTTCAATGTTGACTGCACCATGCGGAAAAATGGTGCGCACAAGAAACGGGCCCGTCCAACGTGACTTCAATTTCCCAGAAAACAGATGAAGTCTGGAGTCGTAAAGCAGAACCTTTTGGCCTTCAGTAAATGTCTTTTGGAGAATCTCCTCATCGTGAAAAACTTTCATTTTTTCCTTGTACAGCTTGGCGTTCTCATACGCGTCATTGCGTATCTCGTCGAGCTCGTTTAATTGAAGTTTTCGTGCCTCACCGGCCTTCTCTAGGTCGACATTAAGCTGTTTAATTGCCCAGAATGCACAGTGTTCCAATTCAACAGGCAGATGACACACTTTTCCGAAGATGAGTCGGTATGGAGACATACCTAGATTTGTTTTGAAGGCGGTGCGAAATGCCCAAAGTGCGTCATTTAACTTCAACGACCAATCCTTGCGGTTTTGGCTGACAGTCTTTTCCAGAATCTGTTTAATCTGTCTATTGGAAACTTCAACCTGACCGCAAGTTTGAGGACGGTAGGGCGTTGACAATTTGTGGCTAATGGAGTATTTCTTCATCAGTGATTCAAAAGATCGGTTGCAAAAATGCATTCCATTATCACTGATGATTGTGCGAGGTGTACCGAACCGAGAAAAGATGTTCTCTTTTAAGAATTTTACGACAACCTTGTTATCGTTGGTTCGACATGGGATAGCCTCCACCCATTTGGACACATACTCCACAGCCAACAAAATATTCAAATTCCCGAAAGAGTTTAGGAATGGCCCCATGAAATCGATACCCCAGACGTCAAAGTCCTCAACAATCAGAATAGAATTTAGAGGCATCTAATTTCGTTTTCCAATCTTTCCCATGTGTTGACATCGGCTACAAGTTTTGCAATATTCGAAAGCATCCTTGAAAAGCGTCGGCCAGTAGAAGCCGCTTTGCAAAACTTTTTCAGCCGTCTTTCTGGGTCCAAAATGGCCCTCACAAGCTTGATCATGACAGAAAGATAGAACACTTCTCGTTTCAGAGTTGGAGACGCACCTTCTGATGATCTGACCAGGACAATACTTGAACAGGTGAGAATCCAACGTATCAATCTGGTTTTGGCATCCTTTTTTGCAAAGAGGTGCCTAAGTGCAGAATGATCAGTGTAAATCGTGACGTGGGTCCCGATCAAGTAAGGACGGAATTTTTCAAGTGCGTACACAACAGCTAAGAATTCCTTTTCAGTGGTGGTGTAATTCAGCTGTGCGTTATTCAACATTCTGCTCGCGTAGTCGATAACGTGCGGCTTCTTTTTAAATCGATGTCCGAAGACAGCACATATCGCAAAGTCGAAAGCATCTGACAGTTTATAGAGAAGGCAGAGTTCTAGTTCCTAGTTTTACTTACTTTTCTTTCAGTTCATATGCCACTGTTTAGGCACCGCTTTCTTTCATTGTACTTTACTTTTTAGTTGTATGTAAAGAATGGTTATCAATAAAAAGTTGTTGTTTATTTATATCTATTTTCATTTCTTGTGCTTTTACTTATATTGCTTATTTACGCTTAACGTGTTTACTTTTGAGTAAATACATCGAGGCCTCGTCACGTCTCCTTCCCCGTACACTGGGAAGCGGGACGTGACACCCAGGTATTGAACGAATAGAAGATCAACAAGCAAGCTTGTCCAAACTCCCGTAAAGCCTATAAGCAACACTTACCGTACATTCCGGTCTCTTCATCTGATATGTCGCATACCGAGTTTATGGGTGGAATCGTCAGACCCCAGTAACTTGATAAGTCATGCCGATGTGTGGCCTATAACCGTTCGAGAAACTACTGATAACACTTACCAATAAATCTCATCATCTTTGGCCAGGGACTTGCCGTTATAGCCAATCGAGCATAGTGCAACATCAACTCCCAATATTGGGAGAGTCGAAACCCCTACTATCGCTCACTGCTTTCATGTGACTCGGGACTGTACCCAAAATCCACCTGTTTGCACGACTCCTTTGAGCCGTGGTAGGGAGAAAATCAAAGCACAGTAGAAACCTCACAAGACACTATGACGATCTCGGGTCTACAGACTAATCTGTATAAGTGCCACCAGAGAACTGCTATCTGACGATAGGTATGGTACCGTCTAGGAGTTCTCGGCGGGTCCTGTTCGGTGTACCCATTCTCTAATGAGCACATGTATACAATCTTTGATGTCAAACACCAATGGCTGTGGGATCAACCATTGCCCCATATAGGGCCAAGAAACGTACACACTAGTCTACTCTGGAATATCAATGCCTTGTCTCGATACTCTCTCGACTAGGAACTGTTAAAGGATGTGCTTGTGGACTACACAAGCCCCACTAGTATGATCTGCATCATAGTCTTGGTAGTCAAGCCAACATCCTAAGGTCTTTATCAACATGTATCAGAGAGACAGAATAATAAAACAAGTGTACATGTTAGATAAAGAGCAACCAGATAGCATACTATCATGTCGAGCAAGAAAGTCCTCTCTATATATGTCCAAGCATCCACTATATCATACAATAATGGCCTCTAAGGCATACATATTCCTAACAGGTTTAGATGGAGACGATGATGATGATGGTTGAAGGAGGTCGACGTTGAGGTCTGTTGGGGAGATGTGTGTGGCTGGAGGTGGCGACGCGGGTGCCAGCCACGAGGAGGAGAGAAGAAGTAGAACGAGTGAGAGTAGGAGAGAGAGAAAGAGTTGTTTTTAATTTTTTTAATAGGAATATATATAATAAGTTTATATAGTATATGTATATTATATATATATATATGTTTAGTTTATAAATAAGTAATAATATTATAAAAGGTATTACAAATCTCCGATCCGTCTCTACCAAATCTCACTGAAAATATATTGGAAATTATCTATATATGCGTAGCCTCCTTAAACCATAAATCTAAGGGTTAAAAGAAAATATTCTAATCTAATATATCACACACAATTATCTTAGAATGTTTAGGATTTACCTGCAATAGATAGTCGTCAATAAAACAACATGGGATATTCAAATAAGATAAAATATACTGACAATTAATATATGTAAATATCCATAATATATGGCTACCAGAAAAATATATGCATATAATTTAAATATTAAATATTATATATATATATATGTTATTTAAGATTCAAATAGATTTAGCATACGGATAAATATTAATAAAAGATACTCTAGCACCATAACAGATTTCACGCAAGCGGTTCGGATCCGATGAACACACATACTATCCAAACCAGTCACAACCCAAATACTAAATAAAAACAAAATTCAAAAATACTAATTAATATCGTTAAATAACGTACGATCTTGCTAGGGTGTTACAGTCTCTCCCCTCTTTCTCGATTACCGGATCACACCATATAAACCACACAAGAAAAACCGTGATATCCTTACTGGTCTCTCCCCCTTACTCGATATCCAGATATCGTCACATACAAACAAGTTTTATAATTATTATACAATAATAATTACATATGATATATATGTATGTATATATATATATATATATATATATATATATTAGTGTCTCATACTACTGATATATATCATTATCGATAAAGGCCGCAATCCAACAATATCAATCATATATAACGCTTAACGAAAACATGATAAGTAGCAATTAATACTTACTAATTGCATGGAGAAAATCTAATACTACTAACATAGCGGTTTCTAAGTGTCAGTGCAGTGCCAATGATGTGTAGTATAGCATATACGAATCTGTGATTTTGCAAAAAGGCAATCGTTGGTAATTGTGTAGTGTTCTATTAAGTGTGTATATATAAGCAGGGCAATTAGAATATAGAAGTTGAAATTTAACATGAAACACGGTATTTAACTAAGTATCAATAATACATGGCAGTGCGAGCAAATATAGATATGGAACATGATATGTTACTCAATACAATACTAATATAATGGTAATGCAATCAAGTGTCGCGAATGGTTTAAAATAGCGACACGAAGTTTTATAAGTTTTCTGGTAGTCGGGGGTGCTATACGCCATCCGCCCGATTTCCCACTTGTAGATACTATTCTACTCACCAAAAGTCTACTCGTACTAGTCGAAGACCGCAAACGCTTTTCCCTTCCTCGCCATGTCGGATGTCTCCGCGACAGATCCTAAACATCGAAACAACAACTTACGCATGTGAGAATCTAGATTACCGATACCGATATACATACATATACTAAGTGAACCAACTCATGTAAGTTAAAACATGTGACCATCGTGTGCTAATCATGTGCGAAGTTACCTAGAACTACTTCAAATCGTCGAATTTCAACTTTAAACGCTTGCGGATTTTATAATTGAAGTTCTGAAATCGGCAATTTTTTGGCTCACTTTGAAAAATCATCAAAAATAGTAAACATGGTATTTGAACTCAAACTAAAATTCTACATAGATAAAGGAGTTTACTTTGATTCTCCAAAATATCTTTTCCAATTTCATAGTATAGAATGTGAAATAAAATACAAAGTTAAAACATATTTCTGGATAATTTTACCAGACGAGAAAACACCCTTGCACTAAAAAAATGGTATCTCTAGATTTTGTAAAGTGAATAAGGCAAATGAAAATTTTAGAGATATCTACACAAAATTAACTACAATCTATAATTTTCACATTTTCCAAATTGTTAATATAAAAATTAATCAAATTGTTACAATTTGAGTGAAAAACAGCCACTAGAAATGAAATTTCCAGTTTTGATACCCTTCCTTTAAAAATTCGTATAAAATTCATTTTACCGTATAACATAACCAAAAATTTTTTGCTAAAAGAAAAGCGAATTATCTACAACTTTATAATTATAAAGTTTAGCTAATTATTGATAAGGAGTCATAAAAAAATTCATCCCAAACTTAATAGAACCTGATCTTAACTAAATAATCAATGTTCTCATGGCATGTAATTGATAAAACTTAAGTAAAGATAGTATAATATACCACTTGATTGAGATTATTGGAAGTTCCAAGCTTGCAGAGTGGTGTTCATATCATAATTTTGCATTATTATATTCCCCATTCTTATTCATTTTACAAATAAACAGTGCTTTTGATCCATGTCTGCTACATAGTTGCAGGTTACAGGTTCTCGGAACAAAACAGTGAAAATGATGAAAAGACGATACAAAAGTGAGACTACGACCAACAAATGGAAGAATCTTGATCATGCCTACAGTTTGAAGAATACACGAAGATCAATGGACAATTTCACAAAGTACAAAGGCAGCGCAAGGTTCAAGACTTCGACACGAAGCAAACAGTAAAAGCCCACGGCATTATGCACTGTGCAAATCTGGAAGAAAACTAGAAGACAATCTGAGAAACCAAGTGAAGAAACAAGAAGCCAAATGCAACCAGAAGAAGCCCAGAAAAATCCAACCAAGAAGCCCACAACATGGTCGCGGAACCGCGGCCAAACATGCCTTCTGGCCGCGGATCCGCGGCCATGGTGGACACGTGTCGGTGCATTTTCTAACTGTATGGCGGTGCGTTGACTAGGCTTCTTAGGGGTAAATTTGTAAATGCAGATACGAATCGGATTAACCCTAGGGTTTCTACAATCTATAAATATAAACCCTAATGCTCTTTTTGAGGGCATGCCTCTTTTTATTCATCTATTTCAGAATTTTAATTCGCTGTAAATGTTTGAAGAGAGCATCAAATAAAGTATGTTTTATTTCTATGCCCTAGTTAATTTCTTTTCTACCGTAGTTTAGTAATTTTATTATCTGCCCTAGTTAATTAGTTTAGCACTTTTAATTATTTGCCGTAGATAAAAAAATGTTTCTTTTAATCAATTCCCTAATGAGTGAGTAGTTCCTCACTTGTTAGGGTTAGGAATAGGAGAGGTTTGAGAGATGAAAATCTCTCACCCCTTTCTTGCCCATCACATATTTTTATAGAACTTCATGCATACATACACACACCGCTCACTACGGCACCCTATCCCACGAGGTAGCGGTGATACCGTAGTTTAAAAGACCGGTTGTGCATGTTTTCCATGGAAGTTAGGGTAAGAATTAAGAAAGGAAGGACAAGAACCTAGAGGAAGAAACCTAGTTTCTTCCTGATGATACTAATCCACTTTATTAATTATTACCATAACACCTAATAGATCTTAATTAGGGTATAGAAAGCGGTGAGGAATATTGACTTTCCAAACTTAACCTAATCCTAACCCTAGCAAGGTTTTAATCCTAGTCTAGATCAACCTTAGTTTTTAGTGATAATCAATCCAACACCAATTGGAATTAGCTCGTTAAAACAATTGAGAATACACAATATCCCCGTGGACCGACCCGTACTCACCGGCTAGCTACCAAGCGACGCCGTTCTTGATTGCGGTTAATTATTCTTTGATCTATCTTTCGAAAGCGCAAGCGCGTATAAAATCTCTCTCAATCAAATGGTGCCGTTGCCGGGGATGGCGTACTTATTTTCTTTTTGCAATTTCGGGTTAATATAAAATCATAAAATTCATAAAAAACTGAAAAATTTAAAATATAAATTTTTTTATCATCTTGTTATTTTTTGAAGGGTGTTTCGTTTGAATTTTGCAGGACCGACGAACGAATTCAGATCTGGAAAAATCCAGAGAGCAAAACAGAAAACAGCGGATCTGAACAACAGAGGAAATCAGAACAGAGGAGAAGAAGCAATTTTGGGATCTGAACCGCACATTTCACCGCGTTTCCGCCGCGAAAAGCACACTCCTGCCGCGCAACCACGGTCTGGTGGTGACGTCAGCTGGTGGAAACCCATCTGTAAGCTTTCTCTTCTTCTCTGTAACCCCATTATCTCCTCTGTAAAAAATTTCCTGCAGGGTTCTTTGCGCAAAAACTTCTCCCCCTTCTCCAATAACTTGATCTTGTGCAGTATTCTTTGCGCAGCAATAAAAAAAATTGTTTGCAAGTGTTTGATTGTGTTTACTGCTTTGCATATTTAAAATTGACTTTAAGGGGCTTTTACACCAATCCAGATTGGGTGGAGATTTCATTACCCTTCCCAGGACCCCAAAAATCACATAAAGCATTTGCATTGACCATCAAATTAATTAAAAAAAAGATTAGAGTCAGCCCTAAGAACTTCGCGCTCAATAGGACAAAGGAATAGTTGTAGGTATCGACCGTTGATCTAAACCTGACTTTGTGGTGCCTAGGCTAGACAGGTGGGGAAAGATAATTTTAAAAGGCCCGTCTCACGGTAATTCGTAAGCGGATCCCTCCTTTCTCTACTTGTGCTTACCTGGCCACAATTGGCGGTGAAGAGGCAGTTTGAGGTCCTCACATCTTGCCCTTTGGAACAGTTAGGAGCAGTCTAGCTGGCCTCGGTGACCCTAGATCTAGGCTTGATTATGCATTTGTGATTGATTGAACATGTGTCTAAGCCTTTTATTGAAAATCTTTTTGCAAAAAGCTCCTCATAAAAATAAAAAAAACACAATAAAGGAAAAAAATTTACAAAAACTTGAACTTGTCGCTAAGAGATCCATTGCACCCCACTTGCACCCACTTCTTTCCATTGACGTTTTCTTACCTTCACCTTCTGTTTTTACCTTTTGACTACACTACACCTCTTTAGTGTATGTCCAATTGGACTAGGGACACTAGCGCCCGTTTAGTCCGTGTCTCGTTAGTGCCGACTGACGACGCTTTCGACTCCGAAGTCGAAATTCCATCCATTTTTTTACCTTCATCTTCATATTCTTTCTCTTCTAAGGAAATGTCGGGATTCAATCCTAACAATCCTTTACCACCTGTTGAAGCGCCCCAACGAATCGCGCTCCAGGATCTTTTCTATCCCGTCCGCACCGCACTTCCTACTTGTCTTTCACTCCCACCGGCAAATGGGGATAACTTTGAGATTAAACCCCACTTCATCAACATGTTGCCAAAATTTCACGGACTGGAATCCGAAGATGCCTATATCTTCATAAACAAATTCCAGAATGTTTGCGCAATGATGAAGACAACACAACTTTCTGATGATGCTATAAGGCTACGTGTCATTCCATTCACCTTATGTGACCTAACCGAGAAATGGTTATATAGCACAGCATCACACTCGATTAAAAATTGGGAAGAGTTTGTTAAAGCTTTTCTAAAAAAGTTTTACCCACATCACAAGACCGCGAGAATTCGCAATGAGATTATTCAATTTTCACAGCTTTCTTCCGAACCCTTTTGGAAGTGTTTTGAAAGATTTAAAGACCTACTTGTTCAATGCCCTCACCACGGTATCGAAAATTGGCAAATTTGCCAAACTTTATACGAAGGATTGAACCCAGCAACTAAGCAGTTGTTGGAAACCATTTGTCAAGGTCACTTTCTAACAAAATCAAGCGAGGAAGCTTGGCAGTTTCTTGACGATCTTGCTGAACAAACACTTCAGTGGGAAAGCACTAAGACCACCTCATCTTCTTCAGCAGGTTAGTCTAGGGCAGGCATACATCAATTAGATATGTCGATTGCAATGAAGGCCGAAATGGCCGCACTTATGAAAAAGCTAGAAGCAATTAAGACTAAAATCTCATCTCCTTCTCATGCCCCTGCTTTACCCCCACGAACTGTTTGTGCTTGTTGTTCGGATCCATCCCATCTTACCGAAGAGTGTCCTTACAATCCACCTGTTCAAGGACAAGATCAAGTCAATGCTGCATTTCAGCAAAGACAAAGAAATGATCCTTACTCTTCGACTTATAATCCTGAATGGAGGAGCCACCCAAATTTTGCTTGGAATCAAAATCAACAATTCCAAAGCAATAACAACTTTCAAAGGCCTCCTCCTCCACAACAACAAGCACCTCAACAAACTCAATACCACCAACCTTTCTAACCACAACCTTACCCAAACCAAATGAACAATTTTGTGCCCAACAACTCTTATCCTCAAAACAATTTTGTTCAACCAAATAACGATAAGGTTACCTCGCTAGAAAGAAGTTTAGATGCGTTTCTAAAACAATCTACACAATCCGCAGCAAGGTTGGAGACTTCCATTCAATCTTTGGTGCAAAACAGTGCTTCACAAGATCAAAGCATCAAATCAATTGAGGCCAAAATTGCACAACTAAATGCTGCGTTGTGCGAGCAAGAAAAGGGAAAGCTTCCATCTCAACCATTGCCAAATCCCAGTCACACACACAATGCACATGTTGCATATGAACAGCAAAATCATAATGTAAATGCTGTGACCACGTTGAGATCTGGAAAGGTGTTGCACAATAACGTGGGTATTAGTAATGACACCCCTACCGGTGGTTCTTCTTCTTCATCATCTTCTTCTTCTTTGTCTTCATCTTCTTTAGAGCCTATTCTTCATTCTTCACAAGGTTCTACTTCTTCTAATTCGAACGGACCAACTTCTCACTTCACGAACACACCTACACTAGGATTCATTCCAACTCCGCAATCTACACCACAAATATTAGACTCAACAAATTTTCAAAATGTTCCTTTTCCAAACAGGTTGAGATCCAATAAACCAACTCCCAAAATGGAGAAGATTGTGGAGTTATTCAAACAGGTTAGCATAAACATACCTCTCTTAGATGCAATCCAACAAGTCCCTTCTTACGTAAAAATCTTAAAGGACTTATGCACCACGAAAAGAAAGTCTCAGATACCCAAGAAAGTGCTCGTAGCTAGTGTCGTGAGCAATGCTATTACCCAACCTCAACCCTTGCCCCAAAAACGGAAGGACCCTGGATGTCCTACAATTTCAATAACAATTGGGGATAAGAACATCAATCGAGCACTTTTAGATCTTGGTTCCAGTGTTAACCTGCTTCCCTATTCCGTTTACGAGCAATTAGGTGTTGGAGAGTTGAAACCCACTCATTGTACTCTCCAAATGGCTGATCGATCCATCACCCATCCTAGGGTTGAGTTAGAGGATGTGTTGATCAAAGTAGGGGACTTCATATTCCCCATTGATTTCATTGTTATAGACACACAACCTGTGGCTAACCTACGGAACCAAATTCCGGTGATTCTCGGTCGACCATTTTTGGCCACTTCCGATACTGTAATCAATTGTCGCAATGGCTCTATGACTCTATCCTTCGGGAAGATGTCAAGTGAGTTCAACATTTACAAGATAGGAAGTCTGCCCTCCGTGCCTAAAGCTAGTATACATGATGTTTGCTCTATCCACGAAATCACGCAGGAGGACTGTGAGCTTGAAAAATTTCTGTTCGATCACAGCAGTTTTGACGCCACTAGTGCGTTCCTCCTTGAATCTGACAAAGTTTGCACAACCGATAACGATTACGAGTGTTTCACTTTTTCGGACGATTTTGAAGACTCACCGCCCGAATTTGAGTTCTTTGAATTTTCGGATGAGTTAGTTGAACCATCCGACTCGGCTGCTTACAGTGATTTCGAACCATTGATGGAATCTTTCAAGTTCGAGACAGTTTCACCAATTTTACCTTCAATTGTCCCACCTCCAAAACTCGAACTCAAGCTGTTGCCGTTTCACTCTAAATACGCTTACTTAGGTGAGAATGAGACCCTTCCTGTTATCATCTCGGCATCTCTAGCTCTCGAGCAAGAGAAAGCCCCGTTAATGGTCTTACAAAACAACCGGCAAATTTTTGGCTGGACTATGGCGGACATCGAGGAGATTAGTCCCCTCATAATTGAACATCATATACATATGATGGATGATGCCAAGCCAGTAAAGGATCCACAGAAACACCTCGAGGATTTTATGGTTAATCAACCCCCACCTCTAAAAGTTGAACCACCATCTTTTCTTCTAATAAAATACGAGAATGCTAATATTCCACTCATAAATGATCATTCACATTCTCGTTTTTTATCATCACCTCTTATCTCTTCACATCCACGTTCACGCAAACACTTTCCATACCACCACTTATCTCTTACCCACTTCTTCTTGGATCTTTATAACATGTTCTTCCACCGACCTATACGTTACACAGATAAATTCTTCAAATGGTTGGTGTTGACTTTTGGTCTTTGCAAAGCCTGGCATTGACTTGTAATATTGTTTACCTCAAGTTTGGGGAGGGGGTATAATTTGGCTTTCAAAAATAACATAAAAACATAAAAATTGAAAAAAAAAATGAAATTTTTTTTTGGGTATTTTTTTGTAAATTTTCAGTTTTTAAAATAAAATTTTTATTTGCAAATAATTTCCTCTTTTTCGAGGGGTTCATTTGCAAATATCGATCATTTCCCCCTATATATACAGACCCTGACCCCTCTCTGTGTTTCTAAACCCTAAAAATTTTTTCCTCTCAAACCCTAGCCGCCGCCGTCTCTTTTCTGCAGAGAGATCTTACACTTCCGCCGCGATTCCGCCGCAGGATCCCACATACGACCGTTGATCCGCCGCGCAACAGTGCCTTCACCCCCTGATTTTTTCAGGGGAGGTTCGATCTCTGTACCCATCTCTGTTTTTAATTTCTATAGATTGTAGATCACCTGATGGCACACAGTATGCAACTTGAACGAGACTTTTCACAAGTTTTTTCACACGATGTGTATAGGAGTTATTTTGCGAACGAGATAGCGCGTAGGGGTTGGAACTTCTAGATTTATAATCACCCTAACGCTTTTGCACTTCCGGAATTTGTCACTCGTTTTTACGAGTGTATGGAAGATGAGTGTCTCACCCAATTCGGCTTTATTAAACTGCAGTGGGGTGATAGGGAAATTATCATCGATAGGGACATTATACATGAGGTCACATTAATCCCTCGTATACCCGCTCATGACCAACCATTACAATTTGAGGATTACATGCCCTTGATGGGCAATGATTGCTCAAGGGAGCCGCGGAAGGGGATCCAAGCGAGAACCCTTTTCGCAAATGTCTTAACTGTGTGCCGGTAGGCACAAAACAATATTTTTGGTAGCTCCCACAACACCACATTTTTTACTCCCTCACTGCATATTGTGCATACCCTCATGACAGGAAACCCTTGTTTCGACATATGCACAGTTTTGCTAAATTCAATAGGTGCGGGCAAACGAGTCGCAAATTACCCTTGTCCCATGCTTGTTACACAACTATGTCGACATTTCCTCTCCGTGGAGGAGTTCGAATTTTACATGCTTAGAGGCATACCTGTCAGGCCTATAGTTGAGGGCGTTTCTACGTCCTATACACGATTGACGGATGTGTGGTCTAGAACTGAACCGGCGGAGCACGTGCCTGCCTGAACACCTAGCTCTAGCTCGACCGCGAGCGAGGGAGAACTAACTCCTTTAGAACATGCACATTTGATGCGAAAAGCTGTTAGGGGCATAGAGGAGTTGAGGAGGATATCTAGGAAGCATGATAGGCGGTTGACTGAAATAGAGCAGGGGATTCGAACCCTGCTGGGTAGGGAGGAGCGTTTCCGTTCACGCTCAAGGGCGCGGCGTGGGGCCGAGCAGTGAGGGCACTGCTTTTGATAAGTTTGGGAGAGTTGGTGGTTGTAAATAGTTATCTTCAGTATTGCATACCTTTTTTAAATTTTTGTATATATTTTTCTTTTTCTTTTGCATGTTTAAATTCTGCATTGCATCTATATAAAAAATCATAAAAATTTGAAGAAAAAAAATTATATTATAAAAATCAAATAAAAACTGAAAAAATTTGAAAAATTATAAAAATTTAAAAAATTCAATTTTGGCCATAATTGACTTGAGTTTAATAAGAAAGTTAACTAGCTAGGAAAAAACTAGATCCTAAACTTCGTAAATTAAAAACCCTAAAAATAACCTTTCTTAAAATTTAACGGTAGAAAATATATGTTTTTGTGGTTTACTTAGAAATAGGCAAATTTTGAGTTCACTTCTTGGGGTAAGTCGAAATAAAGGAAGAGTATTGATATTTTTATTAAAATATAAGTCTGAAAAATAATTCCTAAGTTTAAGTCTAAATTCTAAAAATATATACTCTACAAATTGCACAAACATGAACCTTGAAACATGGAATAGTAGAAGAGACCTTGAAATGCTCTTGTCTAAAATCCTTAGTATGAGGGATAATAAAATAAAAATACAAGTGTGAATAAAAGAAAAAAATGAACACTGATTTTTGGTAATTACTTAAGGCTGCATAAATAGAAAAAATATTTAGCGAGGGTGCTTTATCACCTAGTGCCTTAGACCAACTGGTTTGGGAGTCACTGTTAAAGCCTTAGATGTTACAAGACTAGGAATTACGCTTTAATATGCAAACACATTTTGTAATCGGTCGTTAGTACCTCAAGAAGTATAAACGGTCGCATGAAGAATGTGTGAGCAATTTCATCTAAAAATTCACCAAAGTACTTTGGACAATGGACAAGAGTATAAGAGCTTGAATTGAATTTCCAAGTGTAGGGGTGATACATACACGCACGTAGGGGTATTTGATTGGGGTTTAGATGAGAGATATGAACGAAATATAGGACTTGTATCTTTAGTAGAGATGATAAAAATTCCTAAGTTGAGATGGAACCTTAGAAGGAAAACTCAAAAGATGCTAAAAGCTAAGTAAATTTACAGAACATATACCATCTTAAGTTAAATGATAAGGAAGCATGAAAAATACGGGTTGATAATTTCTGAGTTGAAGATAATAGAGTTTCTTGTTAGAAAACCTAATTGGAAAATAAAAGTCAATAGGCCGAATTGATAGGATTTTGTGGGTAGTATCCGCTGAAAACCCTCAGGAGACAGCACTCCTCCTACTAGGGACACCTAGAGGTTTAACGGCTTGTTGCACGAGCTCAGTGCAATCACGTTTCCTTGCGAAAGTGAGGCTAGGTCTTTTTCGAGAATAAAACTAGTTTTGCTCGAGGACGAGCAAAAGATAAGTTTGGGGGTATTTGTTCATATCATAATTTTGCATTATTATATTCCCCATTCTTATTCATTTTATAAATAAACAGGTGCTTTTGATCCATGTCTGCTACATAGTTGCAGGTTACAGGTTCTCGGAACAAAACAGTGAAAATGATGAAAAGACGATACAAAAGTGAGACTACGACCAACAAATGGAAGAATCTTGATCATGCCTACAGTTTGAAGAATACACGAAGATCAATGGATAATTTCACAAAGTACAAAGGCGGCGCAAGGTTCAAGACTTCGACACGAAGTAAACGGTAAAAGTCCACGACATTATGCATGTTCCCCTCCGAATCACGGAGACGCGACCGCGCTGGTTCGTCTTGCCTGAGATTCGGGGCAGATGCTATTTGGTTTTATCCGTCCACCTCTCCGAAGATGCCAAGTTGATTTATGGCACCGTGTATCGGAGGTTTAGACGGATGCGGCCGATGTAGCAGACTTCGTCAAATTCCCCCTCGCTTGAGGGGTTTTTGATTGTGGGGACGCTCTTCCCTGCAGGCGCAAGCCCCTGCAGTTAATTACGTTACCGCATCGCGGTAACAACTTTCTCCTTCTCCAGAATTTCACTTCATGTCGTGGGTGTTTGTTTTGTTTTTGGTTGCCCGTGGATTGTATATGGAGACTAATTTATGTCGTCGCCCGTAGGACGTGGATTAGTCCAAATCCGTATTTTCTTAGATATGGGTTTGGGGTTTTGGTTTAAGGATACGTTAGCCATTTTTGAGGCCAAGATCAACTTAAGCGTTTGTTAAGGACACGTTAGTCTGATTTGAGACTAAGATCGACTTAACGGAAAGAGCATTTAGGGGCTCTATTGTTCCAGTTTAGGGACGTAGTGGTCCATTGCATGTTTGGTCGTCGGGACCCGTCACCTCTCTGACGACGTTGAAGGATTACAACGACAGGTGTCGGAGGAGTTCGGGGATGTACCCTTGAACCAAAGTCGATTGGGGGTCCTATAGTCCAGTTTGGGACTAAACTCTGTTTGGTGGTTTAAGGATACGTTAACCATATTTGAGGCTAAGATCAATTTAAACGGGATCGTTTAGATCCGACAAAAGAGAATTTGGGGGCTCTATTGTTCCAGTTTAGGGACATAGTGGTCCGTGGGTAGTTTAAGGACATTGCGGTCCATTGCCAGTTTAGGGACATGGTGGTCCATTTCCAGTGTAGGGACATAGGGGTCCATTTCCAGTTTTGGGGATGGATATTAGTTTAAGGACGCATAAATCCATGAGTTTAAGGACCCCATAGTCCATATAGATGTGTTTAAGGACGCATTAGTCCATTAGTTTAAGGACACATAAGTCCATGGGTTTAAGGACCCCACAGTCCGTGAGTTTAAGAACGCATTAGTCCGTGAGTTTAAGGACGCATTAGTCCGTGAGTTTAAGGACGAATTAGTCCGTGAGTTTAAGGACGCATTAGTCCGTGAGTTTAAGGACGCATTAGTCCGAGAGTTTAAGGACGCATTAGTCCGAGAGTTTAAGGACGCATTAGTCCATGAGTTTAAGGACGCATTAGTCCAAGAGTTTAAGGATGCATTAGTCCATGTCAATGTGTGGTTGTCGGGACCCGTCACCTCTCTGACGACGTTGAAAGATTACAACGACAAATATCAGAGGAGTTCAGAGATGTACTCTTGAACCGGGTGTAAATTGATTTAAGAGAGCAGTCGTGCTCAGTCAATTTTAATTTGAGGACTTACGGCCAGTATTGGGCTAAGTCCAGTTGAAAATGTTTAACATTTTATTTGCATTTGGCCTATTAGGCCTTTACTAGGGCTCTGCCCCTGTTTAATAATGCACTGCATTTATTATTCTGACAGTGCTCCACGTGGCCTGTCAGGTGCTTTGCGCTGACTGAGGAGCGCAAGGCGCAAGCGCATGTGGAGGTGACGCGTGTCACGCTCTGGTGAGCGCAAGCGCAGTGCGCTGCGCCAGTGCGCTGCTGACACGTGGCGCGCTCTGATGACTTGCGCCACTTTAAGAGAGAGTGCTCTGTTTTAGAAGCGCATAGCGCAGTTTGTTCTGGGGCCGACACGTGGCGCTCCCTGGTGGCTTGCGCCAATCCAATGAGCGCAACAGTGCAAACTCAAAAGTGCAAGGCACTGTTTAATTTTTGGATCAAATTTAGATCAAAGAAAACAAGTTTTTCTTGTTTTTAAGAGAACCAGTGGTTCATCAAAAGGAAATGCCTTTATACATAAGTAAATTACTTCTTCTTTTTATTATTATTATTATTATTATTTTTTATCCAAGATCTTGATCTTGTTCTTAGATCATCGATCTCTTTTAGAAGAAATTCTTCTTTTATTTAAAGGTTTTTACCTTTTCTTTCTCTGAGTTCTTTCTCCAAGTTTTCAGAAGATTTCTGTGTTTTTCTCTTTTTTCTCTGTGTCAATCTATCCCTTTTCTTTTTTTATTTTATTTTAGAAAGAAGGATCATTGGTCGTTGGGACCCACCATCTCTTCGACGACACTGAGAGATTACAGTGTCATATATCGAAAGTGTGGAGGGATGTACCCTTTGAACCATGTCTCACTCATTAGGGGGGAAGAACAGGCTAGAGCTTAAGCTTCTCGCTGCTGAAAAAGGGTTCTTTGCGTTCGCGCACGTGCGTCGCACGAGTTGGGCGCACGTGCGTCGCACGTGTTGGACGCTCATATTTGCATGTAGCGCACATGGAGCTTGTGCATATGAGCATTATGAGGAGAAGCAGGGCTTCTATATATGAAGAACTAAGCTCCTTTTAATATTATTAAATATTCTCATGTGGTGTCCACGTGCGTTGCACGTGGTGCGCGCGTGGCGGGCACACGTGCGTTGCACGTAGCGCACATGCGCATTATGAGGAGAAGCAGGGCTTCTATATATGGAGAACTAAGCTTCTTTTAATATTATTAAATGTTCTCATGTGGTGCGCACGTGCGTTGCACGTGGTGCGCACGTGCGTTGCACGTAGTGCGCGCGTGGCGGGCACACGTGCGTTGCACGTAGCGCACATGCGCATTATGAGGAGAAGCAGGGCTTCTATATATGGAGAACTAAGCTCCTTTTAATATTATTAAATATTCTCATGTGGTGCGTGCGTAGCGGGCACACGTGCGTTGCATGTAGCGCACATGCGCATTATGAGGAGAAGCATGGCTTCTATATATGGAGAACTAGGCTCCTTTGAGTATTGAATCCTTTGAGGATTTAACTCTACCCTTTCTAAGAGATATCCCCTCTTATTTATATGGGAGTGGTAGAGATGTCATCTCTTCTTTTCCCGATGTGGGACTAAAAAATGCATTCCCCATGTAGTAGAGCATTACTTTAGATTACACGTGCATAACACATTTGCTCATAACTTTTGATCTCGGATGAATTATGAGGCCTATAATATATCAAATCGAAGGTTTTTTCGAGATGATTTCAATACCATTAGAATTTAGCTGTTTCTCATTCCGGAGTTTGTCAAAATACAGTTCGGAAAATACCGGTTCGCATCTTCTTCCTTAGATCACATGTGCATAGACATTTGCTCATAACTTTTGATCCCGGATGAATTATGAGGCCCATAATATATCAAATCGAAATTTTTTTCGAGATGCTTTCAATACCATCAGAATTTAGCTGTTTCTCATTCAGGAATTTGTCAAAATACAGCCCGGAAAATACAGGTTCACATTTTCTTAAGCGTATCGCTGCCAGCCTTGGGCTCTTTTGTGCAGAAATTTTTGGCGGGAAAAAATGCCCCCCCCCACTACTTTGCCCACGTAAGTATGCATGTGGGTGAAGTAGCGCAGAGTTATACATGGCGTATGACCAGTTTCGGGTTGATATATAACTTTCAGAATCTTGATCTGAGAAGATAACGAGCGGACACAAGCGTCGTCATTCATCATTGACTCAAATCCCAACTCTTAAGGGATATAGTTCCAAACTCTCAACTCTATGAGCCACACCCTTCTATTTCTTTATTTCTTACTCTGGCGTGAAGTAGTTTATACGCTCATGAGTAAGTTCTCCATTTCAGTGGCATGTAGTTTTTGCAAGTGTGGCTCATAGATGGTCCATCTTAACCTCTTTGTAGGGCAGTGATGGCTTAGGAGACAGGGTTAGGATCTGCCACCTAAGACTTTTCAACTTTATGAGCCGTGAGGGTCTCACAAAGACTTTTCTCCCTACGGATCGAGAGGATCTCGTAGGTGTATTTCCTCCTTAGGAATCGTGAGAATTCCTAAGTGCGTTTTCTCTTATAAGTCGTAAGGATCCTATAAGAGAATTTTCCCTCTTACGAGTCGAGAGGACCCGTAAGCGGTTGTTTCCCTCCTTGTCGAGATTCGACTTCGGAGAGTGTGACCCGTGAATACTATGCAAGAGTCCACTTTGGACCGACTTGCAGGGTCCTAGTGCTTAGGAAACAGGTTTTTTGATCCCCGCTGTCTAAGGCTTTCCAACTTTATGAGCCGTGAGGGTCTCACAAAGACTTTTCTCCCTACGGATCGAGAGGATCTCGTAGGTGTATTTTCTCCTTAGGAATCGTGAGGATTCCTAAGTACATTTTCTCTTATAAATCGTAAGGATTTTATAAGAGAATTTTTCCCCCTTACGAGTCGAGAGGACCCGTAAGCGGTCGTTTCCCTCCTTGTCGAGTTTCGACTTTGGAGAGTGTGACCCGTGAATAGTATGCAAGAGTTCATTTTGGACCGGCTTGCAGGGTCCCAGTGCTTAGGAAACAGGTTTTTTAATCCCCGCTGCCTAAGGCTTTTCCTCACGAGTCGAGCCGAATCGAGCACTCCTCGCAAGAATATCCTAACGTCACAGTTAACCTCTGCTCTTTACGACAGAAGTCCGTTAGGGTCTGTGGTACTTAGGGTTTTGGCCATCGTTGTAGGGTTCCTAGGCACTCTAGTGAGGTCTCTAAAGGCATCTACCATGCCAATTTCAAAAATCGGTGCCGAGAAACCCTAGTGTACGGATCGTTGGCTAGAAATCTAGGCGAAACTAAAAACTAGTTAACACTTAACTAAAGAGAATACAGATATACAACCTTTGCAGATCCGGTGCTCCACCTCCACGGCTCCGCAATGAAGTCTCCTCGCTGTCCAAGACGGATCCCGGGCTCTAGCGTCGGCTTCATCGGAGAATGGACGGGCTAGGTCATCGACGACGTGCCGAAGATGATCTACGTCGAAGCATCACTAGATCAAGCTCCACCTTCACCAAGCCATGAAAACTTGTGAAGGAAACACACTCTACTACTTGGCAAGAGGTAGAGGATGAAGAAATAGGAAGTGGGTAGACTTTAGAATTGGATTTCTCACTTTGATTCATCAATCACCATTGATGGAGTCTTGCTTTTTCTTCAAGGAAGAAGATGAAGAAGAAGAAGAATTTATGATAAGTTAATTAAAATAGATTATAAAAAAGAACACTTATCATAATCTTAACCTTAGTTAAGTGTAGAGAATTGACTAAGGTTGGGTTGAATGGTTAGGGTTAAGGATGAGAACAAAAAGGTCAATTAGTCAAAGCTTCATGAAACTTCAACTAAAGACAAATGAAGCCACCATTCATTAATCTTTCAATTTATTCAAAATGAATAAATAAATAAGATAAATGAATAAGTAAAAACCCTAATCAACAACTTAACCAAGGTTAATTCTTTACACTTAACCTAAAAAGCATGTATCATCAAACATGATACAATCTTGTGTACAAAAGTATATCACATATACAATGTGCACAAACCAAGTGAGAAAATCCATTTAAAGTGAACCAATACTAGTTAATGCAAAGTAATATATCAAATATATAATTATGCATTAAATCATTAAATCAACACTTGATTTAACGATCCGGTCATATCGCATACAACCGACTAATATCCAATGTATCGGTTTATCGAATCAATCATTGATTCGATAACTAGGTTATATCGCATACAACCATTCGACACATTCTTCGCGAGAATGGAATACGGTATCACATACACGCATTATTCCCGGTCCCGCACATATCTCATATGCGCTCCTATTTCGTTTCGCTTGAGTCAGGAAACCTCTGTGTAGGACTCTAAAGACTCGTCAATACGCCGGCAGCAGATGATGATCATATCAAACACCCACAAGCCGCAAGCGGTCTGCTAAACGTAACGGCCACCCGGGTATTGAGCGATCAGAAGATCGATGAGCAAGCCTGCTCAAACTCCAGTGAATCCAACCAGTAACACTACCGTACAGTCCGGTCTGATCGTCTGATATGTCGCATATCTCGCCTAGGGGTGGTAAAACGTCAGACCCCAATAGCTCGATAAGTCGTGTCGATATGAGGTCTATAACAATTCGAGAAACTACAGGTAACACTTACCAGTAAATCTCAGCAACCCTGGCCAGGGATTTCCTGTTATTGCCAATCGAACACAGCGCAACATCAACCCCCTATACCGGGAGAGACGAATCCCCTCCTATCGCTCATTGCCTCCATGTGACTCGGGACTGTACCCAAAAACCACCGTTTTGCACGCCCTCTTGGACGTGGTAAGATGGAAATCAAAGCACAGTGGGAACCACACAAGACTCTATGACGATCTCGGGTCAACAGACTACTCTGTACCAGTGTCACCAGAGAACTGCCATCTGACGTGAGGTATAATACCATCTGGGAGTTCTCGGCGAGTCCGTCCAGTGTACCCAGTCTCTACTGAGCACCCGTATATCATCTCCGATGTCAAACACCAATGGATATGGGATCATCCATCGCCCATCTGTATGGGTCGAGAAGGTACACGCTAGTTTACTCTGGTATATCGATGCCCCGTCTCGATACACCCACGACTAGGGACTTTGAAGGATGTACTTATGGACTACCATGTCCCCACTAGTATGATCCGCATCATAGTCCAGGTAGTCAAGTACACATCCTAAGGGCTTTACCAACATGTAACAGAGAGACAATCAGTGTACACGTTAAGGTAAAGAGTAACCAGATAGCATACTATCATGTCGAGCAAGAAAGTCCTCCCTATATATATCCCAGCATCCACTACAATATACATCCTATGTATAGCAATGGCCTCTAGGGCATACATATAACTAACAATCTCCCACTTGCACTAGGGCCATCTGTAGCAGTGGTTGCAGTATCTCATACTCAACCATCCCATAAAAGTCTCTCTCTGGGAATAGGCCTTCGTGAGTGGATCCGCTGCGTTATCCTCTAAGTCTGCTCTCCTTGCCTCGATCACCCTGGAGATCAACCATCTCCATGATCAGGTGATACTGCCTTAGAATAAGTCTGGATCACTGATGGGACCGGCGTTCCTCGGCATAAGCCACAACTCCATTATCTCACAATGGTAGGAACGTAGTTCATCTCATGAACTAATATACACCCAAACATCCTCTTTAGTAGCATCTTAAGTAGCGATGTATCCTGCCTTTATCGTCTAGTATGTCACGGTATCTAGCTTGGAACTCTTCCAACATACCGTCCCTTTACTGAGGGTAAAGACAATGCCTGCGACTGACATTCAGTCGTCCTTATCACCTGTTCCCCTCCGAAAGACGGCGCGCAAGGCTGCGATGTCTTGGCGCTGAGATTCGGGGCAGATGCTAATTGATGCTATCCGTTCACCTCTCCGAAGATGCCAAGTTGGTTTATGGCACCATGTATCGAAGGTTTGAGCGGATGCGACCGATGTAGCAGACTTCGTCAGATTCCCCCTCGTTGAGGGGTTTTTGATTGTGGGGACGCTCTTCCCTGCAGGCGCAAGCCCCTGCAGTTAATTACGCTACCGCGTTGCGGTAACAACTTTCTCCTTCTCCAGATAGTCATTTCGTGTCGTGGGTTTTGTTTTATGTTTTACTGCCCGTGGATCGTCTACGGAGACTGAGTTATGTCGTCGCCCGTAGGGCATGGACTAGTCCAAATCCGCATTATCTTAAATTTGGGTTTGGGGGTTTGGTTTGAGGATACGTCAGCCATGCTTGGGGCTAAGATCAACTCAAACGTTTGTTAAGGATGCGTTAGTCTAGCTTTGTGACTAAGATCAACTTAACGGGATCGTTCAGATCCTACAAAAGAGTGTTTGGACTCTAATGTTCCAGTTTAGGGACGTGGCGGTCCATCGTATATGTGGCCGTCGGGACCCGTCACCTCTCTGACGACGTTGAAGGATTACAACGGCGGATGTCAGAGGAGTTCAGAGATGTACCCTCGAGCCAGAGTTAATTAGGGGGATTCATAGTCCAGTCTGCTTGAAGGTTTAAGGACGCGTTAGCCATCTTTGAGGCTAAGATCAACTTAAACAGGACCGTTTAGATCCGACAAAAGAGCATATAGGGGCTCTATTGTTCTAGTTTAAGGACATTGCGGTCTGTGGGTAGTTTAAGGACATTGCGGTCCATGGGTAGTTTAAGGACGTTGCGGTCCATGGGTAGTTTAAAGACATCTCGGTCAATGGGTAGTTTAAAGACATCTCGGTCAATGGGTAGTTTAAGGACATCTCGGTCAATGGGTAGTTTAAGGACATTGCGGTCCATGGGTAGTTTAAGGACATTGCGGTCCATGGGTAGTTTAAGGACATTGCGGTCCATGGGTAGTTTAAAGACATCTCGGTCAAGGTTAAGGACGTCATAGTCCATGGGTTTAAGGACTCCACAGTCCGGTATGTGCTCTGGATGCTTCACACGGGTTCACTGCCGTGTTAGGCGAGGACCAGGCTCCGCTCTGGATGCTTCACACGGGTTCACTGCCGTGCTCTGCGAGGACCAGGATCCGCTCTGGACGTTTCCCGCGGGGTCAAAGAGTGACGTTATCCACGTTCCGCGTAACCAGGAATTTTTGTATTATGCATGGGTTTAAGGACCCCACAGTCCATGTCATGAATGGTCTTCGGGACCCGTCACCTCTTTGAAGACATTGAGGGATTACAATGCCAAATATCAAAGGAGTGAAGAGATGTACCCTAGAACCGGGGTGGATTAGATAGTCCGTGGCCCAATTTGGGTCAAGACTGTTCGATTATGTCATGAGCCCATCGGCTCAGTTAATCACAGATTGAGGACTTATGGCCAGCTTGGGCTAAGTCCAGTCAGGTCTGGAATATTGACTCTTTGTTGTTCCATTGAGGGAGAATGTTTGCCTCTATCCCTTTAGCCAATTGGGCCAAAGCCTGGGTTTAAATATTTCAGAGCAATCAGTGTTGAACACTGGGAATAAGATTGATGAGTTAGTGTTCAACACTGAGAGATAATTGGTGTTAAACACCAGTACTAAGGCTTTCTCAAATTAGTGTTAAACACTAAAACCGATCAGTGTTGAACACTGCCGATAAGGCTTTTTAACCATGCATTGAATGCCAAGGCCCGACAGTGTTTTAACACTGGGCTTGAGAGTTTTAATTTTAGTGTTAAACACTAAGGTAAGAAGGGTCACGTGGCAGCACGTGAGAGCGCCCTCCCTTCAGTTGTTCTGCTGAAATTACCATTTCTTTCAAAGCATCACGTGCCATCACGTGACGGGCATTCAAATGCTTGTATATATTAGAGTTTCTGCCAAGGTCACGTGGGTCACGTGGGGTGCTGCCTCAAAGGGGCTTTCCGTAGGGGTTTTTGGGGGGTCACGTGGTGGCACGTGACCCTACCTCT
Source organism: Agapanthus africanus (assembly GCA_030015575.1). Lineage (NCBI taxonomy): Eukaryota > Viridiplantae > Streptophyta > Magnoliopsida > Asparagales > Amaryllidaceae > Agapanthus > Agapanthus africanus. The sequence goes on from JASDDO010000022.1 coordinate 617,956,020, forward strand.
ATGTTTTTTTTCTTGGAGGATCTGTTACTCTTTTTTTTTCAGGAATTAAATTCCCCGGATTTTAAATTTCAGAGGAATTAAATTCCTATTTCCTTTTGAAGACTTGTAGAGTTGAACTCTGAATTTTCTGTAGGAATTAAATTCCTCGTTTATGTGGAGAACTGAAGAGGGTTCAACCCTTAATAAAAGCTTTCAAGGAATTATACTTCCCATTTTAAAGAATTATAATTGAGGGAATTAAATTCCTGTTATTTCCACAGAACCACATTCTTAATTAGGGTTCAACCCTGTTTCTTAAAGGAATTACATTCCCATGATACGGGGTCGAGCCCTAATTTTATTTTATTGTTTTTTTTTTAAAAGGAATTGAATTCCTATAGTTCTGTGAGAATTAAATTCTCATGCTTGCGTTCCCTCTCTATGTTTTGGATCTGCATGGCAGGATCTCAACCCATTGAGAATTAAATTCTCAACCTAAAGGGGAGATGTGCACTTTGCAGATCCTCTATCAAAGAGAGAAGGAAAGTGCTCTTCTGTTTTATGTATCAGAGTTAAACTCTGTTGGGAATTAAATTCCCCCTCTTTCAAAAGGCCTTCCCTTTCTTACCTAGGGTTTTCGCAGAAGATCGAAGTCTTTTCCAAGTATCAAAGCTTTTCTCCCTTTTTTTTTCTCTGCGCGTGTTCCTCTTTTGTATCTCTTGGCTCCTATTTATAGGAGAAGCAGCCGAATCAATCAGTTTTTGACGAATCTTCATGGAGATATTTGATTTGCATTCATTGTTCATTCTGGACCTTTGGATTATTAGGTGAATTTTATTCACCGTTGGATTTCAGATCCAGAGATTCTCCCTTGTTATTTTGGTTAAATTTAAGGGGGAAATCTTTCCAAACCCGAGATTTTCCATAAATAAATGACCTCTGAATCTTTGACTTGATTGGATGCATATAGTTGCGTTCCTTTGGCAAGATCTGAATTTCTTTCAGAATTTAATTCTGTTGATAAAATGGGCTTTGAAAGCCGGTCACGTGTGACCACGTGATCCATGGTCACGTGTGAGCACGTGACCTCCTTCGGAATGAAGGATCCTCTTTCTTTCTGCGTTCTGCCCTCTTCTGCTGCTCAGCCGTCACGTGTTACCACGTGACCCCTGGTCACGTGTGAGCACGTGATCCTTGTTTGAACTTTCTTTCTTTGGTTGTTCTGAAGAATGCGTTTGCTGCCTTAAACGTCACGTGCCAACACGTGACCCTGGTCACGTGGGAGCACGTGACTTCTTCTGAAGCCTTTTTCCTGACTTGGTCAGTTACCCGACGTGCCTTTGATGCTTGCATTTAAACGTCACGTGTCGCCCTGTGACCCTGATCACGTGGGAGCACGTGACTCTCTTTGAAGCTTTTCTTTTCCTTCTTCGCAGTCAGGGAATTGAACTTGCCTTAATGACGTTTTTAGGTGTCACGTGCCAACACGTGACCGCTAGTCACGAGTAAGCACGTGACCCCCTTTTGAAGCTTTCCACAGAAGCTTTCCACAGAAGCTTTCCTGATCTTAAATCAGGAAACAAATGCCCCCACAGCGTTGTTCTCACGTGTCTGCACGTGAGTGCAACGCTGTCATCTCTTGCGACCGTTGGATTCATTTAGGGATTTGGGAGATGAAGCGTTTCCACTGTTTTCTATAAATACCGCTGTCTCTTCATAGGAGCCTTCACTTTGCTCCTTCTTCTTCCTCTGAGAATTTCTTCCTTGAGAATTTAATTCTCGCTTTCAGAGCTCAGTTCTCTGTCTTGAACATTTCCCAGAGTTTAACTCTGTTCGCAAAGAACCTTTTTTCTCGGGTAATGGTGCTGAACGGCCAAAGCGCCTTCGTCTTTAAAAGCACTTTTTGGATTTCAAATCTGTATTAAGGGTTTCGCAAAGAACCCATTTTTCTTCAAGTTTTTTCTTAAGAACAGGGAACCTTCGAACTGTAGATCTCTTAGAGTTTAGGCGATCTTCGGGGAGATGATGACAGCGTTTCAACTCCCTGGACTTTAAGTCCATCAAAATTATTCCTGGGAATTTAATTCCCTCTCTCTTCTTTTTTTTTTTTTTTTGATAAGGAATTTACTTCTTATGAAGAATTCAGTTTCTTCACCCAAAGGCTACCTGGGGTCTCTTGGCCCGAGGTTGTTCTTCTGTAATTAATGCGAGGGGGGTTTTGTAATGATTTTCGCGACTTTTATTTCAGGTATCATGGACACCCATCTGTATAGACTTGACCAGATTATCTCCTATGGGAATATCCGCGCGCTGGGTCGCAGTCAAAACCAGGAGTTCACCGATGCTCAGTGTGCCGAGATCATGAGCCGTTTCGACGAGTATAATCATAGGCTCCTCCCCCGTCGCTCTTCTCTTCTGAGGCTAATCGTGCTGGCGATCCGGGAGGCACTTCCTCTCTTTTGTGCCGGCATACCGCTCGGGGATTTGGACATTGCCGAGGATAAGGTGCATTCGGTGTACCTTATGGGCTTGATCTCAAAAAGAAGGCGGGATGATCTCATTGCTCTCCTTCATCAGATTTTCCAGCAATCAGCTATACTGGGCGCCTACCGGAGGGAAGAGGACATCCGCGGGGACCCCGATGCCTGTGACCGTGAGAGAAAACATACTCGGGAGGTTCGAAATGCTTGGAAGATCTTGAATAAAGTCAATTCCGAGTTTCTCAACCCGTGCCCCGCGTCTGAAGCCTTGCCATTATAAAAAAATTTTCTTTTTATTTTGTATTGCCTTCTTGAAGTCTGGGTAATAAATTTTGTTGTATCCTGGTACATTTGCATGCTTTTCCTTTAAAATTTTATTATTTTGCTACTGCTGTTACTCGTGCTTTTAATATGTGGGGTACCACTCCATATTTTCCTTTTAACTGCACGTCAGGTTTTTAGGCCTCACGTGTTCCCCACGTGGGATCCCTTAATGTGGTTGTTCACAAGATTTTCCTCATGCCATACCCTTAGTGCACAATTTTAGGTGCAGAAAAGGGGCCTTGGGAATAGTTCCGTCTCCTTGATTTTCGGGGCTTTTCCTTTTTTGGGTCTTGGAAATAATTTCCATGCAGGATTTTCCGCGCACAGCACTTAATGCACTTCATTATATATGAGGCTTTTCTTTTCACGGAGAGATTCATATATATTTTTCTTGAGGGAGAAACGAGTGCCATGGCTTGTAATCGCCCTCACGCTCGTCGACAGCCGTGGGAAGTTTCTCTTGAGGAGATGATCCCCCGCTTTGCTGCTCGGTTGGTGGACCCTCTCCTTACCGACAACGAATGCGACTCAGCCATGCATGAACTCTCGATCCGTAGGGGGTCTCCCCTCCCGATGGGTTCTCTCTGGCTCCGGATGATCCTTTCGGCCGTGCTTGCCGATATTCCTCCTCACCCGGCAGAGATGACCCTGGCGATGCTTGATGCGGCGGAGGAAAAGCTCGAGAGCTTTCATGAAGCCTGTCTGATTACTCAGGCTCTGAGGGACTGCTCAATTCATCTACTGAGCGAGATAAAGGCCCGACGAGCTATTATGTTTGCATTCGCGGACGAACACGGCACCAACCGATGGGGAGCGACTCCTCGCGAGAATCGTCGCTTCGATATGCTGGAGAAGGCGGAGAGAGAGATGAAGAATTTTGTCCTTTGCTTTATCAACCCCTGTGCCGCTGATCCTGTGTTTGGTGATCTTTTTCGTTAGTGTAGAATCCCTCCCCCCCTTTTATGCTTTATGTTGAACTTTCATGTAGGCTCAGTACTCGCATGTATGTTTCCGCTTGCATGAATAAATTTTGTGTTCCTTTTTATGAAAACTTTCTTCAGTTACCAATACTATTGTCATGTTGCGTGTGAATCAAAGCCTTGAATTGTATCTCTCTTCCGAATGTCCATGTAATTGATAACACATGCTTGATAGGATAATATTGGAAATTTTCTCGTTGCTTTTCATACCGGGTGATATGAACTTGTTTCAGATCGATTAGTGCTGTTAACCGGGAGCCCATTCATATGGTCTTGTAAGTGTCTTGTTTCTAAGGTCGTGGTCACGAAAGCGAGCTTACATGGCCTGGTAGAACGGTATGTAGCGAACATATTGTTGTGCGAGAAGAGGGTTCGACCGTAAACTTTCAGAGAGGGAGCTAGCTTCTAAGGTGCTGAGCGAGCTTCAAGCCAGCTTTACAGCCAAAGCCGACAAAGCGTATGAGCTGTGGCGGGTGCTTCAGGAGTCCATTAAGGAGGTGGTGGCTCTTGATAAAGCCGCCGCGTTTACTCGCGAGAGGGTTGAGGCTCACAAGGCCACTGAAAAAAAAAACTTGAAGCCCGGCTTGCTTTATATCAGGCCCAGCAAGCTCAGGCGGAGGCTCGTCTTCTGGAGATCCTGCGTCATGAAGCTGTGGCTCAACAACAGAATGACGAGCTGGTGAAATTACTGCACCGCCCGCCGGCTTAAGGACTTGTATCTTTTCTTCTATTTTTTGTACATACTCATGAATAAGGGTATCTTCCCTTTTTTTTTATGAATTGTATTTTGTATCCATTTTGGTTTATGAATAAAAGATACAATTTTCCTCTCAATGATGTGTCCTCTTTTCATTGAATGCATTCTGTGGATATTCTATTTCGATCTCCTTGCAGGACAGGGATGACTCAGGGTTCAGGTTTAAGATGTGCTTTCTGAGACTTCTGCATTTTACGAGCCACGAGGGTCTCATAAAGAGTTTTCTTTCCCTAGCCGTGAGGATTTGCGAGTGCCGGATGCGGTTACCCTCGCCCGTGCTCTACGGAGTCAGGGGTTTCTCCAGATATTGTAGTTTAAAGACGTCGCGGTCAAGGTTAAGGACCTCATAGTCCGTGGATTTAAGGACTCCACAGTCCGATGTTAGTTTTAAGACATCACGGTCAAGGTTAAGGACCTCATAGTCCGTGGATTTAGGGACTCCACAGTCCGATGTTTGGTTACAGGGACCCGTCACTTCTTTGAAGACGTTGAGGAATTACAACGCCGGGCATCAAAGGAGTGAAGAGATGTACCCTTAAACCGAGGCAAAAATCTGTGAGGAATAGGGGTGGTTGGTTGTTAGTTTTAAGACATCGCGGTCGAGGTTAAGGACGTCATAGTCCGTGGATTTTAAGGACTCCACAGTCCGGTGTTTGCTCTGGATGCTTCACACGGGTTCACTGCCGTGCTTGGCGAGGACCAGGCTCCGCTCTGGGCGTTTTCCGTGGGGTCAAAGGGTGACGTTATCCACGTTCCACGTAACCAGGAATTTTGCACTAGATGCTTCACACAGGTTCACTGCCGTGTTAGGCGAGGACTAGGCTCCGCTCTGGATGCTTCGCACGGGTTCACTGCCATGCTCTGCGAGGACCAGGATCCGCTCTGGACGTTTTCCACGGGGTCAAAAAGTGACGTTATCCGCTTTCCACGTAGCCAGGAAGTTTGCACTAGATGCTTCACACGGGTTCACTGCCGCGTTAGGCGAGGACTAGGCTCCGCTCTGGATGCTTCGCACGGGTTCACTGCCATGCTCTGCGAGGACCAGGATCCGCTCTGGACGTTTTCCACGGGGTCAAAGAGTGACGTTATCCGCTTTCCACGTAACCAGGAAGTTTGCACTAGATGCTTCACACGGGTTCACTGCCGCGTTAGGCGAGGACTAGGCTCCGCTCTGGATGCTTCACATGGGTTCACTGCCATGCTCTGCGAGGACCAGGATCCGCTCTGGACGTTTTCCATGGGGTCAAAGAGTGACGTTATCCGCTTTCCACGTAACCAGGAAGTTTGCACTAGATGCTTCACACGGGTTCACTGCCGCGTTAGGCGAGGACTAGGCTCCGCTCTGGATGCTTCACATGGGTTCACTGCCATGCTCTGCGAGGACCAGGATCCGCTCTGGACGTTTTCCACGGGGTCAAAGAGTGACGTTATCCGCTTTCCACGTAGCCAGGAAGTTTGCTGATTGTATCCGCATTTCACGGGATGGGGGTTGACTCTTGGCGATATGTGTCGCCGAGCCATGGAACTTGGGGTTGCCGCTGTTCCGTTTCGCTTGATGTTGTGTCGTCGAGACAATGAAAGCTGGGAATTTGGCCTTCGCTTCATTTGCTGGTATCGCGTCTGCTGTATCGAGACGAATGCCACGGTGATGAACACTAAGCTATCTGTGAACCGCTGAGATTTTGCAAGTTGTCCCATCATTTCGGCCATTTTGTCATGCATGTGTGGCTTGCTAGCTTCTTGCGGCAAGCTCGGGTTTCTTGGATACGGGTTTCGGCATCAGTACCGCTACAACTGGCATGTTGCCAGGAGTGGATCATCATTTGCCTCTGTTGACGTTTGAACAGAGGTGGCTTAGCAAACAGGGTTAAGGGTCCTGTCGACCAAGGCTTTTGACCTCATGAGCCGTAAGGGTCTCACAAAGGTGTTTCTCCCTACAAGTCGTGAGGATCTTGCAGGTGTGTTTTCTCCTTAAGAATCGTGGGGATTCTTAAGTGCATGTTCTCTTGTAAGTCGTAAGGATCTTACAAAGAGGATTTTCCTCTTGTAAGTCGAGAGGATTTGCGAGGGTTGTTCACCACGTAGATATATTCCTAGTCACGGGTGGGACTTTGTTAGGGAAATGTCTATTCGTGCCCGTGGATTGTATACAAGGGTCAGTCCGAGCCGCTTGTAGGGCAATGTCGGAGGTTGTGGGAGTTGCTTAAGAACAGGTTAAGGTTTCTGTAACTTAAGACTTTCAAATCTTATGAGCCGTGAAGGTCCCATAAGAGAATTCTCCTTACGAGTCGTGAGGATCTCGCAAGTGTAATTTCTCCTTAGGAATCGTGTGGATCCCTAAGTGTGTTTCTCCCTTATGAGTCGTAAGGATCTCACGCGGGTGGTTTCTCCTTACAAGGTCGAGAGGACCCTGTAAGTGTCTTTTAACGAGGCTGCGCCCTTTCGGGTTTTCACAAACACTCGCCGGTAGCCCTGCTGTTTTTACTCACGGAGCCCTTTCGGGTTTTCATCCGTGTCCATTTTGCTTTATGGACGTACCGTTCTTTTTTTTTTTTTTTTTTTTTTATCATCTTACCAGCCTAAGGATGCTGCGGCAGTAGTTTAGGGACGTTTCGGTCCGTCGTTAGTTTAAGGACGTTTCGGTCCATCGTTAGTTTTAAAGACGTTTCGGTCCGTCGTTAGTTTAAGGACATTTCGGTCCGTCGTTAGTTTAAGGACATTTCGGTCCATGGATAGTTTAAGGACGTTTCGGTCCGTTCATAGTTTAAAGACGTTTCGGTCTCTTGTTAGTTTAAGGACGTTTCGGTCCCTCGTTAGTTTAAGGACGTTTCGGTCCGTCGTTATGGGAAGGCCAGCTATTGCTTGTAAAGTCTGAGCCTAGGAAGATAGCGAGCGGACATAGTCGTCGTCATCTATCGTTGACCCAGGCTGTGGCTCACTAAGCATAGTATCTCTTCAAGAAGCGGCCATTTATTGGCCTGAAAGGCCTCTCACCGTGCATGTCCACGAGTAGATAGGCTCCACCCTGGTAAACCTGGTCTATGATGTATGGGCCTTCATAGTTTGGCTCGAATTTTCCCCGCTTGGCACGATTGGGGATCATAGGTCTTTTGACTACCAGCACGAGTTCGCCTTGGCGGAACGCCCTTGGCCTGGTCAATCTTTCGTACGAGCGCGTCATCTTTGCTTTGTAGGCTTCTAGATGTTGTTGCGCTATAAGTCGGGTTTCGTCGAGGGCATCAAGCTCCTCAAGTCGAAGGTGGGCATTTTCCTCGTCGGTCAGTTCGTGGTGGACCGCCACTCGTAGAGAGGGTAACTCTATCTCGAGGGGGAGTACTGCTTCCGTCCCAAATACCAACGCGTATGGCGTTGTATTTGTGGCCGTCTTGAATGTAGTTCGATAAGCCCAAAGGGCTTCTTGCAGCCTCTCGTGCCAGTCTCTCTTATTCCGGGAGACGGTCTTTTTTATGATCTTCGTCAAGGTCTTATTGAAGGCCTCGGCCAGACCGTTGGCTCGCGGGTTGTAAACTGAAGAATACCTCCAGTCTATATTGTGCTGCTGCGCGAAGCGGCTAATCTTATGGCTCCTGTAGGCTGGCCCGTTATCGGAGATAATCCGCCGTGGGGTTCCAAACCGATAGATGACGTGCGTTTTGAAGAAATGGAGGATATTCTCCGTCTTCACTTCCCTCAGTGGTACTGCTTCTGCCCATTTGGAGAATTAATCAGTTGTCGCCAGGATAAAACGGTGTCCCCGAGATGATGCTGGTTCAATGGGGCCGACTATGTCAGTCCCCCACATCTCGAATGGCCAGCTGGCCACCGTTGGGTGTAGAGGATTTGGATGTTGATGGATGAAATCTCCATGAATCTGGCACGAGTGGCATTGCTTCGCATACTCGAGGCAGTCCTGGATCATTGTGGGCCAGTAGTAGCCCATTCGTTTAATCTTTAACTTCATCTTTGGGCCTGCTTGGTGAGAACCGCAAAGTCCGTCATGAACTTCTTGAACGACTTTTTCTGCTTCGTCAGGTCCTAAGCATCTCAGCCATAGAGAATCGAGCGATCTCTTGTACAGGGTATTGTTGACAAAAGCGAAAGATAGAGCTCGTTTCATGAGCTGATGTCTTGAAGACGCTTCTTCGGGCATTCGGCGGGACTTAAAGTAGTCTATGAAGACTTCCCTCCAGTCTTTAGCCTTCTCATGGTCCTTTATTTGTAAGGTCATCTGCTCAGTCGCTCCCTTTTCTTTGCATGATTCCGGAGATATTTCTGCCGGGGCGAGCACTCGACGGCTTTGTACCACGATTCTGACGTCATCGAGGTTCTCGTCAGCCAGTTCTTTAGCGAGTTTGGCCAACGCGTCTGCTTTGCTATTTTCTGCGCGTGGTATGTTCTCCAAAGTGTAGGAAGGAATTTGGGACAATAGTTGTTGCACCCTTTCGCCGTACCTCACCAGCTCCGGTTTGCACGTTTGGTAGTCGCCATTCACTTGACTAACGACCAGCTGAGAATCCCCGTATATGAGGAGGTCTTCAATTCCCATGTCAATGGCAAGCTCGAGACCTGCTATCAGGGCCTCGTATTCAGCTTCATTGTTTGTCCTCGGCTCTGTTAAGGAGAAGGCGAAGCGCATTATCCCTCCTTGTGGAGTCGCAAAGATGAGGCCTATCCCTGACTTGATCATTGGGATACCTTGCTTTTGTTTCTTTATAGAGGACGCTCCATCGAAATAAAGTTCCCATCGGGCGCTTCCACCGCTAATCGCATCAAATGCATGCTCGTCCGGCAAGTCACAATTCAAAGGAGAATCGGCCGGTATCGGGTGCTCAGCGAGGAAATCGGCAATGGCCTGGCCTTTCACTGTCTTGAGAGGTTGATATGTTATCGAGAACTCCATCAAGAGCAGGGCCCATTTAGCGAGTCGTCCCGTCAATATGGCTCTTGACATCAAGTATTTAAGAGGATCCACTTTCGAGATGAGGCAGACTTCGTGTGCCAACGCATAGTGCCTGAGTTTTGTTATCGCGAAGATTAACGCCAAGCAATGTTTTTCAATGGGAGAGTAATTGCTTTCTGCCCCCAGTAGAACTCGACTTAAGTAGTAGAGTGCTCTCTCTTTCCCCTGATCGTTCTCTTGCGCCCATAATGCGCCCAAGGAACCTTCGAGGGCGGTTGTATAAAGAATGAGGGGTTTTCCCTTGACCGGCGCGGCCAATACCGGCGGGTTCTGCAAGTACTGCTTGATCTCGTCTAGTGCACCTTGGCATTTTTGATCCCAGACGAAAGGGGTTCCCTTCTTCATCAGGTGACTATAGGGGCGGCATTTGCCTGAAAGATTTGCGATAAATCGCCGGATGTATGCGAGCTTCCCTTGGAGAGACCGCAACTTTTTGAGGGTTCTTGGCGGGGGCATTTCCATGATCGCTTTAATCTTTGACGGATCTATCTCAATACCTCGGTGTCGGATGACGAATCCCAAGAATTTTCCCGAGGAGACTCCAAACGCGCATTTGAGGGGATTCATTTTCAAGTTATATTGCCGAAGGCGTTGAAATACAGTCTCTAGGTGCTTTAAGTGATCTTCATATGACATGCTCTTTACTACGAGGTCGTCGATATAGCACTCGACGATGTCATGTATGAGGTCATCGAAGATCTTTGTCATGGCCCTTTGATAGGTAGCGCCGGCGTTCTTTAGACCGAAGGGCATAACCCTGTAGCAGAATACACCCAAAGGGGTCCGGAAAGCGGTGTGCTTCTGGTCTTCGGGATGCATTTTTATCTGATTGTATCCTGAAGAACCATCCATAAAGGAGAAGATCTCGTGAGTAGACGTGTTATCTATCATTAACTCGGTTACCGGCACCGGGAAATCATCTTTTGGACAGGCTTTGTTGAGATCCCTGAAATCCACGCATATACGCACCGTCCCATTCTTCTTCATCACTGGGACGATATTGGCGATCCAATCGGGATATTGGACTTCTTGAATAAATCCAGAATTGATCAGTTTCTTGACTTCGGCGTTGATGCTCACCTCAAGCTCGAGCCGCATCCTTCTTGGTGCCTGCTTGACTGGCCTGATGTCTGGGGATATTGCTAATCTGTGCACAGCGACCTCCGGATCTAATCCTGGCATCTCAGAGTAGTTCCACGCGAAGCAGTCTTTATGCCGTAGAAGCACGTTCTTTAACGCGGCCACCCTCTCTTCAGAGAGTAGCTCGCTGACAAATGTCGGTCGCGGGTCATCTGCCGATCCCAACTCAATCTTCCTGAGGTTATCTGCCGTAGTATGTATACCATCTTCCAGTTCTCTCGGAGCTGGCGGAAATTCTGAGATCACCTCGTCGTCACTGTTCTCAAAGCACTGGGGAAAGTCATCCATGTTCTCGGGCTCTTCTTTTAATATCGTAATCGTATAACAAGTACGAATCCGCTCCCAGGACTGAGGTGGATCCGGTTTTGCTCTTGCGGCTTTGGGTTCGTGCTTTCGTGGTGGCGTTACCCTCCAGCTTTTGGATAAAGCGAATCTGCCCCGTTGGTACTGGTCCTCGACCCAGTTCTTGAAGGTGAAGCAGTCTTCGGTAGGATGTCCTGCGGCCCGGTGATAAGAGCAATAGCCCGAGCGAGAGGCCTTATTAGCTTGTTCGGGGTGTCTAGACTCTGGAAGCGTGATCATCTGATGTTTTAGGGCGAGCTTGAGTAATCTTTCCGTCTTGTCTCGGGGGAAGGAGTACGCTCGACTCATCTTTTCTATGAAGGACGAATCCGAGCTGTGTAGTACCCGATCACGTAACCCTCTAATCCTGCGTCGTTGTTGTCGGCTCTTCTTTCCGCTTTTCGACTTATTTCCGTCTCCGCATTGGGTCTTTCGCATGATGGGTTGACAAGGACGAATGTCTTTGTCTTTTGCAGTCTGTTGAAATAGACGTTGCGTCCTGGCCTTCTCATAGATGGCCGTTTCGCGGCTGTGGTCTTCTCGAGCTTTCTGACTCACTTCCCTTATAGGCCTGCCCGTTTGTTCTTCAAACGACGGACTTGGTGCCTCAATCGCAGGGTTTGGTTTTGACGAGGGATCGGCATCTCTTGACAGGGCGTCCTCTTCTTCGTCAAAGGTATATATAGCGTAGCTGTTATGAGCCCGTTCTCGTTTTCCGGTTCTCGCGTATCCAAGCCCGAGTGTTTCCATCTTCCCGTTGGGCAATTTGCGTTGGGTTCCAGGGACATCCCAAATCCTGTTGTAGAACCGAGCTTGTCGAACAGTTTGTTTTAAGGGTACTCCTTGACGCTTCAATAGCTTCTTTAATCCGTTCGTATAGTATCTGGGCAGCCGGATGGGTTGGAGTCCGTCGCATGCAGCATCTGCGCCGGGCCAGATCTCTTTCTCTACTTTCGACTCTGAGGATCGATAGAATAGGATCATCTTCTCACTCTTTCGCCTGGGGGGGACGCAAAATGTTTGCAGCTCTTGCACACTGTGAGCTTGAAGCGTGTCGAGGTCCTTATAGTTTTCTTGCGGTACCATGATGATTTGCAAGTTATGGCCATCGCTGAGGGGTGCTTGCATTGAAAGCCGATTGGAGAATACGGCATTGATCTCATCCTCCGAATCACTTCCGAAGACCAGTATGGGGATGGGCGTCCTCTGGTTGTTGCGTTGAGCTGGCCCCGTATAAACTATCTCTTCTTCTTCTTCGGTATCGCTTCCGAAAACAGGGATGGTGGCGGCGGCCTTGTTCTCCGAGTCGTGACACTTTTCTGTATCCTCAAAGTCTGGCAAGAAGTATTTCGCATCCTCGTATTTGCGGACTTCGTTCACGGAAAATGGGTTCAGCTCACCCGTCACAGTGTACTCGAACCCATCTTTAAAATACTTCATACACTGATGTTGTGTAGAAGGGACGATGTTGTACTCGTGTAACCAAGGACGGCCGAGCAAAGCATTGTAGCAGGTCTTGGCGTCAATGACATGGAATTTGATGTCCGTGACGAGAAGTCCAAAGCGTAACGTTAATATCACGGACCCGAGAGTCCGTGACGATTGTGAATCGAAACTGGAAATAGTGATTTTGTCACGAGCGAGATGTTGCACACTCATGCAGATTTCTTTCAACACCCGAACATTAAGGAGATTGACAGAGGATCCATTATCCACCAAGATCTTGCCTATCTTGATATCATGGCAGTATCCGGAGACATACAGGGGACGGTTATGGTCGCACGTCCCGAGAAGGAGGTCTTCATCACCGAAAGTGACGTCAGCCGTATGCACTTCTTCCAGTTCGTCTCTCATCTTTTGGGTGGCGAGAAAGGCTTGGAATTGCTCAGGTTCTTGTAGTGCTTTAATTAGTGAGTCCCGTGCTTCTTTTGATAATAGGAGGGCGTCGAGAATGCTAAGCTGGGAAGGTAGCTTCCTTAAATGCGCGAGGATGTTATAGTCCACTTTACTCCTCCTAGGAGGGTCTTTGGCAGCCAATTCTTTCGCAACTTGGTCATCCAAAGTGATATCTTCAGTGACCTTTTCCTTTCCCTTATCTTTTCTGTTCGTAGGTCCGAGATTCTTTTCTGGGAGCGTACGATTGCGCAGCTGAGTGTTTCCGCAGGCTTCTGATTCCTCATCTTTCCTCAGCACGGATTCTTCAAAGAGAGGGCCCAGAGTCACTTCTTCGTCAGAGTCGCTCCCAAAGGTGAGGACTTGCGATCCCTCGGTATGAGCCATATAGCAGTTGCCAGTAATTCTGTTGGGTCCGTCAACAGCGCTTCTTCGCTCCCGACGGCTCTTGCGCTTCATGCGTTTGAAATGTTGCCGGCGAGCAACATATCCTTGCCACCATATCTTGAAGGCGTCGCACTCCTCTGTGGGGTGTGAGACTTTCCGATGATATGCGCAGTAATCGGGGTGTTTCTCCGCCCCATCGTGCGTGTTTCCTTCGGAGGGGGGTAGCCTCATTCCCATTGACATGGCTTTGGCGAACCTTTTCCTTGTCTTGAATATCTTCTTGTCCATTTCGGATGCCTTTCGCTCTGGCAGGGGTAGCTCAACTCTTTCGTTCAGTCGCCCGCATTTGGTTCCTCCTGATGTTGCCATCTCGCGCTCCTGATCCGCTTTACTTTTTAGACGAATCTCGTCTAGGAAGGCATTGATCATATCAGTTGTCAGCCTCGTGCGCTCTGGTTCGGGTTCCGCCTTCAGCTTCTCAGTGATGGGAGTTTTCTCATCATCGATAAACGAGTGGGAGATCATGTTGCAACTTGCCGTATATCCCTCGGATTCGTCCGACGAGTTTTCTCCATCATCGTCCTTTTGAAAGATGTGGCTGAGGAACTCTTGCAGTGTGACAGGAGTTCGCGCCATCTGATTATATTCTTCTAGCGCGTCGATTTGCTTCTGCAAGTTTGTTCGCTCGTCTCCCAGCTTCGCGGGCTTCTTGGATTTCTTTTTCTTTTTCTTCGAAGCTTTTGACGGCTGGGTGTGAGTATTTGGGCCCTTATCAGCAGTCTCCGTAGTTGCGCGGGGCTTCACTGCTCCTTCGATAATTCGAGGTTCAAGAGGGTCTTTCCATTCGATTGCAGGACACGCATGAAGGTCTCTTAGCATCCTTTTGGTCTTCGTTGATAGCGCGACTTCCCATGGAACTTCTTCGATAAAGGAGCAGGTTGCCCCCGGTGTGTCTGCCTTTTTAGGAGTATGTGGTTGTGGCGGGTTCACCTTCCACTTTTCGGACAGTACAAACTTCCCCTGGAGGTATTGATCTTCGATCCATCCTTTGAAGACGAAGCAATCTTCAATCGGATGGCTTACCGTTTGATGGTAAGGGCAATAGTTAGGGTTATTCACCTCGGTGGGTTGTGGCGGTCGCCTTGGATTTGGGAGGTTAATAAGTCTGTTGCGTATTGCCAGCTCAAATAACCGTCTCGTCTTGTCTCGTGGGAACGAGTAGGGACGCTTCATCTTTTCATTATAATACCGGCGTCTTTCTTCCAGTTGATCTGCCGATTTTGGGGCGTCAGGTTGCTGTTGGGCATTTGCGACAAAGGTGGCCCTTCCTTTACCCTTATCATTCCGAGGTTCCAACTTCGGGGGAGGTGGCCTATGACCCATCTGGTCCATCTGAGCCAACTTGTCGATTAAAGCCTGGAATGTGGTTGGCTTAAAAAACATCATAAACTGGGAGATAGTTGCGTGGGGGTCCAAGGTTCCCACGAACATACCCACTGCGGGTGCTTCCTCAATGCGTTGCTCGCATCTCGACCACAAATTCCGCCAGCGTATAGCGTACTGGACCCAGGTTTCGCCTGGCTTTACCCTGGCGTTAATCAAAGCAGTAATTGGAGTGCGCTCGCTGGCGCTTGCGAACCGCTGAGTGAATAACAACTCCATTTCAGCGAACGTTTTGATAGAATCGTTCGGAAGTTCTGAATACCATTCGAATGCTGTTTCTGATAAGCTGCCAACGAACTGCCGGAGTAACAGTTTATCGTCACCGCCGGTGTTACCGCAGAGGGCCCGGAACTGGGCGACGTGTTGATGAGGATTGCCGGTCCCCTTATACACATGGAATTTCGGTATCGTATAGCCTTGCGGGTATTTGATTTGATCGTACCAGCTTGGATACGGCCGCCCCGTTTTCACGACTTGACCAGCTGCCTCAGTTGCATGATGGACCCGGATTTGTTGGGCTATATAGTCAGCCAAGTCAGCCTTAGAGATCGTCTCTTCCTTGGCCGTTGAGAGGGCTGGAGGTGGATTTGACGTCTCTCCTCGGTCGTCCTCCAGAATAATCGGAGGATCTTCGGCTGGTAAGTCTTGCTGGATCATCATTCCTATCACATCTTGAAAGAGAAGGCCCATCCGTTGTATGTTGGCCGCTTGTTCAGCAGCCTCTTTGTCCCTTTTCTCCAGCGTCCGGCGAAGGAATTCAGCGTCGGTTTCTTCCTCCCGGCGTGCGTCTGAGGACGCTTCAGGGTTTTCCTTCGGCCCGGTGAGCGCGGCCATAGCATTCATCATTTCTTGGAGCTTTTGTTGCTGCTCCTGGGATTTCGTTACGGATCGGGTTAGCGGTCGGTGGCCTGTAGAAGTGCGGCTCTCCTCCTTTCCAGAGGCCATGTATACGGTGTGGACCATCATGCCCCCAGACTTAAGGTGTCCGGGCTTGTTGTTTTTAGCCGTCGTTGCTCGTCGAGGGATCTTCTCGGGCTCCCTCCTTTTATGAGCCATGGAGGTTGAGGGGGCCGTCGAGGTGGGCGTCCAAACAGCCTTTTGGGTTTTCGCCTGGTGACCAGCTTTCGGTTGGATCTTCAGCTTCTTATGCTGGCGGGAGAAGTTTGGATCGATGATTGAGTCCCGGGCCCGCCGCCAAACCTTATAGATTTTGGAAGACAGCCGTTGAGGAGATCGGGGCTGTTCTGATTCTATTTCCACAACCTTTTCTGATGGGGGAGGAGACCTCTTCAGCACTGCGGTAGGGGAATTCCTTCGCACCTTATTTAGCGTTTCAAAGCTGTTTCCAGTTGGAACAGCAGCATTAACTTCTACCGCCGGGGCTGGTGGAGTCAATCCAGAGGGGGAGTTGCCCCCAGCCTTCCTTATTCGACGCCAATGACGACGTCGAGCGCGTCGAGCAGACGGCATAGAGTCAGATATAAGAATGGTTTCGTCTTGCCCCCTGTGTAGGTGGGGGGTCGTTGTCGGTGTTAGCCTGTCAAAGACCGATGTCCTTTGTGCAGCGGGAGCGGAAACTGAAGCCGTCAACCTTGTAAAGACCGACCTTTTGGCCGGAGAAGCCGCCTTGGCGATTTCGAGGGCAGGAGCGGCCACTTTCTTAGAAGCAGCTTCCACCAAGATTGTAGGCCTTATGATGAGTTCGCAGGATTTCTGGCCCAATCTAGAGAAGACTGAGGCGTTGGCATCGGGCGACTCGTTGAGAGGAGCCGCGGCAGGGGCAAGACGATCAAAGACCGACTTCTTGAGCGCTTCCTTTGTCAACACCGGCACCGTGAAGCTTGATGGTGGGAGTATAGTCCCAAAGAACAATCCAGTAGTGGCTTGAGTCACCTGGTCCACCGGCATTGTGAACAACGAAGCAGCTTGGGGTCCATAGGCTACACCTCCTGGCGAGGCAAAGCGTTGGTCGCGATTGCAGCTCGAGCAATTGGAGGATTTCGCAGAAGTAGAAGCCATCGATCCTTTGCTTTCTGCAATAAGCAAGGCGCCAATTCTTAGTATCTTGAAACCCAAGGGCAACTATTAGCGAACCGCGATTGGTTCGCGAATCACGACACACGAAGTGTGGAGTGGAAAGAGGAAAAGGTCCCACCGGGCGTGCCAGAATCTGTTCCCCTCCGAAAGACGGCGCGCAAGGCTGCGATGTCTTGGCGCTGAGATTCGGGGCAGATGCTAATTGATGCTATCCGTTCACCTCTCCGAAGATGCCAAGTTGGTTTATGGCACCATGTATCGAAGGTTTGAGCGGATGCGACCGATGTAGCAGACTTCGTCAGATTCCCCCTCGTTGAGGGGTTTTTGATTGTGGGGACGCTCTTCCCTGCAGGCGCAAGCCCCTGCAGTTAATTACGCTACCGCGTTGCGGTAACAACTTTCTCCTTCTCCAGATAGTCATTTCGTGTCGTGGGTTTTGTTTTATGTTTTACTGCCCGTGGATCGTCTACGGAGACTGAGTTATGTCGTCGCCCGTAGGGCATGGACTAGTCCAAATCCGCATTATCTTAAATTTGGGTTTGGGGGTTTGGTTTGAGGATACGTCAGCCATGCTTGGGGCTAAGATCAACTCAAACGTTTGTTAAGGATGCGTTAGTCTAGCTTTGTGACTAAGATCAACTTAACGGGATCGTTCAGATCCTACAAAAGAGTGTTTGGACTCTAATGTTCCAGTTTTGGGACGTGGCGGTCCATCGTATATGTGGCCGTCGGGACCCGTCACCTCTCTGACGACGTTGAAGGATTACAACGGCGGATGTCAGAGGAGTTCAGAGATGTACCCTCGAGCCAGAGTTAATTAGGGGGATTCATAGTCCAGTCTGCTTGAAGGTTTAAGGACGCGTTAGCCATCTTTGAGGCTAAGATCAACTTAAACAGGACCGTTTAGATCCGACAAAAGAGCATATAGGGGCTCTATTGTTCTAGTTTAAGGACATTGCGGTCTGTGGGTAGTTTAAGGACATTGCGGTCCATGGGTAGTTTAAGGACGTTGCGGTCCATGGGTAGTTTAAAGACATCTCGGTCAATGGGTAGTTTAAAGACATCTCGGTCAATGGGTAGTTTAAGGACATCTCGGTCAATGGGTAGTTTAAGGACATTGCGGTCCATGGGTAGTTTAAGGACATTGCGGTCCATGGGTAGTTTAAGGACATTGCGGTCCATGGGTAGTTTAAAGACATCTCGGTCAAGGTTAAGGACGTCATAGTCCATGGGTTTAAGGACTCCACAGTCCGGTATGTGCTCTGGATGCTTCACACGGGTTCACTGCCGTGTTAGGCGAGGACCAGGCTCCGCTCTGGATGCTTCACACGGGTTCACTGCCGTGCTCTGCGAGGACCAGGATCCGCTCTGGACGTTTCCCGCGGGGTCAAAGAGTGACGTTATCCACGTTCCGCGTAACCAGGAATTTTTGTATTATGCATGGGTTTAAGGACCCCACAGTCCATGTCATGAATGGTCTTCGGGACCCGTCACCTCTTTGAAGACATTGAGGGATTACAATGCCAAATATCAAAGGAGTGAAGAGATGTACCCTAGAACCGGGGTGGATTAGATAGTCCGTGGCCCAATTTGGGTCAAGACTGTTCGATTATGTCATGAGCC
The DNA here is from genome assembly GCA_030015575.1 of Agapanthus africanus. Classification (NCBI taxonomy): domain Eukaryota; kingdom Viridiplantae; phylum Streptophyta; class Magnoliopsida; order Asparagales; family Amaryllidaceae; genus Agapanthus; species Agapanthus africanus. The sequence continues at coordinate 617,974,365 of JASDDO010000022.1, forward strand.
CATCGGCTCAGTTAATCACAGATTGAGGACTTATGGCCAGCTTGGGCTAAGTCCAGTCAGGTCTGGAATATTGACTCTTTGTTGTTCCATTGAGGGAGAATGTTTGCCTCTATCCCTTTAGCCAATTGGGCCAAAGCCTGGGTTTAAATATTTCAGAGCAATCAGTGTTGAACACTGGGAATAAGATTGATGAGTTAGTGTTCAACACTGAGAGATAATTGGTGTTAAACACCAGTACTAAGGCTTTCTCAAATTAGTGTTAAACACTAAAACCGATCAGTGTTGAACACTGCCGATAAGGCTTTTTAACCATGCATTGAATGCCAAGGCCCGACAGTGTTTTAACACTGGGCTTGAGAGTTTTAATTTTAGTGTTAAACACTAAGGTAAGAAGGGTCACGTGGCAGCACGTGAGAGCGCCCTCCCTTCAGTTGTTCTGCTGAAATTACCATTTCTTTCAAAGCATCACGTGCCATCACGTGACGGGCATTCAAATGCTTGTATATATTAGAGTTTCTGCCAAGGTCACGTGGGTCACGTGGGGTGCTGCCTCAAAGGGGCTTTCCGTAGGGGTTTTTGGGGGGTCACGTGGTGGCACGTGACCCTACCTCTATGTTTTTTTTCTTGGAGGATCTGTTACTCTTTTTTTTTCAGGAATTAAATTCCCCGGATTTTAAATTTCAGAGGAATTAAATTCCTATTTCCTTTTGAAGACTTGTAGAGTTGAACTCTGAATTTTCTGTAGGAATTAAATTCCTCGTTTATGTGGAGAACTGAAGAGGGTTCAACCCTTAATAAAAGCTTTCAAGGAATTATACTTCCCATTTTAAAGAATTATAATTGAGGGAATTAAATTCCTGTTATTTCCACAGAACCACATTCTTAATTAGGGTTCAACCCTGTTTCTTAAAGGAATTACATTCCCATGATACGGGGTCGAGCCCTAATTTTATTTTATTGTTTTTTTTTTAAAAGGAATTGAATTCCTATAGTTCTGTGAGAATTAAATTCTCATGCTTGCGTTCCCTCTCTATGTTTTGGATCTGCATGGCAGGATCTCAACCCATTGAGAATTAAATTCTCAACCTAAAGGGGAGATGTGCACTTTGCAGATCCTCTATCAAAGAGAGAAGGAAAGTGCTCTTCTGTTTTATGTATCAGAGTTAAACTCTGTTGGGAATTAAATTCCCCCTCTTTCAAAAGGCCTTCCCTTTCTTACCTAGGGTTTTCGCAGAAGATCGAAGTCTTTTCCAAGTATCAAAGCTTTTCTCCCTTTTTTTTTCTCTGCGCGTGTTCCTCTTTTGTATCTCTTGGCTCCTATTTATAGGAGAAGCAGCCGAATCAATCAGTTTTTGACGAATCTTCATGGAGATATTTGATTTGCATTCATTGTTCATTCTGGACCTTTGGATTATTAGGTGAATTTTATTCACCGTTGGATTTCAGATCCAGAGATTCTCCCTTGTTATTTTGGTTAAATTTAAGGGGGAAATCTTTCCAAACCCGAGATTTTCCATAAATAAATGACCTCTGAATCTTTGACTTGATTGGATGCATATAGTTGCGTTCCTTTGGCAAGATCTGAATTTCTTTCAGAATTTAATTCTGTTGATAAAATGGGCTTTGAAAGCCGGTCACGTGTGACCACGTGATCCATGGTCACGTGTGAGCACGTGACCTCCTTCGGAATGAAGGATCCTCTTTCTTTCTGCGTTCTGCCCTCTTCTGCTGCTCAGCCGTCACGTGTTACCACGTGACCCCTGGTCACGTGTGAGCACGTGATCCTTGTTTGAACTTTCTTTCTTTGGTTGTTCTGAAGAATGCGTTTGCTGCCTTAAACGTCACGTGCCAACACGTGACCCTGGTCACGTGGGAGCACGTGACTTCTTCTGAAGCCTTTTTCCTGACTTGGTCAGTTACCCGACGTGCCTTTGATGCTTGCATTTAAACGTCACGTGTCGCCCTGTGACCCTGATCACGTGGGAGCACGTGACTCTCTTTGAAGCTTTTCTTTTCCTTCTTCGCAGTCAGGGAATTGAACTTGCCTTAATGACGTTTTTAGGTGTCACGTGCCAACACGTGACCGCTAGTCACGAGTAAGCACGTGACCCCCTTTTGAAGCTTTCCACAGAAGCTTTCCACAGAAGCTTTCCTGATCTTAAATCAGGAAACATCACCCTGGAACCCTTCCAGTGATTCTCCCCAGGACCAATTGATACCATCTCACTACATCTAGTGAGTATCCTAACATCCAATTAAATCTATCTCATAGATCTAAAACTCAGGATTTAGGAGGTATCACTTTGATCCTATATGGAGAATCATTGTGATAAGCGGAGATTGATCGAGCGTAGCATAGGAAGCTCCTTCCCTATCAAGAGTATGTCATCCACGTACTCTACGTGAATCGCCACCATACTCCCTACTACCTTTTTGTTTATACAAGGTTCATCTACCATTTTGATGATGTCAAACTCTTTGACTAAGACATCTAAACAGACGTTCCAACTCCGCGATGCCTGCTTTATCCTATAAAGCATCTTGTTCACGTTTCCGCTGCTCCCATTGTTTACGAAGCCATCTGGCTGTGTACTTATAGACGCCCTCTTCCAAAACATCATTTTAGAAGAGCTGTCATGACACCCAACCACCAGATATCATAGTCATGGTATGTAGCCGTGGCAAGTAGGATCTGGATGGACTTAAGCATAGATACTGGAAAAGGTTTCATCATTATCCACGCCTGGTCAATGACGAAAACCTTTAACTAGTCTAGCTTTGAAAGTCTCAACTTTTCCATCTACACCAAGTAATCTTCTCAAGATATACTTGCTCCTGATGGGGATTTAACCCTTCAGATATAGCAACCAAAGTCCATACTTTGTTGGTGTATAAGGATTCCATCTCAGATTGCTAAACATCCAGCCATTCTTACAGAGTCTTACTCCTGATGGCCAGCTCGAAGCTAGTTGGGTCATCATCTCATGATGCAATCCTCGCTCCCACTGTCATAGAGAAACTGAAGTATCTCTCAGGTGGGTGAGGAACCCTACTAGATTGGCGGAGAGGCTGAGGTTCGTTGGAATCTACTGAATCCTTTGGTTCTACCAAATCATTTGCTGTAGTTTGTATAGCTGGAACCTTTCCAGTTGAACATAACAGACCTTGCCTCGAGCTTGTCCGGATTTTGCTTTTACACATAGGCCGGACAACCCCAAATCTTAACTAGCTTAAGACATGGGCTCTTCCCTTTCCATATCACATATGAAGTGGTAGGCATCTGATTTGATTCGAACCCTATTCAATAGGTATGCAACTTCTCAAGTGCATAACACCCAATAGGAAAAAGGTAACTCAGTAGTACTCATCATAGAGCACACCATATCATATAGGGTGTGATTGCTCCACCCCGATATACCATCGTGTTATGGTGTATTCGGAGGAGTAATGCCGAGAGAGAATCTCATTCTCCTTTAGAATAGTCTAGGAATTCCGTGCTCAAGTATTCTCCTCCTTGATCTCATCAAAGGACATAATACTTATACCCGTATTTTGGTTCTCTACTTCTAACTTATATTCTGTGAATATCTCAAAAGGTTCGGACTTGTGTTTTAACAGGAACATATGTCTGAATCTAAAGAGATCATCAGAGAACGTAATGAAGTATAAAGAACCGGTCTTGGTATGTGTAGACAGGGGACCTACATACATCAACATGTATTATCCCAAAAGTTTACCAACTCTTTCTCTGTTTTCAATAAACAGAGCTATGGTCATCTTATCTTTGTGACATGACTGGCGAGTTTCATAAGATGTAAATTCAAACTAATTTAAATATGCATCTTTATGTAACTCTAGCTAGTCGGGTCGCATTGATATGACCTAGTCTACAATACCTAAAGAAGGAACCGTTCATTTCTGAACTCTTCCTCTTCTGTGTGTTCTGTATACGAAGAACTGTAGTTTGATTTAGAACATCAACGCTTTTAGATAACGTGCCTGAACTGATCAACTTTTGATATAGGAAATGTTCAAAACATTATCCAACAATACAAAATTTTATCATTTCTTTACTAATAAAGAGATAGATATGATTTTGTATATCAGGTTCGGTATCTAATAACATTTGTTCAGAATCAATGTATTCAGGTAATACAGGGTGACAGTGACCAACAGACTTGGCTGCAACACTTGCCCCGTTTTCTGCCTCATGAAACTTATCACCCGTTCTCAGTTTTTCTACCCTTTTGTAGCCCTATGTAACATCTTACATATCTAGGATCCTGATCCGGTATCATATACCGAGAATGCGGAGGATACTGAGAAACAGTTCTGTAAAATGAACACACCCGAAGATGATGCATCAGCATGCACTCTCTTCGTTTGGGCGGCACGGGAAATCTGTTATTCCCCAATTACCTGCTCTGTCTTATAACAATTATAAGTTGGAGCGGGACCAACGTTCCCCAGCTCAGTATAACAAGCGGGTTCGGTCAATAATCCGTATTATTATCTTGATTAAGGCGTGACATGGTCGCTACCAGGAGAGAGAGAGAAGAAATCACTCAGCGTGCGCTCTTGCAAGAATAGATTGGTTATTATTTTATCTAATCAGGATGGCTCCCACTTCTTTTTATCAAATCTTCCTTCAAACCCTAAAAGGAAAGACCAGCCGGGATTAATTACACACTACAAGTTCGCCAATCTTTCAGCCAGGCCAGTGTCGGTACTTTGAGGGAGGTCCCCCGTGCTTTCGCACGAACCTAATTAATGTAAACCTCGTTTTCCCAGAGGCGTAACCCCGTTGACACCTTTCTAGACACCTACTTGATCGGCTAATTGTAATGTGTAAAACTCTCCCAGGAGTAACTCTTACTCGCAGCGGGTATCGGGATCCAACTATCTCATAGAAGGTATGCAATCTCATTGCAAATTTCAACACTTGAAATTCCCGATAATATTTTGCCCCGAACGATCTATGACCTTGACAAGGTCAACAAACCATAGACCGCAAGTCAAGTTCAACCCGTCATTTCTTGATTGAATCAAACCCACCCGCACGACCCTTGACAAGGTCAACAAGGCCGCACGACTACCCTAACCCAATCTGCATCATATGCATAAGCAGATAAATACTGGTTAGCTACCGCACACTGCGTCTTGACAAGGTCAACAAACGCAGCACGAATACTAAACAGGATTTATCTGAAATGACGGAGGGCTACGACAGGTTTTTCTGAAAACCTATTGCATAATGAACTTGATATCGTTGTAGGATCGAATGAATTTTAAAATGGAGTGTTTTTTAGGCTTTTCAGTTTTGCTAAAGGAGTCACTCCCGGTGAAGGGATCGTCGGTCCTTTCCTTGTCGAATGAGGTGCGGGATATATCATATATATCACTGTGCAAAGCAGAACTCTTAAAAGCAATCAAAAGACAAACCAAATGTGTAGCATCTGCCAGTTATTGCTAAAGGAGTCACTCCCGGTGAAGGGATCTCGGTCCTTTCCCTATCGAATAAGGAGCAGGATATATCACATATACCGCTGTGCAAAGCAAGAACTGTAGCTACCTGTTTTATTTTGAAATTCGATTCTACAACATCTTAGGTTTCTTTTATTTCATTAATCACATTAATGAAGTCCCATCATTTAAGTACCTAAACATCACAGATAAATACGACGTACACTTATGCCATCCGCATTCGCCTCGATGTCCCTTCGTGCACCGTTAGGTTAGGTAACTAACGGCAGAGCGGGGCAGGGCTAGCGCGGGTGTAAAACATAAGTAACGTCTATATAATATATCATATATACTATATACTGTATCTATCACAGAACATCACATGATCACATCACAGATATCGCAGCAGAAGAATCATATGAAATATTGGATATACTAGGACGTCCGTGTTTTTAATACGAGCCAGTATAAAACACGGATTCCACGGTCGCGATGAATAGCCAAACCCACACCCCTAGACCCCTACGAGAGCGGCAAGCAACCCTACCAATTCTGGAGTTAGAAGACCCGGCCTCGACTCCTCGAGTTGGTCTCCCACTGGACTCCAGAACCCGGTTACTTGTGCCCTCCTCCTTGGGTCTATCCTAGTGCGGAAAAGTAAATAATATACAAAGGGTGACATCTTCCGCTACCTGGAAGTGCCCCAATAAAAGAATATTACATATAAGTTTTTACATGAATGAAAATGAAAAACACTCATCTCATATAAAAACCCCCGGCTATTCAAACACGACGATCCAATATAACATATCCAGCAACACATAACATCACATGTCATCAACGTAAGTAAATATGCGCATCCCAATTGTCGTTGACATATAGCAACGAAACCGGCGATATCACATATTACACTTACGGTCACAGAAAAGAAAGTGTAAAACTACAACAGTTGGAATCCGCAACCACCTCAGACATCGCATGTCTGACCAAATGAATTACTTAGACATCACATGCCTAACAATTATAAACCCCGCATTTTAGTCTCAAAATCGAAAACACTTTTCAATATCAAGTTGGGCAATTCAACAAGATTCCCGACATCCTGATCGAATGCTCGTCGCAAACTTCAGTAGGCGGCCGCACCCCCGATACCGTCGACGAAGTGCACCAAGGCGGAACACCGCTGCCGCGAGCACCCGAACGGATGCTTTCGGCGACGGGGTTCTCCTACAGTCACTTGGTCGGGGCTATGGAGTGAGGCTGTCTATTAAGTTTACCCGGCGAGTATCCGCGTACGCTACGTGATTGCGACGGACTTTTGATCACATCAAAATTCCGTGGCAACCGATCAAGTGAGACTAAAATGCTATGTTTATAACATTCATTCAGTTATCTCATAACTTATTGTGAATTCCAATTATTGTATCACATTCCGGATAAGATAGAAAATGTTAAACTTTTCGATAGAACAATCGAACACCCAAGTTTTCCCGATCAACCGAATGAAATAAGTTCAAAGACATTCACTTCATGCCTCAGTACCAACGGTCCAGCCGTAGAAGGGTCAAGCCAACGCCTCACATGTGGCACGCCGTACTGCCCCAAACCCTAAGGTTCAAAGGGCAGATCAAGACGGTCACATAATCGAGTTAAGGTTTGTTGTCTTCTAGAGGGACCATCGCGTTACCTGCACTACTCAGAACGTCCTTAAACCACGGAAAAATCCAACACTTGGAAATTTTCCGGCAGGGGAAAAAGTGGGTATTTATATCCGGTTGAACTTTTTAACATATTCAACAAATTATCCGGAAAACATATAGACAAAGTTTGACAATCCGATCGAATGTACGAACTCCCAATACAACCCAAAATACTCAACTCTTTATTTCAGATTAAAAATTCCCAGGAAAACCAGAACTGCCAAATAGGAATTACTGTGCAAAATTGAATGCCTAATAAGACAAAACGGCCGCGGAACCGCCGCATTAGCATGCTAATGCCGCGGTTCCGCCGCGCTTTTGAGGGATCATTAGTTACTTTTTGCACCGTAATTCTTAGAATTTCCTGCTGATTTTTCTGCATATTTTTAATTCTCAAAAATCCCACAATTTGGAAAAAGTCCAGAGAGCTATTTTGGGGTTAGGTTTTCGGTTCGTCCGGCTTTCAAACTCTGTCTGGACTTCGCCTAAGGCTCTAGCTAGGCTCTGATACCACTGTAGGGTTCCTAGGCACCCTAATGAGGTCTCACAAGGCATCAACCATGCCAATTTCAAAAATCGGTGCCGAGAAACCCTAGTGTACGGATCGTTGGCTAGAAATCTAGGCGAAACTAAAAACTAGTTAACACTTAACTAAAGAGAATACGGATATACAACCTTTGCAGATCCGGTGCTCCACCTCCACGGCTCCGCAATGAAGTCTCTTCGCTGTCCAAGACGGATCCCGGGCTCTAGCGTCGGCTTCATCGGAGAATGGACGGGCTAGGTCATCGACGACGTGCCGAAGATGATCTACATCGAAGCATCACTAGATCAAGCTCCACCTTCACCAAGCCATGAAAACTTGTGAAGGAAACACACTCTACTACTTGGCAAGAGATAGAGGATGAAGAAATAGGAAGTGGGTAGACTTTAGAATTGGATTTCTCACTTTGATTCATCAATCACCATTGATGGAGTCTTGCTTTTTCTTCAAGGAAGAAGATGAAGAAGAAGAAGAATATATGATAAGTTAATTAAAATAGATTATAAAAAAGAACACTTATCATAATCTTAACCTTAGTTAAGTGTAGAGAATTGACTAAGGTTGGGTTGAATGGTTAGGGTTAAGGATGAGAACAAAAAGGTCAATTAGTCAAAGCTTCATGAAACTTCAACTAAAGACAAATGAAGCCACCATTCAGTAATCTTTCAATTTATTCAAAATGAATAAATAAATAAGATAAATGAATAAGTAAAAACCCTAATCAACAACTTAACCAAGGTTAATTCTTTACACTTAACCTAAAAAGCATGTATCATCAAACATGATACAATCTTGTGTACAAAAGTATATCACATATACAATGTGCACAAACCAAGTGAGAAAATCCATTTAAAGTGAACCAATACTAGTTAATGCAAAGTAATATATCAAATATATAATTATGCATTAAATCATTAAATCAACACTTGATTTAACGATCCGGTCATATCGCATACAACCGACTAATATCCAATGTATCGGTTTATCGAATCAATCCTTGATTCGATAACTAGGTTATATCGCATACAACCATTCGACACATTCTTCGTGAGAATGGAATACGGTATCACATACACGCATTATTCCCGGTCCCGCACATATCTCATATGCGCTCCTATTTCGTTTCGCTTGAGTCAGGAAACCTCTGTGTAGGACTCTAAAGACTCATCAATACGCCGGCAGCAGATGATGATCATATCAAACACCCACAAGCCGCAAGCGGTCTGCTAAACGTAACGGCCACCCGGGTATTGAGCGATCAGAAGATCGACGAGCAAGCCCGCTCAAACTCCAGTGAATCCAACCAGTAACACTACCGTACAGTCCGGTCTGATCGTCTGATATGTCGCATATCTCGCCTAGGGGTGGTAAAACGTCAGACCCCAATAGCTCGATAAGTCGTGTCTATATGAGGTCTATAACAATTCGAGAAACTACTGGTAACACTTACCAGTAAATCTCAGCAACCCTGGCCAGGGATTTCCTGTTATAGCCAATCGAACACAGCGCAACATCAACCCCCTATACCGGGAGAGACGAATCCCCTCCTATCGCTCATTGCCTCCATGTGACTCGGGACTGTACCCAAAAACCACCGTTTTGCACGCCCTCTTGGACGTGGTAAGATGGAAATCAAAGCACAGTGGAAACCACACAAGACTCTATGACGATCTCGGGTCAACAGACTACTCTGTATCAATGTCACCAGAGAACTGCCATCTGACGTGAGGTATAATACCATCTGGGAGTTCTCGGCGAGTCCGTCCAGTGTACCTAGTCTCTACTGAGCACCCGTATATCATCTCCGATGTCAAACACCAATGGATATGGGATCATCCATCGCCCATCTGTATGGGTCGAGAAGGTACACGCTAGTCTACTCTGGTATATCGATGCCCCGTCTCGATACACCCACGACTAGGGACTTTGAAGGATGTACTTATGGACTACCATGTCCCCACTAGTATGATCCGCATCATAGTCCAGGTAGTCAATTACACATCCTAAGGGCTTTACCAACATGTAACAGAGAGACAATCAGTGTACACGTTAAGGTAAAGAGTAACCAGATAGCATACTATCATGTCGAGCAAGAAAGTCCTCCCTATATATATCCCAGCATCCACTACAATATACATCCTATGTATAGCAATGGCCTCTAGGGCATACATATAACTAACAGTCGTACCGTCGCGTTGGCTGATATATTCCTCGATAGGCAATCTTGCTGTTCGAGTAGCCTTGCGATTTTCGTGTCTCTGATCTCTTCGAGGGCTGGACAAGACGTCTTCAAGTAATCTTCCAGGTAATATTACCGTCGAAAGAGCAAGCGTAGGGATATTCCATGTTACTTTTTACTTGAGGTTAGGCTCATTTTGGAGAGCCCCGATGAGTCATAACCACTCCGCGCTGGTGTGGGATAAACTCCAATAGTCTTTCAGGCTTTATATGACTTGCCGTCAAGACCATGAAGCTAGGAATTTGGCCTTTGCTTCGTTTGCTGGCATTGCGTCCTCTATATCGAGACGAATGTCGCGGTTGTCTCTACGTTGTTGGTGAACCGTCGAGGTTTGGAACTAGGGACTTTGTCGTGGCTCCGCTGTTTGATTGTCACGTCTGAATCTTGTTGGAGGAAGAACGCTGGGGTGACATCTCGTCTGATATATCGAGACGAACGTCGAGGTGGTGACCATTCCACACTGGTGCAAGATGATCTCCGATTGTCTTTCAGGCTTTATATGACCTGCCGTTAAGACCCTGAAGCTAGGAATTTGGCCTTCGCTTCGTTTGCTTTGTCACGTCCGAGTCCTGTTGGAGGAAGAACGCTGTTGTGACATCTCTTCTGTTGTATTGAGACGGACGTCGAGGTGGTGACCACTCCGCGCTGGTGCGAGATGATCTCCGATCGTCTTTTAAGTTTTATATGAGTTACCGTCAAGACTTGGCTCCGTTTTCTAATGGAGCATGGGGAGGGAAGATGTGTCTCCTTCTTTGTTTGCGCCCCTGGATTGTATACAGGGATTGCTATGCTATCACCTGTAGGGCATAAATTTCATTCATCATTTTTTTTGTATTATTATTTTATTTCCGCGATACTCTATCATTTCAGCTTTTATATCGCGATGGTCGCGATTGCCCAATCATTTCGGCTATTTTTCGCGGTGCCCAATCATTTCGGCTATTTATTTTACTTTCACTCGCTGCTTTTTATTGCGAGTTGCCCAATCATTTCGGCTATTTTGCATGCATACACATTTTTTTTACTTGCTGATTTTTATTTGCAAGTTGCCCCATCATTTCGGCTATTTCGTATGCATGTATGGCTCGCTGATTTTTCTATCGCGAGTGTGGAACTTGGAATCTTATGCCAATCTTAGCATCAGCATCGCTACAACTGGAATATTTCCAGGAGCGAATCATCATTTGCCATGAAAGGACTTGGAATTTGATACCGGTTTAGGCATCAGCATCGCTACAACTGGGATATTGCCAGGAGCGAATCATCATTTGCCATGAAAGGACTTGGAATTTGATACCGGTTTAGGCATCAGCATCGCTACAACTGGGATATTGCCATGAGCGAATCATCATTTGCCTCTGTCGATGTCGAACAAAGATGGCTTAGCGAACAGGGTTAGGATCCCGTCGACTAAGACTTTTGACTTCATGAGCCATAAGGGTCTCACAAAGGTATTTTTCCCTACAGGTCGTGAGGATCTCGTAGGTGTGTTTTCTCCTTAGGGATCGTGAGGATTCCTGAGTGTATGTTCCCCTGTAAGTCGTAAGGATCTTACAAAAGGGTTTTCTCCTTATCAGTCGAGAGGACTTATAAGGGTTGTTCACCATATGGACATATCCCTAGCCACGGGTGGGACTTGGTTAGGGAAATGTTTATTCGCACCCGTGGATTGTATACAAGGGTCAGTATTGAGCCGCTCGTAGGGCAATATCGAAGATTGTGGGAGTTGCTTAAGAACAGGTTCAGGTCCCTGTAACTTAAGACTTTCAAATCTTATGAGCCGTGAGGGTCCCATAAGAGAGTTCTCCTTACGAGTCGTGAGGATCTCGCAAGTGTAATTTCTCCTTAGGAATCGTGAGGATTCCTAAGTGTGTTGCTTCCCTATGAGTCGTAAGGTTCTCACGCGGGTGGTTTCTCCTTCCAAGGTCGAGAGGACCTTGCAAGTGTCTTTTAACGAGGTTGCGCCCTTTCGGGTTTTCACAAACACTTGCCGGTAGTCCTGCTGTTTTTACTCACGGAGCCCTTTCGGGTTTTCATCCGTGCCCATTTTGCTTATGGACATACCGTTTTTTTTATTCTCTCTCTTTTTTTTAACGAGGTCACGCCCTTTCGGGTTTTCACGAACACTCGCCGGTAGCCCTGCTGTTTTTACTCACGGAGCGCTTTCGGGTTTTCATCCGTGCCCATTTCGCTTATGGACATACCGTTTTTTTTATTATATTTTTTTTATTCTTTATATTTTTTTTATCTCGTCAGCCTGAGGATGCTGCGGTAGTAGTCTAAAGACGTTTCGGTCGTCAACTGGTTTTAGGACGTAGTGGTCCGTCGTTAGTTTAAGGACGTTTCGGTCCGTCGTCGCCGTATTTGAGGCAAATCTCTAGTTTACTGACTTTTCGGTCTATGGGGCTTTCCCTATGAATGAGCATGATGCCCCCGGCATATCCATCTTTCTCGGAGCATGTGGTTGTGGCGGGCTCACCTTCCAGTTTTCGGACAACGCGAACTTGCCTTGTTGGTATTGGTCTTCAACCCAGTTTTCGAAAACGTAGCAGTTTTCGATCGGATGGCCTAATACTTGGTGGTAAAGGCAGTAATTAGGATTGTTGGCATCATTCAGTTGTGGTTGGCATTTCGGCTCCGGTAGAGTGATAAGCCCGTTGCGCACCGCTAGTTCGAACAGCCTCCTTGTTTCATCCCGGGGAAATGAGTAAGTACGTTTCAACTTCTCATAGAGGGGTTGCCGCTTGTTGCTTTGGCAAACGATCGGTCAAGGGTCGCTCGATTTTTGTTGAGCGTTGGCGATGAAGGCCGTTTTTCCCCTCCCTTTATCCTTTTTGTTCGCTCCGTTGTTTGTGGGTCCGAGATTCTCTCCGGGTATCGTGCAAATGTGCGGCTGAATGTTCTCGTAATTCTTCAATTCTTCAGAGATGGATTCCTTGAAAAGAGGGCCGAAGGCTACTTTTTTGTTGGAATCGCTCTCGAAGGTGAGAACTCGTGATCCCCCGGGATCATCCCTATGACAATTGTCGGCAACTCTTTTATGCTCATCTGTCGTATTTTTTCGCTGTCTACGAACTTCCCACTTTGTTCTATTGACGTATTGCCTGTGAGAGACATACCCTTGCCACCAACACTTAAAGAAGTCACAGTTTTCAGTAGGATGTGCGATCTTCCGATGATATAAGCAGTAATTAGGATGCATCTCTACTCCACCGAGCGTGTTTTCTTCAGAGGGCGGTAGCTTCATTCCCATTGATATGGATTTAGCAAACCTTTTCCTCGTCTTGAATTTGTTTTTATCGGCAGCGGATGTCTTTTGATTTGATGGGAGTGCGTCGACTCTTTCGTCTAGTCGCCGGCGTTTGACTCCTTCCAATATGGCCATCTCACGCTCCTGATTGGCTTTACTTTTCAGACGAATCTCGTTTAGGAAGGCATCGATCATCTCATCTGACGGCCACAGAAGTTCTGGTTCAGGACCCGTCCCCGATTTCTCGGTGCAAAGAGCCTCTTCATCATCTATCAATGAGTAAGAGATCACATGACAACTTGCCACGTAATTCTCAGATCCATCTGATGAGTCTTCTCCATCATTTACGTCTTCAAGGACGTAGCTGAGAAACTCTTGGAGCGTGATTGGGGTTCGTGCTTTCTGGTTGTACTCTTCCAGTGCGTCGATTTGTTTCTGTAGGTCCGTGCGCTTGTCGCCAGGCTTCATGGGCTTTTTGGATCTCTTCTTCTTTTTCGAAGATTTCGACGGCTGGGTTGAACACTTTGGCTATCCCCACCAATCTTTAGAGTTGGGCGCGGTTTCAGCATCCCTTCGATGATCTCAGGTTCCGACGGGTTCTTCCACCTGATCGCCGGGCATGTCTGGAGATCATTCAGCATCTTTTTGGTTTTGGCGGAAAGCACGACCTCCCATGGAGCTTCTTCAATAAAAGAACAAGTTGTCCCCGGCGTGTCCATCTTCTTTGGAGTGTGCGGCTGTGGTGGGTTTACTTTCCACTTTTCAGACAGCGCAAACTTGCCTTGTAGGTACTGATCCTCGATCCATCCCTTAAAGACAAAGCAATCCTCGATCGCGTGACTTACCGTTTGGTGGTAAGGGCAATAGTTGGGATTATTCACCTCGCTGGGTTGCGGTGGTCTCCTTGGATTCGGGAGATAGATAAGCCTATTGCGCATCGCCAGCTCGAACAGCCTCTTCGTTTTATCCCGCGGGAATGAGTAAGGGCGCTTCATTTTCTCCTTATAATACCGTCGTCTCTCTTCCAGTTGATTCGCTAGCTTCGGGGCACTGGGCTGCTGTTGGGTGTTCGCAACGAAAGTCACTTTCCTTTTACCCTTGTCGTTTCGGGACTCCGGCTTCGGAGGAGACGGTCTGACCCATTTGACCCATCTGGGCTAGCTTATCAATTAAAGCCTGGAACGTGGTCGGTTTAAAGAACATCATGAACTGTGAAATAGTTGCATGAGGATCTAAGGTGCCCACGAACATGCCCACCGCTGGCGCTTCTTCGATGCGCTGTTCGCACTTTGACCACAAGTTCCGCCATCGGATAGCATATTGAACCCAAGTCTCGCCCGGCTTTACTCTCGCATTAATCAAAGCTGTTATTGGAGTACGCTCGCTGGCGCTTGCGAAACGCTGGGTAAACAACAATTCCATTTCAGCGAAGGTTTTGACGGAGTCATTTGGAAGTTCTGAGTACCATTCAAACGCCGTCTCCGATAAGCTGCCGACGAACTGGCGAAGCAAGAGTTTATCATCGCCGCCGGTATTGCCACAAAGAGCCCTGAACTGGGTGACATGTTGATGGGGATTCCCTGTCCCCTTGTACACATGGAATTTAGGGATCGTATATCCCGGCGGGTAACTGATTTGGTCATACCAGCCCGGATAGGGTCGTCCAGTTTTAACAATTTGCCCAGCCACTTCACTCGCCTGATGAGCTCGTATTTGCTGAGCTATATAGTCATCCAGTGCGGCCTTGGAAATGGTTTCTTCCTTGGTTGCTGAAAGAGCCGGAGGAGAATTAGATGTCTCCCCTCTGTCATCTCCAACAATGATCGGAGGGTCTTCAGCTGGAGGGTCCGACTGTAACATCATCCCTACCATATCTTGGAAAAGAAGCGCCATTTGTTTTATGTTAGCCGCTTGCTCTGCGGCTTCTTTGTCCTTCTTTTCGAGGACTCTGCGTAAGAAGTCAGCGTCAGTTTCTTGTTCATGACACTGTTCCGATGGTGCCTCCGAGCTTTCTTTTGGCCTAGTGAGTGCAGCCATTGCAGTCATCATTTCCTGAAGTTTCTGTTGTTGCTCTTGGGCTTTGGTCACGGATCGGGTGAGTGGTCGGTGACCCGTCGAAGCACGGCTTTCCTCCTTTCCGGAAGCCATATAAACGGCATGCACCACCATGCCCCAGACTTGGGGCGTTTAGGTTCAGTGGTCTTGCGATTCGTTGCAGATTCAGGGATTTTCTCCGGCCTTCTTTTCTTGTGAGCGGTCGAAGTTGAGGGGGCCCTTGCAGTGGGCACCCAAGTAGCTATCGCCTTTTATGGCTTGATAGGACGGCCCTCTTTCCGCTGAACCTTCACCTTTTTCTGTCGACGGGGATAATCTTGATCAATTACCGATTCTTGGACTTGACGCCAGACCTTGTAGATTTTAGAGGACAGCCGTTGAGGGGGCTGTTCCGGCTTCACCTTTGTAGCACTCTCCGTAGGTGGAGGAGATCTTTTCAGCACAGCGGTCGGAGAGTTCTTGCGGAACTTCCTAAGTGGTTCAAAGTTGTTCCCAGTTGGAACAGCAGCATCAATTTCCGCCGTTAGAGTCGGCGGAGTCAGTCCAGGAGGAGAGTTGCCCCCAGCCTTCCTTGCTCGGCGCCAGTGGCATATCCCTAGTAGGAGGAGTGTTGTCTCCTGAGGGTTTTCAGCGGATTACACCCACAAAATCCTATAATAAAAGAGAGATGGTGAAAGTTATATAAAGATAAGAACTATAAAAGAAAAAACTTGAAAATAAGAGTTTTCAACTATACCAGCTTTTCAGTTGCTATGAGCCCTATCTTAATGGTCATGAAAAAATGTTAGAAATCACATTATCCCTCAATAAAACATCGCCTTTAGTTTTCATTCCTACCTTTCTTCCAAACCTTGATCATATACCCCTACGTGTGTGAACTGGACATCCCTACACTCAGAGAATTCAATTCAAGCAATCATACTCTTGTCCATCTACCTTAGTACTTTTTAATACATATTTAGATGGAATTTGCTCACACATTCTTCATGCGACCGTTAATACTTCTTGAGGTACTAACCGACCGATTACTCATGTGCTTTCTAATTAGGCGTTTTTCCTCGTCTTGCAACACCTAAGGCTTAGCAGTGGCTCCCAAACCAGTTGGTCTAAGGCAATATGTGATAAAGCACCCTCGCTATATTTTTTTATTGCTGCCTCGGTGATAACAAAACCAGTGTTCATTTTTTTTCTCACCATTTTATCTTTTATTCTCCACTTTTATTTTCTTCATACTTTGGCTTTTAGACAAGAGCATTTCAAGGTATCCTCTACTATCCCGAGTTTCAAGATGTGTGTAAGTGCGTATAGTAGGGTATCAACGTTCAAATGTTTGGCTTCCAGAATAGGAACTATTTTTCAGGCTTATTTTTATCCTCAGATTAGTAATTTCCTTCATCTTACTAACCCTTGGGACAACAGCTCATAACTACTTATTACTAGTTTCATTTAAGAAAACATCTAATTTTCTTGTTTTTCTTAAACTATTCATATCTTTTAAATATAATTTTTCACTTTCTACTCTTTTATTATCACAATTTTTTTGTGTGTGCTTATATATAGTATAATGCAAAGTAGGGCGTAAATAAGCACAGAAGCGCTGAAAAACGACTTCTTGGGAGCTTCTTGCGATGGTACAGGAGCGCTGAAGCTCGTTGGCGGGAGCATGGTCCCGAAGAATAGCCCAGTGGTGGCTTAAGTTACCTGCTCCACTGGCATAGTGAAAAGGGAGGCCGCTTGGGGCCCGTAGGTTACTCCTCCAGATAGGACAGAGCGAGAGTTGCTGTTGCAGTTAGTGCAGTTTGAAGCCATTGATTTCTTGAAGAGCTTGAATATTCTTCCCCCTGCGTCGACCTTGGTCTTTGGCATGTGCCAGTTGTTTGAGGACTGATTCCGTCGGCAAGGCTGCTGCTTGGGGAGCCTGCCTGTGGACGACAGACATCCTCTGGGCTTCCTCCATCGGCGTTGAGGCACCGAGGGTAGGAGGTGGGAGTATCGACCCAAAAAGAAGCCCGTTGATTTCTTGAAGAGCCGGATTGCAGAGATTTGAGGCTGCAAGTGACCCATACTTGACTCCGCCGGATATGACAGAGCCTGAGTTGCTAGGGTGGGAGCAAATGCCATTCTTCATAGAGACGAAATGCCAGCTTCAATATCCACTCCCCTAAGGGCAACCAAAAATATACACACCGCGATTATTTGATCGCGGGAAAAACATGACACACGAAGTGTGGAGTGGAAAGAGGAAAAGGTCCCACCGGGCGTGCCAGAATCTTTTCCCCTCCGAAAGACACGCAGACGCGACCGCGCAGGTTCGTCTTGCCTGAGATTCAGGGAAGATGCTATTTGGTTTTATCCGTCCACCTCTCCGAAGATGCCAAGTTGATTTATGGCACCGTGTATCGGAGGTTTAGACGGATGCGGCCGATGTAGCAGACTTCGTCAGATTCCCCCTCGCTTGAGGGGTTTTTGATTGTGGGGACGCTTTTCCCTGCAGGCGCAAGCCCCTGCAGTTAATTACGTTACCGCATCGCGGTAACAACTTTCTCCTTCTCCAGAATTTCACTTCATGTCGTAGGTGTTTGTTTTGTTTGTGGTTGCCCGTGGATTGTATACGGAGACTAATTTATGTCGTCGCCCGTAGGACATGGATTAGTCCAAATCCGTATTTTCTTAGATTTGGGTTTGGGGTTTTGGTTTAAGGATACGTTAGCCATTTTTGAGGCTAAGATCAACTTAAACGTTTGTTAAGGACACGTTAGTCTTATTTGAGACTAAGATCGACTTAACGGAAAGAGCATTTAGGGGCTCTATTGTTCCAGTTTAGGGACGTAGTGGTCCATTGCATGTATGGCCGTCGGGACCCGTCACCTCTCTGACGACGTTGAAGGATTACAACGACAGGTGTCGGAGGAGTTCAGGGATGTACCCTTGAACCAAAGTCGATTGGGAGTCCTATAGTCCAGTTTGGGACAAAACTCTGTTTGGAGGTTTAAGGATACGTTAACCATATTTGAGGCTAAGATCAACTTAAACGGGATCGTTTAGATCCGACAAAAGAGCATTTGGGGGCTCTATTGTTCCAGTTTAGGGATATAGTGGTCCGTGGGTAGTTTAAGGACATTACGGTCCATTGCCAGTTTAGGGACATGGTGGTCCATTTCCAGTTTAGGGACATAGGGGTCCATTTCCAGTTTTCGGGATGGATATTAGTTTAAGGACGCATAAGTCCATGAGTTTAAGGACCCCATAGTCCATATAGATGTGTTTAAGGATGCATTAGTCCATTAGTTTAAGGACGCATAAGTCCATGGGTTTAAGGACCCCACAGTCCGTGAGTTTAAGGACGCATTAGTCCAAGAGTTTAAGGACGCATTAGTCTGTGAGTTTAAGGACGCATTAGTCCGTGAGTTTAAGGACGCATTAGTCCATGAGTTTAAGGACGCATTAGTGTCACGCCTCGCTTCCCAGGGTACGCTAAATTGGGCACGTGACATAGCCAACCATGCTACCTGTGGGTAGGAAGCATCCATCCACAGTCACATTACGGCTGTAGAGATATCAAGAATCAAAATATAACTATCTAATACATGTCCATAAACCAAGATAACATGAGTCAAGAATAATAAAAGTGCGGAAGCAAAAGATCAAATACAAAATAACTGGAATGTATGTCCAATAATGCGGGCTCACATCAGGAATAAAATGCAGAAAATAAAAGAACTAACTACTACTGACACCTCACAGCTCAGCCTGCTGGCTGAAGTACTCCTGCTCGGATTGCAGCAAAGGTACGGAATCTGGGCCATGCAAAACCCAGACGTCAGCGCGTCATGTCATCAAGTACTAAAATATAAGCAGGGTAACAGGCAATACAAATATAAACATGAATGAAAAGCAGGTGTAACAGTAATATAAACCAGGGCAGTGAAGGGTAATGTGCAGTGAGTAAACTAAACTGATCTATTGGGTTTTCTACTCTAAAGTCTTTGAAATCAATTTGATAAATCATCGATGTAACTCAATAGTATCCCATGCATACCCAGGACCACGGTCTAAGACTCTCGGGCTGAAACCGAGACGTGCCGCTAGGCACTAACAGGAAAAGAGTACAGACCAACGATGTTGTTGAAGTCAAAATTTGCACCCCGGTTGACCGAGTCAAAGTCAAGGTCAACTCCCAAGCTAGGTGGGCCCAAGCCCAGGTCAAGCGGACCCATGCCCAAGTTGAGCCCGCGGCCAGCCTCCCCGTGCCAACAACAAAATCATGTAATAAATAATTTTTATGTAATTGTTTATGCATGAATGCAAACAAAATCGGCATAAAGCCAATATTTTGTAAGCCCATGGCTTATGTGCAAAAATGAAATGGCACATGAGCCATGGGATGGCTAAAATGCCATTTTTGTAAAGCCCAAGGGGCTATATGTAAATATGTAAGCCTATATAAGGCAAAATGATGATGAATAAAAAAAAACTTTTCATTCCCCCAAAAACTAGGGTTCTTTGTGCCTGCTGCTCCTTCTCCAAGGTTCTAAACCTTCTCATTTCTCTTGAATTAAATCAAGAGTTTCACTCTTTCTTTTCCAAAACTAAGTAGTTTTCCACCACAAAACCCACAAAGGGGAACTCGGATCTCCCATCAGATCTCAAAAAGGAGTGATTTTTAAAATCTCCTACTTCTTGATCTTCAAGATCCGGCCAAGCAACAGGAAGAAGAAGAACCCCCTTCATCAGCTTCAAAACATCTTGGGAGTTTTTAACTCCATATATATATATATATATATATATATATATATATATATATATATATATATATATAACAACAAATATTTCCTTTCTGAAGCATAGCTTCTGTTTCTTAGGCTAAAAGCCTCCTTTTCTCGCCGGCGCTCAAGCGCAGAGCGCCCGCGTGCCGACACGTGGCGCGCTTGCGCTCCAGCGCAAAGCTCCCACGTGCCGACACGTGGCTCGTTTGCACTACAGCGCTTGCGCCCGAGCGCAAGTCGCCCACGTGCCGACACGTGGCGCGCTTGTGCTCGAGCGCAAGTCGCCCCGGTGCCGACACGTGGAGCGCTTGCGCTCAAGCTCCCAGCGCTCAAGCGCAGAGCGCCCATGTGCCGACACGTGGCACTCTAGCGCCTGAGCGCACAGCACCTAGGCGCACAGCGCCCAAAGTGCTGCCCCCACGCATCCTTTGGATGCCTTTTCCCCCTCTTTTTATGTACATACATATGTATACATATTTACACACACACATACTCCACGACACTGTCCCTGTTAGAAAAAAATTTCTAACGGGGCGCTGCCCCGCACCCCGCAAGGGGGCTGCTGTAAGTCCATGCTACCTCTCCCGGTACTTTCGGGCATGCGGAATTTGATAAAAAACGATTGATTAAGAGGTGGTAACATGGACTTAAAACCAGGATCTTTGTTAAATATCTAACTAACAACCTAACTACGAGTTGCTAACTACTCGGTTAGGGGGTTATACCTTTCTTTTTCTCGAACTCCTTCGTCTTCAAGCCTCGATGGATGTCCGGATCGCCTTCACTCCGTCGTCTCCTTGCGCCGAAGATAGATCCACCTCGAAAGCTTCTACCTTTGGCTTCTTCTTCGGTCTTTGAAGAAACTAGTTCACTTGGTTTGCTAAACCTTGTGAACTAGAGTGAGTAGAGAAGAGTTTGTATGGGATTTTATCTATGGTTCTTGGTTCTCAACTCATGAGACAAGTGAACCATAGAGTCAAGAGAGGGAGAGCAAGAGGAGGAAGATGAGAGCTCAAGAACAAGAGAGAGAATGAGCATGAAAGAATGAGAGAAGACTTTTCTCATTTGGCTCTCATAATCCAAAACAATCATAACACATCATATCAATCAAGTATTATGTGATGGTTTAAGCAACCATAGCCATATCATTTCATGCACTCATTTTGCACAAAAGAGAAAGCAAGCAAAAGTCTTTGCCATGAAATGATAGCTATGGTTATCATGATGGTCAACTAGTCAAGCCTAGTCAACCGGTCAACAAAGTCAACAAGTCAACAAAAGTCAACAAAGTCAACAACTCAACAACTATGTCACCATAATACCTAATTAATATAATTGTTAATCACATATCATATTCTCATTAGGGTTGAGCAAAAAGTCAATAGTCAACTGTCAACGGTCAACAACCCTAATGAGAATCCTCCGCCTCTGTCTCTCAGTCAACTGTGCATACACACCCGCATCCGCGTTCCGAGGAACACGAATACAAACTGGATAAATCCAATCCCAATACATACACTAGGATCTGGCTTAAACCAAAGCCCGCTAGTGTCTACTGTCCGGACACTGTACGTGCACAAGTGCACGGATGTGACCGAACCCTGCCGCAAAACCATGCGACCTGCCGCAAAACCATGCGACCTCTACTCTTTTGCCTAAAGGAGAATAGCTTTCTGTGTGGGACTCTAAAGACTCGACACTACGCTGGCAGTGGGTTTAACCACAGACCGCAAGCGGCACTAGCTGTGCGTAACGGTCCCCAGGTAGAAGCCGACAAGAAGACTGACGAGGTGAAACCCATCTGAACTCCTACTGAGCCTGAATGTGACAATCTCCGTACAGTCCGGTCTGTTCGTCTGATACATCGCATGGCGGGCCTAGGGGGAAGGTAAACGTCAGTCCCCTAATAGCGGTACAAGTCGTGTCGGAGTGAAGCCCAAAACACCCTGAGATAACACTGGAAGCCTACCAGTATATCTCGTTTGCTCTGGCCAGGGACTACTCGTGTAATGGCTCTCCTAGACACAGCGCGATGTCAACCCCCAATACCGGGAGAGACGAATCCTGTCTAACCGTCACTGCCTCCAAGTACTTCAGGACTGCACCCAACTACCACCTGTTTGCACGACTCCTTTGAGCCGTGGTAGGGTAGTAATCAAAGTACAGTGGGAACACACTCGAGACGAAGTGACAGTGTCAAGTCAGCGGACTAAGCTGTACTCATGTCACCTGGGAACTGATAACTGACGATAGGTATAATACCAACCGGTCAGTTCCCGACGAGTCCTGTCCAGTGTACTCGTAACCCAACGAGCACCCGCATACTATCTCCAGTACGACGTACTGACGGCTGTGGAACAGACCGTCTCCCACTCTAGGATGAGAAGCGCATGCGCTAGTCTACTCCGGAGTATCGATGCCCTGTCTCGATAGTCCTGCGACTAGGGACCTGCATAAAGATGTGCTTATAGATTACCCAGCCCCCACTAGTGTGACTGCCATCACAACGCTGGTAACCAAGCAAAGATCCTAAGGGCTCCACTAATGTGTATAGGTGATATACTGAAATAAACACAAGTACACATTGAAGTAGAAACAAACCAAGTAGCATACTACTATATTGAGCAAGATTGTTTATACAAGGTGAATATCCCAAGCTTCCATTAAGTAATATACAAACTAGTATGATACAGTAATGGCCTCTAGGGCATATACACTAACAATCTCCCACTTGCACTAAGGCCATGTACTGGCGTATCGAAGACTTATCATCTCGATCAGCCGCTCGAACTGAGTCTGGGGCAAGGCCTTGGTGAATGGATCTGCAGTGTTATCTTCTGAAGCGACTCTCTGAACCTCGATCTCCTGGCGATCCACGATCTCCCTGATCAGGTGATACCGCCTCAAGATGTGTCTGGATCTCTGATGGGACCTGGGTTCCTTCGCTAAAGCTATAGCCCCATTGTTGTCGCAATACAGAGGTATTGGATCAACAATGGATGGAACCACCTGAAGCTCTTTCAAGAACTTCCCCATCCAGACAGCTTCTTTTGCGGCATCAGATGCAGCGATGTATTCCGCTTCCATCGTCGAGTCTGCAACGGTTTCCTGTTTGGAACTCTTCCAACACACCGCCCCTCCATTGAGGGTAAAGACAAAACCCGACATGGACTTGGAATCATCCTTGTCACTCTGGAAGCTGGAGTCAGCAAAGGCCTCGATCTGGAGGTCTTTTCCGCCATACACCAAGAACATCTCCTTAGTCCTTCTCAGGTACTTGAGAATGTTCTTTACCGCTATCCAGTGTTTCTCCCCAGGGTTTGACTGATACCGGCTTACCACACTCAGTGCTTAAGCTACATCCGGTCTGGTACACAACATCGCATACATTATAGAGCCTACCGCAGAAGCGTAGGGTATAATAGACATGCGATCCCTCTCCAAATCAGTCTTGGGAGATATCTCTTTAGAGAGGGTGATCCCGTGACAAGCCGGTAGGTTACCGCTCTTGGAATCTTCCATACTGAATCTTTTCAGTATGGTGTCGATGTACATGGACTGTGAAAGTCCTAATATCCTCTTGGATCTATCACGATGGATCCGGATCCCCAGGATGTATGAGGCATCACCCAGGTCTTTCATGGAGAACCTGTGTGACAAGAACCCCTTGACAGATTGTAGCATAGGAATGTCATTTCCTATTAAGAGAATGTCATCCACGTATAAAACGAGGAATACTACAGTTCTCGCTACAAATCTATTATAGATGCATGGTTCATCTGGATTTTTGATAAAGCCAAATTCCTTGACCGTCTCATCAAAACAGATGTTCCAACTCCGCGATGCCTGCTTTAGTCCATAGATGGACTTAAGCAACTTGCACACCTTTCCGCTGCTCCCACTCTGAATGAAACCCTCTGGTTGGTCCATATAGACACACTCCTCTAAATTTCCATTTAGAAAAGCGGTCTTTACGTCCATCTGCCAGATCTCATAATCGTGGAAGGCAGCAATGGCAAGAAGGATCCGAATGGATTTCAGTATAGCCACTGGAGAAAAGGTTTCGTCATAGTCCAAGCCAGGTCTTTGACGGAAACCCTTTGCAACAAGTCTAGCTTTATAGGTCTCAACCTGTCCATCTACACCAATCTTCCTTTTGAAGATCCACTTGCATCCTACGGGTTTTACCCCGTCTGGAGCAATGTCCAACGTCCATACTTTGTTGGTGTACATGGACTCCATTTCGGTCCGCATTGCATCCAGCCATTTTACTGAGTCAACGCTCTGAACGGCCTGCTGGAAGCTAGGAGGCTCATCATAATCTATGATGCAATCCTCTCTATCCCCGTCTATGAGAAAACCGTAGTATCTCTCGGGCGGATGAGACTGCCTACTACTCCTGTGGAGCGGCGTAGGAATGTCCTGTTCTTTTGAACCCTCTGGTTCCACTAAGCTTTCAGTAATAGTCTGTGGTTCTGGAATTTCTTCCAGTTCTACTGCGCTCCCACTAATTTCCCTTTCCAAGAACTGGTGTTCTAGAAAGTGGGCATTACGAGAAACAAGGACTTTTTGTTCCTCTGCGTGGTAGAAAAGATACCCCCTGATGTTCTTTGGGTATCCCACAAACTTGCACAGTACTGAGCGTGCCTCGAGCTTGTCCGCATGCTGCTTTTTGACAAAAGCCGGACATCCCCAGATCTTCAGATATTGAAGATAGGGTTTCTTCCCACTCCACATTTCATATGGTGTGGTAGGCACAGTCTTAGTCGGAACTCGGTTCAAAAGGTATGCAGCTGATTCTAGTGCATACCCCCAGAATGATCGCGGTAACTCAGTGTTACTCATCATGGACCGAACCATATCCAATAGGGTTCGGTTTCGTCTCTCCGATACACCGTTATGTTGCGGAGTGTATGGAGGAGTAAGCTGAGAGAGAATTCCGTTCTCTTTTAAATAGTCTAGGAACTCGGCACTCAAGTATTCTCCACCTCGATCCGATCTTAGAATCTTAATACTTTTGCCGGTTTGTTTTTCTACTTCATTCTTAAATTCCTGGAACTTTCCAAAGGCTTCGGACTTATGTTTCATTAAAAAGACATAACCGTACCTTGAGAAGTCATCCGTAAAAGTAATGAAGTAAGAATAACCGCTTCGCGCATGTGTAGACATTGGACCGCACACGTCGCTGTGTACGAGTCCCAAGAGCTCACTCGCTCTTACTCCGTGTCCAGTAAACGGAGTCTTTGTCATCTTTCCTTTGAGACAGGATTGACAAGTGGCATACGATTGATATTCGAACGGATTCAAATATCCTTCTATATGTAACTTCGTCAACCTTCTCTCATTGATGTGACCCAGTCTACAATGCCATAAGAAAGTCTGATTTATTTCCGGAGACTTTCTTTTGTGTGTATTCTGGACATTGAAAATCTGTAGTTGGTTTAATACGTATATACCATTGCTCAATGTACCTGACCCAATCAAAACTTGATTAAGGTGAATGTTTACAACATTACTTATAAACGCAAATTCATAACCTTCTTTAGAAACTAAAGATACAGAAATGATATTACAAGTTGCGTTGGGTACAAAAAAGCAATTACGCAAAACCAAAACATGTCCATCTGACATTCCCAGGTGATAGTCCCCCACGGCCTTAGCATCCATGCTAGCTCCGTTTGCAACTCTGAGGGTCATGTCACCTGCTTTCAAAACACTACGGTTTCTCAACGCCTGCAAAGAATTACAGATATGAGATCCTGATCCGGTATCCAATACCCAGGAAGTAGAGTTTATTGAAAGACAGTTTTCAATAACATACACACCTGAAGCTGAAGCTGCAACCTGCTTCAATTCCTGTGTCCTGGCTTTCCAAGCCCTGCAATCATTCTTCCAGTGACCTTTCTTATGACAATAGAAGCATTCTTCCTTATCCACAAGCTTCCCCGCTATCTTTGTTGCTTTAGCTTTTCCCTTCGTATCCACTTTACTAACACCGCCTCTTGGTTTGGCGGGGGCTTTCTTCTTCTTTCCCTTGGCTTTCGCCTTGAACCTAGAAGAAGATGATCCTCCTACAAACAAAGTGGATGTTTTCCTACCTTTCTGTAGGGTGCCCTCTGCGCTCCTCAGCATGTTGAGGAGCTCTGAAAGTTCAACTTCTTTTTCTTGTAAGTTGAAGTTCAGTATGAACTGGCCGTAAGTGGAAGGAAGGGACTGGAGAATCAAGTCCGTATAGAGCTCGTTCTCTAACGTGGTTCCAAGTTCCGCGAGCTCCTCAATGAAGCCAATCATCTTAAGCACGTGTTCCGCTACCGATGATCCGATGGCCAACCTTGCCGAAAATAACTTTTTCGACACTTCGTATCTTGCGATACGAGATTGCTCTCCATACAGTTCTTTTGTATGGAGAAATATGGATTCAAGGTCCATATTCTCGTGCCTCCTCTGATGTTCGTTGTCCATCGAGGCAAGTACGAGGCACTTGGCCTTCGCGCTATCAATCTCCCAGGTCTTACGGATTTCCTTATCCGCGACGTTGGAGGTGGGACTTGGGACAGGGGGAGCTTTGGTGGTAAGAAGATACCCCAGCTTGTCGTAAGTGATTGCCATTTTGACATTCCTGAGCCAATCTTTATAGTTTGGCCCTGTCAGTATGTTTTTATCTAGAAGTAACTTAAGTCCAGTCATTTCGATTGGTCGCTGCAATTAGGAGAGAGAAGAAGAAACACTTAGCATGATGCTCTTGCAAGTTTAGAGTGGTTTTTAATTTGTCTAAACAGGATGGCTCCCACTGTTTCTCGAATCCCTCCTCAAACCAAAAAGGAAGAATTAGTCAGGATCAATCTCACCGTACAATACTTGCTTAACCGTTCGGCCAGGCTGGTGTCGGTATTTCGAGGGAGGTTTTCCAACGCTTTCGCGAAGTTCCTTAATTCAAGAACCTCTTTTCCCTGGGGGCGTAGCCCCGCTAACACCTTTCTAGACACCTGCTAGGTTTATAGCATTGATCGTTAAGTGAGAAATTTCCCGAGGAGTAGCATATACTCATAGTAGGATCGGGATCCAAATATCATCGCGTGACGAAACTGAAGGAATCCTACCAGAATTATCACACTCCAAATGGTATGCAACACTAGCAAGTTTCAGTTCTTTTGAAACTCCCGATGTGGATTTTTGCCCCATGCTCTTATGACCTTGGCGTGAGGTCAAAATGTCATAAGTCACATGTCAAGTTCTTCCCATCATTATCCAGGTTAATTTGAATCCACCCGTACCTACCCTTGACGTAGGCCAAAATGGTAGTACGGCTATCCCAAACCAACGCATTCTATCTATGCAACAGATAAATATCCGGCAGCTACCAATCACTATGCCTTGGCGTGAGGTCAAAATACATAGCTTGAATACTACCGAATATTTAACTGAAATGATGGAGGGCTACGAATGGTTTTGGCAAAACCGTGAACGTAGTGAACTTGATTTAGTCGATAGAACGAGATAGCTTTTAAATGGAGTGGCTCAAACTCCGCATTTTAAAAGTTTGTTTTGAAAAGAACCGAGTGGTTTTTCGAAAGTGTTCCAACGACTTTTACATGGTTTATTTTCTTGCATTAGTTCTTTTAATGCGTGATATTCTTGCATTAGTTCTTTTAATGCGTCCCATCATTTAAAACCTACCATTGCAGAAAACAACCAAAATATGACGTACGCTTATGCTATTCGCATTCGCCACGGGGCCCCGTCATTACCCGTTAGGTTACTTAACTAACGACAGAGCGGGGGCTGGGCTAGCGCGGCTGTAAAATATAAGCAACGCCTAAATAATATCATATATAGATATATTGCAATGATAGACATTTCAGATCAAAGATGAACACATTGGATATACTAGGAACCTGCAATTCGTACGAGCCTGTAACGAAAAGCAGATTACACGGTCGCGGTGAATAGCCAATACCCCACCCCAAGACCCCTACGGGTGCGGCAAACTACCCGCCAAGTACCCGAAGCGAAGCAACCTCCCTCATCCCCGTGAGTAGGCCATTCGGCACTTCGGCATACCCGGTAGTTTGTGCACCCCCTCCATGGGTCTATCCTAGGAGCAAAAATAGTAAAAAGAAATTATACAATGACGGCTACAACCCCGACCCGGTTGTGCGGCCATACAAATAATTATTACATCAATTTACAAATTTACATGAATTGAAAGAAAAGAAAACTCTCGTCTCACAACCCCCGGCTATTCACCCGCGACAATCCAACATATTCATATACACATTCCAATAACATTACAGATCACAGATTTGTATAACCCCCACTAATCGACATATAGCGATTAGTAGACGTTCAATACAAATATCACATCACAGAAAAACCCGTCAGCTTAAGTCTTTTAGAAGTTCGATCAAAAATACGGATTTTCAGGACCCCAAAAATAAAATTTTCGTTCTGGAAAATCTGGGCAGAAAATATATATTCCAAAAATCCCAAAACAACCCCAGAAAAACACTTCACCAAACTTGGACCTCAGCCGAGTCAACTCGGCCGCGGATCCGCGGCGGGAGCGTGCTCCCGCCGCGTTTCCGCGGCGCTTTGACTCGATCGTTGGACTAAATTTGGTGGGTGATCACACAAAAGCCTGAGCCGATTTTTAAGATAAAATTTATCAACTTTTGAACAGAATAAAAATCGGCAGAAACTTGAAAATCTCGGGTTCGTTTCGTGACTTTTCTTTGATCGATCTTCTAGCTACTTTGCTAACATGTTAGATAGAGTTTAACTAGGCTCTGATACCACTGTAAGTCCATGCTACCTCTCCCGGTACTTTCGGGCATGCGGAATTTGATAAAAAATGATTGATTAAGAGGTGGTAACATGGACTTAAAACCCGGATCTTTGTTAAACATCTAACTAACAACCTAACTACGAGTTGCTAACTACTCGGTTAGGGGGTTATACCTTTCTTTTTCTCGAACTCCTTCGTCTTCAAGCCTCGATGGATGTCCGGATCGCCTTCACTCCGTCGTCTCCTTACACCGAAGATAGATCCACCTCGAAAGCTTCTACCTTTGGCTTCTTCTTCGGTCTTTGAAGAAACTAGTTCACTTGGTTTGCTAAACCTTGTGAACTAGAGTGAGTAGAGAAGAGTTTGTATGGGATTTTATCTATGGTTCTTGGTTCTCAACTCATGAGACAAGTGAACCATAGAGTCAAGAGAGGGAGAGCAAGAGGAGGAAGATGAGAGCTCAAGAACAAGAGAGAGAATGAGCATGAAAGAATGAGAGAAGACTTTTCTCATTTGGCTCTCATAATCCAAAACAATCATAACACATCATATCAATCAAGTATTATGTGATGGTTTAAGCAACCATAGCCATATCATTTCATGCACTCATTTTGCACAAAAGAGCATGCAAGCAAAAGTCTTTGCCATGAAATGATAGCTATGGTTATCATGATGGTCAACTAGTCAAACCTAGTCAACCGGTCAACAAAGTCAACAAGTCAACAAAAGTCAACAAGTCAACAACTCAACAACCATGTCACCATAATACATAATTAATATAATTGTTAATCACATATCATATTCTCATTAGGGTTGAGCAAAAAGTCAATAGTCAACTGTCAACGGTCAACAACCCTAATGAGAATCCTCCGCCTCTGTCTCTCCGTCAACTGTGCATACACACCCGCATCCGCGTTCCGAGGAACACGAATACAAACTGGATAAATCCAATCCCAATACATACACTAGGATCTGGCTTAAACCAAAGCCCGCTAGTGTCTACTGTCCGGACACTGTACGTGCACAAGTGCACGGATGTGACCGAACCCTGCCGCAAAACCATGCGACCTGCCGCAAAACCATGCGACCTCTACTCTTTTGCCTAAAGGCGAATAGCTTTCTGTGTGGGACTCTAAAGACTCGACACTACGCTGGCAGTGGGTTTAACCACAGACCGCAAGCGACACTAGTTGTGCGTAACGGTCCCCAGGTAGAAGCCGACAAGAAGACTGACGAGGTGAAACCCATCTGAACTCCTACTGAGCCTGAATGTGACAATCTCCGTACAGTCCGGTCTGTTCGTCTGATACATCGCATGGCGGGCCTAGGGGGGCGGTAAACGTCACTCCCCTAATAGCGGTACAAGTCGTGTCGGAGTGAAGCCCAAAACACCCTGAGATAACACTGGAAGCCTACCAGTATATCTCGTTTGCCCTGGCCAGGGACTACTCGTGTAATGGCTCTCCTAGACACAGCGCGATGTCAACCCCCAATACCGGGAGAGACGAATCCTGTCTAACCGTCACTGCCTCCAAGTGCTTCGGGACTGCACCCAACTACCACCTGTTTGCACGACTCCTTTGAGCCGTGGTAGGGTAGTAATCAAAGTACAGTGGGAATACACTCGAGACGAAGTGACAGTGTCAAGTCAGCGGACTAAGCTGTACTCATGTCACCTGGGAACTGATAACTGACGATAGGTATAATACCAACAGGTCAGTTCCCGACGAGTCCTGTCCAGTGTACTCGTAACCCAACGAGCACCCGCATACTATCTCTAGTACGACGTACTGACGGCTGTGGGACAGACCGTCTCCCACTCTGGGATGAGAAGCGCATGCGCTAGTCTACTCCGGAGTATCGATGCCCTGTCTCGATAGTCCTGCGACTAGGGACCTGCATAAGGATGTGCTTATAGATTACCCAGCCCCCACTAGTGTGACTGCCATCACAACGCTGGTAATCAAGCAAAGATCCTAAGGGCTCCACTAATGTGTATAAGTGATATACTGAAATAAACACAAGAACACATTGAAGTAGAAACAAACCAAGTAGCATACTACTATATTGAGCAAGATTGTTTATACAAGGTGAATATCCCAAGCTTCCATTAAGTAATATACAAACTAGTATGATACAGTAATGGCCTCTAGGGCATATACACTAACAGCTGCTAGCCCCTTGACCCCCAGCCCGCTATCCGGGTAGCGGGACCCCCGTAGAAACTCTGCGTGGCTCCCGATATATCCAAAACCCCTTTTCAAAAAACAACACACGCACACCGCACATTGAGTTCGCATGACTAGTTTAACCCGTCAATCGGAGGTTCCCTCGCTCCAAAGGCGAGGGGTAATTAACGGCAGCTTAGTCCGCGGCTGCCGGAGATTCGGATCCCCACAATCAATAAACCCCGGCCTACCCTAGGCAGAGGGAATCTGTAGTACGCCTGACAAGCGCGCGCGTATTCCCATCTCAATGGGGTGATGAAAAACACCCTACAGATGTCAGCAGCATCGTCACGAGGCGGGCTTAGCCTCTAAAACTGATCAGTAAAACCAAGCAACTGTCGAGTTACAAGTCAGGATTTCATCATTGATTTCCCCATACCCCCAAGTTATGTATGTCAAGTCAGGTATTCAGTAATCAAGAACTAATGCCAACACAGGATCAGGTAAGAGCAGGTTTGTCTGGATAGACAACAGGAACGGTCCGTGAGGACTACATGTCGGGTTTGTTGGTATTAGACACAAGATCTGGAAACAGGTCAAGCCATGGTACATCAGGTCAAGTCAAGTTGTCACGACCCAAAAATTGGCCCGTGACGGCCCTAATACTACGCCACGCCTAAAGACGTAGCGCAGTAAAAGAAAGCCAAAACCCAGAAATCTAAACCATAAAGATACGGAAAAGATAATATAAGTTTTCGAAACATTTGAAATCACAACCCAAATTCTTTAAAAAGGTCTACTTTCTTTCTTTAAAATTTTAGCAACACGCTCTTTTTGTAAAATGCAGCCCAAAGGCGGAAAACAAAACTTATCACAAGTATACGACGCCGTAGCGAAGAAATGAAAGACAATAGAGATAAAGCTGTATATAAAAGACATCAAATCCACAATAATACACATGTCGTCCTCACCAAGTCTCTAAGGCAACAATACAATAGTAGATGGAGAGTACAAAATACAACGAATGTACAATGTGAAATACAGATAACCATCTAACCCACCTAAGCAAAATGGTACTATGAGCTGATGCTGTATCTGTAGCAAAAGAGGGTAGCTGGATAGCTGAATAGAGGAATAGCCTGCCTCGACTACTCTGGGGGAAAACCTGAAACACCTGTGGCACAACGGGGGTGAGTTGCCAACTCATGAATAGTATAAAACATATGCTGGTAATCGCAGGAATGCACGTACAACATGAATCTAAGGTATGCGATTACAGTAATAATATGTCATGCAAATCTGAAATAAGTAAAGTACACTAGCGGTACAATCAATATGTAATAACTATGCAATAAGGATATGAGAAGGTAGGTATGCAACTATCATAAGGGTACACTACAAGTACTACCAATATATGAATCTGTGCATAAGGTAGGTAAGTGTGAGGTATAGGGTGGAATATGTCATTTCCACGGAAATCTGACATCGTGGCAGGATCACAATCCATCAAGACACTCAAATCCCAAATCCTCAAATCAGCCCCCACATTGGGCTCTCACAACATATAAGTCTCACATCACCTCAATGTACAATATCGAATAGCTCTCCTATATCTCGAATGTACAAATCAACAATCTCATTCATATCCAATACCCAATCTCAATGAATCACCTAATATCCCAAGTCAAATCTCATGTAAGAATCTAACATCCTAAAGGTAAATACACAGAAATAAGTATGATGGGAGCAATACACATATATTAGCGTCCCATTCCACTAATATTGGTGTAAGGGTATATATAACAACGGCTAAATCCCCTGTTATATATACAAAAGGGGTTAAAGAAATATCATGAAAACAATGTGCCAAGCATCGACACAGAAATCCTCGTATATCGGGCTCCGTCAATCTGGATCGGCCCACGGGGTCCGTCTGCGGTGTCGGGCCTCGGCCCCGACAGTACAGATCATCCCGCATCCATCTCTCGACTCTGGCCAGTATCCTCCGGACAACTGCCAGGTCCAACCAATCACCGGTAGATACTCGCCCGCCTCCAGGCTCAATCGGCAAACCCATCGATCTTCTTGCCGAGGGGAACCACACCGGGCCCCACCATGTACTCTCATACGGCAACCACACCTCGTATGGAGCATATAATCAGCACCGATAAAACTCATGGGGGACGCTCAAATATCATATCAAGGAAACCGGGTTGTTCCATGTATGCATAAATTCATGAACACCCGCGGTTCCCAAATCCCGAAAACATCATATAAAATCCAGATAAACAATGTACGAATCCAGGAATAAATATATGCGATATATCTGAATGCGAGCAGGTAAACAAATATATATAGCTGAACCAGATGTATGCGAAATCAAGATGGTACAACTAAGTGACATCAGTAAAGGTAAATAGGTATCTGCAACTGAATATGTGTGTAACATACAGGTGTAGCAATGAATAGGTATCTACCTATAGGAACTAATGTCGTATACCCCCACTGGGTATAAGAAGAATATGAGTAAGATATCCCCCGGTATAACTATAATATCTAAAAGGTATACCTGTAGCTGTATCGTAAGGTGTAAATGTACCTATCACTAAAGGTATGATACACTATAGGTATACCGGTAGCTAGATGTCATGTGTGGTAAGCAATAGTAGCTATAAGGGGTAGTGTATGACATGGCAATTATTGACGGTGTGTGTGTAGCATACAATCCGTGCTCGTGCAACATGGACCGTCAATAATATGTGCAGTGTCCTACGGCTGCTAGTCACAGTATAACAATATCTAAGGAAATACAGTAAAGGCGCAATTCTACAATGACGTAGAATGTGCGACAGGTATTTGAATCCTAGCCCAAACGCATAACGCCATGCGGGCGATTCCCCTGTAGATGCTAAATCTACTCACCTACACTCCACGCTAGTTGAATCCTACCATCTGCTCCCTCTGTAGTAGTGTCCGTAGTCCCTGCCTGCAAACATGCAAATACGACAAGAAATCACATATAAGCCAAATATCCTGCGAAACGCGATATCGAACCAAAACGAGAAACTCGCGTCGCGAACTAAACGCGCGTGTGCACGATACGCTGAATCGTGTGTGTACGCGTCTAAAACCATCGCGACACGCCGCGATACGCTGGATCACAGAACCCTCTCACGTATCGCGCGTATCGCGCAAACACAACAAACACCAAATATGATAAATAGTCCCAGATTTTCCTACAGGTAAGATATCACAAAACTAGACATGCCAAAGATCTAGCAAACACAGCAGGGAGCCCTACACCAAAACCCCATTCCCCCTCTGGGCCGCAATTGGCGGCCAAAAAGAAGGATTTGGCGGCCTGGGTTGGGAATTAGGGGGTCGTGCTCAGGTGGTGGTGTCTAGACCTAGGTATCATGTCCCAGTTTTCTCAATTTTACTCTGTAAGGTCCGGGTCCAAAGCAGATTCCAGATGTCACAAATGTCGCTTAAAAACGACAATTTTGCACAAAACACAAACCCTATGGTATTTTAGTGTAATCTGGGGATTTCTCGGTTGGAGTGGCCCTATTAGCACTTAATTAAACTAGGGTAGCTAACACAATCAACAATTTCCCAAAATTCCACTTAAACACCAAAATCTAGCACTAAACTCACATTAATCGCAAACCGAAGCTAAACTAACACACAACTAAGCAAACTAGGAATTGGGTTCAGAAAATATACCCAAAAGGATCACAAGAAGCAGGAGAAGAAGTGAGAGGAGCTGCTCCAAGTGGCTGGAGCTCCTGCTGTTGCTGTTGCTGCTGCTGCTGATGATGATGATGCCACTGCTGCTTGCTGCTACTTCTGCTGCTGTTGCTATTGTTTTTGTTGTTGTTGCTGCTGCTGGGGCAGCTGCTGCTGCTGCTGAAAGTGTGTGTGTGTGTGTGTGTGTGTCTTTGTGAGAGGAATGAGAGTGAGAGAATGAGAGTGAGAGAATGAGAGAGCACAAACAAGTCAACCCCCTCCTCTCTCTCTCTCTCTCTTCATTAATGAAGGCATGGGCAAAGCCATGATGCCCTATCATGCTCTCTCTCTCTCTCTCACGCCAAGTCAACACTCACAACAAAATTCAAAATAAAACCCTTTTAATTTAACAACCATGCACACTTAAAACCCATAACACTTAAAACAAAACTAAAAGCTAGATTAGGGAAAAATGGTTAGTTTACCATGTAGTAAATCATGGTTAACCCCAAAAATAACCCTAGTTATCATGCACAAGTGTGTGTGTGCCTAACAAAATTCTAATAAAATACTCATTAAATAGGATAAAATATTTAAAACTTAATTTGGTAAACTTTTTATTAAAAACTATATATAAAAATATAATTAGCTACAAAACACATTCTAAGGTGTTACAATCTCCCCCCTTAAAAGAAATTCGTCCCCGAATTTAAAAATATACTTCTATGCGTACCTTCAAAGAGAAGATTAAAATCATCAAATCTCGTTCGCAGCCTCCCAAGTGATTACCTCACTATACGGCTACGTCCAAGAAAACCCTTCACAGATGGCAAGACCCTTGACCGATGTTCCTCCACCTGTCGAGCCATTAACACACATGGCTGCTGGTGAACGAAGGATCGCGCCTAAGCTAAATGGTCTGGTGCAAAATCATGTGAGAAAGGTCATGAAGGTAATTGTAAAGTACCATCACAAGGAATGCGGGGTGAAAATCCAATAATCTGGGCGGAAGTGCCAAACTAAAGGCAACGAAACTAACTCGCTTATAGGATCTCAGAAAGACCTAAATCCTGGGACAAGCTTCCCAAAATCCAACACGTCATTCATCGGAAAGTCCATAGGAATACATGATCTGTTCCTGCGAACTCGAGTCTATGACCAACACAGTCGGCATAAGACCTCAGTTCGCAATGGACAATTCCCATCCTGACCTAACACAGCTGGACTATCTCCGAAGTCTCTAGACATAGCTGGGGTCCAAGGTCCTACTTACGCAGAGTCAGAAGAACAACAGACTGGGGATCGACACGACCTAACCCCTAAGCCTAAGGGTGGCCAATTGGAGTGTCTCCTGATAACAGCTATCGAAGGAGAACCCTAACGATGGCGAGTGACGATCCCAACTGCTGACGACAAACAAGACAGACACACAACTTACCAAAGAACAACTGAGCAAACTGAGTAAAATCGGACGACAAGAATCCGAATGGAGTCACACCCTGACTAAACTTGGGTAGAAACCATAACGAAATTCGTGAAGATCTGCTCCCAAACCTACTTCGGAACGGTAAAAGATTGCAACTCTCCAGCCGGCCTCAGACGCTCGACTTAAGCACACAACAAGACAGACACCTTGAAACGAAACCTGAAACTTCTCTTTACATCCCTGTCCACTCGTAACTATCTCACAAGTCACGCTAGATGTTGGTGGAACTTGAATGCATATAGAGAGTTGACAGGGGTGTATGTGCTAGGATTACACGTCTCTACCTGATAACATCAGGTACACCCACGTGTCCCTAACTTAGCACACCGTGTCACAAATCAAGGACTCCGAATCATTACCCAGCCGGTTATGCTCAAGTATCTCTGACGAACGAGTATCGGCGGGCAGTGTCTCGCGAAAACGATTTAAGGAAAGTGGTCGGGCGCGGACATGAGCAAGCTGTCCCCTCCGTAGAGACGAACTTAAGCTATACTCGACGATCACACAAGAACTGCAAATCTGCAGAAGACTGTCACAACAATCAGAATCCGCTGCAGGAAGATGTACATTAAGCTCTGGTGGTCCGTGGAAAATCTGACACGACTCACAAACAAGTAGTGTCCCCAAATCTCCAACGCAAAACCACCACGGCCATCTCCAGATCATGAGTGGAATATCCTTCTCGTACTCCCTCCAAATGTAGGGAAGCAAAGCGATGACTCTGTAGTGTCACATCAGTACACCCTCGAGCCCACTCAAGAAACATTACAGTTAAACAACAAGTCGCCCGAGCCAAAGGCAAAGAAAGGACTAATGCAGTTGTCAACCGAATCTCCAACTGCCGAAAACTCCGTATACATGCCTCAGTCCACAGAACAGAAACCTCCCTTCCGGTCCATTCAGTCGACGGTGCAGCATTACTCTAGCAATCCTGCACGAAACGGCGGTAAAAACCCGCTAAGCCCTAAAATCTGCAGATCTCCGTCCTGCACACAAGTCTGGGCTTAAGCTGTACGGCCACGATCTCCCTCGGAACCATACAAAACCGTCTCCCGTGACTACAAGACCTGGGAGTCAACACAAACAAGCCTGAAGAAACACTCTGAGAATTTAGCAACTGCTGGTGCTCTCCCAGTATCTGCATAACAAATCCTCACGTGTTGCTCCTGTTCCTCAAGACACATTAAGTAGACCAGAGTGTCGTAAATAACACAACAAAAACTGGTCGAGGAACGGCCTGCAGAAATCTGGTTCATCATATCTACGAATGCTGTTAGGGCATCAGGGAATCCAACGACTCACTGATACACACCAAGCCCGTAGCACGCATAAGGCAGTCTTCGGAATGCCATCATCCCGAATCCGCAATAATGATGACCTGATCCCAAGCAAACTTAGAAAATGTCTCGCAATCTGGAGCTGATCGAAGAAATCGCCACGGCGAGGTGAAGGATACCTATCCGCACCATAAGCCGGTTCAATTGACGATCCGTCGATACGCAACCCTAAACTGCCGTCTTTCTCCTTGACGAACAGAAATAGGAGCTTCCAAAAGCGAAACACTCAGACACACAAAACTCCCCAAACCAAAACTCTGCAGCTGATCCTTTAGCTCCCAAGTTTCGCCGGCTCATCCGGAACAACGTCGGAAAAACTCTTGCACGAAAGGAACCCGGTCCGACAATCCCACTGTGGCTCCGGTATCACGAATGAACGCCAAGAATCCACGACATCTCCTCCGAAGCCGACTAGCTAAAAGGCTGAATTCAAGCTGTAAGAGGCGGCACAACTATCAACCTGTACAACAAGAACTGACTTGCCGGGGAAAACAAAACCTAACTTGCTTCCACACGGTAGTCCACAGACGCCTAACACGTAGTTAACCAGTCCGTGCCCAGGAGAACGTCAAATCCAACCTCTCCAGAAGGATCAAACGACGGATGAAATCTCTATCTCCTATCTGATTGGCACACAACTGAATACGTGTCGCGCAACCAAAGGATCGCCGACAGAAGTTAAAACAACAACTACGACTAATCTACCCAACCACAGTACAAGCAAGAAACAACCGAATACATCAAAAGAACATAAAAATAAAAGATACCTGAAAACTCCACATTGGACGTCTGCGCGTCCCGTTGAGTAGAAGCAAACTCCTGCGTCTGCCCTCTACTCGCAGCTGGATGGACTCCTCTGGTAGACTGAGCCCTCTGAGTGAATCTTCCACGTCCACGGCCTCTCTGAAAACGATCCTGAAGAGGTGCCAAGGAACAATCCCTGACGAAGTGCTGAAGGCTCCCGCATCGAAAACATCCACGTGCTGACTGCTGACCATCCTGGGGCTGAGAGCTGAACGACTGTCCTCGTCCTAAGCCTCTGCTACTCCCGCGACGGCCATGAAATCTGTCTCGACGACCAAACCTCTGTCTCTGGGCTGATACGCTGGTACGAGTCCTCCACTGTCCTGGAACATGTGCCTCGTCAACTGGAGCTGCAACCACTGGTGCTATGTAGATGACGGACTGCTGCATGCTGATCGTAAGGGACAGCTGAGTAACAGGGGTGACAACCTCCTGTCGTAGATCCCGAACGACGTCAGCTAAAGAACTCATCGTCTGGCGGAAGTCCTGCATCTCTACTAAAAGTCTATCCATAGTATAGGTCGTAGGCTGATCTGTCTGCACCTGTGCAACTAGAGTGCCATCCTGGTCAGTACTCGTCTCACCTGAGCCAACTCTGACCTCGGCCCTCGCTGCATCACTCTGAGTCCCCATAGTCATCGGCGGCAAGGCTATAAATAGATATAAGATAAGATTCGATAAGGATAAGGAAATCGAATCTTAAGGATAGGAATCATCAAGGAAGGAATTTCAAGCAAATTGTACTTAGGTCACTTAATGCAAGGTACCGCATCGTGGGTATGCTGCAGACATACTCACACTACGTTACTCTGCTTAAGCTACCTACTCCATCATACTAAGGTCATCCTACACTCCGAAAGGTAAAACCTAACGCTCTGATACCAACTTTGTCACGACCCAAAAATTGGCCCGTGACGGCCCTAATACTACGCCACGCCTAAAGACGTAGCGCAGTAAAAGAAAGCCAAAACCCAGAAATCTAAACCATAAAGATACGGAAAAGATAATATAAGTTTTCGAAACATTTGAAATCACAACCCAAATTCTTTAAAAAGGTCTACTTTCTTTCTTTAAAATTTTAGCAACACCCTCTTTTTGTAAAATGCAGCCCAAAGGCGGAAAACAAAACTTATCATAAGTATACGACGCCGTAGCGAAGAAATGAAAGACAATAGAGATAAAGCTGTATATAAAAGACATCAAATCCACAATAA
Source organism: Agapanthus africanus (assembly GCA_030015575.1). Lineage (NCBI taxonomy): Eukaryota > Viridiplantae > Streptophyta > Magnoliopsida > Asparagales > Amaryllidaceae > Agapanthus > Agapanthus africanus. The sequence continues at coordinate 618,013,905 of JASDDO010000022.1, forward strand.
TACACATGTCGTCCTCACCAAGTCTCTAAGGCAACAATACAATAGTAGATGGAGAGTACAAAATACAACGAATGTACAATGTGAAATACAGATAACCATCTAACCCACCTAAGCAAAATGGTACTGTGAGCTGATGCTGTATCTGTAGCAAAAGAGGGTAGCTGGATAGCTGAATAGAGGAATAGCCTGCCTCGACTACTCTGGGGAAAAACCTGAAACACCTGTGGCACAACGGGGGTGAGTTGCCAACTCGTGAATAGTATAAAACATATGCTGGTAATCGCAGGAATGCACGTACAGCATAAATCTAAGGTATGCGATTACAGTAATAATATGACATGCAAATGCTGAAATAAGTAAAGTATACTAGCGGTACAATCAATATGTAATAACTATGCAATAAGGATATGAGAAGGTAGGTATGCAACTATCATAAGGGTACACTACAAGTACTACCAATATATGAATCTGTGCATAAGGTAGGTAAGTGTGAGGTATAGGGTGGAATATGTCATTTCCACGGAAACCTGACATCGTGGCAGGATCACAATCCATCAAGACACTCAAATCCCAAATCCTCAAATCAGCCCCCACATTGGGCTCTCACAACATATAAGTCTCACATCACCTCAATGTACAATATCGAATAGCTCTCCTATATCTCGAATGTACAAATCAACAATCTCATTCATATCCAATACCCAATCTCAATGAATCACCTAATATCCCAAGTCAAATCTCATGTAAGAATCTAACATCCTAAAGGTAAATACACAGAAATAAGTATGATGGGGGCAATACACATATATTAGCGTCCCATTCCACTAATATTGGTGTAAGGGTATATATAACAACGGCTAAATCCCCTGTTATATATACAAAAGGGGTTAAAGAAATATCATGAAAACAGTGTGCCAAGCATCGACACAGAAATCCTCGTATATCGGGCTCCGTCAATCCGGATCGGCCCACGGGGTCCGTCTGCGGTGTCGGCCCTCGGCTCCGACAGTACAGATCATCCCGCATCCATCTCTCGACTCTGGCCAGTATCCTCCGGACAACTGCCAGGTCCAACCAATCACCGGTAGGTACTCGCCCGCCTCCAGGCTCAATCGGCAAACCCATCGATCTTCTTGCCGAGGGGAACCACACCGGGCCCCACCATGTACTCTCATACGGCAACCACACCTCGTATGGAGCATATAATCAGCACCGATAAAACTCATGGGGGACGCTCAAATATCATATCAAGGAAACCGGGTTGTTCCATGTATGCATAAATTCATGAACACCCGCGGTTCCCAAATCCCGAAAACATCATATAAAATCCAGATAAACAATGTACGAATCCAGGAATAAATATATGCGATATATCTGAATGCGAGCAGGTAAACAAATATATATAGCTGAACCAGATGTATGCGAAATCAAGATGGTACAACTAAGTGACATCAGTAAAGGTAAATAGGTATCTGCAACTGAATATGTGTGTAACATACAGGTGTAGCAATGTATAGGTATCTACCTATAGGAACTGATGTCGTATACCCCCACTGGGTATAAGAAGAATATGAGTAAGATATCCCCCGGTATAACTATAATATCTAAAAGGTATACCTGTAGCTGTATCGCAAGGTGTAAATGTACCTATCACTAAAGGTATGATACACTATAGGTATACCGGTAGCTAGATGTCATGTGTGGTAAGCAATAGTAGCTATAAGGGGTAGTGTGTGACATGGCAATTATTGACGGTGTGTGTGTAGCATACAGTCCGTGCTCGTGCAACATGGACCGTCAATAATATGTGCAGTGTCCTACGGCTGCTAGTCACAGTATAACAATATCTAAGGAAATACAGTAAAGGCGCAATTCTACAATGACGTAGAATGTGCGACAGGTATTTGAATCCTAGCCCAGACGCATAATGCCATGCGGGCGATTCCCCTGTAGATGTTAAATCTACTCACCTATACTCCACGCTAGGTGAATCCTACCATCTACTCCCTCTGTAGTAGTGTCCGTAGTCCCTGCCTGCAAACATGCAAATACGACAAGAAATCACATATAAGCCAAATATCCCGCGAAACGCGATATCGAACCAAAACGAGAAACTCGCGTCGCGAACTAAACGCGCGTGTGCACGATACGCTGAATCGTGTGTGTACGCGTCTAAAACCATCGCGACACGCCGCGATACGCTGGATCACAGAACCCTCTCACGTATCGCGCAAACACAACAAACACCAAATACGATAAATAGTCCCAGATTTTCCTACAGGTAAGATATCACAAAACTAGACATGCCAAATACATAGCAAACACAGCAGGGAGCCCTACACCAAAACCCCAACGCCCCATTCCCCCTCTGGGCCGCAATTGGCGGCCAAAAAGAAGGATTTGGCGGCCTGGTTTGGGAATTAGGGGGTGTTGGGGTAAAAATTTACACCCCGGTTGACCAAGTCAAAATCAAAGTCAACCCCAAGCCAAGTGGGCCCAAGCCCAGATCCAGTGGGCCCATGCTCGGGTCGAGCCAGAACATGAAGCGGCCGGCCTCCCCCCAAGATAAAAATTTTGTAATAAATAATTTTGTTGCATTTCCTTTATTTTTATTTTTGGATAAATGTAAGAAAAATAGGCATAAGGCCAAATTTTTGTAAAGCCCATGGCTTATGTGCAAAAAGAAATGACACATGAGCCATGGGATAGGCAAAATGCCATTTTGTGAAGCCCAAGGGGCTATGTGTAAAATGAATGGCCTATAAAGGCAAGGATAATGAAATATCCCAACAACTTTTTTTTCTCTCTCCAAAAAAAAAAAGAGTTTCAGAGCTGAGCTCTTTCTTCCTTCTCCAAGGTTCCAAAACCTTCTTCTTTCTTTTGAATTAAATCAAGAGTTTTACTCTTCCTTTTTCAAAACAAATTAGTTTTTCACCACAAAACCCACATAGGGGAACTTGGATCTGTCATCAGATCTTAAAAAGGAGAGATTTTGAGATTTCACATCTCTTGATCTTCAAGATCCAGCAAGCAACAGGAGGAAGAAGAAGAACCACTTCCATTAAACCCAAAACACATTCAGGAGCCCGACTCCTCTCTGATTTCTCTTTTGAGAAATCTTTTTTTTCAGGCTAAAAGCCTCTTGTCCTCTCCGGCGCGCAGCGCAAGTGCGCAAAGCGCCCGCGTGCCGACATGTGGCGCGCGCGCTTGCGCACCTGCGCGCGTGCGCAAGTGCGCAAAGAGCCCGCGTGCCGACACGTGGCGCGCGCGCGCGTTTGCGCACCTGCGCGCTTGCACAAGTGCGCAAAGCGCCCACGTGCCGACACGTGGCGCATTGCGCAAAGCGCCCACGTGCCGACACGTGGCGCGCGCGCGCTTGCGCACCTGCGCGCAACGCGTGTTGCGCAAAGCGCCCACGTGCCGACACGTGGCGCGCGCGCGCTTGCGCCTGAGCGCACAGCACCTAAGCGCACAGCGCTCAAGGCGCTGGCCCCCACGCATCCCTTGGATGCCTTTTCCCCCTCTTTTTATGTACATACATATACATATACATATGTATACAAATTCACACATATACATACTCCGCCACATTCTCCCCCTCCAAAAAATTTTCGGGCTGGGGCGCTGCCCCGAACCCCGCAAGGGGGCTGCTAGCCCCCTTGACCCCCATCCCGCTATCCGGGTAGCGGGACCCCCGTAAAAACTCTGCGTGGCTCCCGATATATCCAAAACCCCCTTTCAAAACAAAACACACGCACACTGCACATTGAGTTCGCATGACCAATTTAACCCGTTAATCGGAGGTTCCCTCGCCCCAAAGGCGAGGGGTAATTAACGGCAGCTTAGTCCGCGGCTGTCGGAGATTCGGATCCCCACAATCATTAAACCCCGGCCTACCCTAGGCAAGGGGAATCTGTAGTACGCCTGACAAGCGCGCGCGTATTCCCATCTCAATGGGGTGACGAAAAACACCCTACAGGTTCTGGCACGCCCGGTGGGACCAATCTCTCCTCCCATATTTCGGTTTAAACGTTCATGCGAACTCAATCAATATACATACCTATATTTATACTAAAAATAATGCTTTTTCATGCAGATCTTCAAGCAATCAACCTTCGACGACAATGTCTCCCCAGACGAATTCAGCTTCCAACGTGACCCCGATTCCGTACGTGGTCAAGATCAACGCTCGTGTGGTTCTCCCCGCAAGCCTCAGTCGACAGTGGGAGGAACCGCCCCGCCAGTTTGGCTCTGTCATCATCTACCCTGCCGGAAGCGCTTATCTGGCAGAGATCCCAGCGGAACAGGTGGCCAAGCCGGTCTCAAGGGGTAATAGGCCGAATGTCGTGATCGCCAAGGCACCACAACCGAAACTTAAGATGGTGTCTGAACGACTCCCTGGCGCTCTAGCCGGGGGCAAGACTTCCGATGCGAAGGGCAACATTAAATATTGTGGACGAGCTCAGGCGATGACTCCAACAAATGCACAATCGGGCGTATCTCCAAGGCCCTCCATCAACCGGTATGCGGCGTCTTCCCAAAGAGCCAAAGTCTGCCAGATGCTTAGAACAGAAAAGTTAAGGCAGAAGCGGCTCAGGTATCGAGCCAACAAAAGGGTCAAGGCTTCGGCTAAATGGAATCATGTTAAGTTCCAAGTGCAGGGTTGTCCCGCGACGACGGCTGAGTCGGACGTGAGAATCAACAATTCCTTCAAGCCTCTGAAGTGGGTTCAGAAAAATGCCATGACCGCCAGAATCAAGAAGACAGCGGTCCGAACGATTCTACAAAGAGACGTGTCCCGGCCCCAACAGAAAAAGTATGACACTGTCTCTTCAAGAGTCTATCAAGCACTCTGTGCCGCACGAAAGCAGCAGGGCAGACCCAGAAAAGAAGCGCCATCACCATTCAAGAAACTGGTTAGGCCAGCCGCCTTTAATCGACTACCAGCTACCGAAACAAGGGGGTCAAGACAGCAATCCATGAAATCAGCTGCCAATGATAGAAAGACGGCCGGATATATCATCCATATGGTCTATATGGCAGGCGGTCGCCCCAGCGATAACCTTCGCAGCAAAAGCAAGGATGGGGCCACCACATCCCAAGCCCAATCTAGCCTGAATGTGGTTGCCGCCGCCCAAGAACAGCCGCCCCCGCTAGATGAAGAAAACCCTCTCGATGAGGATGATAGGCAGAAAGACCCCTCGGTCCGTGCAGAGTCAAGCTCGGACAGCGAGGAAGAGCCGACCTTCCGCCCCAGGACTGCGGAGCAAGAGCTGCTTCAAGAGCTTCGAAAACAGCTCAGGAGCAAAGATAAAGAGATGGCTAAGCTCTATTCGAAGATTGACAACTTAACGAACGTGGTGATGCAGCTTACGGCTCAAATTGCTCGAGCGCCTCCCAATCAGACACAAACCGCTACTAATCAGCCGGGTGATGACAATCCGAGGCAGCCAATGCCTGTTCCTTTGGGACCAAGACTGGTCGAGCCGCATGAAAGCCGGCCGCATTCCGCTTCTGGAGACGCCTTGGCCCCAGATAGCACTATCCCGCTAACACAGGATCGGATAATGGATTTGGTCACCAGCAAGGTTAAAACATTGGTGGCCGAAGCTGAAGCTCAGAAAGAAATCGACAGTAGTGGGTAGCCATATCCCGCGCAGTACGATCTGATTGAGTTCCCAAGCGGCTACGTCATCCCTAAGTTTGGAAGATTTGATGGGACGGGGAATGCAAATCAACACGTCGCCCACTTCAAAGCATCGTGCGGAAATACAGGGGGCAATGACGCGCTCCTTCTTCGTCAGTTTGTCAACAGCTTGACCGGTGTCGCTTTCGACTGGTATGCGAGTATACCGGACGGGTCCGTCATTACCTTTGCCCAAATGGAGTCTCTGTTCCGGCAAAGGTTCATGAGCGTCAGTGATAAAATCTCCATTGCCGACCTTGTGAGGACTAAGCCGGGGAAGAATGAATGCAACACCGACTTTATCGCCCGATGGCGTAATCTCACAGTCAAGTGCGAACCGTCGCTGGAGCAGGACCAGTCCGTCAGCCTTCTCATTAGGAACCTCAGCAATTGGATGGTCCCATTCTTGTGTACAGCAGGCCTCAAGACATTTCAGGAGCTAACCAAGAAAGTTCAAATGCTGGAACGCTCGAAGCAAGAGTCCCCGCCGGACTCTCAGAGAGACAAAACCTGGAAAAGCAAGCGGGACGACAACCGTAGAAGCGGGAGTTCCAGCAGTACCAATGTCTTCAATGCCTCCGACAATGAAGAAAAGCGAAGGGCGGGTGAATCCAAAACCAACCGGTCTCGAAAGCCATTGCTGGGAGGAGATGGGCCTTCCCTAGAGGAAAAGAAGAACAGGGTTTACTCTTTCAGAAGGGACAAGGTCCGCAAGATATTTAAAGATGCCTTGAACAACGGCCTACAATTGCCGGAGTCTAAAAGACCCCAAGAAGCAAAAATGACCGACAATTCTCTGTATTGCCCGTACCACCGAGTAGTGAGCCATGCGATCTAGGATTGCTATATCTTCAAAGACTGGGTAGAGAAGCAGTACAAGGCTGGAGAGATCGAGCTGTCCAAAAGCGTGTTGGTGAACAATCAAGTTGCAACCGCCAACTTTATACAGACGGAAGCTGAAGCCTTCTGGGAGCAGACAGCCGAACCCGCTGCCCTGACAAACGAAACTGACTCATCGTGGCCTCCGTGGAGTACGCACATATCTAATAAGACGAAGAAGATGCTAAAGCTACTTCAGAAAGAGCCCAGGATGGAATGGGAAGGACAGAAGAAGCCTACCAGTCCAGCTGCCAATGCGGCTCCATCAGGCTCAAAATCCAAGAAGCTCAAGAAGAAGAAAAGTGCAGCTCGGCGCGAAAAAGAGTCTGCAGGGAGATCGACCATTCAAAAATATATCGATTCCCTCGAAGAATATGAACAAAAGGAAAGAACATTGATTCAATTGAAGGAGTTCTTCCCTGTACAAGCGGCTGAAATTCTGGAGGAGTTAGAAGAAGACTCCGATGAAGAAATCCCAGTAGTGACCTGCTACGCCATCCATCTTGGCAGCGACTCCGAGGATGATCTCTGTTTTCCCGAAGAGGACGAGGAACTCACCACAAAGGCCAATCAAATCCAGCTCAGAAGCGGCAGGGCTCTACCGCAAAATCAGGGCAACGCCCCAAAAGGGAAGGAAAAACAAGTCGCTAATGAAGAAGATGGCAGAGAACTGGCCGATGAAAACATAAATCCTTCCTCGGTGGACTATAATGTCTTGGCACATCTCCGGAAGCTTCCATCTCTCCTGAGCATCTACGACGCCTTGGTCCTATCTAAGGAGCTTAGAGACGTTCTCATTCACGCTCTACAAAACCCCGAGCGGTATCAGGCTCACTTTACGGAAATTAATATGAAAGAAGCCCAGCACGCTTTGCATGCCGCCGCAGTCACATTTAAGGATGAAGACTTGCTACTGGGAACGGCTGAGCATAATCGGCCGCTTTACGTGACCGGGTACAGCGACGGAGATCGAATTAATCGTATATTGATTGATCCGGGGTCCTCAGTGAACATCATGAACTTGCGAACTCTGAAGAGTTTGTCAATGGACGTCTGACACCTGTCAAGGGAAAGGATTGTCATTCAAGGCTTCAACCAAAATTGCCAGCAAGTTCTGGGGTCTATAGCTTTGCCAATCAAATTTGGGGATCTGCAAACTGAAGCTAAGATATACGTGATCGACGCCGACACATCTTATAAGATTCTCTTGGGGCGGCCGTGGATCCATGATTACGGCATCATTCCGTCGACTCTCCATCAATGCATGAAGTATACTAAAAATGGCGAAGAAAGACGTATTGACGGAGACATCCAGCCGTTCGGTATGCATGAAGTCCGATATGAAGATTCTCGGTACTTTACGAACCACCAAAATGCTAAGCCACAACTGACTAAGGATAGAACGGCCCCAAGACTCAAAAGCAAATCTGCGCCGGCTATCACTTTCAAAAGCAAAAATACCCAAGTACGCCCGCATTTCGGCAGCGACACTGATGAGTCCGACGCTGGAAGCCCGTCCTTCCACAAAACTCGCCCTCATTTTGGCAGCGATACGGATGAATCTGTTACTGAAGGCCCATCTAGCAGCAAAGTCCGCCCTCATCTTGGCAGTGACACTGAAGAGTCAGAAGAAGAGGACCTGCCGTGCAACAGCTGTGCAGATCGGCCCCCCATGCAGCAAGCGAAACTACGAGAGACATTCGAAGTCGCAGAAGGGTCCCTGGCCATCACAAGGGTGCCGGAACGGATGTGCAAAGAGCTCGACACATTGTCAGTCTCTACCGTGGACCGGCTGAAAACTTTCTACGTGCCCGGGAGGAAAAATGGACAGAAGGGCATCCTGTTTTACAGGTCAAACCCCGTTGTGCACCCGGACGACCTTTCTGTCGTGTGCCTTCCCTATGAGAGGGGCATAAGAGCCGTCCTCAATCCCAGATACTATGCGCCCGAGATGCGGGAATACTTTAAGAAGTGCGGATGCCGGTTATATCAAACGGAGTCCGAAGCAAAGTTTTACGAAGGGCTATGGTATCCGCCCCAGGTCCGAGCACTCATCGATGGACGAATTCTAGATAGACGGGGCATAGGCTACATTCAACCTGATTCTAAAGCATGCTACATGATCTATGTCAGTGAGGCCAGCGAAAGATCAAATGATGATGACGAGATAGCCGAGCCAGAAGAAGCTCCTCAAGAGCTCGAAGATGGCGGACAAGCAACCTTTGATGAGCTAACTGAGATTGACTTAGGAACGCCCGATAATCCAAGGCCGACCTACATCAGCTCACTCTTGTCGGAGGAAATGAAAGAGCAGATAATTGCCCTGCTGCGTGAGTTCGTCGACTGCTTCGCGTGGACGTACAAAGAAATGCCTGGTCTTTCCCCTGAGGTAGCCGTGCATAAGCTGGCTATATCTCCTGATGCTAAGCCAGTCAAACAAGCTCCTCGAAGAATGAGAAGGGAGTTGGAAGAAAAGGTCATCGAGGAAACCAAGAAACTCATCGATGTTGGCTTCATCAGGGAAGAGAAATATGCAGACTGGATCGCATGCATAGTTCCAGTGAAGAAGAAAAATGGGCAGATCCGAGTTTGTGTCGATTTCAGGGACCTCAACAAGGCATGTCCCAAAGACGACTTCCCGCTACCGGTCATGGAAATGATGGTCGATGACACCTCAAATTACGAACTGTTCACCTTTATGGACGGCTCGTCTGGATACAATCAGATCAAGATGTCGCCTGAGGATGAGAAGCACACAGCATTTCGAACCCCGATCGGAATATATTGCTACAAGGTAATGCCATTCGGACTGAAGAACGCAGGTGCTACATATCAAAGGGCGATGACTAATATCTTTGATGACCTAATCCATAAAGTCGTCGAATGCTATGTTGATGATCTGGTCGTCAAGACTAAAACCAAGGCCGATCATATCCAAGATCTCAGGACCGTTCTCACCAGACTGAGGGAATACGATCTGAAGATGAATCCTCTGAAGTGCGCTTTTGGCGTGTCATCGGGAAAATTCCTGGGCTTCAAAGTCCGACATCGAGGGATCGAAGTTGACCCATCAAAGATAAAGGCCAACATAGAGATGCCCCCTCCGAGGAGTCTGACGCAGCTAAGATCTTTTCAAGGCAAGCTTGCTTATATACGGAGGTTTATCTCAAATTTATCAGGGAGATGTAGGCCCTTCTCAAAGCTCATGAAGAAAGGAGCTCCTTTTATCTGGGATGCCGAATGTCAAGCAGCGTTCGAAAGCATTAAACAATACTTGTTGCACCCTCCAGTGCTGGCCGCTCCCATTCTAAATAAACCGCTGATTCTCTACACTGCCGCGCTGGATGAGTCACTCGGTGCGCTCCTTGCCCAGAATAACGAGGAAGGAAAAGAAAATGCCCTCTACTACCTCAGTCGAACTCTAGTCGGGGCGGAACACAACTACTCCCCAATCGAAAAGCAATGCCTGGCGCTAATATTTGCTGTGAAGAAGCTAAGGCACTATTTGCTCGCTCATCGGGTTATGCTGATCTCCAAGGTCGACCCGCTCAAACACTTGATGACCAAAGCAAGCCTAGCCGGCAGAATGGCAAGATGGGCTGTCATGCTACTTGAGTTTGACATAGTTTACACTCCTCAGAAAGCAGTAAAAGGGCAAGCTCTTGCAGACTTTCTCGCTGCTCATCCCATACCAGAAGGGTCGCCGCTAAATTGTGAGTTACCCGATGAACAAGTGCTGCACCTCGAGAAAGATGAGCCATGTTGGGAGCTCTACTTCGATGGAGCCTCGTCAATAAGGACCTCCAGTAAATCAAGCGTCCCGGAGATAAAAGCAGGGATAGGATTGGTGTTCATCACACCATCAATGGGAACCCTACGGCGTTCTTTTGCTCTCACCGAGCCTCAGACAAACAATGAAGCTGAGTATGAAGCTCCGATAGCTGGTTTGGAGCTCGCCATAGAAATGGAAATCCGTCGGCTACGAGTTTACGGTGACTCCCAGCTCATCGTCAACCAAGTAAGCGGCGACTATAAGATATACAAACCCGAGTTAGCTCGGTACAGAGGTCGAGTGGTGGAACTCATGAAACGGTTCACTCATATTGAACTAACGAGAGTCCCTAGAGCGTTGAACGGAAAGGCTGATGTACTCGCTCGCTTGGCCAAGGAGCTGGCTGATCCTGACATGGACGAAATTCTGATCACAGTCAGGAGCCGGCAAATTCTACCCCCAGTCTCTCTACGAGAAGAGGAAAGCGCGGAACAGAAGAGCAGTCCTGCGGAAGAAGCTTCAATCATCCAAGACGAGCCCGATTGGAGAGAACCCTTCATAAAGTACCTCCGATACGACAAGCTGCCCGAAGAAAAATCTGCGAGGATTCAGCTGAAGAAAAGAGCTCTTCGATACGTGTTTGTAAATGACACGTTATACCGCAGGTCATATGACCAACTCTGGCTCAGGTGTCTGTCATTGGCCGAAGCCCAAAAGGTCATGAAAGATGTCCACTCGGGCGTTTGCGGTGCTCACCAATCTGGCCCCAAGATGCGACTTCAAATCAAACGGCTTGGGTATTACTGGCCCACCATGATACGGGATTGCGGAGAGCATGCAAAGAAATGTTATATCTGCCAAATTCACGGTGATTTTATTCACAAGCATCCCAACCCATTGCATCCTACAGTGGCGTCATGGCCCTTCGAAGTTTGGGGCACCGACATTGTTGGCCCAATTGATCCTCCGTCATCTAAAGGCCACATGTTCATACTGGCCGCGACAGACTACTTCTCCAGATGGGCTGAAGCTGTCCCGCTAAAAGAAGTCAAGACAAAAGATATTCTGACATTCTTCCAGCATAATATTCTATACCGCTTCGGTACACCAAGAAGAATCATTTCTGACAACGGGCCTTCTTTCAAGAGCTTCAATGTCTCGAGGTTCGCTACTCAGCACAAGATAGACTGGAGATATTCCTCCATCTATAATCCAAGAGCCAATGGGCTAGCCGAAGCCTTCAATAAGACTCTGTGCAAGCTCCTGAGGAAAAATGCTTCAGCCAACAAGAGAGACTGGAATCTCAAGCTTCACGAGGCATTGTGGGCATATCGTACCACGCACCGTACTCCAACTCAGTCCACTCCATACTCATTGCTCTTCGGAGTGGAGGCGGTCCTCCCCCTCGAAGTCGAAGTTCCAAGCTTAAGAATGGCCATTCAGCATGAGTTGACGGAGGAGGAAAACGTGCTCCTTCGACTTGAAGAACTCGATGCCCTCGAAGAAAAGAGGCTCGCGGTGCAGCAAAATCTGGAGCTATACCGAACCCAAATGTCACGGGCCTATGACAAGATAACCCGTCTCCGCGCTTTCAAGAAAGGTGAATTGGTGTTGGTCCTCAAAAGACCGATCATCCCCAATCGACATGCCAAGGGAAAATTCGAGCCGAACTGGGAAGGACCATACGTCATTGAGAAAGTGTTCGACGGAGGATCCTACCAACTAATAAGTGCAGAGGGAGAAAGGCCCATGCCATCCATCAATGGACGATATCTCAAGAAATACTACACATGAATGCTCCAAGTCGCAGGCGAATTGAGCACATCAGCCCTACGGTCTGGATCATACATCCTGCAAAACCGTATACAATCCACGGGCATAAATGACCCCTATCTCTCCCAAATCCTGCCGGTGAGACTACTTTTAAAGTCCCACCAGCAGCAAAAAAAAATAAAAAAAAAAAAAAACAAAAAAAACAAAAGAAATAAAATATAAACGGTATTTCCACAAGCAAAACGGGCACGGATGAAAACCCGAAAGGGCTCCGTGAGTAAAAACAGCAGGACTACCGGCGAGTCTGTGAAAACCCGAAAGGGCGCAAACTCGTGAAAAGAGATGAAATACACTCGCAAAGTCCTCTCGACCTTGTTAGGAGAAACCCCCTGCGTGAGATCCTTACGACTCACAAAGGAGCAACACACTTAGGAATCTTCACGATTCCTAAGGAGAAAATACACCTGCGGGATCCTCACGACTCGTAGGGAGAAAATGCTTTTATGGGACCCTCACGGCCCATAAAATTGAAAAGCCTTAGGTGATAGGGACTCAAACCTGTCTCCTAAGCCATCGTTCACCAACGGGCAACGGCAAATGATGAGTCGCTCCTGGCATTTCGCTTCAGTGCTAGCGGTGCTGATGCCGACCAAAAACCCAAATCCCAAGTCCTCCCAAGGCAAATGATGAGTTGCTCCTGGCATTATTCCAGTGCAGCAATGCTGATGCCAAAAAAGATTCAAATTCCAAGTCCCCAAACGGCGAATGATGAGTCGCTCCTGGTACCACATTCCAGTGCAGCGATGCAGACGCCAACCAAAATCCAATTTCTCAAAATTCTCCCAGCCCTACGGTTAGTCCCCAAATTGACTACCGTATACAATCCACGGGCTCAAATAATTCTCCTCACCCTCATGCCCCACCGTAATCACCAGTTACGCGGCTGGTCTCCACCTTTGGAATTATGCTCCATTGAGAAGACCCACTCATGTGTCCTCACGATATATGAGGAGAACAAACCTTTGTGGGATCCTTACGACTCATAAAGGAAAAACACACTTAGGAGTCCTCACGACTCTTAAGGAGAAAATACACCTGCGGGATCCTTACGACTCGTAGGGAGAAAATGCTTTTATGGGACCCTCACGGCCCATAAAATTGAAAAGCCTTAGGCGATAGGGATCTAAACCTGTCTCCTAAGCCATCGCTCCCCAATCCCCAAATGGCGAATGATGAGTCGCTCCTGGTACCATATTCCAGTGCAGTGATACAGACGCCAACCAAATTCCAAATCCCATACCCCAACGGCGAATGATGAGTCGCTCCTGGTACCATATTCCAGTGCAGCGATGCAGACGCCGACAAAGTCCCGAAATTTTTCCGGCCCTACGGTCTGGATCATACATCCTGCAAAACCGTATACAATCCACGGGCGTAAAACAATCCCAATTTCTCCCAAATCCTCTCCGGGCAAATGATGAGTTGCTCCTGGCATTATTCCAGTGCAGCAATGCAGATGCCAAACAAAAACCAAAATCCCAAAATCCTCTCCATGACAGATAATGATTCGCTCCTGGTACCATATTCCAGTATAGCGATGCTGATGTCAACCCAAATCAAAATCAACAAGTCAACTTCCACTCCGACGCCACAGAAAGCGGAGCAAGTCAGAATCCAATCTCGACACAGCAAGAAGCGGAGCAAGTCAAGTCTACCCCTGACACTGCAAGAAGCAGAGCAAGTCAAATCAAGCACCGACCGTCCAAGTCGCAAAAAGGGCAGAATCGACCGTCCAAGTCACAAAAAGGGCAGCATCGACCGTCCAAGTTGTAAAAAGGGCAGCACCGACCGTCCACGTCGCTAAAAGGGCAGCACCGACCGTCCAAGTCGCAAAAAGGGCAGAACCGACCGTCCACGTCGCTAAAAGGGCAGTACCGACCGTCCAAGTCGCTAAAATGGCAGCATCGACCGTCCAAGTCGCAAAAAGGGCAGCATCGACCGTCCACGTCGAAAAAAGGGCAGCATCGACCGTCCAAGTCGCAAAAAGGGCAGTACCGACCGTCCAAGTCGCTAAAATGACAGCACCGACCGTCCACGTCGCAAAAAGGGGCAGCGCCGGATTCCTACAAAGCGGGAACCAGATCACTCCGGGCCAGGGGAAACATCTATCATGGACACTCCATCTCGGAGTCATGTCAAGCAACGACCGTCCATGTCGTAAAAAGGGCAGTGCCAGCTTCCCAAAAAGCGGGAACCAAATCAGGTCGCCTCCAAGTAAAAGAAAATCCATCAATTTCATGCACACGACCCACATATGTGGTGTGCATTTATTGATGGGGGGCAATTTGTTGGGGTAAAAATTTACACCCCGGTTGACCAAGTCAAAATCAAAGTCAACCCCAAGCCCAGATCCAGTGGGCCCATGCCCGGGTCGAGCCAAAACATGAAGCGGCCGGCCTCCCCCCAAGATAAAAATTTTGTAATAAATAATTTTGTTGCATTTCCTTTATTTTTATTTTTGGATAAATGTAAGAAAAATAGGCATAAGGCCAAATTTTTGTAAAGCCCAAGGCTTATGTGCAAAAAGAAATGGCACATGAGCCATGGGATAGGCAAAATGCCATTTTGTGAAGCCCAAGGGGCTATGTGTAAAATGAATGGCCTATAAAGGCAAGGATAATGAAATATCCCAACAACTTTTTTTTCTCTCTCCAAAAAAAAAAAGAGTTTCAGAGCTGAGCTCTTTCTTCCTTCTCCAAGGTTCCAAAACCTTCTTCTTTCTTTTGAATTAAATCAAGAGTTTTACTCTTCCTTTTTCAAAACAAATTAGATTTTCACCACAAAACCCACATAGGGGAACTTGGATCTGTCATCAGATCTTAAAAAGGAGAGATTTTGAGATTTCACATCTCTTGATCTTCAAGATCCAGCAAGCAACAGGAGGAAGAAGAAGAACCACTTCCATTAAACCCAAAACACATTCAGGAGCCCGACTCCTCTCTGATTTCTCTTTTGAGAAATCTTTTTTTTTCAGGCTAAAAGCTTCTTGTCCTCTCCGGCGCGCAGCGCAAGTGCGCAAAGCGCCCACGTGCCGACACGTGGCGCTCGCGCTTGCGCACCTGCGCGCTTGCGCAAGTGCGCAAAGCGCCCACGTGCCGACACGTGGCGCATTGCGCAAAGCGCCCACGTGCCGACACGTGGCGCGCGCGCTTGCGCACCTGCGCGCTTGCGCAAGTGCGCAAAGCGCCCGCGTGCCGACACGTGGCGCATTGCGCAAAGCGCCCACGTGCCGACACGTGGCGCGCGCGCGCTTGCGCACCTGCACGCAACGCGCATTGCCCAAAGCGCCCACGTGCCGACACGTGGCGCGCGCACAGCGTTTGCGCACCTGCGCGCTTGCGCAAGTGCGCAAAGCGCCCGCGTGCCGACACGTGGCGCATCGCGCAAAGCGCCCACGTGCCGACACGTGGCGCGCGCGCTTGCGCACCTGCACGCAACGCGCATTGCCCAAAGCGCCCACGTGCCGACACGTGGCGCGCGCACGCGTTTGCGTACCTGCGCGCTTGCGCAAGTGCGCAAAGCGCCCGCGTGCCGACACATGGCGCATCGCGCAAAGCGCCCACGTGCCGACACGTGGCGCGCGCGCGCTTGCGCCTGAGCGCACAGCACCTAAGCGCACAGCGCTCAAGGCGCTGGCCCCCACGCATCCCTTGGATGCCTTTTCCCCCTCTTTTTATGTACATACATATACATATACATATGTATACAAATTCACACATATACATACTCCGCCACATTCTCCCCCTCCAAAAAATTTTCGGGCCGGGGCGCTGCCCCGAACCCCGCAAGGGGGCTGCTAGCCCCCTTGACCCCCATCCAACTATCCGGGTAGCGGGACCCCCGTAAAAACTCTGCATGGCTCCCGATATATCCAAAACCCCCTTTCAAAACAAAACACACGCACACTGCACATTGAGTTCGCATGACCAATTTAACCCGTTAATCGGAGGTTCCCTCGCCCCAAAGGCGAGGGGTAATTAACGGCAGCTTAGTCCGCGGCTGCCGGAGATTCGGATCCCCACAATCATTAAACCCCGGCCTACCCTAGGCAGGGGGAATCTGTAGTACGCCTGACAAGCGCGCGCGTATTCCCATCTCAATAGGATGACGAAAAACACAAACCAGATTTCTCAATTCGTGCTCAGGTGGTGGTGTCTAGACCTAGGTATCATGTCCCAGTTTTCTCAATTTTACTCTGTAAGGTCCGGGTCCAAAACAGATTCCAGATGTCACAAATGTCGCTTAAAAACGACAATTTTGCACAAAACACAAACCCTATGGTATTTTAGTGTAATCTGGGGATTTCTCAGTTGGAGTGGCCCTATTAGCACTTAATTAAACTAGGATAGCTAACACAATCAACAATTTCCCAAAATTCCACTTAAACACCAAAATCTAGCACTAAACTCACATTAATCGCAAACCGAAGCTAAACTAACACACAACTAAGCAAACTAGGAATTGGGTTCAGAAAATATACCCAAAAGGATCACAAGAAGCAGGAGAAGAAGTGAGAGGAGCTGCTCCAAGTGGCTGGAGCTCCTGCTGTTGCTGTTGCTGCTGCTGCTGATGATGATGATGCCACTGCTGCTTGCTGCTACTTCTGCTGCTGTTGCTATTGTTTTTGTTGTTGTTGTTGTTGCTGCTGGGGCAGCTGCTGCTGCTGCTGAAAGTGCGTGTGTGTGTGTGTGTGTGTCTTTGTGAGAGGAATGAGAGTGAGAGAATGAGAGTGAGAGAATGAGAGAGCACAAACAAATCAACCCCCTCCTCTCTCTCTCTCTCTCTTCATTAATGAAGGCATGGGCAAAGCCATGATGCCCTATCATGCACTCTCTCTCTCTCACACCAAGTCAACACTCACAACAAAATTCAAAATAAAACCCTTTTAATTTAACAACCATGCACACTTAAAACCCATAACACTTAAAACAAAACTAAAAGCTAGATTATGGAAAAATGGTTAGTTTACCATGTAGTAAATCATGGTTAACCCCAAAAACAACCCTAGTTATCATGCACAAGTGTGTGTGTGCCTAACAAAATTCTAATAAAATACTCATTAAATAGGATAAAATATTTAAAACTTAATTTGGTAAACTTTTTATTAAAAACTATATATAAAAATATAATTAGCTACAAAACACATTCTAAGGTGTTACACAAGTAGTGTACGGTACCATGTCGGGTCAAGTAATACGTGTGTAGCAAGTCGTGTCAGGGTGTAAAAGATATCATGTGTGTGCTCATAATCAGCTATCATAATCATGGTTATAAATAATCAAGCATGGGTATCAATAACACAATAAATTGGCACATGTAATAGGTTAAGCAATGAATGCAGGTTTAATTAATTAGCCATACGGTTATCAGTTGTGTTTAAGAGATGGTGTCAGCATTATATGAATACAGTATGATAAATGTGAATGCAAAAAATCCAGGTTAATAAATATTGAGTAATCTAGGGATGCGACGACATGTATAATCTGTTCAATGGATGCAGTTGTAATTAAACCGGTTAAAGATGCACATGGATGTCCGATAGGTTAAAACTGGATAAAAGGGGTATCATGGCTATAAACAATTGTGATCATGCGGTCTAACATTTACACGTGATTACTAGGTATAAACAACTTGATGCACCAATTAAGTTCCAAGTTTAGAGATTAGGAAATATGTAACGGAATTTTATACGGTTAACTTGAAATCCAATACTTTCGATTCTATTAGAGATTTAATATGAAAATAAATACATTAGTATAAGAATAGTTTGAATAGCATGTAGCAAGTTTCACTTGCCTCGACGGGTCGCGATACGGAAAACGGAACGTTACGCGTCGGCGGGGAAAAGTCGCGACGCGCGCACGGTTCACGGAAAGAGCCCAAACGACGAACAATGGAATCACACAGGTCAGGGGTCCTCGCTGGGTCGTCGTGATCGTCGATGACCCGACCGGATTCCAGCGAACAACCAAAAACAGTGAACATTAAAATACAAGAATGCATGAAAGAAAAAGAAGAGAAGAATAAGAAGAAAGAAGAGAAGGAAGATTGAGGAGGGGGTGCTCACGTTGATCTGTAGAGGGGTTGTGATCGTCGACTGCGTTGACGGAGCTCCGGCGAACGACCCTGCAGAGACCCAGCAGTTAAAGAAAACCAACCGAGAATATAAAGAATGGGAGAAGAAGAAAGAAGGAGGAAAGAAGGAAGAAGGTGTAGAGATAAGGCTCACTGGGGTGTACCAAGGCTAGGGCACGGGGACGAGGTCACCGGCGGCGGCTTCCGGCAGTGCAGATGCGTGCAAAGGGCGCGGCTGCTAGTTGCAGGGTGCTGGGGAGAGATGGAAGGAGGAAGGAGAGAAGGTAGAGGTGATGAGGGTGAGTAGCGGCGATGAACGGCGACGATGGCGTCGGCGCTAGGGCAACTGCGAGAGGAGGAAGGCGGCTAGGGTTTTCTGCGCGATTGATTTCCTGTTGTTGAAGAAAAAGAAGGAGGAAGGAAAATAATATAAAGAAGAAGAAGAGAGAGAGAGAGAGACGCGGGGAAAGAAAGAGAGAGATTTGCGAGAGGAGAGAGAAGAGGAGAGAGATAGAGAGGAAGAGAGAGATCGAGAGGAGAGAGAAAAGGGAGAGGAGAAAGAAAGTTGTCATTTAGCGCTGGAAAAAGAGAGAAGAGAGAGAGAGAGAAGGAGAAAAGGAGAGAGGAAGAGAAAAGCTGCGGGGCCCAGGGGGTTAAAGAAATGTTTTGATTGGCTGATGGAAAAATTTGTGAAAGATTTATGGGTTTGATTGGCTGGGGAAAATAATTTAGGGATTAAAAAAATTTTAGAATGATTATCTAGTTGAAAGAAATAATCTCGTTGGTTAAAAGATTTAATACTAGGCAAAAATATACTTCTGACTAAATAAAATTTAGAAAATAGGATTTGGCGGAAATAAAAAATATTTCAGAATTGCGCCCGGGTCGGGTCCAAAATTTTTAATTTGAAATATGAAAAATGTTGGCAGGTTCCAAAAATTGAAATGAAGGATTTTATAATTAAAAAGCATACCCCCCAAGAACGGACGCGCGTATGTGCACGTAGCCGTCCAAACACGTCCGTTTCTCTGAACGGGACGAGAACACAATACAAGGATGCTACCACAGAGTTAGGGGTGTCAAGCAGGCCATGACGAGTATTTTTAATTTATTTTAAAAGAATTAAATTGTTATATGCAGAATATGACATGTCGGTGTAAACTATAACTAGTAACAACCAAAACAGGATAAATGAAATAAATACCACGCACCACACATACGGTAACTAAAACTTGTAGAACTGGACTCGGTTGTTACAATTAGTCCAAGAGTTTAAGGACGCATTAGTCCATGTCAATGTGTGGTTGTCGGGACCCGTCACCTCTCTGACGACGTTGAAGGATTACAACGACAAATATCAGAGGAGTTCAGAGATGTACCCTTGAACCGGGTGTAAATTGATTTAAGAGAGCAGTCGTGCTCAGTCAATTTTAATTTGAGGACTTACGGCCAGTATTGGGCTAAGTCCAGTTGAAAATGTTTAACATTTTATTTGCATTTGGCCTATTAGGCCTTTACTAGGGTTCTGCCCCTGTTTAATAATGCACTGCATTTATTATTCTGACAGTGCGCCACGTGGCCTGTCAGGTGCTTTGCGCTGACTGAGGAGCGCAAGGCGCAAGTGCAAGTGGAGGTGACACGTGTCACGCTCTGGTGAGCGCAAGCGCAGTGCGCCGCGTTAGTGCGCTGCTGACACGTGGCGCGCTCTGATGACTTACGCCACTTTAAGAGAGCAGTGCTCTGTTTTAGAAGCGCATAGCGCAGTTTGTTCTGGGACCGACACGTGGCGCTCCCTGGCGGCTTGTGCCAATCCAAGGAGCGCAACAGTGCAAACTCAAAAGTGCAAGGCACTGTTTAATTTTTGGATCAAATTTAGATCAAAGAAAACAAGTTTTTCTTGTTTTCAGAGAACCAGTGGTTCATCAAAAGGCAATGCCTTTATACAGAAGTAAATTACTTATTATTATTATTATTATTTATCCAAGACCTTGATCTTGTTCTTAGATCATCGATCTCTTTTAGAAGAAATTCTTCTTTTATTTAAAGGTTTTTACCTTTTCTTTCTCTGAGTTCTTTCTCCAAGTTTTCAGAAGATTTCTGTGTTTTTCTCTTTTTTCTCTGTGTCAATCTATCCCTTTTTCTTTTTTTATTTTATTTTAGAAAGAAGGATCATTGGTCATTAGGACCCACCATCTCTCCGACGACACTGAGAGATTATAGTGTCATATATCGAAGGTGTGGAGGGATGTACCCTTTGAACCATGTCTCACTCATTAGGGGGGAAGAACAGGCTGGAGCTTAAGCTTCTCGCTGCCGGAAAGGGTTCTTTGCGTTCGCGCACGTGCGTCGCACGTATTGGGCACACGTGCGTCGCACGTGTTGGGCGCTCATATTTGCACGTAGCGCCCATGGAGCTTGCGCATATGCGCATTATGAGGAGAAGCAGGGCTTCTATAAATGGAGAACTAAGCTCCTTTTAATATTATTAAATATTCTCATGTGGTGTGCACGTGCGTTGCACGTGGTGCGCGCGTGGCGGGCACACGTGCGTTGCACGTGGTGCGCGCGTGGCGGGCACACGTGCGTTGCACGTGGTGCGCGCGTGGCGGGCACACGTGCGTTGCACGTAGTGCACATGCGCATTATGAGGAGAAGCATGGCTTCTATATATGGAGAACTAAGCTCCTTTTAATATTATTAAATGTTCTCATATGGTGCGCACGTGCGTTGCACGTGGTGCGCGCGTGGCGGGCACACGTGCGTTGCATGTAGCGCACAAACGCAATATGAGGAGAAGCGGGGCTTCTATATATGGAGAACCAAGCTCCTTTTAATATTATTAAATATTCTCATGTGGTGCACACGTGCGTTGCACGTGGTGCGTGCGTGGCGGGCACACGTGCGTTGCACGTAGCGCACATGCGCATTATGAGAAGAAGCAGGGCTTCTATATATGGAGAACTAAGCTCCTATGGAGAACTAGGCTCCTTTGAGTATTAAATCCTTTGAGAATTTAACTCTACCATTTCTAAGGGGTATCCCCTCTTATTTATATGGGAGTGGTAGAGAAGTCATCTCTCATTTTCCCGATGTGGGACTAAAAAATGCATTCCCCATGTAGTAGAGCATTACTTTAGATTACACGTGTATAGCACATTTGCTCATAACTTTTGATCTCGGATGAATTATGAGGCCTATAATATATCAAATTGAAGGTTTTTTCGAGATGCTTTAAATACCATCAGAATTTAGTTGTTTCTCATTCCGGAGTTTGTCAAAATACAGCTCGGAAAATACTGGTTCACATCTTCTTCCTTAGATCACATGTGCATAGACATTTGCTCATAACTTTTGATCCCGGATGAATTATGAGGCCCATAATATATCAAATCGAAGGTTTTTTCGAGATGCTTTCAATATAATCAGAATTTAGCTGTTTATCATTCAGGAGTTTGTCAAAATACAGCCCGGAAAATACAGGTTCATATTTTCTTAAGCGTATCGCTGCCAGCCTTGGGCTCTTTTGTGCAGAAATTTTTGGTGGGAACAATGCACTGTGGAAATCTGAAAGAAAACTAGAAGACAATCTGAGAAACCAAGTGAAGAAACAAGAAACCAAATGCAACCAGAAGAAGCCCAAAAAAATCCAACCAAGAAGCCCACAACATGGCCGCGGAACCACGGCCAAACATGTCTTCTGGCCGCGGATCCGCGGCCATGGTGGACACGTGTCGGTGCATTTTCTAACGGTATGGTGGTGCGTTGACTAGGCTTCTTAGGGGTAAATTTGTAAATGCAGATACGAATCGGATGTAATCCTAGGGTTTCTATAATCTATAAATAGAAATCCTAATGCTCTTTTTGAGGGTATGCCTCTTTTTATTCATCTATTTCAGAATTTTAATTCGATGTAAATGTTTGAAGAGAGTATCAAATAAAGTAAGTTTTATTTCTATGCCCTAGTTAATTTCTTTTCTGCTGTAGTATAGTAATTTTATTATCTGCCCTAATTAATTAGTTTAGCACTTTTAATTATTTGCCGTAGATAAAAAAATGTTTCTTTTAATCAATTCTCTAATGAGTGAGTAGTTCCTCACTTGTTAGGGTTAGGAATAGGAGAGGTTTGAGAGATGAAAATCTCTCATCCCTTTCTTGCCCATCACATATTTTTATAGAACTCCATGCATACATACACACACCCCTCACTATGGCACCCTATCCCACGAGGTAGCGGTGATACCGTAGTTTAAAAGACCGGTTGTGCATGTTTTCCATGGAAGTTAGGGTAAGAATTAAGAAAGGAAAGACAAGAACCTAGAGGAAGAAACCTAGTTTCTTCCCGATGATACTAATCCACTTTATTAATTATTACCATAACACCTAATAGATCTTAATTAGGGCATAGAAAACGGTGAGGAATATTGACTTTCCAAACTTAACCTAAACATAACCCTAGCAAGGTTTTAATCCTAGTCTAGATCGACCTTAGTTTTTAGTGATAATCAATCCAACACCAATTGGAATTAACTCGTTAGAACAATTGAGAATACACAACATCCCTGTGAACCGATCCGTACTCACCGGCTAGCTACCAAGCGACGCCGTTCTTGATTGCGGTTAATTATTCTTTGATCTATCTTTCGAAAGCGCAAGCGCGTATAAAATCTCTCTCAATCAAGTGGTCTCAAGTTGAAGTCTTGGCCTCTACTTAAAGGCTTATAAAGAAAATGGTATGGTTTGTGTAGTGATTGGTATGTGTATAGGAATCTTGGGAGTTAGAGAAAATATGAGGAGAAGATGAAGAATAAAAAGAAAAAGAAGAGATAGAAAAATTATGAGAAGAATGGCGAGTGCTATGCCATGACCCTCCCTCTTTCTCTCTCTCTCTCATTCCCAATATTAAATTACCCTCTATCCTCTCACCAAGCCTCTTTGTTTTACTCTCCCAAGATATTTTGTTAAACAAATTAGAATTTAAAAAAGAAGATAAGAGAAGATTAACTTATCATGGCAACTAAATCTTTAGTTAAGGTTTAAGCATATTTTTATATTTAAGAGACTTAATTAATTGTATATGTGTGCACTAATTAAATAAAAAAAAACCAATTTAATTAAATGTCCACTAGTTGAAATAGAACTAAATATATAATTAATTCTAAAGTAAACATTTAAATTTTCGAAATGTTGCAATTTTGGTGTGAAGCAAGAGCTTGAATACGGATTCTCTCAGGTGGATCATTTTCGGCAAGGAAGATCGACGTGCAAGCATGTTTCCGATGACTTCGGAGCCTTACTAGATTCCATGGAGCGGTGTAGGGGTCTTCCTTAATTGCGTGGACATACTACAAAGGTAGCTAGCCCCCTAACCTTGTATGTTGTGATATCTAGTTTAGTGTTTGGAATCGATTCTAGGATTTTGGTCGCTAATGCTTGCTTTAAAATATTTGTTTTCACTTCCGCCTTGGCCGCGAGTCTTGCAGCGCGAGCACTAAGGACTTAATAGTGGTATCATAGCTACTAGGTATTATGCCGACCCATGGGGGTTCTCACTAAGGTGACAGTAGCAGCGAAGCGCAGGGTCTTACCCAAGGATGCCTCGTGCGGTTATATGGTCCGACAGATTCTAGTCCGTCATGAGGGGACTACGTAAAAAATAGCAGCTGAGGGACCTATAGACGCCAAGACCAATTTCCGCTGCGCTACCGACCTAACAACTCGTTCATGTTCTCTTCTTCATTTCAAAAGAGCAACAAATTTCAATATTTCCTCGAAACAATCCTCAAGCCAAATTGGCAATAATCTTTGAGATCATAGGACTATGAATAAACATCAAATTCGAATTATTGTAGAGTTTTATAAATCCTTGAAGAGAGATCGTGTTCTTCATAATGAGAGAATGTGTCTTTCATTTTCTGAATCACAGATTCAATTTGGGAAAAAGATGCTTTCCCGATTGATCCTAGCGAAGAGGGATTGTGTTCTTCATACCGATATCTAGTGAAATTTTTTAAGAGAGGGTCTCAAGCGAGGATAGCCACAGGTTGTGGTGAACTCTAGTCAACAAATCTTATGTATTTGTATTGCCTTCTGTTTACTCTTTTATTTCGTGTTTTTATTTCTTTAAGTATATTACATTATTCCGCAAAAAATTGTCAATTTCACACGTTAATATTTAAATTTTCCATAACACGATAAAACACTTTATTCACCCCCTCTAAGGCATTTTCATTCTTTAGTTACACTATATCTCAATTTTCAATTAAACGAGAATGTATGTTCTTTATGTTAGAAATATCTACCTAACTATCTAAAAACTTAAGAGAATAACGCAAACATAAGCTTCAGTTCGATCTTTCTAATGGGACGCTAACTTATGATGGAAAGCTAGCGAGGGAGGCTTTTTAGCGCAATTTAAATGTATGAGGAGTTTTTTAAGTAAATGTGAAGTATGAAGATTTTAGTAATTTACAAAGTATAAGAGAGCTTTTTAGTAAAAAGACAATAAGCATGAAAAGAAATTATTTATAATTGCTATCACAAACAAATAAAGAAAGGGCGTTCACCATTTAAATGGACATTTCTGGTTATCCTTGTCAAGCTACCCAAATATGAAAGGTTAATAAAACTATAGCAATTTTTTACCGGTCCTAGAACAAACACAGTATCATAATGTCTTAAAAAGGCAATTACCAATTTCAAGCAATTGGTCGGGACAAGATTGCCGTTTCAAAGGCCTTTCTCCATGCAAAAACAAGATAAACGAAGACTGCTTTTGCCTCGACAACCGTAGATGCGACTTTTTAAAACATTAATGGTCCGAAACTCTATCGCATTCTGATATCATCCTAAATTCAAAATACTGCACATGCACATTATTTTGAATTTTTTATGCCCTTGACCTCTAACAAGCAGTGAGTTTGAGGCCGGATGAAATGTTTCCAGCAGGTACCAGCTTGTTTTAATCAAACACACACACACACACACCATGCTCCCCCAATAAACGTATTTTTACATGCCATCATATAATTTCATAAGTTCCAAAAAGAAAAAAGGGGGGAAAAGATGAAATTCTCCCTGAAATAAACGTGCATATATTCTAATCCTCCAACTTTCATCAAGAGCAATAGATTCAGAACATCATTTCAGTAGTAAAGGTCAAATTCAACTAACAACATAACAGTATAGATACTCCATGAAATATCTTTAAAACCAGAATTTAAAACTTAAAACAGCAAAATTACTCTTGAACCGCAATTAGCCTATATCATGCATGAAAAATTCAAATAAGAGAATCAACATATAAACAATTATTAGAGACACAATAGCAGCAGCAGCAGTAGTGAAGGAGGTACTGAGTCAAGCCACCGTAGAAACAAAAGTACAACAAGTTAACAACCATCTGATCAAACACCTGAAAAAGAGAAGAAAAAATGAGTAAAAATGATGGGAGAAATATTAGGCCAAATGCATGATTTTGAACTACAGTACAAAATCATTTTAACTTGACTTCAAATACTAGCACTGCTAAAACTACCAGATGTGTAGTACACAAGTTGCAAATTTAATACCATATATATGATGTTGAGTTTTAGTTTGGTTAAGACAGAATTAAAAGCTTTGAGGCGTGTATGATACACTTTCCGAAAGGTGATATTGCCCCCTACTATGGGAGTACAGCAGAAGTCAATTACTCCTAAGATACAACAAAGCCCTTGAAACTCTCTTAGAAAATAATGAGAGGAAGATCCAAAACTGTGAAGATAAGGACTTAATTTATAGAGTTGAACAGACACAACCGTTTGAACGGTTGTGACTGTTCAGACAGCCTCTAAATTTGAAATTCAAAATGTCAAGCTCTGTTATTAAGTCAACCCAAGTGCCTCATCAAAGACAATAATAAATAAATGTTATAAGCCTGCTAGAAATCAGGCCCACTTGGCTCATAACCCACTTTATTCAAGATATTACTTAAATATTGGGAATTATTATAAAGACTTGGGCATTCGTCTCTCCATCCGATGTGGGATTATTTCCCACATACAAATGCTACCAATAAATTCAAACTACCAAAAATCCCCCACTAGTTTGTATATATTGGTTGCAACCACATCTCTCTCGTGACAAATATTATGTATAAAGAAAGGCATCTCTCGATTTAAACCTTCCATTAGTGTATATATATCAATTGTCTAAAAAAGTTATTGGTGTCCGCAGATTAAACCAAAACTTTTATTATAAGCAGTTGAAATACAACACACACAATATTCATCTTATTTTCTAAGAGGTTTATAACTGCTTTAGCACTATTATGGCCGTGTGCTACTCTCGGTCTTCATAAGCATTTACAAGAGAACACTTCATATCTCTTGTTGAAGCGGCACCACTTCTATGCTAATATAGGTGGAGTTTCCTCTATTATATCCCTATTACTGTGGATATTTAAAAATTAAATAACTCCATTGAGAGCTTTCGCTCATCCTTTTTATCGTAACAGACAGCACTAGATACTTCTTTATATAAGAATGAGACGTCTAATGCAATACAGGCACATGACAGTAACTTGTTATTACCCATTGAACTATTAAAATTAGTTTTTACTAATTAAAGTTGGATTACCATTACTGGTGCCAAATTGTAAATGTTTAAGTCACATTCCGATTGACATATTCTTTACCAAATCTCTAGATAATGCCTTGGTAAAGCGATATGCTAAATTCTTTGCAGATCTCACATAAACTTTGGTAATTATTCCATTAGTAATTAAATCTCGAACATATTCATGCCTTAAACTAATGTGTCTAGATTTACCATTATAAACATTATTATAAGCTCTAGACATAATCGCCTCACTATCGCAATACAAGAAAATAGATGGCATTGGTTGTGGCCACAACTCTATATCGAATAATAAATTTCTCAGCCATTCCGCTTCCTTGCCGGCAGCAGCCAAAGCGACAAATTCAGATTCTATTGTTGAATGTGTGATGCAGGTTTGTTTCTTAGAGGCCCAACTAATGGCACCGCCTCTAATTGTAAATACCCAACCTGTTGTGGATTTATTATCACTTGCACTTGTGATCCAACTTGCTTCCGAATAACCTTCTAGTACTGCAGGATAATTGGAATAAAATAGACCAAACTCTTTTGTTCTTTTTAGATACCCAAGAACTCTACTGATAGCCTTCTAATGATTAGTACTGGGTTTACTGGTGTATCGTGACAATTTGCATACTGCAAAAGCTATATCAGGCCTTGTACAATGCATCGCATACATAAGGCTTCCAATAGCGCTAGCATATTCTAATTGTGCAATTACATTGTCACAATTCTCATTTAATTTCATACTCGGATCATACGGAGTAACACTTTCTTTAATATTAAGATGTTGGAATTTATTTAATAATTTCTCAATATAATGAGACTGATTTAGCACAAACCCTTCACTATGTTTTTTCACATTTATTCCTAAAATAGTATCTACTTCATTCAAATCTTTCATTTTGAATACTGAAGTAAAATACTTTTTTGTTTCATTTATTCCAATTATGTTTGTACCAAATATCAACATGTCGTCTACATAGAGACATATGATTATCCCATAATTCTGATTGAATTTGGAATATATACATTTATCCGCACTATTATGCTTAAAACCATTTGTTATTATTGCTTTATCAAATTTCTCATGCCATTGTTTAGGTGCTTGTTTTAAACCATATAGCGACTTAGTTAATTTACAAACTTTGTTCTCATTTCCAGAAAGTATGAAACCTTCGGGTTGTTCCATGTATACTTCCTCATTTAATTCGCCATTTAAAAAGGCTGTTTTTACATCCATTTGAGGCACATATAAATTATATATTGAAGCCAAAGTTATATGAACTCTAATAGATGTTATTCTAGCCACAGATGCATAAGTATCAAAATAATTTATGCCCTCCTTTTGTGTGAATCCTTTAGCCACTAATCTTGCCTTGAAAGTTTGTATAGAGCCATCTGTATTTTGTTTTCTTCTAAATACCCATTTATACTTTATAGACTTAGATTCTTGAGGCAAGTCAACCAATATCCAAGTATTGTTGGACATTATTGAGTCCATTTCGTCATTAATAGCCTCCTTCCAAAATGCAGTATCTCTTGATGACATTGCTTCGCTAAATGTTTTAGAATAATCTTCTATATTAAGTAGAATAGGTACTTTGTTAAGCACTTTGGTTCTATCTCCTTCAACAAGAAAGACTATTGAACGCGAATCAATAAAATCAGGACCAAAAGATTTTTCTTTCCTGATTCTTTGACTTTTTCTTGGTTCAATATTTTCATTACTCTCTTCTTTTCTCATTGGTAATTTTCTTAGAAGTTGCTGCATTTTCTTTATAATACAAATTAGAATCAACATTGTCATGCACAAATTTATTTTCAAAAAATTCAACATGTATCGATTCAATTATGACATTTTATTCGAAATCTAGAAGTCGATATGCTTTAGAATTCTGTGCATATCCAACAAATATACTTATAATGTCTCTCGGCCCTAATTAGATTTATATGGATCAGTCACTTTATAATATGCTATGCACCCCCACACTTTAATATAGTTTAAATTGGGTTTTCTACCATTCCAAATTTCATATGGTGAAACATGAGTTTTCTTGGATGGCATTCTATTATGAATATAACATGCTGTTAAAAGTGTCTCACCTAAAAGATTAAAAGGTAATTTAGCATTTAAAAGTATATCATTTACCATTTCAACTAAAGTCCTATTTTTCCTTTCAGCTAATCCATTGTGTTGAGGCGTATAAGGTGCAGTTCTTTGATGAATAATACCGTGCATTTCGCAGAATTGAGAAAAAGAATCAGAAAATATTCTCCCCCTCTATCACTTCTAAGGATTTTAATCCTTTTATCTTTCTGATTTTCTACAACTGACTTATACTCTTTAAATTTCTTAAATGCTTCATCTTTTGTTCTTAATAAATATACATATGTAAAACGAGAATGATAATCAGTAAAAGTTATAAAATATCTTTTTCCTCGTTTAGTTAATTGACCATTTAATTCATAAATATCAGAATGAACAAGTTCTAATAAATTAGTATCTCTTTCGATTTTAGGGAAAGGTTTTCTAGTCATTTTTGCTTCTACGCAAATCTCACATTTATCATTATGATCATTCTGACATGCAATGTAATCATGTTTAGACATATACTTTAAATAGCGAAAATTTAAATGACATAATCTAGCATGCCACAAAGAAAAAGAATACTCAACAATATAAGCAAACACACAATTTATTTCATTAATACTGAGTTTGAACATGCCATCACAGGAATATCCCTTTCCTACAAATATACCATTCTTCGATAGTACAACTTTGTCAGACTCTAGAACAATTTTAAATCCTTTCTTGCACAACAGATTTGCAGATACAAGATTTTTTCTCAAATCAGGAACATGAAATACATTAAGCAGAGTAAATTTCTGTCCAGAAGTAAACTTCAATTCAACACTTCCTTTACCGAGCACTTTGGCCGAAACATGGTTTCCCATCAACACCTCTTCAGGTTCTTTCTGATCCGTGTAGGTTTTGAACATTGCTTTGTTATTGCATACAAGGATGGTTGCGCCAGAATCCAGCCACCAATTTGCAGTTCTAGTTACCGCAGCCATATGCAATTCCGTAATCATGCCTATCTGCATGTTAGAAACCGTAGCAACAAGTTCTTTGACTTCAATTTCTATTAGATTTGCCTTGTTGCTATTTTCTGATCTGAAACCAAGTTTTTTTCCGGTATTTCTGAATTTGCAATCTTTAATATAGTGGCCTTTCTTTCCACAGTTATAACAAGGACATTTTTTCTTTGCAAAATTAGATTTCTTAAAATCATTTCCCTTCTTCTGGACTTTGAAATTGTTCTGAAATTTTCTATGACCATTTTCACTGACATGATTCACTTTAGAGTTAGATTTAGAACTAAGAAAAATCATGTCACGTGCACGGTTCTCTGCCTCAATCTGTAGATGAGTCTGAAATTGCTCTATGGTAAAATTTTCAGGAGAGTGCAGAATTTTCTTTCTGTATTCATTCCAAGTAGGAGGAAATTTAGATAGAATCGCTCCAACTTGAAACGAATCAGGGAGTTTAATCTCAAGTTCGCTCAGTTTAGAGACGAGAATTTGTAATTCATGCACTTGATCCATGATTGGCATATCATCAGTCATCTTAAATTCAAAATATTTAAGCACTAGAAATTTATCCGTACCTCTCTTCTCATTTTTTGTACTTTATTTCAAGGACGCTCCAGATTTCTTTTGGTGTCTTCATATTTCTGTAAAGATCATACAGACGATCGGTGAGGAAATTGAGAATGTACCCGCGACAAACTAATTCATCTTCTTCACGTTTGTTTTTCTCTGTTCTGGCACTCTCGGCATCATTCGAAGTTGAGGCTGAATCTGGAATTGGCGGCAAGTTCGGATCGAGCACGTAAAATATCTTCAAGGCGGTCAACAAGAACACCATCTTGTCTTTCCATCTAGTATAATTACTCCCATCGAATCGATCCAGTTTGATAACAATTGGTTCCGGAAATGAACCTTTCGATTGTTGAGTTTTAGTTTGGTTAAGACAGAATTAAAAGGTTTGAGGCGTGTATGATACACTTTCCGAAAGGTGATATTTCCCCTTACTATGGGTGTCACGCCCCGCTTCCCAGAGTACGCAAGATTGGGCACGTGACATAGCCAACCATGCTACCTGTGGGTAGGAAGTATCCATCCACAGTCACATTACGGTTGTAAGGATATCAAGAACAAGATAATAAACTAATCTAATACATGTCCAAATCCATAATAACAAGAATCAATAAACAATGAGTGCGGAAGCAAATGATCCAATACAATAAATAAACAGTACGTCCCATAATGCGGGCTCACATCTGGAAATGAAATGAAATAAATAAACTAAACCCTAAGGACTCACAGTTCAGCCTGCTGGCTGAAGTACTCCTGCTCGGTCGTCGACAGTGGCAAGGAATCTGGGCCATGCAAAACCCAGACGTCAGCGCGTCATGTCAACCAGATAATATAATATAAACATGGTAAAAGCAATGCAGGTATGAACATGAATAAAGCAGTACTAAGAAATAACAGAGCAGAGTAATGTGCAATGGTGACTAAACTGTCCTATCAGGTTTCTACTCTATAGTCTTTGAAATCAATTGATGAATCGTCGATGTAACTCAATAGTATCCCGTGCGTGCCCGGGACCACGGTCAAGGTCCTCGGGGCTGAATCCGAGACGTGCCGCTAAGCAGTAAAAGGTAGCAAGATGGGCGAGTGATGTCAGCATCACCACTCCGGGGCTGGCCAAGCCCGTAAGACTGATCAGAACAAGTATCGAACTGTTGAGTTACAAGTCGGTTTCACCTTTGATTTCCCCATACCCCCAAGCTATGTATGTCAGGTCAGGTATTCAGTAGTCAAGGACTAATGCCAACACAAAATCAGGTAAAAGTAGGTCTGTCTGGATAGACAGCAGGAATGGTCAGGTTTGTCGGCATTAGGCATGAAATCAGGTAACAGGTCAGGTCACGTTTCAACAGGTTGAGTCGATATGTATAGGGTGTCGGGTGTATCAAGATCGGTCAATATGTAATGCAATCAAATGTATGCTGATAACAGGTATAGTAACGAATAATGAACAACAGCAGGAACAGCAAATAACAATATTATTCCATGTAAACACAGTGATGCTTTGTATTCTCTTATTAACAGGTTCAAGCACCCTTGGGGTGCACTAGTCACAAAGTGAAACAATATCAACAACATACGTAACGAAGCTACATGAATTTAAACTAAGCATAATAATTGTCTCATGGGTGATTTAACAAATGAAGCGAGGACGATCTACTTGGTTTAGTTAGTTAAAGTGTGGATTAATAGCAGACCGATTAATTTCAAGAAACTACCATACCGATTCAACGTTAAGAATAATTGTAACCGTCAATTCTAAGTTATGAAAATGATATCGATGTTACTAATAGCTGTGTGGTTATAATAAATAATATGATAATCAAGAGTAAAGCAAGACTTGATATTGTGTACTAGCATGTTAAAGCAAGTATTCGGATACTTGCCTAGAGACGAAAGCGGACACGACTGCACGCACCCACGACACGAAGCAAGATCAGACCTTTGATCTCAACTTGGTGGCCACGATCAACGGTGACATGTCACGGGCTGCTCGATTCAACAAATGCCAAAGATCACCCCTCGGCCGGAACCTGATGATGGCCACGCTGGTGGTTGTGATCTGGACGCCGAGGCGAGGCAGGGGATACAGCGACAACGATGGGGTGGTCTACCCACGCTCTGAACTTCAGAGATGCCGAGGGTTGGCGCGACAGGGTTCCCAGCGAGGGGGTTCTCGGCTTTCCAGAGGAAGTCGACGCTGGTGAAGGGAGGAAGAAGAAAAAAGATGATGGTGTTGGGCGGCGCTCGGGTTCAGCAAAGGCGAGGAAGGGAACGTGGGTTGACGGGTTTCTCCGTCGAGGTTGGGTGCGGGTTCTTTTGAAAGGGAGAGAACGGCGATGAGGGAACCAAGAAGGAAGCGAGGACGAGAGAGTTGTGATGGTGATTAGGTGAGACGAAGGCGACGAGGCAAGGAGACGAGGAAGGGGTGAGGTAAGGGTGCAGGCGACGGTGGGGAGGTCGGAGGTGAAGTCGATGTTCGTTGCGAGGGGTTTGGCTCGGGAAAAACGAGAGAGGAAAAAGAGATGGAGGTGGTGGCGAGGTCGCGGGGACTGCAGCGGCGACGGCGGCGAGAAGCTCGGGTTAGGGTTTGGTGAGGTTCTCGCGAACGTTTCGTGATGGGAAGATGAAGGAACAGTGCGCGATAAAAATAAAGAGAGAGGGAGAGAGATTTTAGGGGAGAGAGAGAGAGAGAAATTGTTAGAGAGAGAGAGAAAGAGATTAGAGAGAGATAGAGAGAGACGGAGAGAGAGAGATATGGGAGGCGGGGCCCACGAGGAAGAAGCCTCGTGATTGGCTGATCACGAGACAGAAAAGAGTGAAAAATGAGATTTGTGAATATTTAGTGGTTAATATTAACAGAATTGTATAAATATATATAGTTTAGTATATTAAATTAAATTGGGACTTTGGCGCTAAATGAAACATTTTCAAAACGCGCCCGGGTTGCGCCCAAATGTTTCAAATTCAAAATATAGGATTTTAAGCGAGTTCCAAATTTTGAAAAGAGGTGTTTAATGATTAAAATGCATGCTCCCAAGTCGGACACTTGTACGCGCGCGTAGCCGTCCAAACTTGCCCGTTTAGCCGAACGGGAAGAAATCTCGACACGCGGATGCTACCACACGACTAGTGGCGACGAGTAGGCCAACATGGATATTTTTAATTTTATTTTAGGTGTTAAAATTTGTTATGTGCCAAAATTACTTAGCCGGTTAAAATTTAGCAAAAAGTACCAAACAATCAGGATAATTGGAATGAGCAATGTATAACACTCAACTAGCCATAGAAATAGTATTATTGGGCTCGGGTGTTACATCATACCCAACTACAAAAAGAATTTCGTCCTCGAAATTCCAAGAATACAAGATAGCTAACTACAGGAAAAGGTGAGGAAATTTCTGTCGGATCTCGTCTTCTCGCTCCCAAGTGGATTCTCCATGCAATCGATTACCCCCAAGAAACTAGCACAAGAGGGATAACCTTGTTCTTAAGAACCTTTTCTCTTCAATCCTTGATTTCAACCGGTCGCTCCTCAAAAGTTAGGTCCTCCCGTACAGTCAACTCCGAATGATCCAAGACGTGAGTCTCATCTCGGACATACCTCCGTAGTTGAGATACATGAAACACATCGTGCACTCCTGCCAATGACTGTGGTAACGCCAAACGGTACGCTACCTCTCCAACACGCTCTAATATCTCGAAGGGTCCAACGAATCGGGGACTAAGCTTTCCCCGACTCCCAAAGCGAATCACTCCTCTAGTCGGTGATATCTTCAGGAATACCAGATCACCCACGGCGAACTCTAGAGGTCTTCTTGACGTGTCAGCCCAACTTTTCTGTCTGTCTTGAGCTGCCTTCATATGCTTCCTGATTGTATTCACCTTCTCGACTGTCTGTACCACCAAATCTGGTCCTAGCAGCCTCTGTTCACCAACATCATCCCAACAAACCGGTGAACGGCACTTACGACCATACAACGCTTCACACGGAGCCATCTGAATAGTCGCTTGGAGGCTATTGTTGTACGAAAACTCCACCAGGTATAGATGATCCTCCCAAGACCCTTTGAAGTCCAACATGCAAGCCTTCAACATATCTTCAAGGGCCTGGATCGTTCTCTCCGATTGTCCATCAGTCTGAGGATGATAAGTTGTGCTAAACTTCAATCGAGTCCCCAAACTTTCTTGTAAACTCCTCCAGAAGTGCGACAAGAACCGAGTGTCCCGATCGGACACGATGCTTACCGGTACTCCATGCAATCTTACAATCTCCTGCATGTACCGCTCTGCCAAAGTCTCCGTCGATTGACCAACCCGAAAAGGAATAAAGTGAGCTGCCTTGGTCAACCGATCGACAATCACCCATACTGCATTGTTGCCCTTTGGACTCCGCGGTAAAGCCGTCACGAAGTCCATGGTTATATGTTCCCACTTCCACTGAGGAATCGGAAGTGGTTGCAGCAAACCAGCAACCCTTTGGTGTTCAGCCTTGACTTGCTGACACACCAAGCACTTAGCCACGAAGCAAGCAATCTCCCGTTTCATACCTTCCCACCAGAAGTGCTGTCGAATATCTCGGTACATCTTTGTTCCTCCTGGATGTACAGAGTAAGCTGAACTGTGTGCCTCCTTCATAAGTTCTTCACGCACATCTCCTTTTGGCACACACACACGGCTACCATATCTCAACGAACCACCTTCGTGAATCAGTTTATCGGCTCGTAGTCCGGCCTCAACCTGCTCTCGAAACTTTTGCAGTCTAGGATCCTGCGATTGCGCCGCTTTAATCTTCTCAACCAAGGACGACTGTACTTGCAACTGCATCAACTGTCCCGTAGCATGTGGTAGCACAACCTCCAAGTAAAATCTCCGAAAATCCGCAATGATCTCCCTTTGTGCGGTCAATACCTGAATTGCTGGTAACCGACTTAGCGCATCTGGCACGATGTTAACTTTTCCCGGATGGTACTTAAGATCAAGGTCGTAGTCGGCCATCAGCTCCAACCATCTGCGTTGCCTCATGTTCAACTCCTTCTGAGTGAATACATACTTCAAACTCTTGTGATCAGTAAAGACTTCGACTCTCTCGTCCAAAAGGTAGCGTCTCCAAATCTTCAGGGCGAAGATCACGGCTGCAAGCTCCAAGTCATGAGTCGGATAATTCTTCTCATGAGTCTTCAGTTGTCTCGATGCGTAAGCGACGACTTTCCCATTCTGCATCAGAACACATCCCAATCCTTTTCCAGATGCGTCGCTGTGAAACACCAGTCCTCCTGAATCATCCGGTACGGTTAGGATAGGGGCGGTTATCAACTTCTGCTTCAACGTCTCGAAGGCCAATGCACATCCCTCCGTCCAAACAAACGGTACCTCCTTGCGCGTAAGCTTGGTTAACGGCTCAGCTAAACGAGCGAAGTTCTCCACAAATCTTCTGTAGTAACCGGCGAGTCCAAGAAAACTTCTTATCTCCGCAACATTCTTTAGAATAGGCCAATCTCGAACTGCTGCAATCTTTTCGGGATCGACGGCGATTCCGTCG
Source organism: Agapanthus africanus (assembly GCA_030015575.1). Classification (NCBI taxonomy): domain Eukaryota; kingdom Viridiplantae; phylum Streptophyta; class Magnoliopsida; order Asparagales; family Amaryllidaceae; genus Agapanthus; species Agapanthus africanus. The sequence continues at coordinate 618,049,947 of JASDDO010000022.1, forward strand.
CCCGACACGACATGCCCCAGAAACTTCACTTCTTCCAGCCAGAATTCGCACTTACTCATTTTCGCGAATAATTTCTCCTGTCTCAGCGTCTGCAGTGCGATCTTTAAATGCTCAGCATGCTCCTCCGAACTCTTCGAGTACACCAGAATATCGTCAATGAATACCACAATAAACAGGTCCAGGTATGGTGAAAAGACCCTGTTCATCAAATCCATGAATATTGCCGGCGCATTAGTCACTCCGAAGGGCATCACCAAATACTCGAAATGTCCATATCGAGTTCGAAACGCCGTCTTGCAAACGTCTTCAGCTTTTACTCGGACCTGATGATATCCGGATCGTAAATCCAGTTTCGAGAATACTCTCGCACCACTAAGCTGCTCAAAAGTTCTCCAATGCGAGGGATCGGGTACTTGTTCTTAATAGTCACCCGATTCAATTCTCGATAATCAATGCACATCCTTCTCATGCCATCCTTCTTCTTTACTAATAGAACTGGAGCTCTCCAAGGCGAGTTGCTGCTTCGAATCCAACCTTTCTCGAGTAATTCACCAACTTGTTTCTTAACTTCCTCCAATTCCACCGGTGTCATCGGATGATAAGACTTTGATACTGGCGCTGCACCAGGAATAAGGTCAATCGCAAACTCCACATCTCGCTCCGGCGGTAAGCCTGATATATCTTCAAACACATCCATAAAGTCGCGAACAACTGCCGGCTCTTCATTACTATCCACTTCTATTGTCGCAAGAACACTGTTTGTCGGCCTAGCCCTAAACTCGACTGGCCCGACAAAACTGCTTCCTTACCGCAACTGCTGTCTACATCGTTGGCTGTGGAAGGTCCAGCGAGACTACTGAGTCTAGTCCATTCTGCTGCATGCACGTCCACGGTTGCTCCATTCTGTCTTAGTCCGATGAACTTCTCTTCCATTTCCTCCCGTGCAGTCCGCGGGAAGAATTTCTCCAGGAAACTCTTAGAGAAATCCGCTCAACTGATTGGCTTGAGCAATCGGGTCTCCTCCACAAGCCATCACTCTCGGGCGTCATCCACTAGCTGAATGCGCACCACATCAATTCCTTTGTCCTCTGAAATCTGTGCCGCAATCAGCAAATTCTCCGTGTCACTAGCCTCTGCTCGGCTGGTAACAGCTCCTTCAGACCAGTGAAAGTAGACGGACCCAAAAGTCTGAAATCTGCTACAGTCCCTACTCGTTCGACTGGTCTAGTTCCATCGTTGTTTACAGACTGCTGAACGATCTGCAAACCTTCCTGAAACAAATCTGCTATTGCTGATTCAGCTCAGTCTGTCTCTTTGATTTCCAGCATTTCTCTTATCACTCCAAGCATGGCGGCTTCGCTCACACTCCTCTGGTACGTCTTCAACTTCTTACCGGTCATCATCCTGAACTCAAAACACCCAACATTAGCATGATGATAGATTCTGAATATGGACCAAGGCTAGAACTCCAAGATACTTAAATAGAGTACTGTATTATAGCTATGCCGCGGTATCATAGCCGCAATTACTTAACTCCACCCAAGTCGCCTAAGTCCTAGAGATAACAAGAAATCAGGTTTTCGAGTTAACATGCAAAGTAAGTTTGCACGTCGACATGATCCGGAAGAATGTGATTCAAGAATGGTATAAACGGTCAAGATGGTTGGATATGTTTCCTAATCACGGGTGTTCTGATTCGTGTATTGGGTACAATACCCAACTACAGAGAATCAACCCAATTAACCTGGCTCTGATACCAAAAAAACCCTGTCACGCCCCGCTTCCCAGAGTACGCAAGATTGGGCACGTGACATAGCCAACCATGCTACCTGTGGGTAGGAAGTATCCATCCACAGTCACATTACGGTTGTAAGGATATCAAGAACAAGATAATAAACTAATCTAATACATGTCCAAATCTATAATAACAAGAATCAATAAACAATGAGTGCGGAAGCAAATGATCCAATACAATAAATAAACAGTACGTCCGATAATGAGGGCTCACATCTGGAAATGAAATGAAATAAATAAACTAAACCCTAAGGACTCACAGTTCAGCCTGCTGGCTGAAGTACTCCTGCTCGGTCGTCGACAGTGGCAAGGAATCTGGGCCATGCAAAACCCAGACGTCAGCGCGTCATGTCAACCAGATAATATAATATAAACATGGTAAAAGCAATGCAGGTATGAACATGAATAAAGCAGTACTAAGAAATAACAGAGCAGAGTAATGTGCAATGGTGACTAAACTGTCCTATCAGGTTTCTACTCTATAGTCTTTGAAATCAATTGATGAATCGTCGATGTAACTCAATAGTATCCCGTGCGTGCCCGGGACCACGGTCAAGGTCCTCGGGGCTGAATCCGAGACGTGCCGCTAAGCAGTAAAAGGTAGCAAGATGGGCGAGTGATGTCAGCATCACCACTCCGGGGCTGGCCAAGCCCGTAAGACTGATCAGAACAAGTATCGAACTGTTGAGTTACAAGTCGGTTTCACCTTTGATTTCCCCATACCCCCAAGCTATGTATGTCAGATCAGGTATTCAGTAGTCAAGGACTAATGCCAACACAAAATCAGGTAAAAGTAGGTCTGTCTGGATAGACAGCAGGAATGGTCAGGTTTGTTGGCATTAGGCATGAAATCAGGTAACAGGTCAGGTCACGTTTCAACAGGTTGAGTCGATATGTACAGGGTGTCGGGTGTATCAAGATCGGTCAATATGTAATGCAATCAAATGTATGCTGATAACAGGTATAGTAACGAATAAGGAACAACAGCAGGAACAGCAAATAACAATATTATTCCATGTAAACACAGTGATGCTTTGTATTCTCTTATTAACAGGTTCAAGCATCCTTGGGGTGCACTAGTCACAAAGTGAAACAATATCAACAACATACGTAACGAAGCTACATGAATTTAAACTAAGCATAATAATTGTCTCATGGGTGATTTAACAAATGAAGCGAGGACGATCTACTTGGTTTAGTTAGTTAAAGTGTGGATTAATAGCAGACCGATTAATTTCAAGAAACTACCATACCGATTCAACGTTAAGAATAATTGTAACCGTCAATTCTAAGTTATGAAAATGATATCGATGTTACTAATAGCTGTGTGGTTATAATAAATAATATGATAATCAAGAGTAAAGCAAGACTTGATATTGTGTACTAGCATGTTAAAGCAAGTATTCGGATACTTGTCTAGAGACGAAAGCGGACACGACTGCACGCACCCACGACACGAAGCAAGATCAGACCTTTGATCTCAACTTGGTGGCCACGATCAACGGTGACATGTCACGGGCTGCTCGATCCAACAAATGCCAAAGATCACCCCTCGGCCGGAACCTGATGATGGCCACGCTGGTGGTTGTGATCTGGACGCCGAGGTGAGGTAGGGGATACAGCGACAACGATGGGGTGGTCTACCCACGCTCTGAACTTCAGAGATGCCGAGGGTTGGCGCGACAGGGTTCCCAGCGAGGGGGTTCTCGGATTTCCAGAGGAAGTCGACGCTGGCGAAGGGAGGAAGAAGAAAAGAGATGATGGTGTTGGGCGGCGCTCGGATTCAGCAAAGGCGAGGAAGGGAACGTGGGTTGATGGGTTTCTCCGTCGAGGTTGGGTGCGGGTTCTTTTGAAAAGGAGAGAACGGCGATGAGGGCACCAAGAGGGAGGCGAGGTCGAGAGAGTTATGATTGTGATTAGGTGAGACGAAGGCGACGAGGCAAGGAGACGAGGAAGGGGTGAGGTAAGGGTGCAGGCGACGGTGAGGAGGTCGGAGGTGAAGTCGATGTTCGTTGCGAGGGGTTTGGCTCGGGAAAAACGAGAGAGGAAAAAGAGATGGAGGTGGTGGCGAGGTCGCGGGGACTGCAGCGGCGACGGCGGCGAGAAGCTCGGGTTAGGGTTTGGTGAGGTTCTCGCGAACGTTTCGTGATGGGAAGATGAAGGAACAGTGCGCGATAAAAATAAAGAGAGAGGGAGAGAGATTTTAGGGGAGAGAGAGAGAGAAATTGTTAGAGAGAGAGAGAAAGAGATTAGAGAGAGATAGAGAGAGACGGAGAGAGAGAGATATGGGAGGCGGGGCCCACGAGGAAGAAGCCTCGTGATTGGCTGATCACGAGACAGAAAAGAGTGAAAAATGAGATTTGTGAATATTTAGTGGTTAATATTAACAGAATTGTATAAATATATATAGTTTAGTATATTAAATTAAATTGGGACTTTGGCGCTAAATGAAACATTTCCAAAACGCGCCCGGGTTGCGCCCAAATGTTTCAAATTCAAAATATAGGATTTTAAGCGAGTTCCAAATTTTGAAAAGAGGTGTTTAATGATTAAAATGCATGCCCCCAAGTCGGACACTTGTACACGCGCGTAGCCGTCCAAACTTGCCCGTTTAGCCGAACGGGAAGAAATCTCGACACGCGGATGCTACCACACGACTAGTGGCGACGAGTAGGCCAACATAGATATTTTTAATTTCATTTTAGGTGTTAAAATTTGTTATGTGCCAAAATGACTTAGCCGGTTAAAATTTAGCAAAAAGCACCAAACAATCAGGATAATTGGAATATAACACTCAACTAGCCATAGAAATAGTATTATTGGGCTCGGGTGTTACAATGGGAGTAAGGCAGAAGGCAATCACCCCCAAGATACAACAAAGCCCTCTGTGAAGAGAATGACTTAATTTATAGAGTTGAACAGACACAACCGTTCAACTGTTCAGACAACCTTTGAATTTGAAATTCAAAATGTCAAATTCCGTTATTAAGTCAACCCAAGACAATAATAAATAAATGTCATAAGCCTGCTAGAAATCAGGCCCACTTGGCTCATAACCCACTTTATTAGAAATATTATTTAAATATTGGGAATTATTATAAAGACTTGGGCATTCGTCTCTCCATCCGATGTGGGACTATTTCCCACATACAAATGCTACCAATAGATTCAAACTACCAACATATGAGTTGTCCATGTGATGCATGAAAGAAACTAATTCAAATGAACACAGGCAAAATAATTTAACCCGAACACTAAATTATCCCAAAAAAATAAAAATAAAATCCTCAAGAGTTCTTGAAACCCCCATTATAGAAAGTAATTTAAATCCAAGAAAAGGCACCAATGCAATATATTACTCAGAGAAGCTCTTACATAGTTGTTTTCTTTCAAGGGAATTAATCATTATGGGCAACGAGAGTAAAGAGAAATGCTAACGCCATGAATTCGAAGGGAAGCGAAGGTCTGAGGGAACTGGGAGGCCAAAAGAGAACGCATGCATGCTAATAAGACAACAAGAAACTGTTTTTTTTATCCTTCAAAAAATTATTTTTGGGCCGGGGCCTAGATAATGAAGGTAACTTGAACAGATCTAATCAGTAACTTGAATAGATCCAATCGTTAATACAGTAGGACGGTCATCATTTTTAACAGAGATCTCTATTTAATTTAAACATTGGACATATAGATAATAATGCTTTTATTTTGCTAAAGTGGTTAAGTGGAGGGCATGCCCACTTACAAATTGTAGTACAAGGGATTGCCATAAGATTTCCACTCTCAGCATGGTAACCGTTAGATAGAAAAATCAATAAAGAATCTCAAATATTGCTCATATACTCACCTCCATTTGCTTTATTTTGATGCACATCTCATTCTTGAGCCTCATTCTCATTTTTAACTAGGTTTCTCCAGTGTCATCTGGAAAAAAGAGTCATAAGCCTTATTGCTCTTTTCTCCAATCATCACTCTTAAGCTTTGCTTCTAAGATCTCAATCCTTCAGTCAAGAGGAGACCTCATTATGCAGCAACATACAATCATGGTAGAATCATGACCATCAATGTTATTTAGTTTGCTAGATAGGGTGATGATGCAACTCGCATCTAAATTTTTTACTGAAACCGGATGTTGACGAGGACCCTTGAATGAGGTGTTGGAAGTTGAAACAAAGGGACTAATAATAGTCCCATATCATAATATACATGAGTAACATATGGGTATAAGATACATATGGGAAACCTGATTATTGGCTTACATACTCATATCAAGATTTTAGACGTGGCCCTCGGCCTAGGGTTCCCACAACCCTGGATCTAGGTGTAGCCATCGCTGCTTCTGGAGCTTACCATCGTCACCTCCCGCTTGGGGTGGGGGACGAGGCTTTCTCTCCTCCGCTCCAGGCTTTCCCTAGCTCTCGCTATCTCTCTCTCTCACTCGGGAAGGGAGAATGCTTGGGATTAGGGATCCCCCTCCCTCTTTCATTTTGAAAGGCTTGTTGGGGGATTTAGGAGGATCCAGAGGTTAGATCCGGCCTAGGAGCCGCGGATCCACAAGGGTTGTCGCGGATCCTGTCATGGAGTTGGTCTCGGCTAAGAAAGGTAGTTGATCCGGCAATTAAGAAGAGGGTATGGGTCTATAGTCCCCGGATCTGACGATGTGGATGCCAGATTCGGCGATTGAGGGAATGGTTCGGGTTATGGTGTCGGATTTGGCAATGGGGATGTCGTATTTGACGATGGAGGAAAGGATTTGGAAGTGTGGAGTCGGATTTGGCGATTTAGGAACATGTGTGATCGTGTGGGGTCGGATCTAGCGCATGAATGAGGATGGATGTGTGCTGAAGGTCACGAAGTCCCGATCCTGCAAAGAGGAAGGATGTCTGACGGAGAATGTGGAGAAAATGGATCCCTGATCGAAGGCACGGAGTCCGATCCGGCCAAGGGGAGGGATGCCCGATGGAGGAAGCAAAATCCGATACAGTGAAGTAGATGGATGTCGATCGTGGACATGGAGTCCGATTCAGCGAAGAGGATGGATGTCAAATCAAGAATGTAGAGTTCAATCTGAAAAGGGGGAAGAATGATCAATCTCAAAGGTGAGGAGTCTGATCTGGCGAACAGATGGATGCCCGATTTAGGATGCAGACTCCAGCGAAGAAAAAGGACACCCGATTGTGAACACATCCGGCGAAGGGAAAGGATCTCCGATCATGGACGCGGAGGCCGATACGGCTGGGGGATGGTATGCCCAATCATAGACACATAGTTCAATCTGGCAAATAAGAAGGATGCCCAACGAAGGATGGAATGGAGCTGGGATTTGGAGCTTTTTTTATTTTTGTAATAAATGTACTAGTTTTGTTAAAATTTTTCTTTTACTGAAACACGGGGCATTTTTGCCTTTGTTTCCAGTCATATATATATATATATATATATATATATATATCTCGAAAGCCCATGTGTTACTCATGTATATTCCATTGTGGGACTATTATTCGTCCCTTTGTTTCAACTTCCAACATGATGAGAATGCCACATCCAAGGTTTCATTTCAACTGATAGGACAATGTTAGTTTCATTCAACTATTACCAACAGGGTAGTTTCATTCCGACCAGTATTAACATATTAGCATGATAGCCAACTTGGTATCTAAGCTAAGATGGATGATTTCAAGTTTCTCTGCGATTTAGCAATAAAGCAATTATGCAACATAAAATATAAACAGATGCGTACCAACTATGTGAGAGAGATGTGGCTAGCAGTTTGTAACCAAGGTTACTCAAATAGGGAATAAACTTCAATAACAACTTGATGAGAAGCACACTGCACACTCCGCAAGTCCTACTCAACCACTGATGGATTTAGCGAAACATCGCTGTAGCTTATTGTCATTCTCTTGAGGACGCATGAATTTATCAAAAGGGATTTGATAAATTTAAGCACAGGCTCACAGCTCAAGCTAAGATATTCTAAATTGACAATCCAGAGGTGATGCTTCATGCAGTCTGCTACTTGATGCCTCACCCAATATGCATCGGTTGATCTCACTCATGGTTCCATTTGGATAGTTGTTGTGTATGACTCTCATTCGATCCCTATTTGATTTCTTAATATATTCAGCGTTATCTCAGAAATGATGGAGGAGGACAGACGTCTGGAGGTAAGGCTTCAGACGTCTGTCGATACTATGTATACACGGTATACTTTGGGCAGACGTCCGACTCGAAAAATTCAGACGTCTGCGAGCGATATGTTCTTTTGTCGATCTCAAGACCAGACGTGTGAACATTCTTGTTCAGACGTCTAGGGTTGTTCCCTTAATATTTGAACGTAACAGAAAAGCTAAACTCTGGTAAAATTTAATGAGACAGCGCCTCACGTGCTCCCCACGAGGGCGCTAGCGCCAACCCCTTAGGATTGAATCCTATGATGGCGCCGCACGTGAAGCTCACGTGGGCGTCAATGTGCAAAACACAGGAGTGTCTATCATATATAAGAATTAAATTCTTAAGTAGCGCCCACACGCACAACACGTGAGCGCCGGCGTCCAAACAAAATCAAGTAGAATTAAATTCCATATGGGTATATTTCCCTAATAATTGGGATACTCTCTGTTAAACAGAGCCGTTGGATCAAAAATCCAATGGTAATGATAAATCATCAAATAATAGAATAAAATTCTGTTATAGAAAAATATCTCCATATATCTTTCCAAACAAAGAAAGAAGTGCTCTATATAACAGAGAGCCCTTAAATTAAAAATCCAATGGAATCACCAATTTACAGAATAAAATACTATACATGGGAAAATATTTCCTCAATCTTGTTAAAAACATATTCCGTAAAACAGAGATTCTTGGATCAAAAATCCAACGGCGGATAAAATTTCCCAAGTGATCTTTAAGACCAATAAAATCAATTGGAGTCCTTAATGAGAGTTCTTCTCAAATTAATTAACAAACATGGCTTTCCTATATAAAGGACCCGAGACTTCAAGTCTCATATAGATGGAACCCCTATAAGCTTCTGCAAAAAAAATACAGAAGGCTCTAAAAAACAACTGAGAATTTAATTCTCAATAGAGATCTTTTTTCCTCACAAACCCTAGATAAAGAAATCACAGAGATCAAAGTATCTCCTTTACCTATCATAGCATATCTAAGGGTTTAACCCTTCTTAAGAACTTAGTTTTTCTCTGGATCTGAGATTCACAAGAAAAGTCTTCCACAAGTTGAGAATTTAATTCTCATCGGGAAGATCTTGTTCTTGTGAATCAAAAGATTCAGAAAATAATTAGGAAAAAGGAAAAAAGCCTATCCTATAGGAATTCAATTCTCCTGAAAATAGGGTTCAACCCTAAAAAGAAACTTAGTTCTTATAAAAAAACATATATAAGAACTTGGTTCTTGAAGAAAACAAGATCTCAGATCTTCAAAACAAAGATCTTGATGATCATTAATGGTCAAAATGCCATTAACAAAGATTCAATTTCTAAAAAAGAAAAGAACTTAGCGTCTCACGTGCTTCCCACATGGGCGCCCTCCCAACAGCGCTCAGCGCCCCACATAAAAACACACAGGCGTCCAAAGCAGAAGGCTAGCGCCTCACGTGAAATACACATGGGCGCTAAAGAAAAGTGCTTAGCACTTCATATACAGCCAAAATGACTGAGTGCTTAGCACTGATTGGGCAGCGTCTCACATGCTCCTCACGTGGACCCCATATAAAAGTGCTTAACACTTCATATACAGCCAAAACGGCTAAGTGACTAGCACTGATTGGGCAGCGCCCAGCACCTCACGTACTCCTCACGTGGACACCATACAAAAGTGCTTAGCACTTCATATACAGCCAAAACGGCTGAGTGCTTAGCATTGATTGAGCAGCGCCCAGTGCCTCACGTGCTCCTCACGTGGACGCCATATAAAAAAGTGCTTACCACTATATATATTCGGTCAAAATAACCGAGTGCTGGCACTGATTGGACAGCGTCCATAACTGAAGGCTTCACATGATACTCATGTGATCGCCAAAGCTTTAAGCAAATGGTTAGCACTTTTGCATAAAAAAAAAAGGGGCTGAAAAAATAGAGCCCAAATAAGTGCTTTAGCACTTTTGAACAAAAAAAGAAGACTGAGCAGACTGAGCTCAAATTGGCAAAGTCTCTTGCAGCTGAGCCCAAATGCTCTGATTGGATCTTAATAAAATTTAATGATCCTGAAAATATTACTAAGTTGACCTTAGTCTCAAATAACACTAACGCTTTTCTTAATTAAAATAAATTGGGCCCAAATACTAATATATTTAAGTTGATCTTAATCTTAAAAGAGATTAACGGTTCTTAAATAAAACTAAACCTTTTTGAACTAAAGAAATATATAACCTAAGTTCAAAACCCAAAGCCAAATCTAAAATATACGGATTTGGACTGATCTGCGCCCGGGCGATGACATAAACTAGTCTCCGTATACAATCTACGGGCAACCAAAATAAACAAAAATACACATGACACGAAATGAACTGCTGGAGCAGGAGAAAGTGGCTATCGCAACGTGATAACGTAATTAACTGCAGGGGCTTGTGCCTGCAGGGAAGAGCGTCTCCACAATCAAAAAAACCCTCACAAACGAGAGAGAATCTGATGAAGTCTGCTACAACAGTCGCATCTGTCTAAACCTCCGATATACGGTGCCATAAATCAACTTGGTATCTTCGGAGAGGTGGATGGAGAAGTCAAAATAGCATCTGCCCCTAAAATTCAAGCTAGACGCCCCAATATCTCGGTCCGGTCTTTCGGCGGAGAACAATTGCTTTGTTAAATTTGGAGACTATTTGGCAGACGTCCGCGCATTCCTTGTTTAGACGTCTGCCGGGTCTGGGCCGGATATTTTGCTTTAGTTAGGAAATTTGTTATTTGGTAAAATCTTCTGTATGCTATATATATTGAAGTATGTAGAAACCCTAGATTAGATAACTTTTGTTATTTTGAGAGAGCTAGGATTTTGAGAGATTCTGTATTCGTCCACCGGTTTTGTACTCCTCCATTTTTGGATATTAATAAAACTTTGCCTTCACCTATTGATTAGTACTCGTATTTCTTATTTACCAGTAGTTTGATTACTTCTCTATATCGTCTGTGTTATTGTTTCATGATCGTCTTGTCGCAACAAACTAGTATATTTTGTTCCCACATCTGTTGCGTTTAGGGAAATTTTAGGTTGAACCGTTAGGTCTTTAATTTTGCGATCTAGGTTAACGGTAGGCAACGACGCTTGTGTCCTCTTCCCCACTTTCTTAGATCGTGATTTTAAAGTTTTAAGGTTCGTTAGCACTCGAGGTGTTTTAGATTGATCCCGCATCATGTCTCTGACGATCATGAAGTTTGATATCGAGAAGTTTGATGGAAATATGAGTTCTGTTTATGACAAACTCGTCTGATTACCGTATTGACTCAAAATAATTTAAGAAAGGTGATTCTTAGGAAGGATGCAAAGCCTTTCACTATGACGGAGGAATCTTGGGAGAAGTTCCATGAAAAGGCCCTCATGATTGTCCAGTTGTGTCTGACAAACGAAGTTCTGCAAGAAGTTTTGGTAGAAAAGACGGTGGCTGGTTTGTGGCAAAAATTAGAGGAGTTGTATTTAAGGAAATCTCTCACGAATCGACTCTTGTTAAAGCACATACATTGTATATCAGAGGGCTCTCCAATCAAATCTCACGTTGGTGAGTTTAATTCGATCATTACGGATCTGGGTAAGATCGATATTAAGATTGATGATGAATATCATGCTCTTCTTTTGTTATGTTCATTGCCACCTCATATAAGCACTTTCGTGACACCATGGTCTATGGATGATACTATCTCGGTCAAGATTGTCAAAGAAAATTTGATGAACAAAGAAAAGATCAATAGGGAGTTAACCTCTAGCGAGGGTGATGGTCAATCTTCAGGCTTATTTGTTCGAGGGCGAACGGAGAAGAGAGATCCGAAAGATAATAGGAAAAAGTTAAGGTCGAAGTCTAAGAATAAAAAGAACTTGACCTGCAACTATTGTAAGAAGCCGATGCACTTTAAGATCAATTGCTTTAAATTGCAGAACAAACTGAAGTTAGAAGAAAAATTGAAGGAGTCTTCAGCCGAAACTAGTATAGCGGAAGGAGAAAGAGATCTTCTTGTAGTTCTTGACAGCATACATCAATTCAAGGATGAGTAGATCATTAATTCGGGTTGTTCCTACCACATGTGTCCCAATAGAGATTTATTCACCACCTATGAGTTCGTTGATGGTGGAATGGTTTTGATGGGCAACAATAGTTCATGTCAAGCTATTGGCAAGAGGACAATCCAAATCAAGATGTTTGACGGTGTTGTGAGGACATTGGCAGAAATTAGCCACGTACCTAACTTGAAGAAGAATCTCATCTCTTTAGATACACTCGACGACAAGGGTTGCAAGTTTTCCGCCAAAGGTAGAATTTTGAAGGTAACTAAAGATGCTCTCGTTGTTATCAAGGGCTCAAAGAAGGATTCCTTATATTCGTTGCAGGGTTCGACGACTTCCGGTTCGACGGCCATTTCATCATCCAAATTTATGATAGATTCGGACACTACAGATTATGGTACATAAGGCTCAAACATATGAGTGAGAGAGGTATGGCCGAGTTGTCGAAACAGGATCTACTTGATGGGAAAAGTACAACGAAACTGGAGTTTTGTGAACATTGTGTTTTTGGGAAGCAAAAACGTGTTACATTCAGTTCGGAGGTGCACAACACAAAAGGTACTCTTGATTATATACATTCGGATCTTTGGAGACCCTCTCCATTTGCTTCTAAAGGAAGTGGTGCCAAGAATCTGCCTACTTTTATCGATGATTTTTCGAGGAAAGTTTGGGTCTACTTCTTAAAGTACAAAACTGATGTGTTTACTACGTTTAAGCAATGAAAGACGTTTCTTGAGAAGAAGACAAGGAAGCAGATCAAGAGACTGAGCACAGACAACGGATTAGAGTTTTGCGGTGGAGATTTCAATGATTTCTGCAAAAATGAAGGAATTGTTCGGTATCATACCGTTGTCTACACACCACGGCAGAATAGAGTCGAGGGGCGTATGAATCAGACTCTTATGGAGAAAGCTAGATGCATGTTGTCTAATGCAGCGCTCGGCAAGGAGTTTTGGTAAGAAACGGCGAACACAATATGCTTCATTGTGAATCGGTTATCTCATACATCTCTAGTTAATAAAACACCGGAACATGTATGGTCTGGGAAGCACGCCGATTATTCTACACTTTGAGTGTTTGGTTGTCCCGCATATGCATATTGCCATGAAGGTAAGTTGAATTCTCAAGCGAAGAAGTGCATATTTCTTGATTATGCTACCGGCGTCGAAGGTTATAGGTTGTGGTGTTCGGATTCTAAATCGCCAAAATTTATAATTGATGCGATTTTTTATGAATCTGCTATATTGAAGCCAAAAATTGTGGAATCTCTAATTGAAAACGATTCAAAGAAGGATGAGCCGAGCATTGATATTGAGGTCAATGAAAACTCGGCTTCACAGGAGATCTCTCCTTCACCATCGTCTGAAAAAGCTCATAATGAGCAGTCCCATGATGAAGAGTATTTGCTCATTTATGACCAACAAAGAAAGGACATTAGATCGCCACAAAGATATGACTATGATGATCTAGTAGTGTATGTGTAACCCCCTAGCCCGATCGTGCGTTTTTTTTCTTTTCTTTTTGGATGTATTGGTTTTGCTATTATTATTACTACTATTATTAATTTAGAGTTTAATATTTGTTTATAATCTAGTAATGTCTTATGTTGATATTCATATAGTATATTTTAAATATTAAATATATATTTATTTTAGTATGATGGTTATAACAAAAGATGACAAAATACTTGAAAATCCTTTTTAAAAATCTTTTAGAACTTTTTAGGGTTATGAGAATTATTTTCCTAAACTTATATATATTTTCTTATACCCTCTCCAAATATATTTTATCTCCACAAAGAAATCTATACAAATTTTAATAATACACATTTAAATTAATCTATATACATCATATCTATTTAAAACCCTATATATATTTATATAAATATTTTCTATTATTTTATATAATAACAAACCCTACACCTATTTTAACTATATATATATATATATATATATATATATATATATATATATATATATATATATATATATATTGATTATCTAGTTTGTTTAAGATATTTATAGGTATGCTATTTATATTTATATTAATTAATATACATACGAGATATATATACTGTCTATAATATTTTTATAACCATAGATATATGGTAGATTGTTTTGGTTATAATAAATAATTAAGGAGATCTTTTAAAATCTTTAACAAATAATTCTTGTGGAAGTTTTGCAATATATTGTTTTATCTAGTTTAACAAATTCTCTCTTCTACCAATTTTACCCTTACCAATAAACAAATAATACACCTATATTTTACCTAATCTTAATCTCTCTCGAATCGAAATCTCCCTCCCTTTCTCTCCCTCCACTATATATATATAATTCTAAAACTATATTCATCTCTCAAATCTACTTCTTCCTTTAAAAATTGTCGGGCACCCATCACCAACTGCACCCAACTTCAGATCAGCGAGAAACGTGGATCAAGATTCTCTAGCCGAACGATCGAGTTTGATTTGCGTTACGTGTCGTCGTATTTAACCGTCTCAAGGCAAGTACTCTTGCTCCTTTTCTTTGGTCGATGCAATATCGGCGCATTGCACAATTCATTAGTAGACTATAGTACATTAATATTAAAAATTAAAAGTCTCATATTCTGTTTATGTTAATTAATAATGGTATTAGGTATGATGATATCATAGTAATCATATTATACATACAAGTGTATTAGTCACCGATAATAATTAAGAGCACATAATTATATTCATTTTTATTAGTATTTATTTTAAATATAATAAGATACATATCATTGTATTTCATATAGCATAGTATTCTTTCGATGATATTAATCATATAATTTATCGTGTACCTTGGTGAAATCCTAGGATTTCTAGAGCACCCATTAATCATATTAACCCTTTAAAATCATATTTCAGTTTATTATTCTTTCCAATAATAAATCCAGATATTAAATGGAGATGCTTGCAAATTCATGTATATTCTTGTTTAAATTATTGATATTTTCATATTATATCGACTGTATTTGGCATGCTACTTGAGACTATTTATTTAATATCACTTGTTTGACATGACATGCATGTTCACGATTATTGTTTCCTTGCATTAAAACGAGATCACTATTGGAATGATGAATTACATGCCATGACACAATCTTTTCCTGATTACAAGTTTCCATTTCGTACTATTAACGTGATATTATATGTTCCCGTCCGGTCAGCGTTCCTAATTAGTGGTTCAGTTTACTGCCATGTTAGTTATAAATACGTGGGGTGCTAGGATAGTTTGAGTATGCGTTCGTTCAATGGGATCTCATGAGTCTCATTGCCAGCAGTTCGTACCGAGCTATATCGATCGCTTGTTACTACAGCTCGTACCAGGCTATATCGATCGCTTGTTACTACAGCTCGTACCAGGCTATATCGATCGCTTGTTCATTCCACACTTTGGCCCGTATTTCCTAACCCCTAAGGCCTTACCCTTGGGTTATGAATACTTCTGCAGAGGTTGACGTACACACTCGAACTCACGATAGGATAGATTACCCTCTTAGTGACCAACTAGGATATGACTTGGCATGTTTACATGCTTGCTTCATATTACTGCCATATCAATATCTACATGTGTACGCGGGCTTCACTACACTCACATATTCATGTTCACACACATATACACTATTACGATTGAGTACTTGTTGGGATATTCTGACATCCCTGAGACTTGTTATCTCAGATTTAGAGACCGATTTACAGGCAGAGCAGATTAGAGTGACTATTAAGAGTTTGTCGAAAATTAGTAGTATTTGTAGGTTTATTTCTATTTTATTTCAGTTGCTATTAGAATGTGCGCCCATCGCAGGACGTTAGGAATAATGTATCTTTTTTTATGGATCTTGTATTTCGTTTATTCGGAACCCTTTGTTATTTGGATGTTTTATTGACTCTATCTTTATCTCGTGGATTCATTAGTGTTATTTGCTATTTATACAGTATAATGTTGGTATTATATCTTTAGATATTATCGTACATGTTTAGCTAGAGCCTTAGGTGTGACTATGGTAAGGCAATTTCCCCTTATCTAGGAGCACTGGCGGTTTCGTCCCATATTTCCGTATTTCAGGATATGGGACGTTACAAGTTGGTATCAAAGCCAGGCTGACGTCGAAATTAGTCTTGGTTCTTTCGACCTTTTGGGCTAAAATTGCGTGTCTAGGATTCTCATAGTGTGTCATGCTGCATAGTTCATTGACTCTGATTATAGAATTCGGGCGACTGGGATAGAATTACGATATTGTATCCATGTACCGCGACATAGTTACAATCCGTCATTCTATTTAAGTAACTTAGAGTTCTACCCCTGATTTGTTTCCCCTGATTTGATTTTTTTGCACACGCCGATTTCTCGAGCCAAGACCGTGACTTTTCATACCCCGTTTGTTTCCTTGATCCTTAATTTTTCATACCGATCTATCTTCCTTGATCCTTGTGATTAGTTCTCGATCTTATATTTTCGTTCTTCTAATTTCAAGGACGAAATTTCTTGTAAGGTGGGTAGGATATAACACCCTAGCCCGTTCGTACGTTTTTTCTTTTCTTTTTGGATGTATTGGTTTTGCTATTATTATTATTAGTGCTATTATTAATTTAGAGTTTAATATTTGTTTATAATCTAGTAATGTCTTATGTTGATATCCATATAGTATATTTTAAATATTAGATATATTTATTTTAGTTTGATCGTTATAACAAAAGATATGACAAAATACTTGAAAATCCTTTTTAAAAATCTTTTTGAACTTTTTAGAGTTATGAGATATATTTTCTTATACTCTCTCTCCAAATGTATTTTATCTCCACAAAGAAATCTATACCTATTTTAATCATACACATATAAACTAATCTATATACATCATATCTATTTAAAATCCTATATATATTTATATAAATATTTCATATTATCCTATATAATAACAAACCCTACATCTATTTTAACTATATATATATATATATATATATATTGATTATCTAGTTTGTTTAAGATATTTATTAGTATACTATTTGTATTTATATTAATTAATATACATACGATATATATACTGTCTACAATATTTATGTAACCATAAATATATTGTAGATTATTTTGGTTGTGATAAAAAATTGAGGAGATCTCTTAAAAATTTTAATAAATAGTTCTTGGGGTTTTTTGTGATATATTGTTTTATCTAGTTTAACAAATGTTCTCTCTTCTACCAATTTTACCCTAACCAATATATAAATAATACACCTATATTTTTTCCAACCTTAATCTCTCTCTCCAATCGAAATATTTCTTTCCCCCTTCTCTCTCCACTATATATATATATATATATATATATATATATATATATATATATATATAATTCTGAAGCTATATTCATCTCTCAAATCTCCTTCTTCCTTTAAAAGTTGCCGAGCATCCATCACCAATCACACCCAACTCCTGAACAGCGAGAAACGTGGATCGAGATTCTTTAGCCGAGCGATCGAGTTTAGTTTGTGTTTCGTGTCGTCATATTTAACCGTCTCAAGGCAAGTACTCTTGCTCTTTTTCTTTGGTCGCAATATCGGTGAATTGCTCAATACATTATTAAACTATAGTACATTAATATTAAAAGTCTCATATTCTGTTTATGTTAATTAATAATGGTATTAGGTATGATGGTATAATAGTAATCATATTATACATACAAGTATATTAGCCACCGATAGTAATTAAGAGCGCATAATTGTATTCGTTTTTATTAGTATTTATTTTAAATATAATAAGATACATATCATTGTATTGCATATAGCATAGTATTCTTTAGATGATATTAATCACATAATTTATCGTGTAACCTGGTGAAACCCTAGGATTCCTAAGCACCCATTAATCATATTAACCTTTAAAATCATATTTCAGTTTATTATTCTTTCTAATAATAAATTCTGATATTAAATGAAAGTGCTTGCAAATTCATGTAAATTCTTGTTTACATTATTGAAATTATCATATTATATCGACTATACTTGACATGCTACTTGAGACTATTTATTTAACATCACTTGCTTAACATGACATGCATGTTCACGATTATTGTTTCCTTGCATTAAACGAGATCACTATTGGAATGCTGAATTACATGCCATGACACAATCTTTTTCTGTTTACAAGTTTCCATTACGTACTATTAACATGATACTACATATTTCTATCCGGTCAGCATTCCTAATTAATGATTCAGTTTACTGCCATGTTAGTTATAAATACGCAGGGCGCTGGAGTAATTTGAGTATGCATTCATTCAACGGGATCTCAGGAGTCCCATTGCCAGCAGCCCGTACCGAGATATATCGGTCGCTTGTTATTACTGCCCGTACCGGCCTATATCGGTCGCTTGTTACTACAGCTCGTACCGGCCTATATCGATCGCTTATTCCTACAGCTCATACCGGGCTATATTATATATGGTCGCTTGTTCATTCCACATTTGGGCCCGTGTTTCCTAGCCCATGGGGCTCTACCCTTGGGTTAGGAATACTCCTGCAGAGATTGACATACACACTCGAACTCATGATAGAATTGATTACCTTTTTAGTGACCAACTAGGATATGACTTAACATGTTTACATGCTTGCTTCATATTACTGTCATATCTATATCTATATGTGCACGCGGGCATTACTACTCACATATTCATATTATCACACATATATTCATGTTATCACATATTCATGTAATCCCAACATGTGCACGCTGGGATGTTCTGACATCCCTGGAACTTGCCTTCTCAGGTTTAGAGACTGATTTACAGGCAGAGTAAGATCAGAGTGACTATCAGGAGTTTGCCGAAAATTAGTAGTATTTGTAGGTTCATTTCTATTTTATTTCAGTTACTATTGAAATGTGCGCCCTTCGCGGAACGTTATGAATAATATATCTTTTTTTAGATCTTGTATTTCGTCTATTCGGAACCCTTTGTTATTTGGATTTTTTATTGATTCTATCTTTATCTTGTGGATTCATCGGTGCTATCTGTTATTTATGCAGCATGATATTAATATTATATCTTTAATATTATTGTACATATTTAGCTAGAGTCTTAGGTGTGACTATGGCAATGCGATTTCCCCTTGTCTAAGACCACTAGCGGTTTCGGCCTATATTTTCGTATTCCGGGAATTGATGCGTTACAATATGCACCGTCCGTTGTAGAGACAGTTGATAGTAACGAGCCGACGAACTATCAAGAAGCCATCTCATCCGATGAATCAGCTCGTTGGCTAATCGCTATGAATAAAGATATCGAGTCTCTTCATAAGAACCAGACTTGGAAGCTCGTTAAGCCCGAAAGAGAAAAGAAAGTAGTTGGTTGTAAGTGGGTTTTCAAGAAGAAAGAAAGAGACCAAGAGGTTTTGATATGAGAGGCACGGTTGGTAGCTAAAAGCTATTCGCAGGTTCGGGAAGTTGACTTCAATGGGATATTTTCTCCGGTTGTTAAACATACCTCTATTCATGTTTTGCTCGGTTTGGTAGCTATACAAGATTTGGAGCTCGAGCAGCTCGATGTGAAGACAACATTCTTGCATTGTGATTTGGTATAGAAAATCTACATGCAACAGCCCGAGAGTTTTGAAGTTGAAAAAAAAGAATACCGTATTTGTTTGCTAGAGAAGTTTCTCTATAGTTTGAAGCAGTCGTCTAGACGTTGGTATAAGAAGTTTGATTTTTTCATGAAAGAAATTGAGTTTACGAGAAGTATGGACAACAGTTGTGTCTATTCGAAGAAACTCGCCGATAGTTCTTTCATATACTTGCTACTTTATGTTGAAGATATAGTGATAGCAACAAAATATATTGTTGATATTCAGAATTTGAAGGAACAGTTGAAAGGTAAGTTCGAGACCAAGGATTTGGGAGCGGACAAGAAAATACTTGGTATGGAGATTAGGCGAGATCGCAAAAAAGGAAAACGAAGGTTCAAGAACTCGGTTTCGGTTTCG
The DNA here is from genome assembly GCA_030015575.1 of Agapanthus africanus. Lineage (NCBI taxonomy): Eukaryota > Viridiplantae > Streptophyta > Magnoliopsida > Asparagales > Amaryllidaceae > Agapanthus > Agapanthus africanus. The sequence goes on from JASDDO010000022.1 coordinate 618,069,958, forward strand.
GTCTTCAATAATTTTATTAGTTTTGCTGGGTTTCGGCTAATTTCGCTAATCTCAGTTCGGACTTCGGTTTTGATGGTAATACAACATATATAAGTGTAGATATATTAAATACTTAAATTTATGCTTCTATATTATAAGACAATTATCCTAATATTTAAAAATCCAGCCATGATGCAAAATATATTGAAAAGTGTACTTAGATAAGTATTAATATAGGATTTATGTTTACTTTTTGCGGTTTTCTAATAACAAAGGCCTACAATGATCACAATGACAGTAAAAATGGTATAAAAACAAGCTTTTAAATGTTTTGGCCGAAACGGCATTGGATGGTTAGTTTTGTATCGGTCTCCACCGAAACCGATACGAAACCACCACGTATCGGTGGTTTCGGCCGAAACCTCGAACCTTGAGAAAAACTTTACTTGTCTCAACAGCGATACGTTGAGAAAGTTTTGAAGCATTTTAGCATGACCGACACTAAATCTGTAAGTATTTCATTGGCAACTCATTTCAAATTTTCGGCTCGTTCATCACCGCAAATAGAGGATGAGACTAAGTATATGTCGAATGTTCTACATGCAAATACGGTGAGTAGCATTATGTATGCCATGGTTTGTACCCGACCCGATATTTCACATGTTGGTGTTGTTAGTCGCTATATGGCATCTCCTGGTAAAGGCCATTGGCAGGCAGTGAAATGAATTTTACGATACCTGCGAGGTACGTCTGATGTGAGGCTGGTGTTTGGAAGGAACAACAATTTGGTTGGATTCAACGATTCTGATTATGCGGGTGATCTCGACAGGCGAAAGTTGATCAACGGTTATGTATTCTCTTTAGAAAGATGTGCCATCAGTTGGCGTGCTTCATTACAGCTTATGATAGTGTTGTCTACGACGGAATCAGAGTATATAACCGTTGTTAGGACCGTTAAGGAAGCGATCTGGTTGAAGGGACTATTTTTGGAACTTGGTATTCAAAAAGATACCATAATAGTCTACTGTGACAGCCAAAACAAGATTCACTTAACGAAAGATCAGATGCATCATGATAAGAAGAAGCACATTGATGTACGGTACTGTTTTGTTCAAGAAGTCGTTGAAAAAGAAGAGATGGTTGTGAAGAAGGTTGGCATGGCGGATAATCCGGTTGACATGTTGACGAAGTCTCTTTCGGTTGTTAAATTTGAGTATTGCTTAAATTTAATTGGAGTGTGTCACACTCATTGAACCCTTTAGGGGTTTTGTGTTGAAAGTGGAGTTACTATTAATTTTGTGGAGAGTTGTTGAGAATACGATGCAAGATGGAGATTTGTTGTGTATGCCTGCCTCTCATTCGATCCCTATTTGATTTCCTAACATATTCGGCATTATTGCAGAGTTGATGAAGATTCAAAATTATGTGCAAGTAAGGAGGACAGACGTCTGACTCGAAGAGTTCAGACGTCTGTGAGCGATCTGTTATTTCATAGATTTCAAGATCAAACATCTGAACATTCTTGTTCAAACGGCTAGGGTTGCTCTGTTAAATTTAGAGACTCTTTGGCAGACGTCTGCGCATTCCTTGTTCAGACGTCTGCCGTATCTAGGCCTAATATTTTGCTTTAATTAGAAATTTTGTTATTTGGTAAAATCTTTTGTATGCTATATATATTGAAGTATGTAGCGATTCTAGATTAGATAGCTTTTGTGATATTTGAGATAACTCTTTTGTTATTTTGAGAGAGCTGGGATTTTAAGGGATTATGTAATCGTCCACCGGTTTTGTGCTCCTCCACTTTTGGATATTAATAAAGGTTCGCATTTGCCTATTGGTTGGTACTCGTATTTCTTATTTACCTGTGGTTTGATTACTTCTCTATATCGTCTGTATTATTGCTTTGTGATCATCTTATCGCAATAGTAATCCTATTCAAAGGTCAAAGTGTCCAAAAGAGAACTAACTAGCAAGGCTCGAGAAAAACAAGAACAAATGGATAACAAAAGGTTTGATTGTACCAACATATACAGTAAGTTTAAGTACATTTGGGGCGCTGCTAATCAAACTAGAAAGAGTTGCAATCATGTATGCATGAGAAAAAACACAATGCCATACACAATGTCCTCATATTTTGTAATAGATGTCCTAATGGCAGATGTTGCGGCAGCTTGGTACGGCTCACGTTAACTGGAACTTGATCCTTAACAAAGTAAAAGAGGTGTACAATTAGAAAAAGAAAATGCCAGCAACCTCTGATGACTAGTGGAAAGAGAGAACAAATAGTTTCAAGCTTATTCAACGAAGGCTCAAAGTATAAGACCAAGGTTAGGTCCTCAACCAGAGGAATATTTATCAGTATTTGAAACAAGTTGAAGCTACCCTCCTCCACATCTTTATGCCGCATCGAACTCCAAAGAAAACCATGAAATTCTCTGATGGTTGGAGCATCCTCTATCAAAATGGAAATCCCACAGTCGACAAACACTTCCAATTTCAACAGTATGGGTGCATGAACCACAATCTTGTCAAATCCGCGGCATTGCTCAAGGCTCAATGATTCTAAAGCCCCACAAGAAGACATAAGAAGAGCAAGATCAGATTCAGAAACAGAGGCCCACTTGAGCCAGATAGTTTTCATCGCTTTCCAGCCTGCAAATTTTGGAGGAAGTTTGAGAGCACATGCCCTAAGATCCAGAGAGGAGCAGAAAAACAAACTGTTCTTTGCTCAAATCTTCATTGCAATGAACTTATCAATCACATAATTCTCGCATTATAGTGTCCCACTTTTTCCCAACTTCAAAGTTCAAATTAACGAACTAAAGTGATAATAAAATTAATGAAATAGTGTTTTAATGATAAACAGAAAGAAAATGCAAAGAGCTATTCTTTATATGATATACTCAATTTTTAACTAACCAGTAAGCATGAGTGTCAAGACATCCAACATCCTTCGCACATATTTAGCAACTCTAAACAAAAACAGGGTGTGCATTCCCAATTTAGAATCAAACTCCATCTCATACACCAATTCTCAGACGTTGTGGTACCCTAAAGCTTTTGTAACTTATATCGAACATGTTAGGTTGTTATCCTTACCAATAAGTAACCAAACATAATACATCCCGAAATATGAGTAGCTACCACTTATAACTTGTAAGCGAATCCTTTAGATACTGCATAGCATGGTGTACATTTTAAATTACCCTCGACCATGATAACCAATGTTAGAAAGAAGTGCTACGGTCATTTTGAATTAATATGTGCGCAATGAGAAAGAAGACATTTCACAAGCTATCAACAAAGTTTCATGTCCACTTCTAAATGCCCACAAAGATTAAAACTGTTATTGCAATGTGCTTCCTTCTCAATAATCTGATCATATAAACAACAATTATTCACCAATTTTCCTCTAATCACAGAACAAAACAACTATCGTGTGCATGCCTAGAGATCAAATGTCCGCTGCTGTAGAGGAAAGAACTCTTTTGCTTTGGAAAGGGTTTATATTTGGGTTTAAGTTATTGGGTATGGGTAGTATGAGTTTAGTAAAGAACCCAAACCAAACCCACTTCATAAACCCAACCTAAGTCTTAAATGCTATTGTGAATTTATGCCGCCGGATAATGCAATTTGCAGCTGCCTAATAATTTCTATGTGCCAACAACTGTTTTTCCACCACATATTGTGTCTGCAAATTTCACTTTTTAACACTGAAAGCAACTATATTGCTCTTGAAGCTTACCTGATTCCATTTACAAATTATTTATAATGTAAGCATAATATTCTTTAGGGTAGCAGTTCCATTAACCTAACCATACATTCAGAAGTCACACGTAATGGTTTTTTTTGTTGGGGTGTGGGAATTGTGGGGGCGGGGGCCGGGGGTGGGGGGGTTAATCATGAGGGAGAAAATTACTAAAATAATCTAATTAGCGAGCCACTTAAAATGGTGATTACTTAAAAGATTTTCTTGATATTTCCTCTCCTTACGCTCATCTCTTCAAAAGTTATATAAAGGTATTTATTTAAATTGCAATAAATCATTTGTACAAGTTCTTGAAGATAACTATGGCGGGTTTCTTAATCATCAAATAGTGTAAATATCCAAACAATAATAATAACTAATGGACCAACGTGTGATAATGTTTTTTTCTAAAGCGATGGTTTCAAGAACTATGCTAGCATATGTTTTGCAACAATTTGAAGAGCATCGGATCACATTGACAACCCTAGCACTATCCATCGTCTATTGGTAACACCAACCAACATATGACCCGGTCGAAATTGGACTCCCTCGATTCAACATGTCTAGGTGCACAATCGGATGATAGCCACATCCCTAAAGCGTTACTCAATACTCTACCCGTCAACATGGGGAAGAAAGGGCTTAGAATGATGTTTCTTCCTCGGTCTCATCGACCGACCAACGACACCAATCGTAGGCGCAACCGTCTCACCCCCACGAATCTCGTCATGCGCGAGATATCCGCCGACCACGTCCCGCGTTCCACGCCATCACGATCCCCCGTTAACGAGCCTGTCTCGTCATTAATGTGGGATCCCGCCTATCACGCGAGCGTGACGCCGGAAGCATAACGGCCGCCGTGATTCTCGCTTCTGTCTGCCTGTTGCCACCACTATATAAACCCCTCTTTCAGACGGTTCAAGTAAGTGATTCTTTCCTGACTAGGCCATTACTCTGCTCAAATATCCGGTCTAACTTGATCGTCGGAGGGTCCTCGGTGGTACAACCACCCTGGAACTTCCTTGCAGGTAGCTTGGCCTCAACCACCCAAACCCATTGAGATCCACACGCTCCAAGAAACAACCTCCAACTCAATCTCAGCCGTCCATCGTCGCTTGCAGCAGATCTACGGAAGGTAACATCTTGACGATATCCGACATCCGTCAGCTGACGCCGTCTGTGGGAAAATCTTGATTCCACTAAACAAAGTTCACCTTCCGATCTCAACTCAATGGCGAGCGATCACCACGACGATCCAAGCGCTAGCCGTTGTCTCCCCCACAACGGAGGCGCGGACGAATCTCCTCCCCGAACGCCATCAACGCCCTAACCGTCCGGATAGATCGACTCGCGTCCGTCATGGATGTGCGCGTCCGTGTCCAAACAGCGGGGCAAGCTCCCCAGGCTGCCGCTCCCCCACCTCGGGACCGGGACCCCTACAGAGGGAGAAAAGACTCTGCTTGTGTCGGCACTACCGACCACAGCCTCCCACGGCCACAGATCTCCCGGGCCAACATATTCCATGACCCGCTGGGCGCCTCACAGTTCAACACCGAGATCCATCGTCAGAGCGCCTTGCCCCGAGCCTCATCGTGCCATTGTCCCTCCCGAGGTGTTGGTCAGCTCGCCTGCGCCCAGGCATGACCGACACCCCCTCCCTTGACGGGGTCGCGCGGACGGGACTCGTCACGGCGGCTCGAGGACTACCTCATCAGGGGACCTAAGGAACCTCATCAAAAGGAACCGAGGCCGCGGCCAGAAACAGGTCTCCAACAGCAAAGGCCAAATATCAGAATATGTAGAATCGTCGGGGTACCATGGCCGACTCGACACCCTCGAAAAGAAGATCGAAGGTATGCATCGAGAAGGTCATCATTCGAGTGACGGGGCTAATACACCGTCGACTCGCTCACAAAACCCTTCACCGAGGAGCTGCTCGCCGTACACGTCTCCTCCCGGAACAAGCCCCCAAAGGTCTCTTTCTTCGACGGTAAGTCTAACCCGAAGCACCATTTGGATGCATTCACCGCAGGAATGAGCTTTCAAGACAACTCTGGCGCTGCCCAATGTCGGGCTTTCACGGCCGCTCTCATCCGCTCCGGACGAGACTGGTTCCGAGGGCTCGCGCCACGCTCGATCTCAACCTTCGACGAGCTGGCCACCCAATTCCTCGGCCACTTAGTCGGGAACAGACGGCAGAAACGGATCGTCGACCATCTCTTCACAATCAAGAGCGGGGACAAAGAAATATTCAAAGGGTACGTCACCCGCTTTTACAACGCCCTTCTCGAGGTCTCAGAACATCGGGACGAGACGGTCATTACAGCACTTAGGCCCGGCCTTAAGCACAAGGAGTGGTTACGCTCCTTTGCATTAGCGCAACCTAAGATAATGGCCAAGGTAAAGGCCTGGACCGAGCGTGAGATCCAACACGAGTCCGAGGTGAACGCAAATCTCCCGGGGCAGAGCTAACTGACCAAAAGAAAAGGGCGAGGGAAGAGAGAAAGAGACTGGAGCAGCCAAAGCCTTACTCCCCGAAGTTTCAGGAGTACACCGCGCTCAACGTCTCCCAGGCGGTACTGCTTGAGGAGGCTAAGGGCGAGGGGTTCTTCAAGCTCCCCCAATCTCGCGCATGGCGGCAAAGCGCACTCGAGGCCCCTACTGTGGTTTCCACAGGTCGCAAGGCCACTCCACAAAGAGCTGTAAATAGTTCCTAGACTACATCGAGGAGCTCATACGTTCGGGACACCTGGCAGCGTACTTGCGGGACAAGCGGCAAGCTGACCGCGAGCAGGAGCAGCGTCCCTCTCCCGGCGAGTTGACAATCGGCCAAATTATGGCCATGTCGGCGGGGGTACGTCGAGTACCTACGAGGCTCGACACCCCAGGCTGGTCGTGGAGGCCAACAGCCACCCGAGGATGAAGGCCAGGGAAACCGAGCCGATTATTTTTTACGGTCTTACACCGCCAAGAAGCTCAAACCGTACCAATAAAAAGAACATCTACTAGAGTGTACTTTTTTTACCAAGGCAATGTAAACTTTTCTCCAGATCTTTCTGTTTATATAATAAGAAAGGATCATTAAAACATTGCGAAAAGAAGAGATGTTTATTCAAAAAGGTACTATAGGCTCCTCAGCCGGACATCGAAAAAGAAAAATTACAATAGCGGGGGAAGGGGTGCAGAGAAAATTGCTCGTGGTACTCCGAGGATATTTCCGCCAGCCGAGCCCTCACGGCCTCAGACCTTTACCTCTGATGCCACCCGCGAACGTCGGTGTCGTGCCTCAATTGGTAGCACTCAAGGATGACTGCCACCGAGCGATCCCGCCGACCCGCGGAGATCAGGCTAAAGCGCCGCAAAGACCTTAACTTACCAACCGCCTCGTCCTTCAGTTGTTCGGACAAGGGGATGTAGAGCCCCAGCGACGCCCTCCAGATGGAGTGCATTAACAGCTGGAGCAGGGGGGAGCACCGGGGAAGCAGTCGACCGAAATGATCTCCAATGCGGCCTATGACTAACTGCATCGTGTTTCTCGGTGCAGTACTGATCGTAGAGGTACATGTCCTCGAAGTTTACGATATCGGGATGGTAAAAAGGAAGTACTCCATTCTTATGTTTTGGATGTGAAGGAAGGAGTGATCAACGCTCCCTCCGTTTTATAGCCCACAACGCCTCATGAGTCCAACAGTCGCTCGTTTTACCCACAACTGTACCGCCACGCGGCAGACATCGAGCCTTTCTCGGCAAAATCGAAACGACGTGGCTCCGACGCTTTGCCTCCCCACGCGTTCATTACACGTGTCACCGCGACAGTCCCTATTCCCCATACTCACACCGGGGAGGTCGGACAGAACCTCACGAATCGACCGAGCGGCTACCCTGCTCGGCTATCCCAGGCTGATAGTTCACTACCCCGCAACGCCAGGAATCGAAGCCCTCATCAAGAGGCAACCGGGCTCGCCCTTGCTCGGTTATCACTGGCTGGTAGTTCCCTACTCCACAGCGCCAGGGATCGAAGCCCTCACCAAGAGGCAGCCGAGCGGCTCCCTGCTCGGCTATCCCTGAATGGTAGTTCCCTACCCTGCAACACTAGGGATCAAAGCCCTCACCAAGAGGCAGCCGAGCGGCTCCCTGCTCGGCTATCCCTGGCTGGTAGTTCCCTACCCACAACGCCAGGGATCGAAGCCCTCACCAAGAGGCAACCGAGCGGCTATCCTGCTCGGCTATCCCTGACTGGTAGTTTGCTACCCCATGACGCTGGGGATCAAAGCCCTCGCCAAGAGGCACCGGGCAGTAACCCTGCCCGGCCCGGCCTTTAGGATCAAAGCCCTCGCCAAGAGGCACCGGGCAGCAACATTGTTCGGCCCGTCCTTAGTATGCCTCTTACGGCCCCTCCCGCGCTAAGGATCAAAGCCCTCGCCAAGAGCCACCGGACAGCAACCCTACTCGGCCCGTCCTTAACAGGCCTTTTACGGCCCCTCTCGCGGTAAGGATCAAAGCCCTCGCCAAGAGGCACCGGGCAGTAACCCTGCTCGGCTCGTCCTTAAGGATCTAAGCCCTCGCCAAGAAGCAACCGGGCAGCAACCTTACTCGGTCCATCCTTAGCAACGGCCCCTCCCGCGCTAAGGATCAAAGCCCTCACCAAGAGGCAACCGGACCCGCCCTTGCTCGATTATCCCTGGCTGGTAGTTTCCTACCCCACGGCGTGAGGGATCTAAGCCCTCGCCAAGAGGCAACCGAGCGGTTACCCTGCTCGGTCATCTTTGACCGGTAGTTCCCTACCCCGCAACGCCAGGGAACTAAGCCCTCACCAAGAGGCAATCGGGACCTCCTTGCTCGGTTATCCCTGGTTGGTAGTGTTCCCCTCCGAAGGACGGCGCACAAGACCTGCGAGGTCCTGACGCTGAGATTCGGGAAAGATGCTATTTGATTTTATCCGTCCACCTCTCCGAAGATGCCAAGTTGATTTATGGCACCGTGTATCAGAGGTTTAGACGGATGTGGCCGATGTAGCAGACTTCATCAGATTCCCCCTCGCTTGAGGGGGTTTTGATTGTGGGGACGCTCTTCCCTGCAGGCGCAAGCCCCTGCAGTTAATTACGCTACCGCATCACGGTAACCACTTTCTCCTTCTCCAGAATTTCACTTCGTGTCGTGTGTGTTTGTTTTGTTTGTGGTTGCCCGTGGATTGTATACGGAGACTAAGCAATGCCGTCGCCTGAAGGACGTGGATTAGTCCAAATCTGTATTTACTTAGATTTGGGTTTGGTGTTTTGGTTTAAGGATACGTTAGCCGTATTTAGGCTAAGATCAACTTAAACGTTCGTTAAGGATACGTTAGTCCTGTTTGAGACTAAGATCTACTTAACGGGATCGTCTAGATCCATTTAATATATGGCCATCGGGACTCGTCACCTCTATGACGTCGTTGAAGGATTACAACGACAGGTGTCAGAGGAGTTCAGAGATGTACCCTTGAACCAAAGTTGATTTAGAGTTTTATAGTCCATTTGAATGTTTAAGGATACGTTAGCCGTGTTTGGGGATAAGAACGACTTAAACGGGATCGTTTAGATCCGGCAAAAGAGCATTTGGAGGCTCTATTGTTCCAGTTTAGGGACGTAGTGGTCCACTATTAGTTTAAGAACGTTTCGGTCCGCTATTAGTTTAAGGACGTTTCGGTCCGTCATTAGTTTAAGGACGTTTCGGTCCACTATTAGTTTAAGGACGTTTCGTTCCGTCATTAGTTTAAGGACGTTTCGGTCCGTCATTAGTTTAAGGACGTTTCGGTCCATCGCCAGTTTAGGGACGTGGTGGTCCGTTTTCCAGTTTTAGGGACGTGGTGGTCTATGTTCCAGTTTAAGCACGTGGTGGTCTATCGCCTGTTTAGGGATGTGGTGGTCCGTATTCCAGTTTAGGGACGTAGGGGTCCATTATTAGTTTAAGGACGTTTCGGTCCGATATTGGTTTAAGGACGTTTCGGTCCGACATTAGTTTACGGACGTTTCGGTCCGATATTAGTTTAAGGACGTTTCGGTCCGATATTAGTTTAAGGATGTTTCGGTCCGATATTAATTTAAGGACGTTTTGGTCCACGAGTTTAAGGACCCCGCAGTCCATATTGATGTGTGGTCGTCGGGACCAGTCACCTCTCTGACGTCGTTGAGGAATTACAACGATAGGCGTCAAAGGAGTTCGGAGATGTACCCTCGAACCGGATGTAAATTGATTTAGGGAGCAGCCGTGCTCAGTCAATCTAATTTGAGGACTTATGGCTATGACTGGGATAAGTCCAATTAAAAAGTTCAACACCTTTATTTGTTTTTTGTTTGGGCTCTGCCCATAAAGGATGCAGAGCATCAATTTATTTTGGGCCCTGCTCATTTTATAAATGATGCAGAATACCAATTTTACTTGGGCTCTGCCCTTATATAAAGGATGCAAAGCATCAATTTATTTGGGCTCTGCCCATTTATTGCCTTGCAATTTATTTTGGCTTGTTAGGTCATTTTGACTTGGGCCTGGCCCTTTAGCAGAGGAAATGCATTGCATTTTCAGGCGCTTTGCGCCAATCAAAGAGCGCAAGCGCTTGTGATGATAACACGTGTCATGCAGCGCAGTGCGCTGCGCTAGTGCGCTATGCTTGCGCTGCTGACACGTGGCGTACTTTGGTGAGTTGCGCCAATTACAGAGAGCAAAGCTCTATCTTAAAGCGCATAGCGCAAGTAGTTGACACGTGGCGCTTTCCCAAGAGCGCAACAGCGCAATTTGGAAGTGCAAAGCACTAAGAATCTTTTAGATTCAAGAACAGAAGTGCGAAGCACTATTTGATTTCTTGATCTAATTTAGATCAAAGAAAAAACATGTTTTCCTTCTTTTTCTTATCTCAGAGAACCAAAGGTTCATGAAAAGTACAAAGCACTATTTAATTTTTTTGTTTTTTTATTAGAGATCATTGATCTTGTTTTTAGATCTATGATCTGTTCATAAGAGAACTTTCTCTTTCGCTAAAGGTTTTTACTTTTTTTGTTCTTGAGGAGTTCTTCAGAGTTCTCTTTTTTTTTCTCAGAAAATGTTGATGCCTTTGAATTGAGGCTTAGAGTCCTTTTTATAGTGCCCATAAATTAGTTAATTTTGTTAAAGAGATCTTTCTCTGAGTGATTTGGGGAATTTTCCCCGCCGTTGGATCTTTGATCTAAGGGCTTCTGTTTTACAGAAGAAAATCTTCTTGTTTTAACAAGAACAGAAAGATTTCTTTAAAATCTTTATTCTGTTTGGCGCAAATGCTCCAGAGCGTGACACGTATCAGGTAGCGCAACTGCGCTGACACGTGTCGCACAGCGCGGCGCAACTGCGCGAGCGCATCTGCGCTGACACGTGTCGCGCAGCGCACTGCGCGGCGCAACTGCGCGAGCGCATCTGCGCTGACACGTGTCGCGCAGCGCAGTGCTTGCGCAGCTGAAGCGTTGCTTCATTTAATTTTCCTTTTAAATAGAGCTTTGCTCTGATTGGGTGCGTTGTTTTGGGCGCTGCGCTGATGTGTCTGCGCCTGACACGTGGCGCGTTGAGCCCAGGATTTGAAGCGTTGCTTCAAAATTTGAATTTTGAATTTCCAGCAGAGCTTTGCTCTGATTGGGAGGAACAAATGCCCCCCACCATTGCGCTTATGTGGCCCCAGTCGTGAGCGCAGCGATGGCGGAATTTCAACCGCCGCGGCAACTTTTGGAAGTTGAAGAGGCGCTTGATGCCTATAAATAGGACCTTTGGTCCCCCACAGATGCTTATCATCTTTCAGATTTTTATTTTCAAAAACTTCAGAGCTTTGTTCTTGCCTTCAAGAACTCCAGAGCTTTGCTCTCCTTTCCAAAGTTTTTCAGAAAAACTTTAGGTAAAATTGATTCTTAGATTAAATTTTAATTAATCTTAACCAGCAGAGCTTTGCTCTCATAGATCTCCTGATCTAAAGAAAATCCCTTCGGGGTTTCACCAGCAGAGCTTTGCTCATTTTTCAAAGTTAGAAACTTTAGGTAAAATTAATGTAAATCAAATTAATTTAAATTAATCTCAGCCAAAGAGCTTTGCTCTCACAGATCTTTTGATCTAAAGAGATCCCCATTGGGGTTTCATAAACAGAGCTTTGCTCTCAAACACTTATAGATCTGCAGAGATCTTGTTCGTGGGTTCTAACCCATGAACAGAGCTTTGCTCTCGAAGAATTTAGCCCTCTGTGTATATTATTTTTCTTTTATCGCTAATCTTCCTGTGGTATTTCCTCCAGGCATAATGGCGGTGTGTCTATACAGTTTGCACGATTTCTTCACCTATGACGATATCCGCGCACAGGGCCGTCATCAAAACCAGGAGTTTACGGACGCCCAGTGTGCGGAGGTCATGGATCGCCTCAACGCAAGCGGTGGTTGGCTACTTCCTCGTCGTTCAGCTCTCTTGAAGGTCGTGTTGGGAGCAATATGGAGAGCACTTCCGGGTCTTCACGAGGCCCTACCGCTCAATGCGCTGGATGATGCCGAAGACAAGGTGCATTCAGTGTACCTGACGGGGCTGATCTTAAAGAAACGGCGGGACAGCCTCATTGACATCCTACATCAAATCTTCCAGCAGACGACGATAGTTGCTGCTTATCGAAGGCCGGGAGGGCTTGCCGAGGATCTTGACACACAGGAGCGCGAGAGGCTGCGTATAAGAATAATTAGAAAGGCCAGAAGAACTCTGGATGGCCTTACTTTTGAATTTCTCAATCCGTGCCCCGGATCTGAGGTTATACCGTTGTAATAATTTGAATAATGTTTCTTATTCGTTGGTTTTATGATTGTAAGAATTTTTGGCAATATGAATGGAAACTTTTTTATTTCAGCTTGTCTTATTTCTCATCCTGAGTCTTCTGCCCATGCATAAATGAGTGCGTCTCGAACGCTTGATCAAATGTAAATCGGATGTTCTTTCTGTCATTTTTTCTTTCTTTTACTATCAGCATGCCACCTTAGTGACCATGGTTGACGGATAATAGAGCACGCATCTTGACTTTCTTAAGAAATAGCGATGGCTTAGGCCGCAGGTTCAGATCTGTTGCCTAAGACTTTTCAACTCTATAAGCCATGAGGGTCTCATGGAGACTTTTCTCCCTACGGATCGAGAGGATCTCGTAGATGGGTTTTTCTCCTTAGAAATCGTGAGGATTCCTAAGTGTGGTTTTCTCTTATAAGTCGTAAGGATCCTATAAGAGAATTTTTCCCTCTTACGAGTCGAGAGGGTCCGTAAGCGGTTGTTTCCCTCCTTGCCGAAACTCGACTTCGGAGAGTGGGACCCGTGAATAGTATGCAAGAGACCGTTTAGATCGACTTGCAGGGTCCCATTGTTCAGGAAACAAGTTTTTTAGTCCCTGCTACCTGAGGCTTCATTTTACAAGTTGAGACGAATCGGGAATTTTCCCGCGGAGACACTGGTTTCTCTGCGAGCCGACGCGAATCAAGAGGCTCCCGTCAATGATTGTTTGTTTCCCTGAGTCGAGGAGTTTGCTAAGAATTATTTGTTTCCCTAGCACCAAGAATTATTTGTTTCCTTAGGGTTTGAAACGAGTCGAAAATTTCCTACGGAGGCATTGGTGGCTCTGTGAGTCGACGCGGATCAGGAGGCTCTCATCAAGGAGCGTTTGTATCCGTGAGTCGAGGAATTTGCTAAGGATTATTTGTTTCCCTAGCGCCAAGGATTATTTGTTTCCTTGGGGTTTGAAACGAGTCGAGAATTTCCCACGGAGGCACTGGTGGCTCTGCGAGTCGACGCGGATCAGGAGGCTCTCGTCAAAGAGTGTTTGTATCCGTGAGTCGAGGAATTTGCCAAGGATTATTTGTTTCCCTAGCGCCAAGAATTATTTGTTTCCTTGGGGTTTGAAACGAGTCGAGAATTTCCCACGGAGGCACTGGTGGCTCTGCGAGTCGACGCGGATCAGGAGGCTCTCGTCAAGGAGTGTTTGTATCCGTGAGTCGAGGAATTTGCTAAGGATTATTTGTTTCCCTAGCGCCAAGGATTATTTGTTTCCTTGGGGTTTGAAACGAGTCGAGAATTTCCCACGGAGGCACTGGTGGCTCTGCGAGTCGACGCGGATCAGGAGGCTCTCGTCAAGGAGTGTTTGTATCCGTGAGTCGAGGAATTTGCTAAGGATTATTTGTTTCCCTAGCGCCAAGGATTATTTGTTTCCTTGGGGTTTGAAACGAGTCGAGAATTTCCCACGGAGGCACTGGTGGTTCTGCGAGTCGACGCGGATCAGGAGGCTCTCGTCAAGGAGTGTTTGTATCCGTGAGTCGAGGAATTTGCTAAGGATTATTTGTTTCCCTAGCGCCAAGGATTATTTGTTTCCTTGGGGTTTGAAACGAGTCGAGGACTTCCCACAGAGGCACTGGTTGCTCTGCGAGTCGACGCGGATCAGGAGGCTCTCGTCAAGGAGTGTTTGTATCCGTGAGTCGAGGAATTTGCTAAGGATTATTTGTTTCCCTAGCGTCAAGGATTATTTGTTCCTTGGGGTTTAAAACGAGTCGAGAATTTCCCACGGAGGCACTGGTTGCTCTACGAGTCGACGCGGATCAGGAGGCTCTCGTCAAGGAGTGTTTGTATCCGTGAGTCGAGGAATTTGCTAATGATTATTTGTTTCCCTAGCGCCAAGGATTATTTGTTTCCTTGGGGTTTGAAACGAGTCGAGAATTCCCACGGAGGCACTGGTTGCTCTGCGAGTCGACGCGGATCAGGAGGCTCTCGTCAAGGAGTGTTTGTATCCGTGAGTCGAGAAATTTGCTAAGGATTATTCGTTTCCCTAGCGCCAAGGATTATTTGTTTCCTTGGGGTTTGAAACGAGTCGAGAATTTCCTACGGAGGCACTGGTTGCTCTGCGAGTCGACGAGGATCAGGAGGCTCTCGTCAAGGAGTGTTTGTATCCGTGAGTCGAGGAATTTGTTGAGGACACTGGTTTCTTCGGAGTCGGACTGAACCGTCGAGATTTGGCTTCGTCTTCTGGCGGAGCCTGTTGGGAAAGTATGGTTCCTTTCTTTGTTTACGCCCTTGGATTGTATACAGGGATCGATGTGATCTTAACTGTAGGGCCAAAGTTTTATCATCATTTCTTTTTTGTTTTATCTCCGCGATGCTCTATCATTTCAGCTTTTATATCGCGAAGGTCGCGATTGCCCAATCATTTCGGCTATTTTTCGCGGTGCCCAATCATTTCGGCTGTTTATTTTGTTTTCACTCGCTGCTTTTTATTGTGAGTTGCCCAATCATTTCGGCTATTTTGCATGCATACATTTTTACTTGCTGCTTTTTATTGCAAGTTGCCCTATCATTTCGGCTATTTCGTATGCATGTGCGGCCTATTGGCTTTTTGCTGTAAACCAATTTCGGCATCAGCACCGCTACAACTGGGATATTACCAGGAGCGAATCATCATCTGCCTCTGTCAATGTCGAACAAAGGTGGCTTAGCGACCAGGGTTAGGGTTCTGTCGGCTAAGACTTTTGACTTCATGAGCCGTAAGGGTTTCACGAAGTTATTTCTCCCTACAAGTCGTGAGGATCTGGTAGGTGTATTTTCTCCTTAAGAATCGTGAGGATTCCCAAGTGTATGTTTCTCTGTAAATCGTAAGGATCCTACAGTGGGGTTTTCTCCTTGTAAGTCAAGAGGACCTACAAGGGTCATGCGAACATATCCCCAGTCACGGTTGAGACTTGGTTAGGGAAATGTTTATTCGCGCCCGTGGATTTTATACAAGGGTCAGTATTGAGCCACTTGTAGGGCAATGTCGGAAGTTGTGGGGGTTGCTTAAGCACAGGTTTAGGCCTCTGTAACTTAAGACTTTCAACTCTTATGAGCCGTGGGGGTCCCATAAGAGAGTTCTCCTTACGAGTCGTGAGGATCTCGCAAGTGTATTTTCTCCTTAGGAATCGTGGGGATCCCTAAGTGTGTTGCTCCCTTGTGAGTCATAAGGATCTCACGCGGGTGGTTTCTCCTTACAAGGTCGAAAGGACCCTATAAGTGTCTTTTAACGAGGTTGCGCCCTTTCAGGTTTTCACGAACACTCACTGGTAGTCCTGCTGTTTTTACTCACGGAGTCCTTTCGGGTTTTCATCCGCGCCCATTTTGCTTATGGACATACCTTTTTTTTATTCTTTTTTTTTATATATTTTTTTTTTACGAGGTCGCGCCCCTTCGGGTTTTCACGAACACTCGTCGGTAGCCTTGCTGTTTTTACTCACGAAGCCCTTTCGGGTTTTCATCCGCGCCCATTTTGCTTATGGACATACCTTTTTTTTATTATTTTTATATGTTTTTTTTATATCTCGTCGCCTAAAAGATGCTGCGGTAGTAGTTTAAAGACGTTTCGGTCTGCTATTAGTTTAAGGACATTTCGGTCCGATATTGAGAAGGCTGGCTACTGCTGATAGAGTTTGAGCTTAGGAAGATAGCGAGCGGACATAGTCGTCGTCGTCTACCATTGACCTAGGCTGTGGCTCATTAAGCATAGTATTTCTTTAGGAAGCGACCGTTTATTGGCCTGAAAGGCCTTTCACCGTGCGTGTCCATGAGTAGATAGGCCCCACCCTGGTAGACCTTATCTATGATGTATGAGCCTTCATAGTTTGGCTCGAATTTTCCTCGCTTGGCGCGATTGGGGATCGTAGGCCTTTTGACCACTAGCACAAGTTCGCCTTGGCGGAATGTCCTCGATCGGGTCAATCTTTCATATGAGCGCGTCATCTTTGCTTTATAAGCTTCTAGATTTTGCTGTGCTATGAGCCGGGTTTCATCAAGGGCGTCAAGCTCCTCAAGCCGAAAGTGAGCATTTTCTTCGTCCGTCAGCTCGTAGTGGACTGCCACTCGTAGAGAGGGTAGCTCTATCTCGAGGGGGAGTACTGCTTCCGTCCCAAATATTAACGCGTACGGCGTTGTGTTTGTGGCCGTTTTAAATGTAGTTCGATATGCCCAAAGAGCTTCTTGCAGTCTTTCGTGCCAGTCCTTCTTATTTCGGGACACCGTTTTCTTTATGATCTTTGTCAAGGTCTTGTTGAAGGCTTCGGCTAGACCATTAGCTCGCGGATTATAAACTGAGGAATACCTCCAGTCTATATTATGCTGTTGCGCGAAGCGACTGATTTTGTGGCTTCTGTAGGCTGGCCCGTTATCGGAGATGATCCGTCGCGAAGTTCCAAACCGATATATGACATGCGTCTTGAAGAAATGGAGGATATTCTCCGTCTTAACTTCCCTCAGTGGTACCGCTTCTGCCCATTTGGAGAAGTAGTCAGTCGTCGCCAAGATGAAACGATGTCCTCTAGATGATGCTGGTTCAATGGGGCCGACTATGTCAGTCCCCCACATTTCGAATGGCCAGCTAGCCACCGTTGGATGTAGTGGATTTGGATGCTGGTGGATGAAGTCCCCATGAATTTGGCATGAGTGGCATTGCTTCGCATATTCGAGGCAGTCCTGAATCATCGTGGGCCAGTAGTAGCCCATCCGTTTTATTTTCAACTTCATCTTTGGGCCCGCTTGGTGAGAACCGCAGAGTCCGTCATGAACTTCCTGGACGACTCTTTTCGCTTCGTCAGGTCCTAAGCATCTCAGCCACAGAGAATCAAACGACCTCTTGTACAGAGTATCATTGACGAAGGCGAAAGACAGAGCTCGTTTCATGAGCTAATGTCTTGTGGACGATTCTTCAGGCATTCGGTGGGACTTAAAGTAATCTACGAAGACTTTCCTCCAATCCACAGCCTTTTCCCGGTCTTCTATTTGCAAGGTCGTCTGCTCGTTTGCTCCCTTTTCTTCGAATGATTCCGGAGATATTTCTGCTGAGGCAAGCACTCGACGGCTTTGTACCACGATTCTAACGTCATCGAGGTTCTCGTCAGCCAGTTCTTTAGCAAGTTTGGCCAACGCGTCTGCTTTGCTGTTTTCCGCACGCGGTATGTTCTCCAAAGTATAAGAAGGAATTTGGGTCAACAATTGTTGCACCTTTTCGCCGTACTTTACCAATTCTGGTTTGCACGTTTGCTAGTCGTCGTTTACTTGACTAACGACCAGTTGAGAATCTCCGTATATGATGAGGTTTTCAATTCCCATGTCAATGGCGATCTCGAGGCCTGCTATTAGAGCTTCGTATTCGGCTTCGTTGTTTGTCCTCGGCTCCGTCAGGGAGAACGCGTAGCGCATTATCCCTCCTTGTGGGGTTATAAAGATGAGTCCTACCCCCGATTTGATTATAGGGGTACTTTGTTTGCGCTTCTTCACGGAAGATGCTCCGTCGAAATAAAGCTCCTATCGGGTATCACCGTCGTTCGCATCAAACGCATGTTCGTCTGGAAGATCGCAGTTTAAAGGAGAGTCGGCCGGTATCGGATGCTCAGCGAGGAAGTCGGCAATGGCCTGGCCTTTCACTGCCTTGAGAGGTTGATATGTTATCGAGAACTCCATAAAGAGCAGGGCCCATTTAGCGAGCCGTCCCGTTAGTATGTCCTTTGACATTAAATACTTAAGAGGGTCCACCTTCGAATTGAGACGGACCTCATGCGCCAACGCATAGTGCCTGAGCTTTTTTATCGCAAAGATCAACGCCAGGCAGTGTTTTTCAATGGGGGAGTAGTTGCTTTCTGCCCCCAGCAGAACTCGACTTAAGTAGTAGAGTGCTCTTTCCTTCCCTTGATCGTTCTCTTGTGCCCATAATGCGCCTAAGGAGCCTTCGAGAGCGGTTGTATAAAGAATGAGAGGCTTTCCCTTGACCGGAGCAGCCAACACCGGCGGGTTCTGCAGGTATTGTTTGATCTCGTCTAGCGCGCTTTGGCATTTTTGGTCCCAGACGAATAGGGTCCCCTTCTTCATCAGGTGGCTGTAGGGACGACACTTGCCTGAAAGA
The DNA here is from genome assembly GCA_030015575.1 of Agapanthus africanus. Taxonomy (NCBI): domain Eukaryota; kingdom Viridiplantae; phylum Streptophyta; class Magnoliopsida; order Asparagales; family Amaryllidaceae; genus Agapanthus; species Agapanthus africanus. Next base: position 618,088,602 of record JASDDO010000022.1, read on the forward strand.
TTGGCTATAAATCGCCGTATGTATGCGAGCTTCCCTTGGAGAGATCGCAACTGTTTGAGAGTTCTCGGCGGAGGCATTTCCATGATCGCTTTGATCTTTGACGGATCTATTTCAATACCTCGGTGTCGAACAATGAATCCCAGGAATTTGCCTGAGGAAACTCGAAATGCACACTTGAGCGGGTTCATCTTCAAGTTGTATTGCCGAAGGCGTTGAAATACAGTCTTCAAATGCTCGAGATGTTTTTCGTATGATTTGCTTTTAACCACGAGATCGTCGATATAGCATTCGACGATTTAGTATATAAGGTCATCGAAGATCTTTGTCATGGTCCTTTGGTAGGTGGCACCGGCGTTCTTTTGCCTAAAGGGCATCACCTTGTAGCAGGATATTCCCAGAGGAGTCCTGAAAGCGGTGTGCTTCTGGTCTTCGGGATCCATCTTTATTTGATTATACCCTGACGAGCCGTCTATAAAGGAGAAAACCTCATGAGTGGACGTGTTGTCTATCATCAGTTCGATGACTGGCACTGGGAAATCATCTTTCGGGCAGGCTTTATTGAGATCCCGGAAGTCTACGCATATGCGCACTGTCCCATTTTTCTTCATCACCGGGACGATGTTGGCGATCCATTCAAGGTATTGAACTTCCTGGATGAAGCCAGAGTCGATCAGCTTTTTGACTTCAGCATTGATACTCATTTCAAGCTCGAGCCGTATTCTTCTCGGCGCCTGTTTGACTGGCTTGACGTCCGGAGATATCGCCAATCTATATACAGCAATTTCTGGATCTAGTCCCGGCATTTCGGAATAGTTCCACCCGAAGCAATCTCTATGCTGTAGAAGCACGTCCTTTAACGCAGCTACCCTTTCTTCAGATAGTAACTCGCTGATGAATGTCGGTCGTGGATCGTTTGCCGTCCCCAACTCAATTTTCTTGAGGTTATCTGCAGTGGTATGGATTCCATCTTCCAGCTCTTTTGGCGCTGGTGGGAATTCTAAGATTATTTCGTCGCTGCTGTTTTCGAAGCACCAGGGGAGGTCATCCATGTTCTCGGGCTCTTCTTTTGACATCGTTATCACGTGACAAGTACAGATTCGCTTCCAATCCCAATGCGGAACTGGTTCTTCTTTCGTGGCCCTGGGTTCGTGCTTCTGTGGCGGCGTTACCCTCCAGTTGTCCAACAGAGTAAATTTGCCAAGCTGATACTGATCTTCGACCCAATTCTTGAAGGTGAAACAGTCCTCGAAAGGGTGCCCTACCACTCTGTGATAAGAGCAATAGTCTGGGTGTGAGACTTCGCCTGCTTGTTTGGGGTGTTTGGACTCCGGCAGTGTAAGCATCTGATGTTTTAGAGCGAGGTCAAGTATCTTCTTCGTCTTGTCTCGAGGAAACGAGTACACTCGACCCATTTTCTTCATAAGGGATAGATCAATAACGCTCGACTCCCATTTGCGTGGCTTCTTAGCCCTGCTTTGTTGCTGTTCAACGCTTTTTTGGCCTTTCGACTTATTTCTGCTTTTGCGCCGAGCCTTCTTTATAACAGGTTGACAAGGAGCGGCATTTTCATCCTTCACGGCCTGTTGGAGAAGGCGTTGCGTCTTGGCTTTCTCATTGATGACCATTTCGCGGTTATGATCGTCTCGAACTTTTTGACCAGCTTCCCTTATAAATTTGTCCATTCGTTCTTCGAACGACAGACTAGGTACTTTTGCATCTGGAACTTTCACTGTCTCAGGACTAGCGTCCTCGAGCATCCGCTTCTTCATCGAAGTCATACATGACATAGCAGCTGTTTAGCAGCTCTCGTTTGTTTGACCGGATGTATCCAAGTCCAATTGTTTCCATTCTTCCATTAGGTAGTTTGTGTTGAGTCCCGGAAACGTTCCAGATTTTGTCATAGAACCTGGCTTTTCGAACGGTCTGCTTGAAGGATATCCTCTGGCGTTTCAGCAACTTTTTCAAACCCTCTGTATAATATCTGGGAAGACGGATAGGCTGAAGCCTGTCGATCGTGGGATCCGCGCCATGCCAGATTTCTTTTTCTGCCGTGGTTTCTTCAGAGCGGTAGAACAGAATTGCTCTCTCGCTTTCTCGCCTGGGAGGGATATAGAATGTTTGCAGCTCTTCTATCTTGTAAATATTAAGTGCATCAGTTCTTTATGGTGTTTAAGCGGCACCATGGCGACTTGTAGGCTTTGCTCTTCGTCAGCGAATGTTCGTATGGAAGGTCGAGCAGAGAATACAACACGGATCTCATCTTCCGAGTCGCTACCAAAGATCAACGTAGGAGTGGACGGTCCTGGCTTGTTGTGTTGGGGCTGACCCGAATATACTATCTCCTCTTCCTCCTCGGTATCACTGCCGAAGACAGGGATGGTGGCGTTAGCTTTATTCTCCGACTTGTGACACCTTTCTGTGTCTTCGAAATCCGGTAAGAAGTATTTGGCATCTTCGTATTTGCGGACTTCATTGACAGAGAACGGGTTCAGTTCTCCCGTCACGGTATACTCGAAACCATCCTTAAAATACTTCATACACTGATGTTGTGTAGAAGGGATGATGTTGTACTCGTGTAACCATGGTCGGCCGAGCAAAGCGTTGTAGCATGTCTTGGCGTCTATGACGTGGAACTTAATGTCCGTGACGAGTAGCCCGAAGCGTAGCGTCAGTATCACAGACCCAAGAGTTCTTGATGACTGGGAGTCGAACCCGGAGATGGTGATCTTGTCACGAGCAAGGTGCTGGACACTCATGCAGATTTTTTTTAACACCCGCACATTGAGGAGATTAACGGAGGATCCATTGTTGATCAGGATTTTGCCTATCTTTATATCGTGGCAGTATCCTGAGACATAGAGGGGGCGATTGTGTTCGTAAGTCCTGAGGAGAAGGTCTTCATCACCGAAAGTGACATCGGCCGTGTGCACTTCTTCCAATTCATCCTTCATCTTTTCTTCGGCCAGGCAAGCTTGGAATTGTTCCGGATCCTGTAGTGCCTTAATTAATGAATCTCTCGCCTCCTTTGATAGCAAAAGGACGTCAAGAATGCTGAGCTGCGAGAGTAGTTTCCTCAGATGCGCTAGAACATTGTAATCCACCTTATTTTTCTTTGGCAGGTCCTTGGCGCTTAGCTCCTCCACCACTTGGTCATCTAAGACGATATCTTCAGAGATCTTTTCTTTCCCTTTATCTTTTCTGTTTGAGGGTCCGAGATTCTTTTCGGGCAGCGTCCGATTACGTAGCTGGATATTTTCGCAGACCTTCGGCTCTTCTTCTTTTCCCGAAGTGGACTCTTTAAAGAGAGGGGCAAGTTCTAGATCTTCATCAGAATCGCTCCCGAATGTAGGCACTTGTGACCCGCCGGTGTTAACCATGCGACAATCGCCGGTGGTTCTTCTAAGCTCTTCGGTCGTATTTCTTTGCTCCCGATGAGTTTTACGCTTTTCCCGCTTAAAGCGTTGCCAATGAGCAATATACCCTTGCCACCATCTATCGAAAGCTTTGCACTCTTGGGTAGGGTGCGAAACCTTTTGATGATATAAGCAATAGGAGGGGTGCATTTCTATTTCACCAGTAATTTTTCCTTCGGAGGATGGTAGCTTCATGCCCATTGATATAGCCTTAGCGAACCTTTTCCTCATCTTGAATTGGCTTTTGTCGACGGTGGAGGCATTTTGCTCCAGCGGGATCGTCTCAGCTCTTTCATCAAGTCGCTGGCGCTTGGCCCTTTTAAAGATGGCCGCCTCGCGTTCTCGATCAGCTTTACTTTTCAACCGAGCTTCATTAAGGAATGCGTCAATTACTTCATCTGATGGCCCCAGAATTTTTGGTTCAGGATCTGCCCCCAGCGTTTCAGTACAAGAAGTCTCCTCATCGTTCGTGAACGAATGGGAAATCACATGACAGCTCGCCACGCATTCTTCAGATTCATCTGACGAACTTTCTCCCTCACCTTCCTCTTGAAAGACGTGGTAGAGAAACTCTTGGAGTGTAATGGGAGTCCGTGCCTTCTGGTTGTATTCTTCTACTGCGTCAATTTGTTTTTGCAAGTCCGAGCGCTTGTCGCCAGGCTTCAAGGGCTTCTTTGACTTCTTCTTCTTCTTTTTCGAAGATTTTGACGAATGGTTGCGGGTGCTTGAGCCACCACCATCGATCTTTGGAGCTGGACGTGGTTTCAACATCCTTTCAATGACCTGCGGCTCCAACGGGTTCTTCCACTTGATCGCTGGACATGTCTGAAGGTCGTTTAGCATCCTCTTTGTCTTGGCTGATAATACAACCTCCCAAGGAGCTTCTTAAACGACAGAGCATGTTGCCCCCGGCGTAAAATTCCCCTTAGAGGTATGGGGCTGCGGGGGATTCACTTTCCATTTGTCAGATAACGCGAATTTGCCCTGTCGGTACCGGTTTTCAAGCCAATTGTTGAAAATGTAGCAATCCTCGATCGGATGACCCAGTACTCGATGATAAGGACAGTAGTTGGACTCGTTGACGTCACTTGGTTGTAACGGGCGTTTTGGATCCAGCAGATTTATGAGTCTGTTGCGCAATGCCAGCTCGAATAACCTTCTCATTTTATCGCGGGGAAACGAGTAAGGACGCCCTAGTCTCTCCTCAAGGTCTACGTACAGGCGCATATTATTTTGACGCACAACCGGCTTCGAGTTGCTCGGTTGTTGTTGAGCATTAGCGACGACGATCGCTTTTCTCTTCCCTTTGTCATTTCGGGAGTCCGGCTTTGGAAGAGGAGGTTTATGGCCCATCTGATCCATCTGCGCTAGCTTGTCAATCAAGGCCCGGAAGATAGTCGGCTTGAAAAACATCATAAATTGCGAGATGGTTGCTTGCGGATCAAGCGTTCCCACAAACATACCCACCGCAGGAGCTTCTTCAATGCGCTGCTCGCACTTCGACCACAAGTTCCGCCACCGTATAGCGTATTGAACCCATGTCTCGCCTGGTTTTACCCTGGCGTTAATTAGTGCCGTCATCGGGGTGCGCTCACTGGCGCTTGCAAAACGCTGAGTAAACAACAATTCCATCTCCTCGAAGGTCTTGATAGAATCATTCGGGAGCTCAGAGTACCACTCGAACGCCGTATCTGATAAACTTCCAACAAACTGGCGAAGCAAAAGCTTGTCATCACCGTCGGTGTTGCCGCAGAGTGTGTTCCCCTCCGAACGGCGGCCGAGACATGGGCTGTCTTGCCTGAGATTCGGGGCAGATGCTAATTGGTGTTATCCGTCTACCTCTCCGAAGATGCCAAGTTGATTTATGGCACCGTGTATCGGAGGTTTAGACGGATGCGGCCGATGTAGCAGACTTCGTCAGATTCCCCCTCGTTTGAGGGGTTTTTTATTGTGGGGACGCTCTTCCCTGCAGGCGCAAGCCCCTGCAGTTAATTACGCTACCGCATCGCGGTAACAACTTTCTCCTTCTCCAGCTGGTCACTTCGTGTCGTGGGTGTTTGTTTTGTTTGTGGTTGCCCATGGATTGTATACGGAGACTAATTTATATAGTCGCCCGTAGGACGTGGATTAATCCAAATCCGTGTTTACTTAGATTTGGGTTTGTGGTTTTGGTTTGAGAATACGTTAGCCATATTTGAGACTAAGATCGACTCAAACGTTTGTTAAAGATACGTTAGTCCGATTTGAGACTAAGATCAACTTAACAGGATCGTTTAGATCCGACAAAAGAGCGTTTGGGCTCTATTGTTCCAGTTTAGGGACATGGTGGTCCATTGCATGTATGGTCGTCGGGACCCGTCACCTCTCTGACGACGTTGAAGGATTACAACGACGGGTGTCAGAGGAGTTCAGAGATGTACCCTTGAACCAATGCTGATTGGGGGGATTCATAGTCCAATTTGGGACTAAAGTCTGTTTAAAGGTTTAAGGATACGTTAGCCATAGTTGAGGCTAAGATAAACTTAAACGGTTGTTAAGGATACGTTAGTCCAGTTTGGGACTAAGATCAACTTAACGGGATCGTTTAGATCCGACAAAAGAGCATTTGGGGCTCTATTGTTCCAGTTTAGGGACATAGTGGTCCATTGCCAGTTTAGGGACATGGTGGTCCATCTCCAGTTTAGGGACATGGCGGTCCATTGCCAGTTTAGGGACATGGTGGTCCATTGGTAGTTTAAGGATGCATAAGTCCATGGGTTTAAGGACCCCACAGTCCATATGGGTGTGTTTAAGGACGCATTAGTCCGTTAGTTTAAGGACGCATAAGTCCACGGGTTTAAGGACCCCACAGTCCGTATCTTAGTTTAAGGACGCATAAGTCTATGAGTTTAAGGATCCCACAATCCGTGTTGATGTGTGGTTGTCGGGACCCGTCACCTCTCTGATGACGTTGAAGGATTACAATGACAAATATCAGAGGAGTTCAGAGATGTACCCTTGAACCAATGAGTTGGTTGAAAGAGCAGATGCGCTCAGCTCAAGATGATTTGAGGACTTATGGCCAGTTTGGGCTAAGTCCAATTATGTTTGAAATATTGGCCCTCTGTTGGTCCATTGAAGGAGAGGCTTTGCCTCTAGAAACTTAGCCAATTGGGCTAAAGCTAGTGTTAAACACTAAAGACCAACAGTGCTGAACACTGGGAATAAGATTAGCAAGTTAGCGTTAAACACTAAAAGATAATCGGTGTTAAACACTGGGACAGAGTTTTCAAATTAGTGTTAATCACTAAGAAAATCAATGTTAAACACTGCAGATAGAGTTTTCCAATTAGTGTTAAACACTAAGGAGGGAGGGGTCACGTGCGGACACGTGACAGCGCCCTGATTTCCCTTATTTTATTCAGCAGGTAAGTATTTAACACCTTTAATTTCCTAGCCATCACGTGTGGGAACGTGATAGGCATCCATCTATTCGATATTAAAGGGATTCGTTAGGGGTCACGTGGGGACACGTGAGGGCGCCCTAAATGTGAAGCCAGATCTCTTTTGTTTTATCCTTAAATCTGCGAATAAGTGTTAAACACTTTTCATCTTTATTTTAGAGCATCACGTGTTGGCACGTGATGGGGGTTTATGCATCGAATATTACAGCACTTGCTGAGGGGTCACGTGGGGACACGTGAGAGAGCCCAAAGCTTCTTTTCTTTTGTTTTGCCATTAAGTGTTAAACACTTTCATTTTTATTTTAGAGCATCACGTGTTGGCACGTGATGGGGATCTGTGCGCCAATTGTTAAAGCATTTGCTGAGGGGTCACGTGATAACACGTGAGAGCGCCCAAAGTTTTCATTCCCTTTGCTTTTTCTTTCTGCGTTCTGGGAGTCACGTGGGAGCACGTGGGGTGATGCTTCAAAGTTCTTTGCAGGGGATCTTTTCAAGGGTCACGTGGGGGCACGTGACCCTAGTTCTTTTCATGAACAGAGATATTTTAAGAATTGAATTCTTGGTAGGGTTAAACCCTAATTATGATTTTGAAGGAACTGAATTCCTATCGTGAAAGAATTAAATCCTTATTTAGGATAAAACCCTAATTTCTTTTCAAAGGAATTAAATTCCAAGATATGTAAAAGAATTAAATTCTTGATTAGGGTTAAACCCTAGTTTTGTTTTAGGAGAATTGAACTCTCAAAACTCAATTCCCCTTCTAAGTTTAGGATCTGCATGGCAGGATCTCAACCCGATGAGAATTAAATTCTCATCCTATGGGGAGATGTGCTCTGTACAGATCTTCAACCAGAAGAAGAACTAAGTTCTTCTTTATTTTTTTATAAGAGTTAAACTCTTGAATTTTGAAAATTAAATTCTCTTTTTGAAGTTAATCTTTTCCCTTTTCTCACCTAGGGTTTTTCTTTTGCAGAGAATTAAATTCTCCTCTCTCTGTTTCTTCTCTCTCCAAGGTAGATCCCTCTGTTTTTCTCTCAAAAAAGTAGATGCCCCCTCTTCTCTTCTTGGCTCCTATTTATAGGGGAAGGAAGAGAATTAATTTGTTTAGCAAATCTCTCATTGAAAGATTTGATTTGATTTCATAATTAATATGATCCTTTAGATCACCCAGTGAATTTTATTCACCGTTGGATTTTAAATCCAAAGATATTCTGTTTGTTATTTCGGTGAGATTTGGGGAGATCTTTCCTTATTTGAGATTTTTCCATAAATTGGTGATTTTTAATCACCCTTGGATTTTTAATCCAACGGTTCCCCATGACCCTTTTCCATTTGGAAAGATTCAGAAACTTTTAGAATTTAATTCTATTAAATTATAAGGCTTTTAAAGCCAGTCACGTGCTGGCACATGACCTTTTGTCGCGTGTGAGCACGTGACCCCAAATTGGGTTCCTTTCTTAGCCGCTTATTTATGTTTCAGTTTTAACCATCACGTGTCAACACGTGACCATTGGTCACGTGTAAGCACGTGATACCTCGTTGAGGTATTTTCTGACTTTTAGAATTAAATTCTATTCATTATTTTAGAGGCTTTAAAAGCCCATCACGTGTCTGCACGTGACCCATGGTCACGTGTGAACACGTGATGCCCCATTGGGGTCTTTTCTGAGTCTTTATTATATTTTTTAACTCCTCCAACGGGTTCTTAAAAGTCCATCATGTGTGGACACGTAATTTCTCATAATTTTTGATCCCGGATGAATTACGAGGCCCATAATATATCAAATCGAAGGGTTTTTCGAGCCGCTTTCGATACCATCAGAATTTATCTATTTCTTATTCGGGAGTTTGTAAAAAAAACAGCCCGGAAGATACTGGTTTGCATTTCCTTAAGCATATCGCTGCAATTTGATACCTTGGACTCTTTTGCGCAGAAATTTTTGGCGGGAACAAGTGCCCCCCACTACTTTGCCCACGTAAGTATATACGTGGGTGAAGTAGTGCAGAGTAATGCATGGCGTATGACCAGTTTCGGATTGGTATATAACTTTCAGGATCTTGATCTGAGAAGATAACGAGCGGACACAAGCGTCGTCATTTATCATTGACTCAAATCTTGACTCTTAAGAGATATAGTTCCAAACCCTTAACTCCATGAGCCGCGCCCTTTTATCTCTTTATGTCTTACTCTGGCGTGGGGTAGTTTATACGCTTATGAGTAAGTTCTCCATTTCAGTGGCATGTAGCTTTGGCAAGTGTGGCTCATAGATGGTCCATCTTGACCTCTTTACAGGACGGTGATGGCTTAGGAGACAGGGTTAGGATCTGCCACCTAAGACTTTTCAACTTTATGAGCCGTGAGGGTCTCATAAAGACTTTTCTCCCTACGGATCGAGAGGATCTCGTAGGTGTATTTTCTCCTTAGGAGTCGTGAGGATTCCTAAGTGTGTTTCTCTTATAAGTCGTAAGGATCTTGTAAGAGAATTCTTCCCTCTTACGAGTCGAGAGGACCCGTAAGCGGTTGTTTCCCTCCTTGTCGAAATTCGACTTCGGAGAGTGAGACCCGTGGATAGTATGCAAGAGACCATTTTGGGCCGACTTGCAGGATCCCAGTGCTTAGGAAACAGGTTTTTTAATCCCTACTGCCTAAGGCTTTATCTCACGAGTCGAGACGAATCGAGAAGTTCTCGCAAAGACATCAATTTCCTCACGAGTCGAAACGAATCGAGCAGATCTCGCAAGAATATCCTAACGTCACAGTTAACCTCTGCTCTTTACGACAGAAGTCCGTTAGGGTCTGTGGTACTTAGGGTTTTGGCTGTCGTACCGTCGCATGAGCTGATGTATTCCTCGATAGGCAATCGTGCTGTTCAAGTAGCCCTGCGACTGCCGTGTCTCTGATCCCTTCGGGGGCTGGACAAGACATCTTCAAGCAATCCTCCTTGGCAGTTTGAACGTCGGAAGAGCAAGCGCTAGGAATTTGCCATGCCGCTTTTTACTTGAGGTTAGGCTCATTTTGGAGAGCCCCGATGAGTCATAACCACTCCGCGCTGGTGTGGGATGATCTCCGATAGTCTTTCAGGCTTTATATGACTTGCCGTTAAGACCCTGAAGCTAGGAATTTGGCTTTTGCTTCGTTTGCTGGCATTGCGTCCTCTGTATCGAGACGAATGTCGTGGTTGTCTCTAGGTTGCTGATGAACCGTCGAGATTTGGAACTAGGGATTTTGCCGTGGCTCCTTTTGGTGGTGTTGCGTCCGCTGTATCGAGACGAACGTCGAGGTGGTGACCACTCCATATGGGATGATCTCTGATTGTCTTTCCGGTTTTTTATGACTTACCGTTAAGACCCTGGAGCTAGGAATTTGGCCTTCGCTTCGTTTTCTTTGGTGTATCCGGATCCTGTTGGAGGAAGGATGCTGTAGTGACATCTCGTCTGCTATATCGAGACGAACGTCGAGGTGGTGACCACTCTGTGCTGGTGCGAGATGATCTCCGATTGTCTTTCAGGTTTTATATGACTTGCCGTCAAGACCTTGAAGCTAGGAATTTGCCTTCGCTTCGTTTGCTTTGGCGCGTCCGAATCCTGCTGGGGGAAGAACGCTGGGGTGACATTTCATCTGCTGTATCGAGACGAACGTCGAGGTGGTGATCACTCTATGCTGGTGCGAGATGATCTCTGATTGTCTTTCAGGCTTTATATGACTTGTCGTCAAGACCTTGAAGCTAGGAATTTGGCCTTTTGCTTCATTTACTTGTACTGCGTCTGCTGTATCGAGACGAATGTTATGGTGGTGACCACTCCATGTGGGATGTGAGGACTAGGATCCGCTCTGGACGTTTCCCACGGGGTCGAAGAGTGACGTTATCCGCGTTCCACGTGACCAGGAATTTTGCTCTAGATGCTTCACACGGGTTCACTGCCGTGTTAGGCGAGGACTAGGCTCCGCTCTGGATGCTTTGCACGGGTTCACTGCCGTGCTCTGCGAGGACCAGGATCCGCTCTGGACGTTTTCCACGGGGTCAAAGAGTGACGTTATCCGCGTTCCACGTGACCAGGAATTTTGCACTAGATGCTTCACATGGGTTCACTGCCGCGTTAGGCGAGGACTAGGCTCCGCTCTGGATGCTTCGCACGGGTTCACTGCCGTGCTCTGCGAGGACCAGGATCCGCTCTGGACGTTTTCCACGGGGTCAAAGAGTGACGTTATCCGCGTTCCACGTGACCAGGAATTTTGCACTAGATGCTTCACACGGGTTCACTGCCGCGTTAGGCGAGGACTAGGCTCCTCTCTGGATGCTTCGCACGGGTTCACTGCCGTGCTCTGCGAGGACCAGAATCTGCTCTGGACGTTTTCCACGGGGTCAAAGAGTGACGTTATCCGCGTTCCACATGACCAGGAATTTTGCACTAGATGCTTCACACGGGTTCACTGTCGCGTTAGGCGAGGACTAGGCTCCGCTCTGGATGCTTCGCACGGGTTCACTGCCGTGCTCTGCGAGGATCAGGATCCGCTCTGGACGTTTTCCACGGGGTCAAAGAGTGACGTTATCCGCGTTCCACGTGACCAGGAATTTTGCACTAGATGCTTCACACGGGTTCACTAACGCGTTAGGCGAGGACTAGGCTCCGCTCTGGATGCTTCGCACGGGTTAACTGCCGTGCTCTGCGAAGACCAGGATCCGCTCTGGACGTTTTCCACGGGGTCAAAGAGTGACGTTATCCGCGTTCCACGTGACCAGGAATTTTGCACTAGATGCTTCACACGGGTTCACTGCCGCGTTAGGCGAGGACTAGGCTCCGCTCTGGATGCTTCGCACGGGTTCACTGCCGTGCTCTGCGAGGACCAGGATCCGCTCTAGACGTTTTCCACGGGGTCAAAGAGTGACGTTATCCGCATTCCACGTGACCAGGAATTTTGTTGATTATATCCGCATTTCACGGAGTTGGGATTTGACTCTCTGTGGGAGTACATCGTCGAGTCATGGAACTGGGAGTTGCCGCTGTTCCGCTTTGCTTGATGATGTGTCTGCTGTGACGAGACGAGTGCTGAGGTGGAGCTGGGATTTTGCCATCACTCCGCTTTGCTGACCATGGGGTCTTTTATTAACTTTGCATGTACATCCTGCTGGACTGCGAAGGAACGCCGTTGTTAACATTGCGTCTGTTGTAACGAGACGAATGCTAAGGCGGAGTTGGGATTTTGCCATTGCTCCGCTTGATGGTGTAACATCTTTGTCCTGCTGGAATGAGGAGGCACACCGTTGTTGGTCTCCAGGCTGCAGATGTGGCCGTTGAGATTTGGGACTGGGAACTTTGCCATGGTTCCGTTTCGTTGCGATTCTGAGATCGGTTATTGACGTCATGTCTGCATCTAGTTGGAGTGAGGAGAAAAATAGTTGGCGATCTCTAAGTTGTCGATGTTGACGTCGAGACCCTAAAGCTCGGGATCTACTTTTTGCTTCGTTTGTTGACATTATGTCTGTAATATTACGATAAATGTCGAGATTGTCTCTAGGTTGTCTATTAACCGTCGAGATTTGGCTTCACTTTCTGGCGGAGCCTGTTGGGAAGGTATGGTTTCCTCTTTGTTTGTGCCCCTGGGTTGTATACAGGGATCGATGTGATCTCACCTGTAGGGCAAAAAGTTTCATTCTTTCATCATTTTTTTATTCTTTCCGCGATGCTCTATCATTTCAGCTTTTATATCGCGAAGGTTGCGATTGCCCAATCATTTCGGCTATTTTTCGCGGTGCCCAATCATTTCGGCTATTTTTCTTTTTACTCGCTGTTTTTTATTGCGAGTTACCCAATCATTTCGGCTATTTTGCATGCATACATTTTTACTTGCTGATTTTGTTTGCAAGTTGCCCCATCATTTCGGCTTTTTCGTATGCATTTTTTTTTGGCTCGCTGAATTTTTTTTTTCTTTGCGAGTAGGGGATTTGGGATCTGATACCAATCTTGGCATCAGCATCGCTGCGACCGGAATATTGCCAGGAGCGAATCATCATTTGCCGTGAAAGGACTTAGAATTTGATACCGGTTTAGGCATCAGTATCGCTGCAACTGGGATATTGCCAGGAGCGAATCATCACTTGCCTTGAAAGGACTTGGAACTTGATACCGGTTTAGGCATCAGCATCGCTGCAACTGGGATATTGTCAGGAGCGAATCATCATTTGCCTTGAAAGGGCTTGGAATTTGATACCGGTTTAGGCATCAGCATCGCTACAGCTGGGATATTGCCAGGAGCGAATCATCATTTATCTCTGTCGATGTTGAACAAAGGTGGCTTAGTAAACAGGGTTAAGGGTCCTGTCGGCTAAGGCTTTTGACTTCATGAGCCGTAAGGGTCTCACAAAGGTATCTCTCCCTACAAGTCGTGAGGCTCTTGTAGGTGTGTTTTCTCCTTGGGAATCGTGAGGATTCCTAAGTGCATGTTCTCTTGTAAGTCGTAAGGATCTTACAAAAGGGTTTTCTCCTTATAAATCGAGAGGACTTACAAGTGTTGTTTGCTGTACAAGCATATCCCTAGTCACGGATGAGACTTTGTTAGGGAAATATTTATTTGTGCCCGTGGATTGTATACAAGGGTCAATATGAGCTGCTTATAGGGCAATATCGAAGGTTGTGGGGGTTGCTTAAGAATAGGTTAAGGTTTCTGTAACTTAAGACTTTCAAATCTTATGAGCCGTGAGGGTCCCATAAGAGAGTTATCCTTACGAGTCGTGAGGATCTCGCAAGTGTATTTTCTGCTTAGGAATCGTGAGGATCCCTAAGTGTGTTGCTCCCTTGTGAGTCGTAAGGATCTCACGCGGGTGGTTTCTCCTTATAAGGTCGAGAGGACCCTGTAAGTGTCTTTTAACGAGGTTGCGCCCTTTTGGGTTTTCACAAACACTCGCCGGTAGCCCTGCTGTTTTTACTCACGGAGCCCTTTCGGGTTTTCATCCGTGCCCATTTTGCTTATGGGCATACCGTTTTTTTTTTTTTTTTTGATTTTGTTTATTCTTTTTTTTTATTCTAACGAGGTTGCGCCCTTTCGGGTTTTCACAAGACTCGCCGGTAGCCCTGCTGTTTTTACTCACGGAGCCCTTTTGGGTTTTCATCCGTGCCCATTTTGCTTGTGGACATACCGTTTTTTTTCCTTTTTTTTTTTCTTTTTTACCACGCCGGCCTGAGGATGCCGCGGGTTGATAGTATTTTAACGACGTTTCGGTCATTTGCAAGTTTTAGGACATTGCGGTCCGTCGTTAGTTTAGGGACGTTTCGGTCCGACGTCAGTTTTAGGACATAATGGTCCATCGTTAGTTTAACGAAGTTTCGGTCTATCGTTGCCATATTTGAGGCGAGTTTCTAGCTTATGGACTTTTCGGTCCATGGGGCTTTCTCTATAAAAGAGCACGATGCCCCCGGCATGTCCATCTTTTTCAAGGCATGTGCTTGTGGCGGGCTCACCTTCCAGTTGTCAAACAACGCGAATTTGCCCTGTTGGTATTCATCCTCAATCCAACCTTTGAAGACATAGCAATTTTCGAGTGGGTGACCCATTACTCTGTGGTAGGGACAATAGTTAGGATTGTCAATGTCACCTGGCTGCAACGGACGTTTTGGATCCGGCAGAGTGATGAGCCCGCTGCGCACCGCTAGCTCGAACAGTCTCTTTGTTTTATCTCTGGGAAACGAGTAAGGATGTTTCAACTTCTCATTGAGGTATCACGGCTTGTTGTTTTGATGACCAAACGGTTTCGGGTCACTCAGCTGTTGTTGAGCATTGGCGATGGAGGTCGCTTTTCCATTCCCCTTATCCCTTTTGTTCGATCCCTTGTTCGCGGGTCCGAGATTCTTTCCGGGTAGCGTGCAATTGCACGGCTGAATGTTCTCGCAGCTCCTCAATTCTTTCGTTTCAGAGATGGATTCCTTGAAGAGAGGACTGAGGGCTACCTTTTCGTCGGAGTCGCTCCCGAAGGTGAGAGCTTGCGATCTTCTGCCGTCAACCATGTAACTGTTGCCGGCAGTTTTCATATGCTCATTTGTCGTGTTCTGTTTCCGACGAGCTTCGCGCTTCAATCGTTGAACGTGCTGCCGGTGAGCAACGTATCCCTGCCACCAGTTTTTAAAGGCATTGCATTCTTCAGTAGGGTGTGCAATCTTCTGATGATATAAGCAGAAGTTAAGATGCATGTCCGCTTCATCAAGATATATATCGGTGGGAGAATTTCCTCTGAGAGAGGGGAGCTTCATTCCCATCGATATAGCTTTGGCGAATCTTTTCCTCATCTTGAACCTGCTTTTATTTGCGGCGGATGTACTTTGATCTGGTGGGAGTGTTTCGTCCCTTTTATCTAGTCGCCGGCGTTTGGCTTTCTCGAATATGGCCATCTCGCGCTCTCGATCAGCTTTGCTTTTAAGACGGGCTTCATTCAGGAATGCATCAATCATTTCGTCTGATGGTCCTAGAAGTTTTGGCTCAGGATCTGCCCCCAGCTTCTCTGTGTAAGGAGCTCCTTCGTTGTTTATCAACGAGTAAGAGATCACATGGCAGCTTGCCACATAATCTTCAGATTCATCCGACGAGTCCTCTCCATTTTCATCATCTCCGTCCTTAATGACGTGGCTGAGAAATTCTTGGCATGTGATTGGAATCCGCGCCTTCCGGTTATACTCTTCCAGCGTGTCAATCTGTTTCTGCAAATCCGTGCGCTTGTCGCCAGGCTTCACGGGCTTCTTAGATTTCTCCTTCTTTTTCGAATATTTCGACGGCTGGGTGTGAATGGTTTGGCTATCACCACCAATATTTAGAATTGGGCGCGGCTTCAGCATCCTCTTGATGATCTCAGATTTCAACGAGTTCTTCCATATAATCGCCGGGCACGTCTGAAGATCATTTAGCAACCTTTTGGTCTTGGCCGAAAGAGCCACCTCCCATGGAGTTTCCTCAACAAAAGAGCATGTTGCCCCCACTGTGTTTGTTTTCTTAGTAGTGTGAGGCTGTGGCGGGTTCACCTTCCAGTTTTCGGATAACGCGAACTTGCCTTGCTGGTACTGATCTTCGATCCATCCCTTAAAGATGAACCAATCTTCGATTGGATAGCTTACCGCTTGGTGGTAAGGGCAGTAATTAGGATCGTTGACATCACCTGGCTGCAGCGGACATTTTGGATTCGGCAAATTTATGAGTCTGTTGCGCACTGCCAGCTCGAACAGTCTCCTTGTTTTATTCTGAGGAAACGAGTAAGGACGTCCTAGTCTCTCCTCGAGGGATGGGCGTGGACGCACGTTGTTTTGGCGAACAACCGGCTTTAAGTTGCTCGGCCATTGCTGAGTATTGGCAATGAAGGTTGCTTTCCCTTTGCCCTTTTCATTCCAAGGCTCTGTCTTTGAAGAGGAAGGCCTATGGCCCACCTGGTCCATTTGGGCCAGCTTGTCAATCAAGGCCTGGAAGGTGGTCGGCTTGAAGAACATTATGAATTGGGAGATGGTCGCTTGAGGGTTGAGAGTACCCACGAACATGCCCACGGCAGGAGCTTCTTCTATGCGTTGTTCGCATTTCGACCACAAGTTCCGCCATCGTGTTGCGTATTGAACCCACGTTTCGCCTGGCCTTATCCTAGCGTTTATTAGTGCTGTTATCGGGGTGCGCTCGCTGGCGCTTGCAAATCTTTGTGTAAACAGTAGCTCCATCTCCGCAAATGTTTTAACGGAGTCGTTAGGTAGCTCCGAGTACCATTCGAATGCCGTTTCTGCTAAGCTGCCGACGAATTGGCGAAGCAACAATTTGTCATCGCCTCCAGTGTTGCCGCATAAGGCCCTGAATTGAGCGACATGCTGATGTGGATTCCCTGTCCCTTTATATACGTGGAACTTAAGGATCGTATATCCCGGCGGGTAACTGATTTGGTCATACCAGTTCGGATAGGGTCGTCCGGTCCTAACAATTTGCTCAGCCGCTTCACTCGCCTGATGAGCTCGTATTTGCTGAGCTATATAGTCATCCAGTGCGGCCTTGGAAATGGTTTCTTCCTTGGCTGCTGAAAGAGCCGGAGGAGGATTCGATGTCTCTCCTTTATCATCTTCAAGGACAATCGGAGGATCTTCAGCAGGAGGATCTTGCTGGATCATCATCCCTACCATATCTTGGAAGAGAAGCGCCATTTGTTTTATGTTAGCGGCTTGCTCTGCGGCTTCTTTATCTTTCTTCTCGAGGACTCTGCGTAGGTAGTCAGCGTCAGTTTCTTGTTCATGACGCTGATCCGAGGACGCTTCTGGGCTTTCTTTTGGCCCAGTGAGTGCGCCCATCGCATTCATCATTTCTTGGAGCTTCTGCTGCTGCTCCTGAGCTTTAGTCACCGATCGCGTAAGCGGTCTATGACCTGTAGATATACGACTGTCCTCTTTCCCGGACGCCATGTAGACTGTATGCACCACCATGCCCCCAGACTTAGGACGTTTGGGTTCAGTGCCTTTGACTTTTGTCACCGACACAGGGATTTTCTCTGGCCTTCTTTTCTCAAGAGCGGTCGAAGTTG
Source organism: Agapanthus africanus (assembly GCA_030015575.1). NCBI lineage: Eukaryota > Viridiplantae > Streptophyta > Magnoliopsida > Asparagales > Amaryllidaceae > Agapanthus > Agapanthus africanus. Next base: position 618,105,987 of record JASDDO010000022.1, read on the forward strand.
AGGGAGCCGTCAAGGTGGGCATCCAGACAGCTTTTCGTGGCTTAGCAGGATGGCTGGCTTCCTTTTGGACCTTCAGTTTCTTGTGCTGGCGGGAGAAATTTGGATCGATCACTGACTCTCGGACTTGTCGCCAGATTTTGTAAACTTTGGAGGACAGCCGTTGAGGGGACTTTTTCGGCTTTATTTCCGTGACAATCTCCATCGGTGGCGGAGATCTTTTTAGTACGATAGTGGGCGAATTCCTGCGTATTCTGTTCAGCAGCTCAAAACTGTTCCCGGTTGGGACAGCAGCATTAACTTCCACCGTTGGAGCTGGTGGCGTTAGCCCAGAGGGGGAGTTACCCCCGGCCTTCCTTACTCGGCGCCAGTGGCGACGTCGAGCGTATCGAGCTGATGGAGTTGGTTCGGTGATGGGTGTGGCTTTGTCTTGCCCCCTGTCCAGGTGAGGGGTTACTGCTGGCGTCAGCCTGTTGAATACTGATGTCCTTTGAGAAGCAGTATCCAATTGGTTGAAAACAGTCTTCTGAGCAGGGACAGGAACCGTAGCGGGAGTCAGAACAGTCAATCTTGTAAAAACCGACCCTTTGGTAAGAGAAGCCGCCTTGACGACTCCAGGAGCAGGGATGGCTATGCTCTTCGGAATAACCTTCTCTGGGATTGCAAGCTTCATTGTGGGCCCACAGGAATTTTGGCCCAGTCTGGCGAAGACCGAGGAGCTGGAGTTGGACGACCCGTTGAGAGGGGCCGCAGTAGCTGTAAGCCGATCGAAGACCGACTTCTTAGGAGCTTCCGGTGTTGGCACAGAAGCGGTGAAGCTCATTGGCGGGAGCATGGTCCTGAAAAATAACCCTGTGGTGGCTTGAGTGACCTGTTCCACGGGCATCGTGAACAAGGAAGCAGCTTGGGGCCCATAGGCTATGCCCCCAGTTGAGGCAGGACGCGGGTTGCAGTTGTATATGGAACACTTTGAGCAGGTGAACGCCATTGATCCTTTGCTTTCTGCACCAAGCGAAATGCCAAATCTTAGTACCTTGAAACCCAAGGGCAACCATTAACAAACCGCGATTCGTTCGCGAATACGACACACGAAGTGTGGAGTGGAAAGAGGAAAAGGTCCCACCGGGCGTGCCAGAATCTGTTCCCCTCCGAACGGCGGCCGAGACATGGGCTGTCTTGCCTGAGATTCGGGGCAGATGCTAATTGGTGTTATCCGTCTACCTCTCCGAAGATGCCAAGTTGATTTATGGCACCGTGTATCGGAGGTTTAGACGGATGCGGCCGATGTAGCAGACTTCGTCAGATTCCCCCTCGTTTGAGGGGTTTTTTATTGTGGGGACGCTCTTCCCTGCAGGCGCAAGCCCCTGCAGTTAATTACGCTACCGCATCGCGGTAACAACTTTCTCCTTCTCCGGCTGGTCACTTCGTGCCGTGGGTGTTTGTTTTGTTTGTGGTTGCCCGTGGATTGTATACGGAGACTAATTTATGTAGTCGCCCGTAGGACGTGGATTAATCCAAATCCGTGTTTACTTAGATTTGGGTTTGTGGTTTTGGTTTGAGGATACGTTAGCCATATTTGAGACTAAGATTGACTCAAACGTTTGTTAAAGATACGTTAGTCCGATTTGAGACTAAGATCAACTTAACAGGATCGTTTAGATCCGACAAAAGAGCGTTTGGGCTCTATTGTTCCAGTTTAGGGACATGGTGGTCCATTGCATGTATGGTCGTCGGGACCCGTCACCTCTCTAACGACGTTGAAGGATTACAACGACAGGTGTCAGAGGAGTTCAGAGATGTACCCTTGAACCAATGCTGATTGGGGGGATTCATAGTCCAATTTGGGACTAAAGTCTGTTTGAAGGTTTAAGGATACGTTAGCCATAGTTGAGGCTAAGATAAACTTAAACGGTTGTTAAGGATACGTTAGTCCAGTTTGGGACTAAGATCAACTTAACGGGATCGTTTAGATCCGACAAAAGAGCATTTGGGGCTCTATTGTTCCAGTTTAGGGACACAGTGGTCCATTGCCAGTTTAGGGACATGGTGGTCCATCTCCAGTTTAGGGACATGGCGGTCCATTGCCAGTTTAGGGACATGGTGGTCCATTGGTAGTTTAAGGACGCATAAGTCCATGGGTTTAAGGACCCCACAGTCCATATGGGTGTGTTTAAGGACGCATTAGTCCGTTAGTTTAAGGACGCATAAGTCCGCGGGTTTAAGGACCCCACAGTCCGTATCTTAGTTTAAGGACGCATAAGTCCATGAGTTTAAGGATCCCACAATCCGTGTTGATGTGTGGTTGTCGGGACCCGTCACCTCTCTGAAGACGTTGAAGGATTACAACGACAAATATCAGAGGAGTTCAGAGATGTACCCTTGAACCAATGAGTTGGTTGAAAGAGCAGATGCGCTCAGCTCAAGATGATTTGAGGACTTATGGCCAGTTTGGGCTAAGTCCAATTATGTTTGAAATATTGGCCCTCTGTTGGTCCATTGAAGGAGAGGCTTTGCCTCTAGAAACTTAGCCAATTGGGCTAAAGCTAGTGTTAAACACTAAAGACCAACAGTGTTGAACACTGGGAATAAGATTAGCAAGTTAGCGTTAAACACTAAAAGATAATCAGTGTTAAACACTGGGACAGAGTTTTCAAATTAGTGTTAATCACTAAGAAAATCAGTGTTAAACACTGCAGATAGAGTTTTCCAATTAGTGTTAAACACTAAGGAGGGAGGGGTCACGTGCGGACACGTGACAGCGCCCTGATTTCCCTTATTTTATTCAGCAGGTAAGTATTTAACACCTTTAATTTCCTAGCCATCACGTGTGGGAACGTGATAGGCATCCATCCATTCGATATTAAAGGGATTCGTTAGGGGTCACGTGGGGACACGTGAGGGCGCCCTAAATGTGAAGCCAGATCTCCTTTGTTTTATCCTCAAATCTGTGAATAAGTGTTAAACACTTTTCATCTTTATTTTAGAGCATCACGTGTTGGCACGTGATGGGGGTTTATGCATCGAATATTACAGCACTTGCTGAGGGGTCACGTGTGGACATGTGAGAGCGCCCAAAGCTTCTTTTCTTTTGTTTTGCCATTAAGTGTTAAACACTTTCATTTTTATTTTAGAGCATCACGTGTTGGCACGTGATGGGGATCTGTGCGTCAATTGTTAAAGCATTTGCTGAGGGGTCACGTGATAACACGTGAGAGCGCCCAAAGTTTTCATTCCCTTTGCTTTTTCTTTCTGCATTCTGGGAGTCACGTGGGAGCACGTTGGGTGATGCTTCAAAGTTCTTTGCAGGGGACCTTTTCAAGGGTCATGTGGGGGCACGTGACCCTAGTTCTTTTCATGAACAGAGATCTTTTAAGAATTGAATTCTTGGTAGGGTTAAACCCTAATTATGATTTTGAAGGAATTGAATTCCTATCGTGAAAGAATTAAATCCTTATTTAGGATAAAACCCTAATTTCTTTTCAAAGGAATTAAATTCCAAGATATGTAAAAGAATTAAATTCTTGATTAGGGTTAAACCCTAGTTTTGTTTTAGGAGAATTGAACTCTCAAAACTCAATTCCCCTTCTAAGTTTAGGATCTGCATGGCAGGATCTCAACCCGATGAGAATTAAATTCTCATCCTATGGGGAGATGTGCTCTGTACAGATCTTCAACCAGAAGAAGAACTAAGTTCTTCTTTATTTTTTTATAAGAGTTAAACTCTTGAATTTTGAGAATTAAATTCTCTTTTTGAAGTTAATCTTTTCCCTTTTCTCACCTAGGGTTTTTCTTTTGTAGAGAATTAAATTCTCTTCTCTCTGTTTCTTCTCTCCCCAAGGTAGATCCCTCTGTTTTTCTCTCAAAAAAGTAGATGCCCCCTCTTCTCTTCTTGGCTCCTATTTATAGGGGAAGGAAGAGAATCAATTTGTTTAGCAAATCTCTCATTGAAAGATTTGATTTGATTTCATAATTAATATGATCCTTTAGATCACCCAGTGAATTTTATTCACCGTTGGATTTTAAATCCAAAGATATTTTGTTTGTTATTTCGGTGAGATTTGGGGAGATCTTTCCTTATTTGAGATTTTTCCATAAATTGGTGATTTTTAATCACCCTTGGATTTTTAATCACCCTTGGATTTTTAATCCAACGGTTCCCCATGACCCTTTTCCATTTGGAAAGATTCAGAAACTTTTAGAATTTAATTCTATTAAATTATAAGGCTTTTAAAGCCAGTCACGTGCTGGCACGTGACCTTTGGTCGCGTGTGAGCACGTGACCCCAAATTGGGTTCCTTTCTTAGCCGCTTATTTATGTTTCAGTTTTAACCATCACGTGTCAACACATGACCATTGGTCACGTGTAAGCACGTGATACCTCGTTGAGGTATTTTCTGACTTTTAGAATTAAATTCTATTCATTATTTTAGAGGCTTTAAAAGCCCATCACGTGTCTGCACGTGACCCATGGTCACGTGTGAGCACGTGATGCCCCATTGGGGTCTTTTCTGAGTCTTTATTATATTTTTTTAACTCCTCCAGCGGGTTCTTAAAAGTCCATCATGTGTGGACACGTAATTCCTTATAACTTTTGATCCCGGATGAATTACGAGGCCCATAATATATCAAATCGAAGGGTTTTTTGAGCCGCTTTCGATACCATCAGAATTTATCTGTTTCTCATTCGGGAGTTTATCAAAAAACAGCCCGGAAGATACTGGTTTGCATTTCCTTAAGCATATCGCTGCAATTTGATACCTTGGACTCTTTTGCGCAGAAATTTTTGGCGGGAGCAGAGTGCTCTGAACTGGACAACGTGCTGGTGAGGATTGCCTGTCCCCTTGTAAACGTGGAACTTGGGAATTGTGTAACCCAGCGGGTACTTGATTTGATCGTACCAACTTGGATATGGCCGCCCTGTTTTTACGACTTGGCCGGCTGCTTCGGTCGCATGATGAACCCGTATTTGTTGGGCTATGTACTCATCCAAATCAGCTTTGGAGATTGTATCCTCCTTAGCTGTTGACAGGGTTGGCGGAGGATTCAACGTTTCTCCCTTATCGTCACCAAGGACGATTGGGGGATCTTCAGCCGGAGGATCTTGTTGTATCATCATCCCTATCATGTCTTGGAAGAGGAGGCCCATACGCTGTATGTTGGCTGCTTGTTCAGCAGCCTCTTTGTCCTTCTTTTCCAATATTCGACGAAAGAATTCGGCGTCGGTTTCTTCCTCTTGGCGTTCATCCGAGGATGTTTCAGGGTTTTCTTTTGGCCCTGTAAGTGCGGCCATAGTGTTCATCATCTCTTGGAGCTTTTGCTGTTGCTCCTGCGCCTTGGTCACTGATCGAGTAAGCGGTCGATGACCCGTAGATATGCTGCTGTCTTCTTTACCAGACGCCACATAGACGGTATGAACTACAATGCCCTCTGACTTAGGGCGTTTGGGTTCACCACCTCTGATATTTGTTGCCGGCGCGGAGGTTTTCTCCGGCCTTCTTCTTTTATGGGCCGTTGAAGTTGAAGGGGCCGTTGCAGTGGGCAACCTAGCGATCGTTGTCCCCTGCTGTTTAATGGGACGGTCTTTTTCTTTTTGCACCTTCGTCTTTTTTCGTTGACGAGAATGATCCGGGTCGATCACGGAGTCTTGAACCCTCCGCCAAACTTTATAAATTCTTGAGGACAGTCGTTGAGGGGGCCATTCTTGCTTCGTTTCTGGAACTCTCTCCGCAGGCGGAGGAGATCTTTTCAGTGTAGCGGTTGGAGAATTCTTACGTACCCTCCTCAGCAGTTCAAAGCCGTTCCCAGTTGGAACAGCAGCGTTGACTTCCACCACTGGAGCCGGTGGAGTTAGCCCTGAGGGGGAGTTGCCCCCTGCCTTCCTCACTCGTTGCCAATGGCGACGTCGAGCATGACGAGCCGTTGGGACTGGCTCGGAGATTGAGACATCTTCTTTTTGCCCCCTGTCTGAATGAGGCGCCGCTGGTGTTAACCTCTTAAAGACTGAAGTTGTCTTTTGAGGGGTGATGTTCAACCTATCGAAGACGGATCCTCGAGCAAGGGCAGGAGCAGGAATCGTCAGTCTTGAAAAGACTGATTCTCTGACAGGGGAAGCCGCCTTGACGACTTCTGGAGCAGCAGTCATTGCCTTCCTTGGGACAGCCGGTTTAGAGTTCAGATCTAGCCTGGTGAAAACAGAGGCTGTCGGTTTGGTAGTTGGCGACCCGTTGACAGGGGCCGTCGTAGCAGTGAGCCGGTCGAAGACCGACTTCTTGTTCATTTCCGGTGCAGGTATTGGCGCAGAGAAGCTTGTAGGTGGGATCATGGTCCCGAAGAACAGTCCAGTGGTGGCTTGGATCACCTGGTCTACTGGCAGAGCGAGGAAGGAAGCCGCTTGGGGCCCATATGCTACACTTCCCGGTGAGGTAGAGCGTCCGTTGCAGTGGCACTTCGAGCAGTTGGTGCAGTTAAAGGCCATTGATGCTTGAGTTCTGCGCCAAGCAAGAGACCAAATCATAGTAAATTGAAATCCAAAGGCAACCATTCAACAAACCGCGATTGGTTCGCGAGAACGACACACGAAGTGTGGAGTGGAAAGAGGAAAAGGTCCCATCGGGCGTGCCAGAATCTGTTCCCCTCCGAAGGACGGCGCACAAGACCTGCGAGGTCCTGACGCTGAGATTCGGGGAAGATGCTATTTGGTTTTATCCGTCCACCTCTCCGAAGATGCCAAGTTGATTTATTGCACCGTGTATCAGAGGTTTAGACAGATGCGGCCGATGTAGCAGACTTTATCAGATTCCCCCTCGCTTGAGGGGTTTTTGATTGTGGGGACGCTCTTCCCTGCAGGCGCAAGCCCCTGCAGTTAATTACGCTACCGCATCGCGGTAACCACTTTCTCCTTCTCCAGAATTTCACTTCGTGTCGTGTGTGTTTGTTTTGTTTGTGGTTGCCCGTGGATTGTATACGGAGACTAAGCGATGTCGTCGCCTGTAGGACGTGGATTAGTCCAAATCCGTATTTACTTAAATTTGGGTTTGGTGTTTTGGTTTAAGGATACGTTATCCGTATTTAGGCTAAGATCAACTTAAACGTTCGTTAAGGATACGTTAGTCCTGTTTGAGACTAAGATCTACTTAACGGGATCGTCTAGATCCATTTAATATATGGCCATCGGGACTCGTCACCTCTCTGACGTCGTTGAAGGATTACAACGACAGGTGTCAGAGGAGTTCAGAGATGTACCCTTGAACCAAAGTTGATTTAGAGTTTTATAGTCCATTTGAATGTTTAAGGATACGTTAGCCGTGTTTGGGGCTAAGATCGACTTAAACAGGATCGTTTAGATCCGGTAAAAGAGCATTTGGAGACTCTATTGTTCCAGTTTAGGGATTAGTTTAAGGACGTTTCGGTCCATCGCCAGTTTAGGGACGTGGTGGTCCGTTTTCCAGTTTTAGGGACGTGGTGGTCCGTTTTCCAGTTTAAGGACGTGGTGGTCTAGCGCCAGTTTAGGGACGTGGTGGTCCGTATTCCAGTTTAGGGACGTAGGGGTCCATTATTAGTTTAAGGACGTTTCGGTCCGACATTAGTTTAAGCACGTTTCGGTCCGATATTAGTTTACGGACGTTTCGGTCCGATATTAGTTTAAGGACATTTCGGTCCACAAGTTTAAGGACCCCGCAGTCCATATTGATGTGTGGTCATCGGGACCCATCACCTCTCTGACGTCGTTGAGGAATTACAACGATAGGCGTCAAAGGAGTTCGGAGATGTACCCTCAAACCGGATGTAAATTGATTTAGGGAGCAGCCGTGCTCAGTCAATTTAATTTGAGGACTTATGGCTATGACTGGGATAAGTCCAATTAAAAGTTCAACACCTTTATTTGTTTTTTGTTTGGGCTCTGCCCATAAAAGATGCAGAGTGTCAATTTATTTTGGGCCCTGCTCATTTTATAAATGATGCAGAATACCAATTTTACTTGGGCTCTGCCCTTATATAAAGGATGCAAAGCATCAATTTATTTGGGCTTTGCCCATTTATTGTCTTGCAATTTATTTTGGCCTGTTAGGTCATTTTGACTTGGGACTGGCCCTTTAGCAGAGGAAATGCATTGCATTTTCAGGCGCTTTGCGCCAATCAAAAAGCGCAAGCGCTTGTGATGATAACACGTGTCATGCAGCGCAGTGCGCTACGCTAGTGCGCTATGCTTGCGCTGCTGACACGTGGCGTACTTTGGTGAGTTGCGCCAATTACAGAGAGCAAAGCTCTATCTTAAAGCGCATAGTGCAAGTAGTTGACACGTGGCGCTTTTCCAAGAGCGCAACAGCGCAGTTTGGAAGTGCAAAGCACTAAGAATCTTTTAGATTCAAGAACAGAAGTGCGAAGCACTATTTGATTTCTTGATCTAATTTAGATCAAAGAAAAAACAGGTTTTTCTTCTTTTTCTTATCTCAGAGAACCAAAGGTTCATGAAAAGTGCAAAGCATTATTTAATATTTTTGTTTTTTATTAGAGATCATTGATCTTGTTTTTAGATCTATGATCTGTTCATAAGAGAACTTTCTCTTTCGCTAAAGGTTTTTACCTTTTTTGTTCTTGAGGAGTTCTTCAGAGTTCTCTTTTTTTTTCTCAGAAAATGTTGATGCCTTTGAATTGAGGCTTAGGGTCCTTTTTATAGTGCCCATAAATTAGTTAATTTTGTTAAAGAGATCTTTCTCTGAGTGATTTGGGGAATTTTCCCCACCGTTGGATCTTTGATCCAAGGGCTTCTGTTTTACAGAAGAAAATCTTCTTGTGTTAACAAGAACAGAAAGATTTCTTTAAAATCTTTATTCTGTTTGGCGCAAATGCTCCATAGTGTGACACGTGTCATGCAGCGCAACTGCGCTAGCGCATCTGCGCTGACACGTGTCGCACAGCGCAGCGCAACTGCGCGAGTGCATCTGCGCTGACACGTGTCGCGCAGCGCAGTGCTTGCGCAGCTGAAGCGTTGCTTCATTTAATTTTCCTTTTAAATAGAGCTTTGCTCTGATTGGGTGCGCTGTTTTGGGCGCTGCGCTGATGTGTCTGCGCCTGACACGTGGCGCGTTGCGCCCGGGATTTGAAGCGTTGCTACAAAATTTGAATTTTGAATTTCCAGCAGAGCTTTGCTCTGATTGGGGGAAACAGGTAGTTCCCTACCCCACATCGCTAGAGATCTAAGTCATCGCCAAGAGGCAACTGAACAGCTTCACTGCTCGGTCCATCCTTAGCAGGCCTCTTACGGCCCCTCCCGCACTAAGGATCGAAACTCACCAAGAGTCAACAGATCAGCTACCCTGCTCGATTATGCTGGCTGGTCATTCACTACCCCACGAAACCAGGAATCTAAGCCCTCGCCAAGAGGCAACCGGACAGCAGCCCCGCTCGGTCCATCCTTAAAGGATAACCCCGACGTATCTTCACTACGCGATCCCCACGTCGACTTCGGGACCATGATGATGCCGACCTCTCACCGGTCTTTGCACACTTAGGCAATTGGCAAAATGGTTAAATTCACTCGACATGCGGTCGCTAAATGAAATTCTCTAAGCTCAGCACCGTGCAAACAGATATTTAACAACAAGCAGAAGGAAGAACCGCGCCAAACACCGCAAAAAATGCTTAGTTCAAAAGCCTTTACAAAGGTATTATTGGCCCCCCGGCCTTACAAAAACGCCCGGAGGCTTACAAGATCCTCGAAGCAACAAAAAAAAAGAAGATATAAGAAGACGAGGGGTTTCAGGCCTCAGGACCGGGCACAACCTCTAGGAGCTCCGTGTCCACCACGACCGGGGCTGCGTCTTAAGGATCGGCGCCTATCGCAGGAGCCTCGGTGCCGCCCTCGTCGGGAGCCTCTTCCCCGGCAGCGCTTCCAGGGGCATTCCCCTACGTGTCATTCCCGCGAGAATATTCATCCCAAAGCTCTTCATCAGGGAACTTCGGCATCCGAGCCTTGACGGCGTCAAGGGCATCATGCCAGATGAGGGTAGAGGCTGCGGCTAGGTCGGTGTTAAAATGGTCCGACTTCTTATAGTTCTCCACCGCCTTTGACGCACTGAGCTCGGCTCGCTTCATTCCCTCCATCGCAGCCTCGCACTTCTTCCGGAGGGAGCTCGCCGACTTCTTCAAGGTGCCGACGAGCATCTTGGAGTTTTGAAGCTTGGCCTCGGCGGCTCGGACGGCCTCACGGCACCTGGCAACCTCCTACTTCCCGGCCGCCATCTCGTCCTCAAGGGCGGCGACCCTCACCATCGCCGTCTCCAACTCCAACTTTGAGCTCTCCTCCAGATAAAAGAACCCGCCCGCGGCCCGCATCGCCGGGGCAATTTCCTCGCCCTCCATTTGGACGACGAGGGCGATGTGCTGGAGGACCTGAAGAAATCAAAAGGGGGTCAAAAAGGAAAGGGAGGCACCCAATCTTCCGAATAAATAAGACGCTGAACGAAAACCCAAGTGGGGTGCGAGCACTAACCTGCACGGCCTCTTGGGCGATGGCCTCCATTTGCGCCGTGAGAGTTCCCCGAGGGATTTTGCCTCCGGCCGACCTCTCCATCTCCGTCAGTAGGCTGTCAGCAACGGAGAACCCCGAGGGCACCTCAAAGCGGAGGTCCACCTCGTCTACAAAGATTGGGGAGGCCGGGGTGCGCGGGACCGTCCGGTGAAACCTTTTGAGAGATGACGCCGGAGAGCCGGTCTCTATCTCCGAAGCCCGGGTCTCTTGTTCCCGAACCCGCTTCCGGCTCGACACCTGGCTGGACTCCGGGGTACTGGCCGCACTCGAACGCCTCGGTGGAGAGGCTGCCGGGGGAGCCGGGGCCGACGTCGTACGGGAGGAGCTGGCACCTCCAGCCCTCGATCCCTTCTTCTGCTCGTGCATGGCCGCTCGGAATTTGCTCACGTCTATGGGTTCTGCACAAGACAAGGTACAATGGAGTCAGCAACGCAAGTAAAAATGAAAAAAAGCTAGTCTAAACAGATCGCCTGTAAACTCCCAACTTACCCGCGAACTGGACGGGGCTGAGCCCAGCCCAACTAAAGGCCTGCTCAGAAAGCAGCACGTCGGCCCGGGAAATGGGCTCCCACCCCGCCACTTTTACCGCGTCGGGATCGTTCGACTGACTCTCCCGTCGGCAACTATCCGTAGACCACTGAGTGGACACGGGCCAGTCCTCACCTTCAGGCGGCCCGACAAAGAAAAACTTCTTCCAATCATGAATGGAAGAAGGGACCACGACGACCCCCGACCCGGCGGCACTTCCCCGTTGTTTCCTAAAGGAGATGTATACCCACCTCGGCTCGCCCATGCGAGTGCCGGGATGACTTTTGTAACAGAGAGAAGAGGCAAGGGTGCTCAGTCTGAAGGGGATCATGTGCAACTTTAAATGGACCAGGAACCCAAGGATAATCCTTTAGAAGTTCGACACTAGCTGACCCGGGGCTAACCCAAAATGATTCAGCGCTCTAACAACCTCGGGAGAGAAGGGCAGGCGCATTCCGGCCCAATAGGCTTCCAGGTACAGGGCAATCTCCTTACCCCGTACCTGATCTGCCCTCTCTCCTTCCTCGGCCAAACATAGCGCATAGCCGGGAGTAATGTGGAAACGAGCCCGAGCGGTGGCGAGCTCATTCTCATACCTCACCGTGGATGACACACCAGGGGCATCCGCAACTTCCGCTCTGGGAACCGTCCCCGTCGCGCGACCAGGGAAGAAGATCTGAACCTAACTTCCCGGGAGGACTCCGACTCAGTGGAAGAAGCAGCAGCAGAAGAAGCAGAGGAATTTACGGGGGCTCCCTAGACTCTACTCGATCTATTTCTACAGACTCTTCACAAGAAGACATCTAACATGGTGGAGAGGATGAGTCCTCGGAAGAGAAAACGCAGAGATCCGATGAGCGTCGAGCTAACGAGACTCTGGACGAGGAAATTATGAAGAGGTATGGGCCTTGATGGGGACCCCACCTCTATTTATAGCTGTCGGCGTGCACATCCAACGGCGACAGTCATCTCCCGTCGAAACGACTCATTGCATTCGACAGCCACCATCGCTCCACCTGTCGCACACGCATTGGTCGCACCCAATCGGACGCCGGAAATCTGCGGCCCGTCGTGTCAGCCAACCAGCGCCAGAGACGTACCTTGTATTTTTGGAGGAATGGTTCCGGAAATACAAGAGAATGTAATCGTCGGCGCCCTAGGAGGACAATTTCTATTATTCTCTCTAGAATGGATGAGAAAGATCAAACTTCGAAAGATGAAAGAGCTAGTTAAGGCCCATACAAGCCTATTTTCCTTTGGTGATGCAGCAGATGCACAATAGCCATAAACATAGGATAGGGTCGCCAACCTGGTCCTCACTACAAAATGGATGATAAAGTAAAGAAGCCATAACTTGAGAACGAACCAATTCAGGAAGATAGCTATGATGTTAGAGATTGCAGGATGATATTGCTAGCGAGAGGGTCGAGAGAATAACAATCAGGAGTCATCATGCATATCCCTTTCCTATTATGTCGTGGAAACGCCTCACAATCTTCCGTTTTACGCTGGAACGAGTGGAGTGAGGGAAAGGCACGAGCGGAAATCTATTCTTACTTCCGCTTTCTCCAAGCTTGATCGGAATCGTTTGAACTTCTTTGAGATGATCTCAAGATTCTTCTTGATCTTGGTACCAATCCATAACGATCAAAGTTGAATCACGAGCCTATATAAAGTAATGAAGCAAAAAAAGAAGAAGAAAACAAACGATGACTAGTTAACCGACTCCTGGTCGACATAAGGAAGAACACTTTTATTCTGGTAAATTGAAAGAAGGCCTTGAAGTAATTACCCTATGCAATGTATCCATGCTTCTCCGCTTGAGAGCCCAGGATGGTCAAGATAGAAAGAGAAGAGCTCGGGTTGCTTAAGTCCTCCGGATTGGATTGCTTCTCGTCAAATCAAATCAAATAAGTACGCCGCCGTTGCTTCGGTAACGTACGCACGATCCGGCGCATCCTCTTTAATGCAAGATCCGGCCCCTGATCCGCTGACATCATCAAGAAAATACAGCCGATTGCCCGAGAATGCACCCTTACGGTATCTACGAAAAGGAGCTCACCTCGGGTGACCCGGCAGACCATTCTCGACCAGACCCGTGAGCGGGACGAGAGTGGGGGGCTAATGATGATGCTCGATATCGGTGATCTCCCAGATCGTAACAAGTGGCTGATGACGTGTCCCGTAGCTAGCAAGAAAGGATCAGGAACGGTACCTCAGAAGGATACCTCAGGTCTACGACCCATGGACGTAGCCGACCTTCTGCGACCATCCACACCACTCCTGTGCCCGCCTTACAAACAACCGTTGGCTCACTTCCGAGCCCCCTGCACAATTGGCCTCCTCGGCCTTCTCAGCTCGTCTCCGTGCTATCGCAGAACTAAGATATATCGGCATCCCGCTTGTCCCCGAGCCTCCTGCCGAGCTCATCTTCCTCGGTCTCATTGACCGACCGACGGCACCAATCGCAGGCGCAACCACCTTACCCCAGCGAATCTCGCCATGCGCGAGATATCCGCCGGCCACGTCCTGCGTTCCACGCCATCACGATCCCCCATTAACGAGTCTGTCTCGTCATTAATGCGGGATCCCGCCTATCACGCGGGCGTGACGCCAGAAGCGTAACGGCCGGCGTGATTCTCGCGCCTGCCTGCCTGTTGCCACTACTATATAAACCTCTCTTTCAAACGGTTCAAGTAAGTGATTCTTTCTTGACTAGGCCGTTACTCTGCTCAAATATCCGGTCTAACTTGATCGTCGGAGGGTCCTCGGTGGTACAACCATCCCGGAACTTCCTTGCAGGTAACTCGGCCTCAACCATCCCAAACCCATTGAGATCCACACGCTTAAGGAGACAACCTCCAACTCGATCTCAGCCGTCCATCGTCGCTCGCAGCAGATCTACGGAAGGTAACATCTTGACGAGATCCGACATCCGTCACCACTCGCATAGATAGTAGAGTTTAAAAAAAAGGAGGGGCCGGGCGCAAGATACCTGGAGGCTGAGGAACAGGGGCTAGCAATTGGCAGCTTGAGCCATATTTTTTGGTTGTGCGCATTTAACACAATACAAAAATCATGGGATGAAGATGCCAAAGCGAACAATATACAAACACTTGGTGGGCCATTATGAGCACCCCAAACCCTTGATCTCCATCCATCTTCTCATTCTCCTCCACCAAAGTTAGAAAAAAGAAAAAATGCAACTTTTTCCCAAGAGTTTGATCAAACTTGCAGCAGAAATTGCGGCGCTTCAAGATCAGATCCCTCATCATCTGCTTGGATCTTGGGTGCCATTCGATTTTGATGCTGCTACTCAAAAGTTCAAACGTTTTTCTTGCTCCTTTTTCCTGTCCTTTTTAGGGCATCGAGTTTCCAAGCAATTTTTTATATACAAAACACAATTAAACTTTAAAAATGCAGTAAACACCCTTGAGCTTCTCAAAAGTGCATAAAATTATCATGAGGTTTATAAATTGCAAATAAATACCATGAGCTAAGTTAATTCTAAATAAGTAAAACAATAAAATTAGGTCTTAGCATTTTTTGTAATTTTAATATTGTACGCTATTTTTGAATTCCATAGTTTCACTAAACTACCAAAAACTACACTTTGTTTCTAATAAACTATCAAAAACTTGTAAATTAAAGGTTGCTATAAAAAAATTTCAAAACAATAACTGTTTTTCACTAAACTTATAATTATGTTAATGCCACTATGTTAGGTTTGTGTAAAGACAAGTACAATTTATTTACTATAAAAATTGGATAGTTTAATGTGGATCATTTTGGTCGTTAATTGTAACTTACAAAGCTCTGGTTCATATATAACATTTACAAAGATGGTAATTTTTTCATCATGTCCTGTTAAATTTCAAGATTTATATCACAGATAATGATCGGTATTATTATAGATTAAATTGACACACTTCAGATGTCATCTTATGAACTATGGATAAAGCTCCGAGATGCGTTATGAGACCTGCACAGCTAAGTAACCAACTCTCTATACGGATCAAAAATTCTTCGGCAAATAGAGGATTGACCACACATGTCTTCATATATCGCTCAAGTTCAATCTACCATAAAGAAACTTATCAGCATAACTAAATAGAATTATTTTGTATTCAGGAAGGGGTTTTAAGCTCAAGGACAAACCAAAAGGATAATTTGCTTTGTCTTCAACAAATAACTTTGAAAGTGAAATTAAATCTTCATAGAAAAATATCAAGTACAACACAATACCTCATACTTTCATATCCATAACCAAACAAGTCTTTTTTTGCTTTTCTTTTTCTTTTTTAAAGTTCACACTTCAATTTATTCTCACAAAATCGACACGCTTTTATGAAAGCTTATGAATGTTTTTCATGTCGGCGGCCTCATGAAGGGTGCCTTTCTCGACATGGTCCCACCATTTTAGAAGGAAGTTGTCAACAACAAGCCTGAACCATGGAGACAGCTTTACGTTGTCCTCGCCAGCATCAGCTTTTTTCAAAAGCTCTTTTAGTTGATCTCTGTTAACATACTTCACGTCCGCAACCTCGTCCGGGTTTGGGTGCAAATTGACGTCCCGAACAATGAATAGCAAGTAATCAACTGCAACAGAGAAAAGAAAGAGAATCAACGGGTTAGTGTGTTGGAACTTGGAGATCGTGGATATATGGAGATGAAAATATTTACAATAATAGATAAGTGATAATAAAAACTTGTTAGGGTGCCAAGTGTGTGGCATACTATTATCTTCAAAGCGTACCTCACTCAAATTGATTTGCCATCGGTTCCGTGGCAATACAATACTAGGATAAACAAATTATGGAGTCAACAAGTAGTGATCTTAACAAAATTCCCTTGACTCAAAATCCTATCAACTCTTGTGTTAATATATCAAATAACTTTATTTAACAGAGATGGTTATTCTTTTCCTATCTCTAAACAGAATAACGCTAGCGGTAACCCCATGTGCTGCATGGGGATATACGACATGATTTGGAAATCGACAAATTAATTATATATTGTAATTGTTTTATATAATAATTTTGCATGTATATAGTTTATTTTTCATCGGTTTATAACATCTAATTATTTTAATTTATTTCATAGTCTGTTGTATTATCTCTAATTAAAGTATTAATACTGATTTTATTTATACAAATAAAATATTAACATGTAATAATATTTTTTTTGTTTTGGTTTAATAGTACTTGACCCTTATAGTGCATTTAAATTAAAAAAAGGGAATAAGATTTAGCTCAAGTATTTATTATACTTAATTTCTAAACACTAAAGGGAATGAATTTCTAAATTTTAAATGAGACCGATTAAGATATATTACAATTTATAAGCATATGCATTGATTTATTTTAATTTTAATATTCAATAATATATAGAAGGTAGATGCCTAGGAAGGAAGTTCATGTTAAATCACATCTTATACTTTTTCAATAAAATATATAGATGCAAATAAGGATTTAAAATATGTAGAATCTACCAGTAGCCGCTACATTATAATTTAGGGGTATCAATCTAAAATGTAGGAGGTAACAGCCCTTGCATTAAATATTTAGGGGTATCAATCTAAAATGCCACAATTAGGATGAAGTTACTTTGGCTTTTGTGACCAGATTTTGAGCTGGTCCGTTCCAAGATTATCCTTGCTAACGAAGCAAAATTTCAAATGAGTTGGCACAAACCATTTTTCAGATAATGTAACAAACAATTCTAATTGAAGGATAAAAAGGAGTCCTTCTAGCTTTAGGTTAGTGTGTGTGGGTGTGGGTGGTGGGGGGGGGGGGGATATGATGTATGATTTAATCTAAATCATGAAATTAACTTTTTCAAGTATATTATACATGAATTAAGCTTACATGCAATTAGTAATATAAAAATTAGTGTGCAACTATGTAGTTTCAAAATAAACTCTTTTTTTAATCTATATAACAATATAAAAGTAGTATAAAACTATGCATTTTTCAAACATATTAAATATATTAGACTACACTATACACTTTATAAATATAGTATAAGATTTTTAAGATTGATCTAAATTAAACAATATAAATTCCCAACGCAAGCGTGACATACATGCTAGTACTCATCATATACTCAAGCAGTGGTTTCACATTTTCTCATTTTTGTTACTTGTATTAGTTTTCTTGTTCATTTTTGTAAGGTAGATGTTTTTTGTTTTGCTACCTATATTTAATTGTGTTTGTTTGCCTACAGGAGTGAATGAGTAACTGTTATATACCATAATATATGAAAATATTAGCATTATGTGGAATTTTAGATAATTAGGCTCACGATGTATAATTCCAAGACCATTAAAAACAGTCAAAATCAACTCTAAATAGGTCAAATGATTATCTAATTTAACAAAACTTTTGTGTTGCTAGAGTAAAATTTGAGTTATTATAAGAACATTTTAAGATTTAAAGTAGAAAAACTTAAACTTTGTTCTCATAAAATTTGAGTTATTATGAGAACAAAGCTTGCATAGAAAGAGTTTAGCATGAGCCCCACATTTATTTCTACAGCCATTATATTTGAACTAGTATGAGAATTGAGGGCAGTAAAAAAAATTATAGGACTTTAAAAATAGTCCCACATGCACATGGGTATAAAATATAAAATGAGTCACACCTCAATATGGCTCGAGTCTTATTGTTGGAACTCACTTATCATTAAAAGCCCAGCTCTTCTCTAACTTTAAAAACTCTACTCTACTTTTTTAAAAAAAACCTTTAACATGGTATCAGAGTCAATGGCTCGATCCAAACTCGACTCTACTTTCCACGTGACAACCATGCCAAAGAAAAAAGTGATGGTTGCACGTGGAGGAGTGTTGAAAGTAAAAAAAAATTATAGGACCTTAAAGATAGTCATACATTGGAAACAACAAAAGAAACACATGGTTATAAAATATAAAATGGGTCACACCTCAACAAGACTTGAGTTTTATTGTTGGAACCCACTTATCATTAAAAACTCAACTCTCCTCTACTTTAAAAAAATTAACTTTAACAAAGGCAACGGTTGTGGCCCAATGGTCATCGGCTCGTTTGTGGACATGGTTTCCATTATTAGCCTTGCTCCTTCAACCAAATAACAAACCTGGCATCTTAGTATATATTTCACATTTAAACAAAATATTGCAACGCAAGGGCTGCCATCTTAGTATATATTTCGCATTTTGTTCGCATTTAAACAAAATATTGCAACGCAAGGGCTGCCATCTTAGTATATATTTCACATTTAAACAAAATAGTGCAATGCAAGGGGTAAAACAGAAGCAAAGATGGGGCATTTTTTTCTGCCACATGCTTGACTTGCTATTGGCTTTAGGTTTATATATGATATGATAGGGCTCTTATTCTTATAGTTTAATGGGACCATAGAAAACTTGTCACAACAAGGTGGAAAGGTTCACAACCTAAGTAATCATAACGGTCAAGAACTTTTTTACCTACAGGCTAAAGCTACTGGGCTGTAGGCTAACAATATACAAGCATAACACCTAGGACTTCCTCACACATGGCTCTTTTGGGTGTAAAGACCTCAAATAGATTGACTCGCTTGTACACTCTGAACAAATAGGGGTAAATAAATACGTTAAATAGACCTGGTGAGGTCTGAACTCGGGATCTCTCGGAACCTCGGTGCTCCACTACCACTTCAACAATGGCTTAATTGCACAAAGGTACCCATGAACTTCCATGTTTTTTGCGATTGATACCACGAACTTTCATAATTAAAGATAGCTACCATGAACTATCACTTCTGGTTGCAAATTAATACCATTTTATGCCATGTCATGACACTTATTTGCAAAAAATTGAACTGCTTATGAAAGTTCATGTTACCTATCTTTAATTATGAAAGTTTATGGTATCAATCTCAAAAAACAAGAAAGTTCATAGGTACCTTTGTGCAATTAAGCCCTTCAACAATCACTCTACCAAAAAGATGGGCATTGGACGAGAGCCGATGTATATCAGTAAACAAAATTCAATGAGATGGTAGTAAGTAGACTCTCTTACGGTGGGAGAGCAAATAGCTAATAAAGTGGAAGGATGTCTTGATTCGTATGAAATTTGACTGTAGGGTCAAAAATGTCACTCTGAGAAGGATAATCCTTTAGCATGGACAAGGGATACAAAAAATTATATAGGGATATCCCTAAGATTCCCACTATCGAAATAGAGGTTTATTAATAAGGGATCAAGACTCCAATAGGCGCGGACAAACCTATTGTTAATTACCCCTTGGGTTGAGTCAAGAGAACCTCCGATTAAAGGGCTATATTGACACTAAATAATTGTGTATAAGATTTTGGGATCAAGAACAAGAACTTGGGTATTTGGAATTTTGACGGCATCAACACCGCTGGCACTGAACATCTTGGCAATTTTCAGCTCTAAATACCAGGAACGACTCATCATTTGCCTTTGGATTTGATTTGGGTTTCAGTTTAACGACATAAGATTCGATCATAGAACATAGCATGGTCCCTTTTAGCAACGTAGAGGTTGATTACAACATTGATTTCTTTCAGTTCTACATTTTAAACGGAATTCTTTATTTATGTAATTTGTCTTTATGGTTGCTTTCTGCGATTTGTTTCTTCTCCATGTTCGCTTTCTGCAATTTCTGGAGCTCTGGGATGCCTTGTGCAATTTCTAAAACTTCGGGGTTTTTGTGAGATTTGTGAAACTTCAGGATACTTTATGTAATTTTTTAAACTTCAAGGTGCTTTCTGCAATTTTCAGAAACTTCATAGTTGCTATATGCAATTTATGAAACTTCGGGGTGCTATCTGCAACTTAAGAAACCCCGGGGTGCTTTATGCAATTTTCGAAGCTCCGAGATGCTTTATGCAATTTTTGGAACTCCGAGGTGCTTTGTGCAATTTTCTGAACTCGGGTTGCTTTATGCAATTTTCGGAATTTCAGAGACGTTCCTTGAAATTCTTAAATTCCAGGAACTTCTTAGGTTGCTTTCTGTATATTGTAAAACTTCTTCTTTATTGCTTATCTGCAATTTATTTGATTTCGGCAGCGCATGGCATTTTGGTAATTTTACCATCGGGGGGCATTTTGGTAATCTTTCAGTTGAAGGGCATTTTAGTCATTTCTCCAAAGAACGGCGTTTTTACTATTTCACCGTTAAGGGACGTTTAGGTAACTTTTCCATTGAAAAGACGTTTTGGAAGTTTTGCCATTGGAGGACATTTCTGTAATATCGCCATTGTAGGGCGTTTCGACACTTGCCATTTGAGGGGTTTGGTCATTTGGAGAGTATTTCGGTAATTTCGCGTTGAAAGGGCGTTTTGGTAATTTCGCCGTTAGAGGGGCGTTGTAATCATTTCGCCATTGAAGGACATCTCCGTAATTTCGTCATTATAGAACGCTTCAACACTCGCCATGTGATGGGTGTCTCGGTCATTTCACCGTTGAGGGACTTTCGGTCATTTCGACGTTGAAGGGCATTTCGATAATTTTGTTGCCGGAGAGATTTTCGATAATTTCAGCAATTCCGTCTTTGGGGGACATTTCTGTAATTTCATCATGTTGTAGGGCGTTTCGATAATTTCATCGAAGGACGTTTCAGTAATTCTATCTTTGGAGGACATTTCCATAATTTCGTCGTTGTACGGCGTTTCGATAATTTCATCATCGAATGGGCATTTAATTAATTTCATCGTTATACGGCGTTTCGATAATTTCGTCATCGAAGGGGCATTTAATTAATTTCGTCGTTAGAGGACATTTCAATAATTTCGCCGTTGTAGGGTGTTTCAATAATTTCGTCATCAAAGGAAGGATTTCACTAATTTTGCCATTGGAGGACATCTTTGTAATTTCGGCATTGTAGAACACTTCGACATTCGCCATTTGATAGTTTAGTCTTCAGAGGGTATTTCGGTAATTTCGCCGTTAAAAAGGCATTCTGGTAATTTCGCCGTTGAATGACATTTTGATCATTTTGCCATTGAAGGGCACTTCAGTTAATTCGCCGTTGAGAGGCATTTCAATCATTTCGCCGCAGAAGGGGCGTTTTGATTATCTTGCCATTGAAGGGGGCACTTCAGCCATTCCGTCGTTGATGGAAGTTTCGGTCATTTCGCCGTTGAGGAGAGTTCCAGTCATTTTGTAACATCCTAATTCATTTATACCAATTCTAATATTTCTTTATTTATGGTTTTTCTTGATTTATTGTGTTTTGGGTGCGAATAGTGTATTTGACATTTGTATTTGCATCTGACCCGACCCGCTTGCTTGAAACCTGTCTTGATTCATGTTTATGATCTACCCTGACTTGATATGTGGACTCGTGCACGTTCATTTGCATACTAGTATTTTATCTGGCATCTGCATTTTAACATTTAATGTCACATAAAATATTTTAAAAAATACATTGCATGGCCTGCCTGATACCCCTAACCCTGTGGTAGTATCCGCGCATCCTGTTCTCGTCTCGTTCAGTGAAACGGACTTGTTTGGATGGATATGCGCACGTACATGCATCCGTTCTTGGAGGTATGCATTTTCGTTGCCCGGACATTCATTTTTAGTTTTGGTCGTCGCATATATTTTTCATATTTTGAAACTAAATTTTTAGACCTGACTCGGGCATGTTTTGGACTAAGTTTGTATTTGCTGGAAAATCAAATTTTATTAATATAATATTTTTATTAAAATAAATCAACAGTTTAAAATTTATATAACTGAAAAGACTTTTTATTAAAATCAAAACGATTTTTAAACAACTCTCTCTCTCCTTTCTCTTTCCTCTCGCGCCTCTCTCTCTCCTCTCACGGTTCCTATAGATTTCTCGAATCTGTCACCTCCGCTCCCGCTACACTCACTCGCCTTCTCTCTCCTCTTCTTCTCTTTTTAAACCCCCGAGCCCCACGAGAAAACCCAACCTCCTCAAACCCTAACCCTAACTCCTCATCACCTTCGACCTCAACCAAACCTCCATCTTCTCCTCCTCCTTGTCATCTCCTTCTTCTCTCTTCTTCCTTTTCCATTCCCGAGCACTGCACCCTGCAGAACCCTGAGAACCTATCACCACCACCCTGCACACCTCCATCGCCGCCGATCACCTCCTCCTCTCGCCTCCACCTTCATCACCTTCTCCTTCTCCTTCTCCTTCTCCTCTCCTCTGCACTTCTCTCTCCTACACCAAGGAGCCTGCACGCCCAAACACCAGCCTTGCACCCAAACCCTAATAGCCGAGCACCCTGCACAACCACTGCACATTGCATCGCCGGAGCATGTTAATCTCCTCGACACCATCACACCTCTCCTGATCCCTGTGCACCTAAAACCACAGTAAGCTTCTTCCTTCCCTCTTCTTCTTCCTCTTCTTCTGTTCTTTTCTTGTTCTTCTTCCTCTTCTTCTGTTCTTTTTCTTTTCTTTTCTTGTTCTTGAATCTTGTAATTTCAGAAGATCGTCGGAGCCGTGACGTCGCTGCCGTTCCAGACGACCCAGTGAACGTGCTTTACCTGCGTGATCACCCTCTTGCATTGTTTAGACCTGTCCCGTATGCCGTGCGTGCATTGCGACGTTTTACCGACGTCGGACGTGCCGTGCGTATCCGTATCGTGATCTATCGAGGCAAGTTTATCTTGCTGTATGCTATGTTACTCTATTTACATCCATTTGAATAAATATAAAACATGTATTTTAAATTATGCATCCCATGTTATAGTTTTATAGTTTTACGACGTCCGTTTGCATTCATATCGTTATTTACATATCTAGATGCATGCTAATCCATCTTGCTACATGCTAGGTATAGTATTGTGCATCCATATGAGTAAAGTGTTACCCGTTTATCACATTGTGCATCCATTTTACAGTCTTACTGTTTTCGGATACCCGTTTGCATCCATTTCGTTTAAAATATATATAACTGCATCTATAAATCACATTAATTCATTTTATTGTTATAGTGACACCTCATACTAGATAATGTGCATCCTACTTGGTAATGGAGCTATAGTTGCAATCCCTAATAGTTAGTTATGCATCCATATTTATTTGTGTATCCATACCATTAATTCTGCATACCTAGTTACACCTCATATTACATTAACCTATATTATTAATACATTAGTACCCCATGCTTGATATTGTGCATCCTACATAGTCATGATGTAACCCCTGATAAATATTTGTGCATCCATACTTTTATTTGTGCATACGTACTTACTACAGTTTTATCATGAGCATCCGCTTGACACATGTGCACTACCTGTCATGACCTGATATACCGCTGCCTGACTTGATACATGATCTTGTTACTAATGCCGACAATCTTGACCTATTCTCCCTACGGACATATCCTGTTGTCTATTTAGACAAACCTGTACTTGCTTGATCATGTATTGGCATTAGCTCCAGATTTATCAATACCTGACTTGAACACATAAGCTTGGGGGTATGGGAAAATCAAAAGTGTAACTAAAGTGTAGCTTAGAAGGGTATTGCTTGATCCGTGGTCCCGGAGGATAACGGGACAGAATCATTCGTGATTCTTACTTGATCCGTGGTCCCGGGGGATAACGGGACAGAGTCATTCATGACTCCCACTACCTGATCCGTGGTCCCGGGGGATAACGGGACATATCCTTTGCGTTACATGGAGGATTACATTAATTGATTTCAAACAAACTTTAGAATAGATAACCCAGTAGCACAGTTTAGACTGATCACTGCACGTCACTTATATTAATACACTTCCCTGTTCTATATCCGTATTTACTTTTTACATTTATCTTACTGTTTATGATTCATGCCTGCATATCTTATGTATCCTATTCATTTATTATTGTTTGATATCATGACGCACTGATGTCTGGATTTTGCATGGCCCAGATCCTCTATCTCTGTCGCAGGCAGTTCAGGAGTATTTTGACCAACAAGCCGAGCAGTGAATATCTTGTTAGTTGCTAGTTGGTTTAGTTTTATTCCGCATTTTCATTCCTGATGTGAGCCCGTATTATGGGACGTACTTTCCATATTGTCATTGCTACTTGAATTTATTGTTTCCGCATAGTATTTCTTGACTCGTTATTTCTGGCTCATGGACATGTACTAGATAGTTTCTTTTATTTTCCTGTTCTTGATATCTATAGACAGCCGTAATGTGACTGTGGAGGAATGTTTCCGAGCCACAGGTAGCATGGTTGACTCTGTCACGTGCCGATCTTAGCGCACTCTAGGGTAGCCGTTATGTACAGCTAGTACCACTGACGTGCTTGTGGTTAAACCCACTGCCAGCGTATTGACGAGTCTTTAGAGTCCCCCACAGAAAGTTTCCTAAGTTCGGGCGAAACGTTGTAGAGGCCGTATAGTTTTATGGTAGGGTTCGATCATATACGTGCACTTGTGCACGGATCATGATCGGACGGATCATACTAGTGGGCTTTGGTTTAAGCCGAATCCTAGCATTAGATTAATCTCATTGCATTCGCATTCAGTCGGAATGCGGATGCATGTATGTATATACAGGTGAGGGGTACTCTTGTGATCCGTCATGGGTTTACTTTAGTAGATGACATTCTATTTATTGTTGTAAACATTTGGATTAATGTTTGCAAGTGGAAATTGTGAGCTCAAGTCATCATTAGGAGCATTAATTGTGACATGCATGGGTGATGACTCATGGTATTTTTATTTGTGCAAATGTCACATTAGTGATTGATTATTGTGTTGAAATAATGGTTAGAGAGAGAAAGGGCAGCCATAGGCTTGGAGTTTGCTCTTGGATTCTTAATTCTAGTGCTCTCATTTTGATTAAAACACAATAAACAAAAGGAAAAGCTCTTCTTCTTCCTCTTTCTTCTTGAGCTCACTTCTTCCTCCAATGGCATCATCTTCAACCTCCATCCATACAATCTCATGTGTTGAGAATCAATGGATGCTTGAGACAAAATTATCACACACATTCTCTACTTTACCGTGGACACGTCGGCTAGCAAACTTCATGTCCGAGTTGCTTCGGTTTGAAGCGGGACCCCGTAAAAAGACTTCTTGATGTGGTGCCCTTTTCGACGAGGAGACTGGAGATCGAGCGAGATCGGAGATGCCGCGAGGAGCTAGGGATGGTGGCTAAAGACCGAAGGACACGGATCGATCGGTATAGTCATTCTAACTTCTTGTAGATAGCTAGTATAGGTTAATGGTGATCCGGGTTAAAGTCTGCGTTAGCAACAGTTTTGTAAAAAGGTTTTGTTTCCGTGTTTGGCCTCGGATTGACGGCCATGGCACTACCGTAGACTTACATGGTATCAGAGCTAGGCCATTAACCTTTATTAGCTTGTTTAGACAATGTTAATGTATTGAAATCGAAACCGCCCCAAACACTGCCACTGCATTTGTAGTTTCTGTTGTTTCAAAAAGTGTTCTGGAAAATTATTTAAACATGTGCAGAAGACTACTGGAGAGACTACAAGACCACACCCCAAAAACGATCCCCACCCCTCGGAATTGGGCCGAGCACATGCCCCCAAATTCCGAGCTGGCCGGCCGGTATTGGGCTTCTGGTTTTTTTTTGGGTGTGGTTTTATCTCTGTAATGTTGGTGCAGTGGTATTGTTTGTTTAACCCATTTTTGATATGGTTTTATCAGTTTGTTTGGGCTATTCAGGGGTTATTTCGAATTCGATATTTTCTAATATTGTTTAAAGTTTGCAGTGCATTACATTATATCTGCGATCGTGAATATCATTTGATCGGTAAATCTTGTCTAATCGCTATAGCCCTTTTAGACGGATTTGCGAACGTGACATTCACGTTGATGTTCTGTGTTGTGCTGTGATATTGCGGATTTGTCGTGGTGGATAGCATGGATGCAATGATAGTACAGTTTGGTTATATTTGTACATTTGATATTGCGGGACGAGCATCCGACATGTGGACTGCCGTCGCTGCCTGTTTGTATATTATTCTTTTGGGGCACGACCGGGTTGAGATCGATGTACCCGTTGTACATATTTTACTTTCTGTACTAGGATTACCCCACGGTGGAGTGTACGGGTAGCCGGATTCTAGAGGGCAACAGGACCGCATCTCATGGTTTTGAGACGGAGAGGGCTTCACTCAAGAATTGGCGGGCTATTCGCCGCACTCGTAGGGAGTATAGGTTGACTCAAAGAGGGGTGCTCAAGTTACCAGATTCCGTAAAGTGCTGGGTGGCCCATTCACTTTGCTGAAGGGGGCTGCCTCTCTTCTGATTTTGACGGGTAACTTGCTGCGCCCGTAGGAGTCTAGGATTTCATTGCACAGGCTATCCACACGACCAGGGGAACGTCGGGTTTTCACTTGTGGCTCAAAAGAAACCCGGCGATCCCAGATTATCTGTATTGTTCTGTGATGCTTATTACTTTTCTGTAATGTTGTATTTATCACGCCATGAGCGATTATTATATATTGATATATATACTAGTAGATGTTGTATATGTTTTACATCCGCGCTAGTCCAGTCCCCGCTCTGTCGTTAGTTAAGTAACCTAACGGATGATGACGGGACCCAGTGGCGAATACGGATGGCATATACGTACATTATATTTTCGTTCTTTTGTGGTGTGATTAATTGATGGGATTGTGTTGATTCGGATCAATGCAAGGAAAACAAACCTATCCGATGTTGTTGGAACAATTTTCAAAAAGCTGCTATTATAAGGACGTTCTCTTTTGTTTTGCACTGTAGTATTCAGTTATGAATATCCAGCACCTCATTCGACGAGGCAAGGATCGAGATCCCTTCATCCGGAGTGACCCCTTGGACAGAGGTTTGCGTCAGGGTAATAACATCACTATAGTCGATTACTTTTTGCTTTGGATCGCGGTATTCAGTTTGGAATATACTACACCTCATTCTACGGGAAAAGAGCCGAGATCCCTTCACCGGGAGTGACCTCTTTAGCAAAGGTTTTCGCCACTATATATTTATAAAAAGCTATCCGGTTCCTTCGACGATATCTAGTTCATTACGTTAAAGGTTTTTCGCCAAAAACCATTCGTAGCCCTCCGTCATTTCAGACAGGTAGCACTTAGTATTCATCCTATGTATGTTGGCCTTCGTCAAGGCATAGTGTATGGTAGATATTTGTTACTTTTCTGTTGCATAGATAGATACGTTGGTTTGGGACAGTCGTGCTACTATTTTGGCCTTCGTCAAGGGTATGTACGGATGGGTTCAAATTAACCTAGATAGTGATGGCTAGAGCTTGACATGCGATTTATGATATGTTGGCCTTCGTCAAGGTCATAAGAGCATGGCGTAAAAATCAAATCGGGAGTTTCTAAAGAAACTGAAACTTGCCAGGCATGCGCATACCATCTGGAGTGTGATAACTTGAGTGGATTCCATCACGTTATCATGCGATGATAGTTGGATCCCGATTCCCACTGATGCGTTGGTTTACTTCTCGGATGATCCAAACTAATTCTTCTTTCAGGTTTGGAGGAGAATTTGAGGATACAGTGGGAGACATCCTGATTAGATAAATTGATTAACCATTCTGATCTAGGTTAGAATGCACGCAGAGTGTTTCTTTTCTCTCTCTTTGGCAGCGATCATGGCCCGACCCTAAACTGTGACTCAGTGACCAAGTTGACTGAACCTTCTTAAAACACTGGATTTTGGATTGTCTGGGTTGCATACCTCATTACCACTTCTACTTTTACCCTTTTCTCCAGAACATTTCGTATCACTACGAACATCCACTTCCATTAGATAAAACCATCGTATGGTTATATACGAACTCGAAGGAACTTATTCCAGATTCGAGGATGGTTTCCAGTCCTAGAGAAAATGAATAGGTTTATTCAGTTGTCTTTTCCTTTTACTTTCTCTCAGGTTATGAGGGCTCCTAGGATTAGGAGACGGTACACCTATTACGCAAATTAGATAGTCTTCTTTCAAACCATAGACAGGTGCCGAACGGTGGGGAATGAAGAAAACCAATTAGTCTAAGTGGAGTGTACAGAAGGTAATGAGTAAAGACAAATAAAGGGATTAGAAAGAGGGCAAAGTAAATTGCGACTGCTATTCACGACCAAACCAAGTATTTCATCGCCACACCTACTTCACCTTTGTATTTCTCCAGAACTCCCTGTATCACTACGAAAATCCACAGTTATTTGGATAATCCATCGTATGGTTATATTCGAACTCGAAGGAACTTGTTCCAGTTCGGGGATGGATTCTGGTTCAGGAGAAATAGAATAAGGTTTATTCGGTTGTCTTTTATCTTTACCTTTTCTCGCGTTGCCAGTGCTCCTAGGATTAGGACAGTACACCTATTACGCTTATTGGATAGTCTTCTTCCAAACCATAGGCTGGTGCTGAACGGTAGGGAAGGAATAAAACCATTTAGCCTAAAGGTGGTGTACAGAAGGTAACGACTAAAGACAAATAAAGAGATTTGGAGAGATGGCTAAGAAATATACGGTTACAGTCATGAATTCAATAATGGAAGAGGCATTACTAGGAATACCCGGATACCCCTTCGAAACATTTTCATGTTTCAGCTTCACTATGTGTTGTTAAAGAAAAACTGATTTCCCAATTAGATACTTACTCTGGGGTATGTATTTACTAGGTATGATTCTCACGTCTGTATGGTTTTACAGATGATGAGTGTGAGTAAGTTATTGGGAATTAGGTGACCATCCTGATTATATCGGAATTCGTTGTAATTGGTGATATTTGAGCAATTCGCCTGGGTACAGTTTTCAACTTACGACGCACAGGGTTTGAGTTATTCAACTCAGCGGACTTATACAAAGTATTGTATGTTGTCCAGCATCCGTTAGGACAGAGGGGTTAGTCCTCGTACTGTATTCTATTTACTTGTGACTTCTCTAGTTTTTAGACAAGTGTTTAGTAGAAATACAAGGTCTAAGTTTTGAGAAGTTATAGATACAAGAATAAAGTAAAGAACCATGTGTTGCAAGTATCGGGATTCTTCAAGGTGATCGAAGATGTAGATACTTGTGTTGGGTATTCAGTCGATAGTAATGATTCTGAGAACTTGTTTCTCTTTCAGGTTACTTATAAATGGATGTACTCCTAAGTTGAGTAATGCTGATCGGCCTCTCTCTATTAAGTTGACATGCGCTGGAGACAGCTGCATGATTTGAATCTGGTCTCAATTAAATCAGTGCCAAAATTTCTATATTGGATAAAGAATGGTTCATATCTTAACGATGTTAAGGTACGGGGAGTTGTCCGGCTTATGCTTAAAACCGGACTCTGGATAACTCAGGGCACGTTTCTGTAATGACAGTTTGTGGATTGACCCGGGCTATGACGAGGGTTGACTTTCTACCATCTAAAAGTTCAATAGTGATATTGTTCTTGACTCGCCACGGTTTTAGTAAAATGGATTTTTTCAGAAAACAGTAGTGGGAGTATGGTAGAACTGGAAGTGATTCCAGAACTGCAAATGATTACTGAAAATTTAATAGGACCTAAAGATTCAATCTGGATTGACATTTCATTAGCCATTCCGCAGATATGGTGGGTAACCTCAGGCGCCCGAAAGTTACTCCAGTATGCTCAAAGACGGTGACAAGGAGGTTCTTGTTTACCCATACTTGCCATTACTGCTGTTCCAGATTATGAGACCCGGCAGGAGGATGAGTATAGCATCGTTCTAAACTAGCTTTAGAAGTGCACGTGTATATAACTCTGCCAGAGGGTTGTTGTGGTCAGTGGGAGCAGCGGAAGCATAGTGAACAAGCAGCTTATGTCTATAGAGTAAAGCAGATATAGCGGAGATAGATCATCCATTTTTGATGTGACAGTCATAGGTTTTGACTTCATCAGAATAGGGGATGGATCTGTTAAGAAGGTAGTAGGGTGTGATGTCCTGGTATTTGGATGACATACACAGAGTAGGAAGTAAAATTCCGATACTACGATCGGTTATACTGTGGTTGTCACACAGTAGTTTCTCCACATAGGATATGGATATTATATCTGATATTCTGGTTACTAGATTTATGGTTTTAGATCTCGATTTGGATAGTTTCCCAATCTGGATACTTAGCCAGTATTCTAAAAAGTATTTTAGAATGGACGACATCTGGCATGGTGGTGTACCTGCAAGTGATGGAGTCACCCTCTCTAAAGATGTCTTACAGACTAAAGGGGAGAGGGATGTGCATAATTGACATATCACTTGCTTAAGCAATTGAGTCAATCATGAGGTGTCAAGTACCACACCAGATATTGTTTTTGCACTAGATGCAATAAGTAGAGATATTAATCCAATTCTGGAGAAACGTTAGAAAGCAGTTTTAGAACACGAGCAAATGTTTTAGGGATTTGATAATGGCAGCCTCCTTCGGGAAACGGTTATCATTCCAGACTTTCAAGATGACCTGAATGACAGAGTGACTATTAGAATTATGATTTTCCCTCTGACGAGGGATAGTAGTTTGGACAGGTGGTCTATGCGGATACTGAGGGTGGCATGGCGCAGGATACTGATTTAATTCAGTTGACGATACAGTCTAAGAAGTTTGCTAGATTTGGAGTTCATTTGTGAACTGGGTCCCATCAGATATCCAGACATATTCTAAGACAGGTATTGCTCATTTCGGTAGATGGTTTTCTCCGCGAACTTGAGATTAAGAGAGACATAGATAGAAACATCAGAGCGGATCCACTCGCTGAGGCTATTTCTCGAAAGCAACAATTTCACAAACGAGCTTTGTGAAACTGATTAGTAGAGGAGTTGGGTGTTCGGTATCACACGGGCTGTGAGTATGCGACATCGCAATAATTAGCCTTAAGTGCAAGTGGGAGATTGTTGGCTATACTGCCCTCAAGTCAATTATTGGATAGCAGGCATATGATTGCAATGATTGAAGGATGACCTATACCGGTAGGACAGTCTTACTCGAGATGATAGTATGCTATCTGGTTTGTCTTTATCATCGTGTACATGCTTCAAGTGACATTACAAATCACTATTACATGTTGATAGAGCCCATAGGATTCTTGCTTGACTGCCAGCAGTATGATGGCGATCATATACGTGGGAGCTGGGGTCTATAAGCACATCCTTAAAAGATCCCTAGTCGAAGGAGTTTCGAGACAGGGCATCGATACTCCAGAGTAGACTAGTGTATACAGTTCGAGACCCCGACGAGGGGCGGTGGCCGGTCTCATAAGCCATTGGTGTCAGTTGGTTCACCTAAGATATATACAGGTGCTTATTGGGTTATGAGTACATCGGACTCGTAGGGGCACTGCTGAGTGGTACTATACCTATCGCCAGAAGCAGTTCCCATATGACATGAGTACAGCTTAGTCAGTTGACTTGACACTGCTACATTACCTTAAGTGTGTTCCCACTGTTCTTTAATTGCTACCCTACCACGGCTCAAAGAAGTCGTGCAAACAGGTAGTAGTTGGGTGCAGTCCCGAAGCACTTGGAGGCAGTGGCGGTTAGACAGATTTCGTCTCTCCCGATATTGGGGAGTGAAATCGCGCTGTGTCTGGAGAGCCATTACACAAAGTCCTTGGCCAAGGCAACTGAGATTTACTGGTAGGTATTCCAGTAGTTTCTCAAGGTGTTCTGAGCTACACTCCGACACGACTTATACCGCTATTGGGGGTCTGACGTTTATCATCCCCCTAGACCCGATATGCGATACTCATACATGAACAGACCGGACTGTACGGAAATTGTCACAGATAGGCTCAATAGAGTTTCAGGATGAGTTCGCTCGTCAGCTTCCCTTTCGGTCAATATATGGGTAGCCGTTACGTACAGCTAGTACCACTGACGTGCTTGTGGTTAAACCCACTGCCAGCGTATTGACGAGTCTTTAGAGTCCCCCACAGAAAGTTTCCTAAGTTCGGGCGAAACGTTGTAGAGGCCGTATAGTTTATTGGCAGGGTTCGATCATATACGTACACTTGTGCACGGATCATGATCGGATGGATCTACTAGTGGGCTTTGGTTTAAGCCGAATCCTAGCATTAGATTAGTCTCATTGCATTCGCATTCAGTCGGAATACGGATGCATGTATGTATATACAGGTGAGGGGTACTCTTGTGATCCATCACGGGTTTACTTTAGTAGATACCATTCTATTTATTATTGTAAACATTTGGATTAATGTTTGCAAGTGGAAATTGTGAGCTCAAATCATCATTAGGAGCATTAATTGTGACATGTGCATGGGTGATGACTCATGGTCTTTTTATTTGTGCAAATGTCACATTAGTGATTGGTTATTGTGTTGAAATGATGGTTAGAGAGAGAAAGGGCAGCCATAGGCTTGGGGTTTGCTCTTGGATTATTAATTCTAGTGCTCTCATTTTGATTAAAACACAATAAACAAAAGGAAAAGCTCTTCTTCTTCCTCTTTCTTCTTGAGCTCACTTCTTCCTCCAATGGCATCATCTTCAACCTCCATCCATACAATCTCATGTGTTGAGAATCAATGGATGCCTGAGACAAAATTATCACACACATTCTCTACTTCACCTTAGACATGTCGGCTAGCAAACTTCATGTCCGAGTTACTTCGGTTTGAAGCGGGAGCCAGTAAAAAGACTTCTTGATGTGGTGCCCTTTTCGATGAGGAGACCGGAGATCGAGCGAGATCGGAGATGCCGTGAGGAGCTAGCGATGGTGGCTAAAGACCGAAGGACACGAATCG
Source organism: Agapanthus africanus (assembly GCA_030015575.1). Lineage (NCBI taxonomy): Eukaryota > Viridiplantae > Streptophyta > Magnoliopsida > Asparagales > Amaryllidaceae > Agapanthus > Agapanthus africanus. The sequence continues at coordinate 618,138,742 of JASDDO010000022.1, forward strand.
ATCGGTATAACCATTCTAACTTCTTGTAGATAGCTAGTATAGGTTAATGGTACGATCCGGGTTAAAGTCTGCGTTAGCGTCAGTTTCGTAAAAAGTTTTTGTTTTCGCGTTTGGCCTCGGATTGACAGCCGGGACGCTACCGTAAACTTACACCTTTCGCTCAATACCTGGGTAGCCGTTACGTACAGCTAGTGCCACTGACGTGCTTGTGGTTAAAACCACTGCCAGCGTATTGACGAGTCTTTAGAGTCCCACACCAGAGGGTTTCCCTGATTCGGGCGAAACGTTGTAGAGGCCGTATGGTTTTATGGCAGGGTTCGATCGTATACGTGCACTCGTGCATGGATCATGATTGGACGGATCATACTAATGGGCTTTGGTTTAAGCCGGATCCTAGTATTAGATTGTTGGGATATTTTCGTCTCGTTGTATTTGTATTCAGTAGGAATACGGATGCAGGTATGTATATACGGATGTGGGGTAATCTTATAATTCGTTAAGAGATTACTTTTGAAGTTGTCAATTTCTTTTCTCGACTTAAACATTTGGTTTAATGTTTAATTAATGGAAAATCGTGAGTCATGTATTTTGGCTTTTTTCTTGTTGTGCTGGCATTTTCCAGCTAGCATTTCGTAGGCATTTTTGTGCTGGCATTGCACTTGTGAGTATTAATTCATGAGTCATGTTCTTGCATTTATGAGGCATGGTGCTTGTTTTATTTATTATTTTATGATGGCTTAAGCATTTGTGGTGGCTGATTTTTCCAGCAAGGAATTTTCTGGGCTGATTGTTTTAGATGAGGGGTATTTATTTTCTTGTGTTGCAATCACCAATTTACACACACCCACTAAAACACAAAGAACGTTTTTCTTTTGAGAGCTCAGCCCATTTTTCTCATTAAGCCAAGTCTTGAGCTCACTTCTTCATCAATGGCAATTTCATTCACCTCCACCCTATCCCTCTCATGTGTTGAGAATCCTAGGGTGTATTGAGACAAACTATTCACACTATCTCTATTTCACCTTGGACATCTCGGCTAGCAAACTTGATGTTCGAGTTGCTTCAGTTTTGAAGCGGGAGCCCGTATTAAGAATCCTCGAGGTGGATCGTCTTCGACGAGGGAGACCCGAGAGCGGACTTGTTCGAGGCAGCCGGCGAGGAGCTTAGTAAGAGATTGAAGACCGAAGGACACGGATCGATCGGTATAATCTCTGAACACTTTACAGTAGTTAGCTAGTAAACGGTTGATAGTTCGATCCGGGTAATAGGTTGTAATAGCGCCAAGTTTGAAATTTTTTTGTTCCGCTTTTGGCCACTGATGCTGGCCGGGACGCTGCCGTAACCCAACATGGAGTAAAAATGGGGCTCGTCCAAAACCATAAGAATGGTTCTCTGGGGATTTTTGTGTAGCGGTGAGGAAATAAATAGCAACCCAAGAAAATGCCCCTGCACTTCAACAGCCAAGAAAAATCCAAGCTCAAAAAAACAACCACCACAAATTCTTAAGCCATCACAAAATAATAAATAAAACAAGCACCATGCCTCATAAATGCAAGAACATGACTCATGAATTAATGCTCACAAGTGCAATGCCAGCACAAAAAAACCCACGAAATGCTAGCTGGAAAATGCCAGCACAACAAGGAAAAAGCCAAAATACATGGCTCAAAAGCCTCCATTAATTAAACATTAAATCAAATGTTTAAGCCGAGAAAAGAAATTGGCAGCTTCAAAAGTAATCTCGTAACGAATTACAAGATTACCTCTCATCCGTACATACATACCTGCATCTGTATTCCTACTGAATACGAATACAACGAGACAAAAATATCCCAACAATCTAATACTAGGATAGGGCTTAAACCGAAGCCTACTAGTATAATCCATCCGATTATGATCCGTGCACGAGTGCACGTATATGATCAAACCCTGCCATAAAACCATACGGCCTCTACAACGTTTCGCCCGAATTAGAGAAACCCTCTGGTGTGGGACTCTAAAGACTCGTCAATACGCTGGCAGTGGGTTTAACCACAAGCACGTCAGTGGCACTAGCTGTACGTAACGGCTATCCAGATATTGAGCGAAAGGGATGCCGACGAGCGAACTCATCCTGAAACTCTATTGAGCCTGACAGTGACAATATCCGTACAGTCCGGTCTGTTCGTCTAAGAGTATCGTATATCGGGCCTGGGGGATGGTAAACGTCAGACCCCCAACAGCGGTATAAGTCGTGTTGGAGTGTAGCCCGGAACACGTTGAGAAACTACTGGAATACATACCAGTAAATCTCACTTGTCTGTAAGTGTATATGCCCTAGAAGCCATTACTATATCATACTAGTTTGTATATTACTTAATGGAAGCTTGGGATATTCACAGTTGTATAGACAGTCTTGCTCAAAATGGTAGTATGCTACTTGGTTTGTTTCTACTTTAATATGTGCATGTGTTTCTTTTAGCAAATCGCTTATACATATTAGTGGAGCCCTTAGGATCTTTGTTTGATTACCGGCATTGTGATGGCAGTCACACTAGTGAGGGCTGGGTAATCTACAAGCACATCCTTATACAGGTCCCTAGTCATAGGATTATCGAGACAGGGCATCGATACTCCGAAGTAGACTAGCGTATACGCTTCTCATCCCAGCAGGGGAGATGGTCTGTCCTACAGCCATTAGTATGTCGTACTGGAGATAGTATGCGGGTGCTCGTTAGGTTACGAGTACACTGGACATGACTCGTCGGGAACTGTTGGTTGGTACTATACCTATCGTCAGATAACAGTTCCCAAGGGACAGGAGTACAGCTTAGTCCGTCGACTTGACGTTGCTATTTCGCCTCGAGTGTGTTCCCACTGTACTTTGATTACTACCCTACCACGGCTCAAAGGAGTCATGCAAACAGGTAGTAGTTGGGTACAGTCCTGAAGCACTTGGAGGCAGTAGCGGTTAGACAGGATTCGTCTCTCCCAGTATTGGGGGTTGATATCGCGCTGTGTCTATGAGAGCCATTACACAAAGTCCCTGGCCAAGACAAGCGAGTGTTTCCAGTAGTTTCTCAGGGTGTTCTGGGCTACACTCCGACACGACTTGTACCGCTGTTAGGGGTCTGACGTTTACCGCCCTCCTAGGCCCGACATGCGATACTTTTAGACGAACAGACCGGACTGTACGAAGATTGTCACATTCAGGCTCAGTAGGAGTTCGGATGGGGTTTATCTCGTCGGCCTTCTTATCGACATCTACCTGGGGACCGTTACGTACAGCTAGTGCCGCTTGCGGTCTGTGGTTAAACCCACTGCCAGCGTAGTGTCGAGTCTTTAGAGTCCCACACATAGAGTTTCCCTGCACTGGGCAAAAGGTGTAGAGACCGTATGGTTTTACGACAGGGCTGCGATCACTTACGTGCACTTGTGCGTGTATGATGTTTGGGCAGACAATACTAGTGGGTTTTGGTTTAAGCCGAATCCTAGTATTGTATAGATGGATTAGTTTTGTCTTCTGTGCATTCGCATTCTACGGAATGCGGATGCGGGTGTGTATGCACGGTTGTGAGGAGCGAAGAAGGAGTTGCTTCATTAGGGTTTTGACCATTGATTCGGTCAAAACCATTATGAGGTGAGGAAAATATTTACTAATCTTTTTAATGATAATTGTGTTATGGCTAATTGTTTTGACCATTTGACCATGTTGACCTTTTGACCTAGTTGACCATTGTTGACTTGGATATTTCTTGTGAGCTCTAGACTCTTCTTATGGCTTGGATTTAATTTGACATAATAATGGTCAAATCAATGGTAACCATCACACTTTATCATGACAAAAGAATGGTAATCATTTTCCTCATTGATCATTATCTCTTTGGCTTTCTCTCTCATCCAAAAGAAAGCTCCCATGGTTCTTCTTCCTCCTCTCTAGATTTTTCTATAGCTCTCATGTGTGGAAAAAAATAGAAATAAAATAAACAAACAAATCCATCTTCTTCCTCTACATCACCTAGGACATCAAGCATAGCAAACTTGTTGCCCTAGTTACCTCGGCTTGAGGTGGAGCTCGGACTATAGACTCTCGGGTGGATCGTCTTCGACTCTAGGAGGCCGCGGAGGTGACCAAGATCCGGATCGATCCTCGGAGCTTGCATGGACGAGGAGGACAGCGGAAGGAAGAACCGAAGGACCGTTTTCGTGAGGTATAATCTCCTAAGCACAGTAGATAGAATCTCTAGTTGTTTGTTAGAAATGGTTTGGCAAAGATCCTCGAGAAAGTCTATGTTACCTTGTGATAAAAATTTGTTTTTTACCTATTCCGCCTCCCCGTAAGTACCGGGGTGGGTAACGTAGACTTACATTGGTATCAGAGACTAGCTAAACCATTACTAACATGTTAGCAAAGTGCTAGAAATTCGATCGCCGGAGAAATCGCAAAAACACGTCAAAAATGCACGTTTTCTGTCGATTTTAAAACTGGTCCAAAAATTATTTCAGGGACCTTAAAAATACGTGCAGGCTTTTTAAATAACACACAAGAAAAACGAGGTCGTGAATCGGTCAGACCGCAGCGGAAGCGCGGCGAAACCAAGCGTTTCGCCGCGGATCCGCGGCCGAGTCGACGCCGAGTCAACTCGTTTTTCCTGCAGTCTGTCCAGATTTGTATTTTGTGTTTTTTCTGATACTTTGTTTCTGCCCAGATTTTGTTGAATACTGTGTTGTGCTTGGGGTAGTTTCAAATCAAGTTATCGATTGAAATTCTAAGTATTTTAGCTAATCGGATCTTCTGTGATGTGATATATGTACTGAACGTTTACTAATCACTATACGTCGATTAGTGGGAGTTGTACATATCTGTCATCTGTGATGTTGGATTGTGTATATGAAGTTGTTGGATTGTCGTGGATGAATAGCCGGGGATGTGAGATGAGTGTTTATTTATCTTTCATTTGATGTAAATTGTAAATTGATATAATATTATTTTATGGTCGCACATCCGGGTTGAGGTTGTAGCCACCATTGTATATTTTTTTTTTACTGTTTTTGCTCCTAGGATAGACCCAAGATGGGGTGCATAAATTACCGGGTACTTTGAAGTGCCGAGTGGCCTACTCACGTTGTTGAGGGAGGTTGCTTCACTTCGGGTATTTGGCGGATAGTTTGTCGCACCCGTAGGGGTCTAGGGTGGGGTTTGGCTATTCATCGCGACCGTGTAATCCGTCTTTCGTTGCAGGCTCAAACGAAGCGCGGATTCCTAGTATATCCAATGTGTTCATCTGTGATCTGGAATGGCTATCATTGCATCTGACGAATGTATATATCTATATATGATATCTAGTAGACGTTGCTTATGTTTTGCATCCGTGCTAGTCCAGCCCCAGCTCTGTCGTTAGTTAAGTAACCTAACGGGTGATGACGGGGCCCGTGGCGAATGCGGGTGGCATAAGCGTACGTTATATTTTCGTTGTTTTCTGCAATGGTAGGATTAATTGATGGGACGCATTATATTAATGCAAAGAAAACAAACCAAAACTGAATCGTTGGAACAATTTAAAAACCACTCGGTTTTTTTCAAAACAGCAAAACTTTTAAAAACACGGAGGTTAAACCACTCCTTTTAAAAGCTATCAGGTTCCTTCGATTATATCAAGTTCACTATGTTCACGGTTTCGCCAAAACCATTCGTAGCCCTCTGTCTTTTCATATGAATATTCAATAGTGTTCAAGCTATGTTTGTTGGCCTTAATCAAGGCATAATGATTGGTAGCTGCTGGGTATTCATATGTTGCATAGATAGATGCGTTGGTTTGGGACAGTCGTATTATTTTGTTGGCCTTAGTCAAGGGTATATACAGGTGCGTTCAAATTAACCTGGACAATGATGGGTAGAACTTGACATGTGACTTATGATTTGTTGGCCTTAGTCAAGGTCATAAGAGCATGGGGCAAAAATCCACATCGGAAGTTTCTAAGGAAATTGAAACTTGCTAGTACTGCATACCATTTGGAGTTTGATAATGTTGGTAGGATTCCTTCAGCATTATCACACAATGATATTTGGATCCCGATCCTACTGTTTGTATCCGCTACTCCTCGGGAAATTTTCTCACTTAACAATCAATGCTATAAACCAAGTAGGTGTCTAGAAAGGGGTTAGTGGGGTCACGCCCACAGGGAAAAGAGGTTATTTAATTAAGAAACTTCGCAAAAACGTCGTAAAACCTCCCTCGAAGTACCGACACTGGCATGGCTGAACGGTTAAGCAAGTATTGTACGGTGAGATCAATCCTGACTAATTCTTCTTTTATGGTTTGAGGAGGATTCGAGAAACAGTGGGAGCCATCCTATTTAAATAAACTAAAAAACAATCTAAACTTGCAAGAGCATCGTGCTAAGTGTTTTCTTCTCTCTCTCTTAATTGCAGCGACCCAGTGACCAGACATAGGTTACATCTAGATAATAAAATGACTGAATCTGACTGTAATGACTGGCAAAGGTCTGTCCAGATGTCCATTACCCATGACAAACTGGGACACCTCTTCACTAATCCAACCCCTGCCGTCTCAGGACCAGTTTCCATCGTCACGGATACTGATATCCGTAAGACATCGGAAAAAGTCTGTGCGAATGCCAAGTGCCTCGTGTTAACCTCAGTTGATGGTACATACCAGAGGCAGCACGAGAAGATGGACTTAGTTTCTGTCTTCCTCCATAACAAAGATTTATATAGAGAGCAATCTCGTATCGCAAGATATGAGACCTCGAACGAATTGCTTCAAGCGAGGTTGGCTGTCGAGTTATCTGTAGGGGACAACGTCCTTACAGAGACTAGCTATTTTGATGAACTCACGGACCTGAAGACCACGTTGAAGAACAAGCCAAATATAGACTTGATTCTACAGTCTCTGCCCTCTACTTACACCCTGAAGAAAACCAGGGAAGTAGAAGGAAAGGGAATGGCAAAAGTTTCGGGACTAGATGTGGTGAAGGAGGGACATTCCTATTGTTATGGGAAAGGACATTGGCAGAGGGATTGCAAGGCTAGCAAAGCCAGTAGCCAGGATTCGAAGTATGTTGTGGTTTCGGCTTCGGGTGTATTTGTAATAGAAAACTGTATGTCAATTAACTCTACTTTCTGGGTACTAGATACCGGATCAGGATCTCACATCTGTAATTCATTATAGGCTTTGAGAAACCGTAGAGTTATCAGGTTAGGTGATATGACTCTCAGGGTTGCTAACGGAATGAGCGTGGACACTGAATCCGTAGGGGAATATCACCTTGGATTGACAAGTGGGCAGATATTGATTCTACGTAACTGTTTGTATGTACCTAGTCTAGCTTGTAATATCATATCTGTATCCTTACTTTCTAAGAAAGGATATGATTTTACTTTTGTAAACGATGTGGTCCACATCCACCTAAATCAAGTTCTGATTGGGTCAGGTACATTAGAAAACGGAATATACGTATTGAATCAAGCTCGGGTTTTCAGTGTCCAGAACACACTTAAAAGAAAGTCTCCGGAAACAAATCAGGCTTTCTTATGGCATTGTAGACTGGATCACATTAATGAGATACGATTAACAAAGTTACATAAAGAGAGGTACTTGAATCCGTTCGAGTATCAGTCTTATGCTACTTGTGAATCTTGTCTCATGGGAAAGATGACAAAGACTCCGTTCACTGGACACAGAGTAAGAGCGAGCGAGCTCTTGGGACTTATACACAGTGACGTGTGTGGTCCAATGTCTACACATGCATGAAGTGGTTATTCATACTTCATTACTTTTACGGATGATTTCTCTACGTATGGACATGTCTTCCTGATGAAGCATAAATCCGAGGCCTTTGAGAAATTTCGGGAATACAAGAATGAAGTTGAAAAACAAACAGGCAAAAGCATCAAGACACTGAGATCTGATCGAGGTGGTGAATACTTGAGTGCCGAGTTTCTAGGCTACTTAAAAGAGAATGGTATTCTCTCTCAGCTTACTCCTCCATACACACCACAACATAATGGTATATCAGAAAGGCGGAATCAAACCCTATTGGATATGGTTCGTTCCATGATGAGTAAGGTTGAGTTACCGCGATCCTTCTGGGGTTATGCACTAGAAACAACTGCATATCTTTTGAACCAAGTTCCTACTAAGTCAGTTCCTACCACACCATATCAGATGTGGAGTGGGAAGAAACCCTGTCTTAAGTATCTTAAGATATGGGGATGTCCAGCTTTTGTTAAAAAGCAGCATGCGGACAAGCTCGAGGCACGCTCAGTACAGTATAAGTTTGTGGGATACCCAAAGAACTCCAAGGGGTATGTTTTCTATTACGCAGAAGAGCAAAAAGTCTTTGTTTCTCGTCATGCCCACTTCTTGGAAACTGAATTTTTAGAAAATCAGATAAGCGGGAGCGCAATAGAACTGGAAAAAATTCCAGAACCACAAGCTATTACTGAAAGCTTGGTGGAACCGGAAGTTTCAGGAGAACCGAACATCGCAACGCCACTCCGCAGGAGTAGTAGGCAGTCTCATCCGCCCGAGAGATACTACGGTTTTCTCATAGACGGAGATCGAGAGGATTGCATCATTGAAAATGATAAGCCTACTAGCTTCCAGCAAGCCATTCAGAGTGGTGACTCAGTAAGATGGCTGGATGCAATGCGGACCGAGATGGAGTTCATGTACACCAACAAAGTTTGGACTTTGGACATTGCTCCAGAAGGGGTAAAACCCGTAGGCTGTAAATGGATCTTCAGAAAGAAGATTGGTGTAGATGGGCGGGTTGAAACCTATAAAGCTAGACTTATTGCGAAGGGTTTTCGTCAAAGACCTGGTTTGGACTATAACGAAACCTTTTCTCCAGTGGCTATGCTTAAATCCATTCGGATCCTTCTTGCCATTGCTGCCTTCTACGATTATGAGATCTGGCAGATTGACGTAAAGACGTCATTTCTAAATGGTAATTTGGAAGAATGCGTCTATATGGATCAGCCGGAGGGTTTCATTCAGAGTGGGAGCAGCGGTAAAGTGTGCAAATTGCTTAAGTCCATTTATGGGTTAAAGCAGGTATCGCGGAGTTGGAACATCTGCTTTGGTGTTACTGTCAAAGAATTCGACTTTATTAAAAATCCAGATGAACCATGCATTTACAGTAAGATTGTAGGGAGAACTGTGGTATTTCTCGTCTTGTACGTGGTTGGCATTCTTTTAATAGGAAATGACATTCCTATGTTACAGTCAGTCAAAAGATTCTTGTCACAGAGATTCTCCATGAAGGACCTGGGCGATACCAACTACATTCTGGGGATCCAGATCTATCGTGATAGATCTAAGAGGATGTTGGGACTTTCGCAGTCCAGGTTCATCGGCACCATACTGAAACGATTCAGTATGGAAGATTCAAAACTCGATAACCTACCGACTTGTCACGGAATCACCCTATCTAAAGAGATGTCTCCAAAGACTGATTTGGAAAGGGCTCACATGTTATCTATACCCTACGCATCTGCGGTAGACTCTATAATGTATGCGATGTTGTGTACCAGACCAGATGTAGTATACGCACTGAGCGTTGTAAGCAGGTATCAGTCGGACCCAGGAGAGAAACACTGGATAGCAGTAAAGAACATTCTCAAGTACCTGAGAAGGACTAAGGAGATGTTCTTGGTGTATGGTGGAAAAGACCTCCAGATCGAGGCCTTTGCTGACTCCAGCTTCCAGAGTGACAAGGATAATTCCAAGTCCATGTCAGGTTATAGCTTTACCCTCAATGGAGGGGCGGTTTGTTGGAAGAGCTCCAAGCAGGAAACCGTTGCTGACTCGACGATGAAAGCGGGATACATAGCTGCTTGCGATGCCGCAAAGGAAGCTGTCTGGATGAAGAAATTCCTCACGGAGCTTCAGGTGGTTCCTACCATTGTTGATCCAATACCGCTGTATTGTGACAACAACGGCGCTATACCTTTAGCGAAGGAACCCAGGTCCCATCAGAAGTCCAGACACATTTTGAGGCGGTACCACCTGATCAGGAAGATCGTAGATCACCGGGAGATCGAGGTGAAAAGAGTAGATTCAGAGAATAACACTGCAGATCCATTCACGAAGGCCATACCCCAGACTCAGTTCGAACTGCTGATCGAGATGATAGGTCTTCGATAGGTCAGTACATGGCCCTAATGCAAGTGGGAGATTGTTAGTGTATATGCCCTAGAGGCCATTACTATATCATACTAGTTTGTATATTACTTAATGGAAGCTTGAGATATTCACAATAGTATAGACAGTCTTGCTCAAAATGGTTGTATGCTACTTGGTTTGTTTCTACTTTAATATGTGCATGTGTTTCTTTTAGCATATTGCTTATACATATTAGTGGAGCCCTTAAGATCTTTGCTTGATTACCGGCGTTGTGATAACAGTCACATTAGTGGGGGCTAGGTAATCTACAAGCACATCCTTATACAGGTCTCTAGTCGTAGGATTATCGAGACATGGTATCGATACTCCGGAGTAGACTAGCGTATACGCTTCTTATCCCAGTAGGGGAGATGGTCTGTCCCACAACCATTAGTATGTCGTACTGGAGATAGTATGCGGGTGCTCGTTAGATTACGAGTACACTGGACAGGACTCGTCAGGAACTGTTGGTTGGTACTATACCTATCGTCAGATAACAGTTCCCAGGTGACGGGAGTATAGCTTAGTCCGTTGACTTGACGCTGCTACTTCGCCTCGAGTGTGTTCCCACTATACTTTGATTACTACCCTACCACGGCTCAAAGGAGTCGTGCAAACAGGTAGTAGTTGGGTGCAGTCCCGAAGCACTTGGATGCAGTAGCGGTTAGACAGGATTCGTCTCTCCCGGTATTAGGGGTTGATATCGCGCTGTGTTTAGGAGAGCCATTACACAAAGTCCCTGGCCAGGGCAAGCGAGATTTACTGGTAGTGTTTCCAGTAGTTTCTCAGGGTGTTCTGGGCTACACTCCGACACGATTTGTACCGCTGTTAGGGGTCTGACGTTTACCGCCCCCCTAGGCCCGACATGCGATACTTTTAGACGAACAGACCGGACTGTACGGAGATTGTCATATTCAGGCTCAGTCGGAGTTTGGATGGGGTTTACCTCGTCGGCCTTCTTATCGACATCTACCTGGGGACCGTTACGTACAGCTAGTGCCGCTTGTGGTCTATGGTTAAACCCACTGCCAGCGTAGTGTCGAGTCTTTAGAGTCCCACACATAGAGTTTCTCTGCACTGGGCAAAAGGTGTAAAGGCCGTATGGTTTTACGGCAGGGCTGCGATCACTTACGTGCACTTGTACGCGTATGATGTTCGGGCAGACAATACTAGTGGGCTTTGGTTTAAGCCAGATCCTAGTATTGTATAGATGGATTAGTTTTGTCTTCTGTGCATTCGCATTCTACGGAATGCAGATGCGGGTGTGTATGCACGGTTGTGAGGAGCGAAGAAGGAATTGCCTCATTAGGGTTTTGACCATTGATTCAGTCAAAACCATTATGAGGTGAGGCAAATATTTACTAATCTTTTTAATGATAATTGTGTTATGGCTAATTGCTTTGACCATTTGACCTTTTGACCTAGTTGACCATTGTTGACTTGGATATTTCTTGTGAGCTCTAAACTCTTCTTATGGCTTGGATTTAATTTGACATGATAATGGTCAAATCAATGGTAACCATCACACTTTATCATAACAAAAGAATGGTAATTATTTTCCTCATGGATCATTATCTCTTTGGCTTTCTCTCTCATCCAAAAGAAAGCTCCCATGGTTCTTCTTCCTCCTCTCTAGATTTTTCTATAGCTCTCATGTGTTGAAAAAAATAGAAATAAAATAGACAAACAAATCTATCTTCTTCCTCTACATCACCTAGGACATCAAGCATAGCAAACTTGTTGCCCTAGTTACCTCGGCTTGAGGTGGAGCTTGGACTATAGACTCTTGGGTGGATCGTCTTCGACTCTAGGAGGCCGCGGAGATGACCAAGATCCGGATCAATCCTCGGAGCTTGCATGGACGAGGAGGACAGCGGAGGGAAGAACCGAATAACCGTTTTCGTGAGCTATAATCTCCTAAGCACAGTAGATAAAACCTCTAGTTGTTTGTTAGAAATGGTTTGGCAAAGATCCTCAAGAAAGTCTATGTTACCTTGTGATAAAAATTTGTTTTTTTACCTATTCCGCCTCCCCGTAAGTACCGGGATGGGTAACGTAGACTTACATTGTCTTGGCCACGGACTTTGTGTAATGGCTCTCCAAACACAGTGCGATATCAACCCCCAATACCGGGAGAGACGAATCCTATCTAACCGCCACTGCCTCTAAATGCTTCGGGACTGCACCCAACTATTACATGTTTGTACGACTCAATAGAGCTGTGGTAGGGTAGCAATCTAAGAATAGTGGGAACACACTTGAGGCGAAGTAGCAGTATCAAGTCAACGGACTAAGCTGTACTCATGTCACCTGAGAACTGCTCCTGATGATAAGTATAGTACCAACTAGCAGTGCCCCTGCGAGTCCGTCCGGTGTACTCATAACCCAATGAGCACATTATACTATCTTAGATGAACCAACTGACACCAATGGCTTGTGAGACCGGCTATCGCCCCTCGTCGGGGTCTCGATCCGTATACACTAGTCTACTCTCGGAGTATCGATGCCCAGTCTCGAAACTCCCATGACTAGGGACACTTTAAGGATGTGCTTATAGACTACCCAACTCTCACATATATAATCGCCATCATATTGCTGGTAGTCAAGCAAGAATCCTATGGGCTCTATTAACATGTAATAGTGATCTGTAATGTCACCTGAAGCATGTACATGATGATAAAGACAAACCAGATAGCACACTATCATCTCGAGTAAGACTGTTCTACCGATATAGGCCCTTCCTCAATCATTGCAATCACGTGCCTGCGATCCAATAATTGACTTGAGAGCACTATAGCTAACAATCTCCAACTTACACTTAAGGCTAATTATTGCGATGTTGCATACTCACAGTCCGTGTGATACCGAACACCCAACTCCTCTACTAATCAGTTTCACAAAGCCTGTTTGTGAAACTTTTGCGTTCGAGAAACAGCCTCAGTGAGTGGATCCGCTCCAATGTTTCTTTCTATGTCTCTCTTTATCTCAAGTTCGCAGAGAAAGCCATCTCCCGAAATGAGCAATACCTGTCTTAAAATATATCTGAATATCTGATGGGACCCAGTTCACAAATGAACTCCAAATCCAGTAAACTTCTTAGACTGTATCGTCAACTAAATTTAATCAGTATTCTGCGCCATGCCTCCCTCAGTATCCTTTTGGACCACCTGTCCAAACTACTGCCCCTCGTCAGCGGGAAAACTATAACTCTGACAGTCACTCTGTCATCCAGGTCACCTTGGAAGCCTGGAATGATAACTGTCTCCTGAAGGATGGTGTCGTTATCATATTTCTATAACATTCACTAATGTTCTAAAACTGCTTCCGAACGTTTCTCCATAATTGGATTAATATCCCAACTTATTGCATCTTGTGCAAAAACAACATCGGGTGTGGTACTTGATATCTTATGATTGATTCAATTGCCTAAGCAAGTGATATGCCAATTATGCACATCCCTCTCCCCTTTAGTCTGCAAGACACCTTTAGAGAGGGTGACTCCATCACCTGCAGGTACACCACCATACCAGGAGTCGTCCATTCTAAAACACTTTTAGAATACTGTCTAAGTACCAGATTGGAAACTACCCAAATTTAGATCTAAAAGTATTGATCTAGTAACCAGAATGCCTGATATAATATCCAAATCCTATGTGGAGAAACCACTGTGTGACAACCACAGTATAACCGATCGTAGTATAGGAATTTCACTTCCTACAACGTGTATGTCATCCAAATACTAGGACATACCACCCTACTACCTTCTTAACAGATCCGTCTCCTATTCTGATAAAGTCAAAGCCTATGACTGTCACATCAAAATTAGATGATCTATCTCCGCTCTATCTGTTTTAGTCTATAAATAGACATAAGCTACTTGTCCACTATGCTTCCGCTGCTCCCACTGACTACGACAACCCTCTGGGAGAGTCATATACGCATGCACTTCTAAAGCTAGTTTAGAACGATGCTATACTCATCCTCATACCGGGTCTTATAGTCTAGAACAGCAGTAATGGCAAGTCTGGGTAAACAAGAACCCCCTGTCACCGTCCTTGAGGATACCGGAATACCTCTCGGGTGCCTGACGTTACCCACCATATCTGCGGAGTGGCTAATTGAATGTCAAACCCGATTGAATTTTTAGGTTCTATTAAATTTTCAGTAATCGTTTGCGGTTCTGGAATCATTTCCAGTTCTACCATACTCCCACTACTGTTTACTGAAAAATTCCATTTTACTAAAACTGCGGCGAGTCAAGAACAATATCACTATTGATTTTCCAGATGGTAGAAAGTTAACATTCGTCATAGCTTGGGAAAACCCACAAACTGCCACTATTGAAACGTGACTTGAGTTATCCAGAGTCTGGTTTTAAGCATAAGCTGGACAACTCCATATACCTTAACATCGTTAAGATATGAACAATTTTATATACAATATAGAAACAGAGTCACTGATTTAATTGAAACCAGATTCAAATCATGCAGATGTCTCAAGTGCATGTCAACTAAATGGAGAGAGGTTGATCAACATTACTCAACTTAGGAGTGTATCCAGATATGAGTTGTTGGGAGAGCTCACACAAAAATATCTCACACAAAAGCTATGTCATTTTCTTCACTAGCTAAAGACTTAAGCTCACAACTTCTTCCTCAAATGGCTGCTTCTTCAATCTCCATCCATACCATCTTATGTGTTGAGAATTCATGGATGTCGCCCCCGAGGGCGCGCTCGTACCGACTACACAGGCTAGAGTTAGTACCGTTTCAGACTTCAGAAGACTTCATCCAGCAGTGTTCACGAGATCAGCAAGTCCACTTGAGGCCGAGCAATGGCCCATCAACGTAAAGAACCTCCTAACAGCTGCTCGAATTCCTGACAACGACATAGTGAATGTGGTGAAGATTCAGAAGACGAAGCCCGCACATGGTGGTCCGTCGAGGAGAGCCGGCGAGAGAAACCTATTGGATGGGATACGTTCTCCACATGCTTCCTGAATCACTACTTTCCGGCTACTGCCAAGGTCGAGATGGAGGAGAAATTCATTATGTTGAAGCAGAACGGACTCTCAGTGGATGTCTACACCGCAAAGTTCAATCGGCTGAGTCGCTTCGCACCGTACATGGTAGCCACCGAAGCCGCCAGGGCTAGACGGTTCCAGCAAGGGCTCGATAATGAACTGCAACAACTTTTCGTGTCTCTCGATCTACCCACCTTTGGCCAAGTGCTGAACGCTGCTCGAGTGCAGGAAAGTTTGGCGGAGAAGGCCAAGGGCCAACGATCGATGGACAGGAGGCCCCATGTGGTTCCCGCACGGCCTACCATCTCCTCCCGTGGAGCGATCCCAGTTCACAGGCCGGGTGTTACACAGATGAAGCGCACCTTCTCACCTCAGCAGCCGCAGCGGAGGGCCTTATTTTGCGATTATTGCTAAAGGCCAGGACATATGCAGAGAGATTGCCGCAGAGCTAAGGGGTAGTGTCTGATTTGCGAATCCAGCGAGCACAGGGTCAGCGGGTGTCCCCAGAGATCTGAGCTACAGGGAGGGTTCAAGCAGCAACAACCGTCGTACGGCACATTAGCTCAGAGAGGTCCACCTAGGGTGTCCCAGCAGCAGTCTTTCGATCAAAGGCAGACTGGTACAGTCGGAATCAGGGATGGGCTTTCACTCTGTCAGCCGAGCAGGCAAAGGCTTTAGGAGATGTGGTTACAGGTACGATCCTTATTTATTTTGTACCAGCTAGAGTTCTTTTCGATTCGGGTGCTTCGCATTGCTTTATTTCCACGCAGTTTGTCGACACATCTCTATACCTTACGAGCCGTTGACCAAATGTTGGGAGATACATACGGGTAACGGTATTATTGTGTCCAACCAAGAGAGTAGACTATGTCTGGTGGTAGTATAGGGCAGGGAATTCTATGCGAATTTCCTGTTAATCAGGACGAGCGCTATGACGTGATTCTCGGGATGGATTGGATGAGCACCTTCCATACGATCATCGATTGCCGAGCTAGGAATGTGACCTTCCGCATTCCCAATCACCCAGAGTTTATTTTTGAAGGAGAGAGCCAGTATTTGGAACCAACCAAATTTAGTGCCAAGCCAAAAGCGTTTACGGCTATGGAGATTAATGAGAGTCCAACCCCAGAGATCGTTCGGAATTTTCTTGATGTGTTCCCTAAAGATTTACCAGGTCTACCACCTCCCCACGTCTTGGGATTCTCTATCGACTTGATTTCAGGGACGGCGCCAGTTTCCAAAACTCCTTACAGGATGATACCAGTTGAGTTGGCAGAATTGAAGAAACAAATTGAAGAACTCCTGGAGAAAGGATTTATTCACCTAAGCGTTTTGCCGTGGGGTGCACCAGTCTTGTTGATGAAGAAAAAGGACGGATCGCCACGGATGTGCATAGACTACCGGGAGCTGAACAGAGTTACGATAAAGAACAAATACCCCATTCTGCGTATCGACGACTTATTTGATCAGTTGGGTAGGGCCAAGGTATTTTCGAAACTGGATCTTCGTTCGGGCTATCACCAGATCAGAGTAAAGGCCGAAGATATATGCAAGACGACTTTCAGGACCCGATACGGGTATTATGAGTTTCTTGTGATGTCGTTCGGTGTCACCAATGCTCCAACTATATTTTATGGATCTGATGAATAGAGTATTCGCGAAATACTTAGACACGTTTGTCATTGTATTCATCGACGACATACTAGTCTACTCTAAGACCCGAGAGGAGCATGCCGAACACCTGCGAACGGTATTACAAATTCTTCGGGAAGAGAAGCTATACGTAAAATTGAGCAAGTGAGAGTTTTGGCTTGACAAAGTGCAGTTCTTGGGATACGTTGTTTCGGGCGAAGGCATCTCAGTGGACCCAGCGAAGATAGAATCTGTTAGAGATTGGCCGATACCGAAGTCAGTGGCCGAGATCAGAAGCTTTCTGGGATTGGCAGGATATTATCGGCGATTCGTTAAAGACTTTGCACGAGTCGCTAAACCTTTGACAAAGCTGACACGGAAGGAAGTACCATACGTATGGACGGAGGAATGTACTCGGACTTTTAAAGTATTGAAGCAGAAATTGACCACATCACATATTCTTACAGTGCTAGATAATTCAGGTGGTTTGGTGATACACAACGATACTTCAGGGAAAGGCTTAGGCTGCGTCCTGATGCAACACGGTCGGGTAGTTACTTATGCCTCACGACAGCTGAAGAATCATGAGAGGAACTACCCAACACATGACTTGGAGTTAGCTGCAGTGGTTTTCGCATTGAAGATCTGGAGACATTACTTGTTAGGCGAAAAGATGGAAGTGTACACGGATCATAAGAGTCTGAAATACGTGTTCACTCAGAAAGAACTGAATATGAGGCAACGCCGATGGCTAGAATTAATGGCGGACTACGACTTGGACTTACAGGATCATCCGGGAAAGGTAAATGTCGTACCTGACGCTCTTAGTCGCAAGCCAGCGGTTATGATGTTGACCAGTCAGAGGAGCATCATTGAGGATTTTCAGAGGTTGAACTAGAGGTGGTTATACCGGGTGCAATCAGGCAGTTCTGGCAGTTACAGATGCAGTCTTCTCTTATAGATCGCATTAAGGCTGCGCAAGCTGATGATCCTCGATTGCAGAAGTTCAGGGAGCAGGTGGAAGCCGGACTGAGGACATACTTACTCATACATCGAGACGGTTCTCTAAGATTCGGCAGCCGACTCTACGTTCCCAAGGGGGATGTTCGAAAAGAGATACTAGCTTAGGCTCATAGTTCGGCTTATTCTGTGCATCCGGAAGGCACGAAAATGTATCGAGATCTGAGGCAACACTATTGGTAAAGCGAGAGATCGCACGGTTTGTATCCAAGTGTTTAGTATGCCGGCAAGTAAAGGCAGAACACCTAAGAACAGCTGACTGTTGCAACCGCTTCAGATACCCGGGTGGAAGTGGGAGCACATCATTATGGATTTTATGACTGCCTTACCATGAAGCCCAAGGGGCAACAATGCCGTTTGGGTTATCGTCGACCGTCTTATGAAAGCTGCACACTTTATACCCTTCCGTATGGGACAGTCGACAGAATTGCTTGCGGAGAAATACATGCAAGAGTTAGTGCGACTTCATGGAGTTCCGGTCAGTATAGTATCAGATCGAGACACCAGATTTGTTTCACTTTTGGAAGAGCTTACAGAAGAGTCTGAGTACGCGTCTCAAGTTCAGCACGGCTTACCATCCACAGACGGACGGGCAGTCCGAGCGTACAATTCAGACGCTCGAAGACATGTTGAGGGCTTGCATGCTAGACTTCCAGGGTTCTTGGGAGGATCACCTTCATCTGGTGGAGTTTTCTTATAACAACAGTTTCCAAGCTAGCATCCAGATGGCTCCATTCGAAGCACTTTACGGACGGAAATGTCGATCCCTGTTTGTTGGGATGACGTGGGAGAGCGGAGATTACTAGATCCCGAACTTATTATTCAGACGGTAGATAAGGTCCAGATGATCAGACAACGTATTAAGATGGCTCAAGACCGACAGAAGAGTTGGGCGGATGCCAGCAAGAGAACGCTAGAATTCGAGGTCGGAGATCATGTGTTTCTGAAGATTTCTCCTACCCGCGGTGTTATCAGGTTTGGAGGTCGCGGGAAACTCGGTTTCCGATTCATCGGACCTTTTAAGGTGCTAGAGCGAGTAGGAGAGGTAGCTTATCGACTAGCGTTGCCCCCATCGCTAGCTGGTGTGCACAATACTTTCCATGTTTCTCAGTTGAGGCATTACGTTCGGGATGACAGCCATATTCTGGATCATTCGGAGTTGACATTGGGCACGAATCTGTCCTACGAGGAGCAGCCTACCACCATTCTCGATCGTCGGGAATAAGTGTTAAAGAATAAAGTGATTCCCGTAGTTCGAGTTTCTTAGGGTGGTCGTTCTCTAGGTCCCCTAGTACGAGTTTCTTAGGATGGTCGTTCTCCAGGGGAGTCTACCTGGAAACGTAAGGAGGACATCCGTGCACGTTTCCCGCATCTGTGTTGTTGTCCGTTGTTTTCATTCTTAATTTTGAGGACGAAATTTTTGTAAGGAGAGTGATGTAAATCCCCAGTTCCCGTTCATATTTTCTGTATATTTTTCTAGATTTTTTTCCTTGAATTTTTCTATTTTTTATGAATTTTATATAATTTTCTTTATCTAAAATTCCTAACCAAACCAAATCCTACCCGTACCCGACCCATGCCCGACCCGAACCACTACGCACTTCTTCTTCTTCCTCCCTCATCTCTTTTTCCCGCTCTTTTCTCAACGTCCCTTCTTCTCGTACCCACGCCCGCTCCTCACACCCATCTTCCTCATGACCCGCGCTCACCCGAGACCCGCTCCCCCAACGGCTCTCCCTTCGACTCCTCTCTTCTCGCGCCGCCATCACGAGACACGCCCACGTCCTCGCTTCCCCAACGGCCCGACTTCACTCGCCTAAAACTCCCGACAGCTCGCTCCCTCTCTCTACTTCACTCTCCCCCTCGTTTCTTTCTCTGCGTCATTCTTTCTCTCTCTCCCACTCTGCTTCGCCACCGAGCCCTCCCATTCACAAGCTCCGACCATCACCGACGATCTTCCCGGCGAACTCCGTATCCTCTTTTCTCCCAACTCAACCCAAAACTTCCGACAAGCCCCTCCTCTCTTCTATGACACCGGATCCCCCAAGCCACCGTACCCGAACCCACTACCCACTGCACCCTTGCGCCTCGCCGACGAGCCCTGACCACCTCATCACCGGCAACCCCATCCACGATACCGAACCCTCGTCCTCGTCATCCACCATCGTCAGAGTTCACCATCTCTAAGCTGCAAGCTCCGAGCATCCCAACACCGAGCCTCTGCACCCGTCGCCGCTATCCGAACTGCCTGAGCTCACCGCCGGCGGGTCTTCTGCATCCGAACGCTTCACCGCAGCCCCCTACCGTGGCCGCCTCCGCGCCAGTGCTGGCCTCAGGTACGCCGATCCAGCCAAGTCGAGCCGTGATCGTGTCGTGTTCGTGTCGTGATCGTGTTCGTGTCATGATCGTGTAGTGTTCGTGCCCGTGTCGTGCCATCCACCATCGTCGTCGCTCCCGTGCCACCTTCGCGAAAGGCAAGTGAAAAACTCCTCACTTGCTAATCATGCTAATTTACCGATTAGATTGACTAATCAAGTTAAAGATTTACTCGTACGTGTGTGCATATATATTTAGATCGTAAATTATAATAGGAATTGTTAGCAAACCATTGAGTTATATGTATTGAATTGAACCTAAATCGGGTCCGTCAACCGTAATGATATCATTTATAATTTACACGAATTAATTGCTATAATCATTTCGATAAAACTGACGACGATCGATGCCCGTACTTGATTCTAGGTTCGAAGCAATACATGGATGAAAACCCTATCTTAAATTGCCGAGATTTATGATCATCGAATCCCTTACTGATTAGTGAATGTCGTGTAAGGTTGTGCATTAAAAGTATCGTGTTTATAATCCTGTAACGTCGCCCCTAAAGGTGACACTAAAACTGAATTTTACCGCTCAGGTTACCTCAATAAAATTATTGTAAATTAAATACTTGTTGGAACGTAACGTTCTACGGCTCGTATCGAAGACGAATCGATAACCTAAAACCCCCTATAGTTTAATTCTCGATATTTATAGATTTCTGTAACGATATTGGTTGTGAATGCGGCACTGGACTGCAGTCCGGGACAGCACTTCGTTGGATACCTGACTTTGAACACCTGTACACCCCTGATTTAAACTAAAAATGCATGGAGCCCCATATGGTCGCGTAGATAATTTAGTTAGTTAACACATGAATCTGGTCCCGTGTTGTTTTACTGTCGTTTGGTATTAAATTTGTATTTTAAAGTGTCGCGGTGTTCTGCAGTTTTTGCAGTAATGTTCCTTACACCGTCACATTAAACAGAACATAACTCATAATACAGAAATGCTAATAATAATCCGTTAGATGCGTTGGAAACTTAACTAATAGAACTATATTTCATTCAATTAGGATAACACCTGAATCTGAACACAATCACTGGTAAAACGCGCGTGAAGTTGGGCTTCCAGTTCTGAAACTGGAATTCCAGCAATCGGTCGCTACCTTGAAATGATGATAATTCCCTAACCTGAATTCCGATTGACATGAAATAAATTTTACCGTTTAGATAATCAAGTGTGCTTCGTACGTACTTTATATTATTTTGGTTGATTCTATGCGTATGATTTATCGTAAAATTTTCAAGTTATATGGCATTGGTCGTCATTGAAATAGGAAATATCTATTCAGTGCATTTCTACTTATTTTTCGTGTTTGCTTTATACCTGCTGCATAGTGATCATTCACGTTCAAACCTAGCGACTGATTTGCATTGTCGATATATTAGTGTTAATGATTGTGTTGTGGCAAATACAACAGTGATATTGATAAATAGAAAAGTGATTGAAAGTGACAGCGATACGTATTTGTTCATAACCTATCTAATACCTAAATGCATACTATAACCCGGGAAATGGGGAAATCAATATGGAATTGAACTCGTATTTAGCGAGGTACAGTGATTTAGAGCATGATCATTCACTATTAGTGATATATATATATACATACTTTAGATCGTGGGTCTAACGGCACGGCTGGCAGTTATGTCCTGAGCACAGCGGACCGTTGTCTCGGGCATACACGAGACTCTTGTTAAACACGAGCATCCTTTCCACCATCTGATTTCATTGATTTAGTGACCGATAAGTAGTGACATACACATTGCTTAGTTTACTGACATGATACCCATATTTCACTATTCATATTCAATTGATGTTTAGCATACTCATGTTCTGCATTGTGTTGCACTTTTCATGTTTAATAACATTGCCCATCCATTGTATAATTATTGCTATATATGTCACCCTGACGACCTGAGTGTGCATACTCAGAGGACGAAGCGGACCCAGCCCAGGAGCAGGACCAACCATTTGAGATCGCGGAGGTCTAGACTGCATCACCAGCGCTATTTTCTTGATTTCAGCACTTGTTTTGTTGGTTAGTTTATTTTATTCTGCAAAATAAATGTATCTCGAACTCTGTTATTTGCAATGTAATAAAGTTATGAACTGTGATTTTTCTTTACTCAAGTACTGTTTACTGACTACCGTGTAATGCTAGAAACCGAAGTGTGACTACGGCGGGATTATTCCCTGACCGTAGGAGCATGGCTGGCCTAGTCACCCCTCGTATCCCGTATTTTGGGAAGTGGGTCGTGACATCATAACTTGAAAATTCATAAATTACGGTAGTTTTATGACAATTCAAAACTTCATGGCAGTTTTATGAAATGTCAATATTTCATGGTAATTTTATGAAAATTTCACGGCTTTATGTTATTTTTGTGAAATTTGAATACTTGATGGTAGTTTCATGAAATTTCAATGCTTCATGATAGTTTTGTGAAATTTCATAACTTGATGAATGTTTTATCAAATTCCCAAACTTGATGGGAGTTTTATGAAATTTCATTGTTTGATGGTAACTTTCTAAAGTTTCGAAAATTGAAGGGGGTTCAGTATAATCTATGAAATTTATAACCCTATTATGCTTAATGCCCGTATTTTTAGAGATGGGTGTTAATACCCGCCACACAGGCCTTAACACCCGTATATTTGGAGATGGGTGTTAATACCCGCCACATAGGCCTTAACGCCCGTATATTTAGAAATGGGTGTTAATCTCCGTTACATAGGCCTTAACGCCCACATTTTTAGAAAGGCGTTAATACCCGTTACATAGGCCTAAATGTCCGCATATTTAGAAATGGGTGTTAATACCCGTCACATAGGCCTTAATGCCCAATTTGATATAGCGGCATTAATGTCGATTTATATGGTCGTTAATACCCATTTCATATTACGGCATCAACGCCGGTTTCACATGGGTGTTAGGGATCCGGATCCTCTGCTTGCCAAGCAAGAATCTTACCGATCCGACGAGTAGGGATATGGGTATAACAGAGGCCCGAGGCCCCATGGTTTGTGTGGGGTCAAGGAAGGATCCAACGGCTGAAATTAGAACTCGAACATGATTAAATTTATCACATAACCCATCAAAAGTGATTTTTTTTACCTCCAACATTGACAGACAAAATTTCTGATTCAGCTAGGTACCAACATAGAAAAGAATAAACCTCAACTCCATCCACGAAATTATATCTTTGTATTAACACATTCACCAAGCAAGCAAAAAACCCTTTTAAATGAAGCTATTCAGAAACTGATCGAAATGCACCTTTAAATTTATCATCAATTCCATTTTTCTTACGAGAACTATTATTCCATATCGTGAACAGTTTTTATTCACTAATTTAAAAAAAATAGATGGTAAAAAACTTGTGTTCAAGTGCTTACCCTCGTGCTCGCCCCATTTTCCATCGGAGGGGGCTTTGTATAGCATGCGGCCAAGAGGAGTGAATTGGTCCACAGGCACGTCTTCAGCAGGTATACCGAGCTCATCTAGTAGCTTCCTTTGAGCAGCATTTCTAACTCCTGAATAGATTAACACAAATCTTAGTTGCCTTTTTTATATAGGTAATTTTGAAGAAAAGCAGTAAATGTATTCCCAACTGAAAACAAAAAAGGGCTAGTTGCACAAAACGCCCATGCAGTCTACCCTTTATAGCCCTCAAGTGATTTACGAGCGCAAACGAACCCTCAGCTGATCGAACAAAACCCTTAAAACATGCATTCAACTTTGGACAACTCATTTGATTCTCTATTTTAACTCGAGAACATTTTGTGTTGTTTAGAGTAGAATTTGTGGGGGGAGGGGGGGGGGGTCTTTCGAGGATTTTGCTTATAATTCACATGAGGGGTTATAAGTGCTTTACAGGAAAAATTACAGGGGGTTTTCTGAAATTAACCCAACAGAAAAATACCAAGGTAGTTGTCCTCTATAAGCTCAGAGTCACGATAAAGTGGATGGCTGCAGCAGGTATTGGTCCATACTAAAGGAAATGTCACCTTTGTTGCCGATCTTTGCTGTAAGAAAACGGAGATAACTGTAAAATATATACTATGACCAAAGCCCAGAATAAATTCAAAAAATAGATGAGCAACTTATTTATCACTTACTTGAAGTAACAACTCGTATTTTGAGTTGAACAGAAACACACTGAAAGCCCTGTGGAGCAGATTCTCGGACTCGATTTTTTCCATCAAGTGACCTAATAAAAATAAACACAGGAGTTCAACAATTGAATATAAACATCGAAAGAAGATTAAAGTGAGACAAAAATAGTGTTTCGAAAAATGGAAGCAAACAAAGTGACAAATACGAAATGGATGAAAATCAGTAAGCATGAGAAAAGAATATGCTCCGGTATGTAAAATAATGTTTATTCATAATTCACTACTTATTCGATTCAAATCAAAGACTATACTTCCGGACTTAATAACCAAATCAAGAAACAAAGGTCTGCCTGGAAAAAAATATTTTACTGCTTAATTGTAGCCAGAAATGGAAAACCTTAAATAAGTAAATGCACATTCAAACCTGAACCCCTTTCTGTTCATCCACAATAATGTGTTATTCGGGTAATAAAAAGGATTCAACCATATTGGGCTATTTCGGAGATTCTACTTCTGGACTATAGAAACACAATCACAGTAGGACTCATGAATATTTCCCAAAATAACAAATAGGGCTGTATATGACGTGAAGAAACAATGTTGTTGATATCTCAGAGATATAATGACAAATCACTTAAAGGAATCTCCAGGTTCAAGAGGAATTTATTGCATCAATAAGCTATTGTGTGATTATTAAATGTAACTATTGAGTCAGCAGAATTGAGCCAGCGGAATGTTTGTTCCTCTTATATGGATTGTTCTTTTCATTCGCAAAATTAAGCAATCTAATTACTAGAAAGTGACCATAAATAACAATTTAGGTAGCAATTATGGTTAAAACATAACGAAAAGTAATGTTAAACATGATAAAAGCAGTCCACTGCCTCCAATGTTGCATAATTTCGGCGGTAGTAAATATAGGGTAAATTGCTTAATAATACCACAATGTTTCACACTTTCTACAGAATAATACCACAATATTTTTTTCAGCACTTATATACCACAATGTTCTAAATTGCAGAATGCTACCATGACGATGTTAACGGTAGAAACAAAATGACCAAACTACCCATAATTATATTTGGATTTAAAGAAGAAAAATCAACCCTAACCCTAATTACCTAACTCTAACCTTCACCCTCACACTAATTACCTAACTCTAATCCTCACCCTCACCCTAATTAGCTAACCTTAGCCCTAATTAGCCAACCCAAACCCACGCCCACTGCCTCCGCCCCATGGCCACCTCCGCCCCATCACCACCACCTCCGCCTCCCCCCAATGGCCACCTCAGCTTCCACCTCGTCCCATGGCCACCACCGCTCCACCCCATGGCCACCATCAACCTCCACCTTAGTCCCCATCGCCACCGCCTCCTCCACCTCTGCCCTCTTCGCCACCGCCTTCTCCCCATCACTCCCATGACCATTACCTCCACCTCCACGCCCATCACCACCACCGCTCGGCCCTATGGCCACCATCAACCTCCACCTCGCCTCCATCGCCGCCACCTCCTCCGCCTCCGCCCCCATCGCCTCCCCATCACTCTCATGACCACCTTCAACCTCCACCTCACCTCCATCGCTAATACCTCCTCGGCTCCTCCGCCTCCACCTCCGCCCATCGCCGCCACCTTCTCCCCATTGCTCCTATGGCCACCATCAAACTTCACCTCGCCTCCATGGCCACCATCGCCGCCGCCGCCTCCACCTCCGCTCCCATAGTCACTGCCTCCTCCCCATCACTCCCATGGCCACCCCTCCACAATCCGCCCCCATCGTATCGCCGCCGTCTCCTTCCCATCGCCACCACATCTACCATGGCATAACCACCTTCGCACCCATCTCCATCTTCACCGGTGGCATGCCGAAATCTAGCTCCTTGAGGATCTCAATAAGCTGGAAGAAGAAGATGGGTTAAAGGCTAGATTAGGGTTAGATTTTATTTTTTAATTTAAAAGAGCCAGGGGTAAAGTTGTCCAAAAATGTCCACTTGCAAGTCATGTGAGCAACTTTTCTAAGAGCGAGTTAACAGAAGGTATCATATTGCTAACGGTTCAAAACTTTGTGGTATACAAGTGCTAGAAAAAAACACCGTGGTATTATTTTGCAGAAAGTGTGAAATATTGTAGTATTATTAAGCAATTTACTCGTAAATATATGCAAGAATGGTGATTCTCTACATACAATTGTATTTGGATTCATGCCCCGCCACCTTGTCTTGCTCATCCACTAAAATACATCTGCATAGGATAGGACATCAAATAATAAGTTTTGAAGCTATTATTAAAAGTAACGATAACATGTGCCATAATCAGTATTGTAAAACAAGGTTTGAAAGAACAATTGATTGGCGCTTGAATATTTTCGGCTGGAAACCATATTGAACAATATTTAAAGGTATACACAAAATATGTTGGATGAAAAGCCGTTTTAGCAGCGCATATATAATGAGCATAACCCACCAGGTATCGAAGACATGATGCACAATCCACTAAATGAAGACAACGATTTGTTACTCTCCCCATCTACATATTTTTCTTTTGTTTCTTCTCATTTCTTTTGAGGGTTTTTGACATATATACATATTAAAGCCTATTTGCAACTTCAACGTCTCTACTATTATAATGCAAACTTCAAGGGCATAGCTAAGATTCTCAATTGATGGTCTCCTATTTTAGTAAAATAATTCAAAAGTTAAGACGATTCTACCGATTGGGTGCATGTCATTTCCTACCAGGCTGGTGGATGTTTAATTTCCTACCAGCCTTCCCATTGGGTGCATATCATTTTCAATGATGCCATCACAGGGGATGGCATCATTGAAAGTGACATGCAACCTGTTACAAGGCTGGCGGGGAATCAAAAACCCACCAGCCTGGTAGGTTTGGCATTTTTCGGTAGAAAATACATATGGTTTACTACATTGGTCAAAATTACGGAGAATTTATTTGAGAAGCATTACAAGACGCATATGTCAATTCTATATTCTATCATATAGACAAGATACCTATGGCCTCATGCTTCAAATGACGAGGAATTTTTATCATGGTTTCCAAGCATTGAAACAACATATACGCAAAAATAAACTTCAGAACCTTTATATTTGCATATAGAATTTATAACAGCTAATAGGGGATTGGAGTAGCCAAGTGCGGCTTGGAGTAGCCTAAGGGGGAGACCTGAGATTGAGCTGGGTCTCCCATTTATGAGAGAGGAGTGACTAATTTATCCAATCTATTATCTCAAAAAAATTTAAAACAGCTAATTTGAAAATTTTCAAATTCAATTGCACGACCATATTCAGATCTCAAATCACATCATTTCACAAACATCATCACAGCTTCAAACTGAAACCAATAAAAAAGAAATTTGAAAATCAAAGACAAAATGGGGACTCACTCGTCCTCAAACATGAGGCGCCTTTGAACAGGATCCATGTTCGAATCAGCAGCAGCAGCAGCATTGATCTCCACTTTCCCCATTGGAATCAAAATCAAAAGAAACAAAGGCAAAAAGATTAAATTTTGAGAAGCAAGAAGGAGGCTTTAACATCTCGAGAGGCTATAAATAATCACCAAGGGGCTTTGAACGATCCACAGAGAAGCTGACATCTGTATCTACTGGATTCTCATACTTTGAGCCCAAAAATAAATAAAACTCGAATCTCACAAATGGTGGGGCCCTTTGAATTCATTGAATAATATTTAAATTCATTCATAAACATAATTTTGTTTATATTTAGTGTGCACGTGGACCTCGAGCTTGTTTTTTATTTTTCTTATATTTCCTTTTTCAAACCGACAAAAGGTTATGGGCTTTACCAGCTCATATATAATGGAGGGCCCATTGCTTTTTTCGGCTTTTTTCTGGGAATCATGGGTCCCAAACAAGCAAGCCTTTTATATCATAAGCAAAAGCAGTACAAGATAATATGAGTAAATTAAGTAACGGCCTGTTTGGTTGCAGGATTTTGAAACTTGGATTTCCCAGCGGTGCAATTGAAAAAATCTGGATTAGTTAATTTTGTGTTCAGTTGGTATTGGATTTCTAGTGTTGGATTTGTAGAACTTTATAATTCTTGTTTGGTTGGAAAAAAATAAGTGGGATTTGGATTTGAGTATTAAAGGGAGATATTCAAAGCATTTTTTAATAAAATAAAGTATGGACCATGAATAGTGCCCAATAGTTTTTTGTTTGATTCAATAATCCAAAAAAATTGATGGGCCCTTCACAAAAAAACAAGTAAATTCAAACCCTAAATTGTACCACCAAATAAGAATTAGCCGATCCTTGCTCCATTTTTGGATTCTTGATTCCAAACAGCCCCTAAGCATCACAATACATCCAACTCAGAACAAAACTTCTAACATGATGGACAGCTCTAAGATTACGAAAGGAAGACTTATCAAGTTTGATCAAATCCTTCAGATCATCAGGGAGATTTGAGAGCATGTAAGAACTGGAAGTTTTGGAGTGAAGGCCTTCTTTAGCAACAAAATCAGCATGCAACTTTATTATTCTCTCTGTATAAATGGGAAACCACAGAATTTAGCTCCTTCAAAAGGTAGGAAATTAATGGCTTTAGCAGTATAATATATCTTCCAAGGAATAGCACAAGCACCAGAGATCGAATCAGCAAAGATTTTAGAGTCGGTTTCAATATAAAGATTCTGAAGCTTCCTGTATTTACACTGCAACAAGCCATCAAGTAAAGCCGTTGCTACAGCTTCCAGTACACTGCCACGGCCATAAAGGAATTTAGAAGCAAAAATTAAATCCCCAGCAAAATTCCTTAGAACTGCCCCACCTGCTGTATCTTTAGAAATCCAAGCTTGGGCAACATCAATATTGAGTTTGTAACTATCAAGGGGAGGCTTAATCCATGAAGTAAGAAGATTGACAAGCTTCTCATTTTGGGAGGGAGGCACAATGTCAGCTAATTTTAAATTCCCTGAAATAGTTAGCTGTATGGAGTTTAATACCAGAAGTTAATTTGCAAGCAGTACCCAGATTTCGAATGTCAGCAAGAATTTTCATCCAAGAAGTTTCAGCAAATATAGCCGGCTCTTGAAATTAAACATCACGTCTAATTTTCCAAATATTCCATAGCAATATACTAGGTATCCATTTTGCTAATTTAGAAAAATGATTATTACTATACCAGAACTGAAAGCAATCAGAAGGTGTAGCCCAGGTTGACATAGCTCTAGAATTCAAGTCAAAAGCCCTGCATGCTTTGGTCCAAAGAGAGGTAGCTAAGTCGCTCTTAAAAAATAAATGCATGAGATCTTCAGTTGAGGGATTCACACAGCAAATGCATTTACTGGGCATCACAAAACCAATTTTCTGAATAGCTGAATCAAGGGGCAGTGCATCTAGAAATAATCTCCATGTAAAAATCAAAATATTCGTTGGGATCTGAGTATTAGAGAGGAAACCAAATGCCTGAGCTGAAGAATTAGGTGTCCTAATTAGGTTCCAAGAAGACTTGAAGGAAAATTGACCGTGAGCATTAGGTTTCCATATTAAGTACCCCCGCCGTCCCTTTTTACTTTTTTGGAGAGAAAAAAGTGTCTAGCTTTACTTGAAGATTTGGGATAACGAGGAAATCATTAATGATAAAGATATCAATAAATAATACAGTACCAAAAATAGCCTAGAAAGTTAATTTTTATTGGTGATGTGACAGTAGCTTAATTGCTGATATAGTAAATAGTTGAGGACAGAAATGGTATGATTTTTTTAGTGGTGATGTGGCCGTAGATTAATTGCTGGTATTAAGAAAGTGATAATGCTTTCTTTAATCGGTGTGCATTCCTCTAAATGTCAAGTAAAAAGGGATGGAGGGAGTAATAAGGAGAGAGATATCATGCTTCTAGTTTTTTAACATGGTATCCTCAAGGGTCCTTTGAGGGATGGCATGCTGCACTTGAGAGAAATGCCAAAGAGTGCCATCAAGAATGTCATTAATCTTCAAGGGACTAGTGGTAATAGTAGCATAATTTCTAAGAGGTATATCTTCATGCCAAATTGAATTCCAAATATCAATATTAGCACCCTTACCAATATGCCACTTTGGGTTACTATGAATCTTAGGGAGCAAGGAAAATATTTTTTTCCAAGTAGAGGTAGAATTTTTTTGGAGCAACTAAGATATTGTTCTTTGTGTATTTCTTTTTCAGGAACTGAGCCCACAAAGAGTCACCGGCAACAAAATTCCAGGCTTTCTTAATGTTATATGCAAGAGAAATCTCAGTTAGGCTCTTGATGTTAAGACCCCCTTCTTCATAAGGCTTGCAGATTTTATTCCAAGAAACCCAATGATGATGCATGTTATCGATGTTATCTTTCCAGAAAAATTTGGATATTAAGGAATTAATCTTGGAGCAAACAGCAGTAGGGTCATTACATGCAGCCAGAATATGAAGAGGCATAGACAAAAGAATAAGTCTAATGAGTAAGTTTACCAGCATATGACAAAAATTTATTTTACCAAACTCTCAATTTATTTCTGATCCTATCCACAAGATCTTCATAGAAAACAATTTTATTTCTGCCAATGTGGAGGGCGGCTCCCAAGTAAATGATAGGCCAGTGACCCTTGGGGATACTGTTTTGGAGAGCAATTCTATCACATGCACTCTTAAGCCTATTAACTTTCTGTCCATAGCAGTTCTCATAAATACTCAGAAAATCAAAGAAGGCTTTGAGGTTGGAACTGGAGCCATTAGTAAAAATTATAGTGTCGTCTGCATGTAACAAATGGGTAATCACAGAGCAGTTGTCTTTGCATCTTTAAGGCAAGAGTTTACCAGTTTCCATGAGGTGAGTGATACCTCTACTGAGGAATTCAGAAGCCATAATAAACAGAGATGGAGATAGAGGATCACCTTGCCTTATGCCTCTAGTCCCTTTCAACAGAATAGAAAATTTGCTGAGATTGAAGGCATCCTCTGATAAGCTGAATAAAATGAGAAGAGAAACCAAAAGCAGCCAAAACTTGAAACAAGAACCCCCATTCAAGTCTATCAAAGGCCTTACTCCATATCTAACTTGAAAATAATATTATGGCCCATCACTTTCCTGTTCAGATCATATGCACAACCTCTCGAGCAAGAGCAATATTGTCAGAAATCCCTCTATTTTTTGTAAAGGAACTCTCCTGCGGGGGGAAATAAGAATTGGTAAATAAGCAGCCAATCCATCATTAAGTAGTTTGGTGAAAACTTTGTAGAGAACACTGCATAGACTGATAGGCCTATAATCAGTTATGTGAGAACAAGTTTTCTTTTTGGCGATTAAGCAAATGAGAGTAGCATTGACAGCCTTGGGAACTTTTCCATGTGCAAAGAAACAAGTAGCAGCTTCTAATAAATCATTCTTTATAATCTCCCAAGAAGCAGAATAGAACTTAGCTAAATAGCCATCAGGACCAGGGGCCACTATTAGGATCAATAGAAGAAATACAATTTTTGAGTTCAATTTCAGATGGAGCTTGTAAAAGAGCAAAATCATTGTCACCATAAATAATAGAAGCAAGTATTCACAGCAAAAGTGCAATCTCTATTCTGTGATTTGAAAGCAACTTTACAATGATCAATTGCCAAATTAATAAGATCGGAAATAGCTGAAACCATATCCGTATATGATTGTTGTTGGCGGACACAAATACGGATACGGATAATGAAAACCGCTATCCGTATTTGAAAAAACCTGGATATGGATACTGATATAAAATGAATATCATAAAAGTTATATTCATACATAGTATAAACGGTTGGATAATAAATTAGATAAGGATATAAAAGGACTATATGTGTCCGTATCCGGTTATCGTAGGCGGATACAAATACGGATACGGATAGTCATCAGAAATGAAAGTCAATATCCATATTTGATAAAAATCGGATACGAATACGAATTCTATTCGGATTATCTCTATCTATTTACATCCCATCACGCAGTATGCAGCATACTGCTTGAGATCTTGTAGCTATGATATGGCACCTAATTTTGATCAATAATTAGTTTTATCTCTGAAGTTATAACAAGGGTTAAGGGTTAGTACGTTATATTCTAATATGCTCCTGCAGGTCGAAGGCTCCTTGGGCCGAGATCTGCTCTTTTTTGTAGGGATATTTACTTTTTCTTTTTTTAATTAATCCGCTTTTTAAATACATGCCGGGTGATAATGCTCAATATTGGCGGCCCTCAAGATCAGGACAAGTGGCGGACGGCACGTCCCAGAACTCAGAAAGACGGGCCCACAAAGGCAGATCAGGCCACCCTCGTACCCGTCCGGCCAGCGCAAGTTAGCCCTCCTCGGGGTTCCCCGCATATTGGCCTATTCGGCCCCTCGGCTCGTCCCGAGCAGCCGCAAGACCAAGTCTCCTCGGCCTTCTCGCTCGTCTCCGAGCCCCCTTGCCGAGGCTGTCTTCCTCGGCCCCCCGACCAGTTCCGCCGCTCACAGGCGTAACCGCAGCTCCACGAATCTCTCCATACGCAGATTCTCCGCCAGCAACATCCCACGTTACACATCTTCACGATCCCCATTCATGAGCGATCCGCTCTCTACGCGGGCGTGACGCCGGGAGCGTAATTGTCGGTGAGATTCTCGCGCCTGCTGCAGCATGCCTCCACCACTATATAAACCCCCATCATAGAAGGATCAAGTAAGTCATTTTTATTCCACTTAGTCGTTACGCTGCTCGGATCTAGTACTAACTTGATCGTCGGAAGGTCCTCGGTGGCGTCAAACCACCTCAGAACTTCTTTGCAGATACTCGGCGTCAAACTCCTCCAATCACCAAATCTCCTAAAAACCCATTGAGACCCACACGCAACAGGGGATCCCCTCCAGAATCCATCGGGAGATCGACGGGAAACAACATCTGAAGGAGATCTGAAAAGGACCTCCATCAGTTGGCGCCGTCTGTAGGAAACAAAAACTCCACCAAAACAAAGTTGGCCTTCCGATCTCCATCCACATGGCGAGTACCGTCCAGAAAATACGGGTCCCAGCCGCCACTTTTCCCTCAACGAAGACGCCAGCGGCCGCCCGAGCAAAAGGGCTAGAGGTCGCGAGCCCATCACCTTTGGTGACGAGGATCTCCACGGCATATCCGTGCCCCACAACGACCCACTGGTGATCACGGCCCAAATCCACCGGTACGAGATCCACCAGATACTCGTCGATTCGGGCAGCTCGGCGGACATCCTCTTCCGCGACTGCTTTCTACGTATGGGGCTCGCCCCAGCAGACCTGAAACCGACCTCTCACGTCCTTTCGGGGTTCACCAATCATTCCATCCCGGCGCAAGGGGTGGTCACCCTGCAGTTCACAATCGGGGAGCCCGGCCGCACGCGCACGTTGCCTGTGGACTTCATCGTAGCAGAAGTCCCATCGGCCTACAACGTCCTCCTCGGCCGTCCGACGCTGAACTCCCTCCAGGCCCAGATATCGACCTACCACCTGGCGATAAAGTTCCCTCTCGATCGGGGCGGGATAGGTCGGGCCTACGGGAGCCAGCGGGTCGCGAGGATAGGCCTTACCGAAACGTCTTCGCCCAAGCATCCGGCCGACGACGCCGAGGCAAGTGACGGCATCAAAGGTTCCCTGGACACCCGAAACGAGCGGAAGGAGATCCGTGGGGCACCAGTCGAACCTCTGACCGAGGTGCCTGATTGATGGGAGATTTTGCTTATGCGTTTTGAAATCAAAGAATAAAATACCGTAATTAAGAACGGTGTCGCTTGGTAGCTAGCCGGTTGAGTACGGGTCGGTCCACAGGGAAAACGTGTATTTTCTAGTTGTTCTAACGAGTCAATTTCTATTTGTGGTAGGTTTTGATTTTCTATAAAAACTGAGGTTGAATTTGATTTGGATTAAAACCTTGCTAGGGTTGGGAATATGTTAGTTTGGAAAGTCAATTCTTCTCACCGCTTTCTTTGCCCTAATTAAGAACTTAGATGTTAAGGTAATAGTTAACAAAGGAGATTAGCACGACCAGGAAGAAACTAGGTTTCTTCCCTTTAGTCCTTGTCCGTCCTTTCTTAACTCTTAGCCCTAACCTCTATGGAAATCAAATACAACCGGTCTTAATTAGGGAATCACCGCTAGCTCGTGGGATATGGTGCCGTAGTGAGAGATGTGTGTTTGGTTTGCATAGAGTTCTACTTTAAAATATTGAACGGGCAAGAAAGAAGTGAAAGATTTCCATCTCTCAAACCGACCCAAACCTAACCCTAACAAGTGAGGAACTACTCACTCATTAGGGAATTAACAATAGAATTCATTTTTGTGATTTTCTTTTAATAACCTAATTAATGTGCAGAAAATAACTACGGCAGATAAAAAATTGCAGAGAAATAAAATTGCAGATAAGAAATTCAAGATAAGAAACTTACTTTTTTATTGATGCACTCTTTGACGATTACAATGAATGGAAATTTTAAACTAGAGAAATAAAAAGAGGCATACTCCAAAAAGAGCTGTAGGCTCCCTATTTATAGATAATAGAAACCCTAGGGTTTACATCTGATCCACATCTAGAATTACAAAACTACCCTAAGAAAATCGGGTCAATGCACCGACTCCACCGACACGTGTGATGCACGGCCGCGGATCCACGGCCATAAGCCTTGTTTGGCCGCGGATCCGCGGCCATATAGTGGGCTCTCTGTCTCATTTTTCCAGGGTTGCTTCATGTTACCTTTTTCTTCTGGTTTCTTCACTTGGTTTTTCAGAATATCTTCTATTTTCTTCCAGATTTCCACAGTGCAGAATGTTGTGGACTTTTACCGTTAGCTTCGCGTTGAAGTCTTGAATCTTTGTGCTGCCCTCGTACTTTGTGCAATCGAACTGTTCATTGATCTTTATTTGTTCCTTCAACTGTAGGCGGCATCATAAAGATTCTTCTATTTGTTGGTGTCACGCCCCGCTTCCTAGAATACGCTAAGATAGATGCGTGACAGAGCCAACCATGCTATCTGTGGATAGGAAATATCCATCCACGGTCACATTACGGCTGTAGAGATATCAAGAACAATAATAAACTATCTAACACATGTCCATAAGCCAGAATAAACGAGTCAAGAATAAAATAACGCGGAAGCAAAAAGATCCAATACAGGAATAAACTGGAAAGTACGTACCATAATGCGGGCTCACATCAGGAATGAAAATACTAAAAGGAAAATAAACTAACTACTAACAAGTCCTTACTGCTCGGCTTGCTCACTGGAAAACTCCTGCTCGGCCTGCAGCAAAGGTAGAGAATCTGGGCTATGCAAAACCCAGACGTCAGTACGTCATAATATCAAACAATAATATAAACATGGGTAGCAAGACATGCAGGTATGGGCATGAATGGTAAACAGGTAAATCGGTAATATAAATAAGGACAGTGCAGGGTAAGGCACAGGTGCTGTGCTGTGCTGTGAGTAATCTAAACTGGTCTACTAGGTTAACTACTCTCATGTCTTTGAAATCAATTTGATGAATCATCGATATAACTTAATAGTATCCCGTGCGTGTCCGGGACCACGGTGAAGATTCTCGGGCTGAATCCGAGACGTGCCGCCAGGCAGTAAAAAGGTAGTATGTAACGATGAGTGATGTCGGCAGTATCACCCCGGGGCTGGCCTAGCCCGTAAGACTGATCAGTAAAGGTATCGAACTGTCGAGTTACAAGTCAAGTTTCATCATTGATTTCCCCATACCCCAGGTTATGTGTTCAAGTCAGGTATTAATAAATCTGGAGCTAATGCCAATACAGGATCAAGCAGGTACAAGTTTGCCTGGATAAACAACAGGAAATGTCCGTAGGGACAACATGTCAAGGTTGTTGGCATTAGTAACAAGATCAGGTAACAGGTCAAGCTATGGTACATCAGGTCAAGTCAGGTAGTGTATATAAATCCAATCGTGTAAAGAAGTGCACGGTATCAAGTCGTGTCAAGTAATAGTATATCAAGTCATGTCAGGGGGTGCACAAATGTCACGCGGGTGCTCATAATCAAACTATAATAAGCATGGGTACACAAAAACAAGTATGGGGTACTAATGTAACAATAAAATGGAATAGTGTGATGTGGTATGCAAATAGGTATAAATTCAAACACATGGATGCACAGTTATCGATTATAGTTAAGATTATAGTTCCAATATTAATTAGGATGCACTTTATTAAACATGGAATATTAATATCACATTATTATGCACTAATATGATCTAAGGATGCAGTTATATATGTAAGTCGATGTACAACACCCCACGACTTGCGGGGAGGCGGAAATTTAAAAAACGATCTTGTTCTTTACTTAAACATCGACTAACCGCATGAATCGAAGCTAAACGATAACTAACATGAAACATAGAAGTTCTATACTACTATGTTTAGGGATTATACCTAACGAATCGTGTCCTTCGTCTTTGCGAACTCCTCCTCCTCCTCGGCCTTCTCGAAGTAGTAGACGATCCACCCGAGAGCTTTACTCCAAACTTAGCCTCTAAACTTGAGGCAACTTACCTTCTTTAAGTGCTAATCAAAGAAGCTAGGTGATATAGAGTGAGGGTTATGGTTTAGTTAGTCTAACTAATCCTTGTACTCAACACATGAGAGGGGAGGATTAGGGTTTGAAGAGGGAGAGCTTGAGGAGAGAGAAGATGAACATAATAATGAAGTGAGAATAGTGAGTTATGATAATATATATCAAGCATTTCTTTTTATCAAGAAAAGAAAATAAATCAATTTAACAACCATGCTTGATAATATCTAGTGATGATTCATCTCCATGGATAATGACATGCATGAATCATCCATATGACTCACTAATCACATTCATTGTATATGACACCTAAACCCCCTTAGTCACCACCTTCTAGAAGCTTCTTGCGCAATTACGAGAACGCCCCTCCTTTCCGCAAAAATACGGAAAAACTTTAGACTGTATAAATCCAATAACCGGATACCAGTAACTGGCTTAAACCAAAGCCGACTGGTAAAAACTGTCCGAAAGTCGTACGTGCGTAAACACACGTATGCGTCCGAACCCTTGTCGTAAAACCATACGACCTCTATATCGTTTCGCCCGGAGTAGGGAAACTCTCTGTGTGGGACTCTAGAGACTCGACTACTACGCTGGCAGTGGGTTTAACCACAGACCGCAAGCGGCACTAGCTGTACGTAACGGTCCCCAGGTAGATGTCGATAAGAAGGCCGATGAGGAAACCCATCCGAACTCCTACTGAGTCTGATGTGACAATCTCCATACAGTCCGGTCCGTTCGTCCAAGACTATCGCATATCGGGCCTAGGGGCCGGCAAGCGTCAGTCCCCTAATAGCGGTATAAGTCGTGTCGGAAGGAAGCCTATTACACCCTGAGAAACTACTGGAACCTACAAGCAAATCTCGCTTGCCCTGGCCAGGGACTTTGCGTAATGGCTCTCTGACACAGCGCGATATCAACCCCCAATACCGGGAGAGACGAATCCTGTCTAACCGCCACTGCCTCCAAGTGCTCGGGACTGCACCCAACTGCTACCTGTTTACACGACTCCTTTGAGCCGTGGTAGGGTAGCAATCTAAGAACAGTGGGACACACTCAAGGCGAAGTAGCAGTGTCAAGTCTGCGGACTATGCTGTACTCATGTCACCTGGGAACTGTTCACTGACGACTGGTATAAAACCAACCAACAGTTCCCTGTGAGTCCTGTCTGGTGTACCCGTAGCCTAACGAGCACCTGCATACTATCTCCAGTACGACGTACTGACGGCTGTGGGACAGACCATTTCCCTAACTGGGATGAGAAGCGTACACACTAGTCTACTCCGGAGTATCGATGCTCTGTCTCGATAATCCAACGACTAGGGACCTGAATAAGGATGTGCTTGTAGACTACCCAGCCCCCACTAGTGTGACTGCCATCACAACGCTGGTAGTCAAGCAAGATCCTAAGAGCTCTATCAATACGTATACTCACATATTAAGATAGAAAAAACCAAGTAGCATACTACCATATTTAGCAAGACTGTTATATACATGTGAATATCCCAAGCTTCCATTAAGTAATATACAAACTAGTATGATACAATAATGGCCCCTAGGGCATATACACTAACAATCTCCCACTTGCACTAGGGGCATGTACTGGCATATCGAAGATCGATGATCTCGAGTAGCCTCTCGAACTGAATCTAAGGTAGGGCCTTCGTGAATGGATCAGCAATGTTCTCTTCAGAAGCAACTCTCCGAACCTCGATCTCCTGACGATCAATGATCTCCTTGATCAGGTGATACCGCCTTAAGATGTGTCTGGATTTCTGATGGGACCTTGGTTCCTTCGCTAAAGCTATAGCTCCGTTGTTGTCGCAATACAGAGGTATTGGATCAACTATGGTAGGAACCACCTGAAGTTCTGTTAGGAACTTCTTCATCCAGACTGCTTCTTTTGCGGCATCGCAAGCAGCTATATACTCCGCTTCCATCGTTGAGTCAGCAACGGTGTCCTGCTTGGAGCTCTTCCAGCACACCGCCCCTCCATTGAGGGTAAAGACATAACCCGACATGGACTTGGAATCGTCCTTATTACTCTGGAAGCCGGAATCAGCAAAGGCCTCCAACCTGAGGTCTTTTCCGCCGTAAACCAAGAACATCTCCTTAGTCCTTCTCAGGTACTTGAGAATGTTCTTTACTGCTATCCAGTGCTTCTCCCCTGGGTCTGACTGATACCGGCTTACCACGCTCAGTGCGTAAGCTACATCTGGTCTGGTACACAACATCGCATACATTATAGAGCCTACCGCAGAAGCGTAGGGTATAATAGACATGCGTTCTCTTTCCAAATCAGTCTTGGGAGACATCTCTTTGGAGATGGTGATTCCGTGACAAGCCGGTAGATTACCGCGCTTAGAATCTTTCATACTGAATCTTTCAGTACAGTGTCGATATACCTGGACTGTGAAAGTCCCAACATCCTCTTGGATCTATCACGATAGATCCGGATCCCCAGAATGTAAGAGGCATCACCCAGGTCTTTCATGGAGAACCTGTGTGACAAGAATCCTTTGACAGATTGTAGCATAGGAATGTCATTTCCTATCAATAGAATGTCATCCATGTACAAGACGAGGAATACGACACTTCTGGCTACAACTTTACTATATATGCATGGTTCATCTGGATTTTTGATAAAGTCATATTCTTTGACTGTCTCATCAAAACAGATGTTCCAACTCCGCGATGCCTGCTTTAGTCCATAAATGGACTTGAGCAGCTTGCATACTTTCCCGCTGCTCCCACTCTGATTGAAACCCTATGGCCGATCCATATAGACGCACTCTTCTAAATTTCCATTCAGAAAAGCCGTCTTTACGTCCATCTGCCAGATTTCATAATCATGGAAGGCAGCAATAGTAAGAAGGACCCGAATGGATTTGAGCATAGCTACTGGAGATAAAGTTTTGTCATAGTCCAAACCAGGTCTTTGACGAAAACCCTTTGCAACAAGTCTAGCCTTATAGGTTTCCACCTGTCCATCTACACCAATCTTTTTCTTGAAGATCCATTTGTATCCTATGGGTTTTACCCCATCTGGAGCAAAGTCCAAAGTCCATACTTTGTTGGTGTACATGGACTCCATTTCGGTCCGCATTGCATCTAGCCATCGTACCGAGTCGCCGCTCTGGATGGCCTGCTGGAAGTCAGTAGGTTCATCATCATCTATGATGCAATCCTCTCTATCCCCATCTATGAGAAAACCGTAGTATCTCTCAGGCGGATGAGACGGCCTACTACTCCTGCGGAGGGATGCGGGAATGTCCTGTTCTTCTTGAACTTCCGGTTCTACCAAACTTTCAGTAGCAACTTGTGGTTCTGGAATTTCTTACAGTTCTATTTCGCTCCTACTTATTTCCTTTTCTAAAAACTGCTGTTCCAGAAAATGGGTATTACGAGAAACAAAAACCTTTTGTTTCTCTGCGTAATAGAAATAATATCCCTTGGAGTTCTTTGGATATCCCACAAACTTACATTTTACTAATCGTGCCTCGAGCTTGTCCACATGCTGCTTTTTAACAAAAGCTGAACATCCCCAAATCTTCATATGCTGAAGATGGGGTTTCTTCCCAGTCCACATCTGATATGGAGTGGTAGGCACAGTCTTGGTAGGAGCCCTGTTCAGAAGATATGCTGCTGATTCTAGCGCATAACCCCAAAAAGATCGCGGTAACTCAGCATTACTCATCATGGATCGTACCATATCCAATAGGGTTCGATTCCGTCTCTCCGATACACCGTTATGCTGTGGAGTGTATGGAGGAGTAAGCTGAGAGAGAATTCCTTTCTCTTTTAGGTAACCTAGAAACTCGGCACTCAAGTATTCACCACCTCGATCAGATCTAAGTGTCTTGATACTTTTGCCGGTTTGGTTTTCTACTTCATTCTTATACTCTTGGAATTTCTCAAAAACCACGGATTTATGTTTCATCAGATAAATGAATCCGTATCTTGAGTAATCATCCGTGAAAGTAATGAAATAGGAAAAACTACCTCTTGCATGTGTAGACATTGGACCACATACATCGCTGTGTATGAATCCTAAGAGCTCGCTCGTTCTTACTCCTTGTCCAGTGAATGGAGTCTTTGTCATCTTTCCTTTGAGACAAGATTGACAAGTGTCATAAGTTTAATATTCGAACGAGTCCAAATATCCTTCTCTATGCAACTTAGTCAACCTTCTCTCATTGATGTGACCCAGTCTACAATGCCATAAGAAAGTTTTATTTAAATCTGGAGACTTTCTTTTTAGTGTGTTCTGGACATTGAAAATTTGGAGTTGGTTTAAAACATATATACCGTTATTTAGTGTACCGGACCCAATCAAACCATGATTAAGGTGGATGTTGACAACATCTCTTACAAACGTGAAATCATAACCTTTATTTGATAACAAGGAAACTGATATGATATTACACGTTAAGCTCGGTACAAAAAAACAGTTATGTAAAACCAAAATGTGTCCACTCGTCAATTCTAGGTGATAATCCCCGACGGACGCAGCTCCCACGCTAGCTCCGTTAGCAACCTTCAGGGTCATATCACCTTCCTTCAGCACTCTACGGTTTCTCAGTGCCTGCAATGAATTGCAAATATGAGATCCTGATCCGGTATCCAATACCCAGGAAGTAGAGTTGATCGACAGACAATTCTCAATTACAAACACACCTGAAGTCGAAGCCACAGCTTGCTTCGGTTCCTGGTTCTTGGCGTTCCACGCCTTGCAATCCTTCTTCCAGTGCCCTTTCCTGTGACAATGGAAGCACTCATCCTGGCCAACTACCGGTACTGCAAACTTTTTCTTTCCCTTCCCTCCCACCTTACTTACACCTCCTCTAGGTCTGGGTGCGGCCTTCTTCTTCCTTCCTTTGGCCCTAGCCTTGAACCCCGAAGAAGATGTACCGCCAACTAATATAGCGGGTGTTTCCCTTGCCTTCTGCAAGGTGCCCTCTGCACTCCTTAACATGTTCAGGAGTTCCGGAAGTTCAACTTCTTTTCTTTGAATGTTGAAGTTCAGGATAAACTGGGCGTAGGTGGAAGGAAGGGACTGGAGAATAAGGTCTGTATAGAGCTCATTATCCAAAGTCGTCCCAAGGTCTGCGAGCTCTTCTATATAGCCGATCATCTTTAGGACATGTTCTCCTACCGATGACCCGACAGCCGACCTCGCTCGAAACAAGTTCTTAGAGGTCTCGTATTTTGCTATACGAGATTGCTCTCCATAAAGTTCCTTTGTATGGAGAAATATGGCATCAAGTTCCATATCCTCGTGCCTCCTCTGATGTTCATTGTTCATCGAGGTAAGCACGATGCACTTGGCTTTCGCGCAATCGAAATCCCAGGTTTTGCGGATTTCCTTATCCGCATTACTGGATTTGGGACCAGGGACAGCAGGTGCCGTAGCGGTGAGGACGTACCCCAATTTGTCATAGGTCAAAGCCATTTTGACATTCCGCAGCCAATCTTTATAGTTTGGCCCTGTCAGTATATTTTTCTCTAAAAGTAACTTAAGTCCAGTCATTTTCAGGGTCGCTGCAATTAGGAGAGAGAGAAGAAAACTCTTTAGCATGATGCTCTTGCAAGTTTAGAGTGGTTTTTAGTTTATCTAAACTGGATAGCTCCCACTGTTTCTCGAATCCTTCCTCAAACCATAAAAGAAGAATTAGCCAGGACTATTCTCACTGTACAATACTTGCTTAACCGTTCAGCCAGGCTGGTGTCGGTACTTCGAGGGAGGTTTTCCAACGCTTTCGCGAAGTTCCTTAATTAAATAACCTCTTTTCTCTGGGGGCGTAACCCCGCTGACACCTTTCTGGACACCTACTAAGTTTATAGCATTGATCGTTAAGTGACGAATATCCTGATAAGTAGCATATACTCACAGTAGGATCGGGATCCAAATATCATCGTATGATAATGTTGAAGGAATGCTACCAACATTCATCAAACTCCAAATGGTATGCATCTCTTTGCAAATTTCAGTTTCTTTAGAAATTCCCGATATAAGTTTTTGCCCCATGCTCTTATGATCTTGGCTTTGGTCAAAATGTCATAAGTCATATGTCAAGTTCTACCCGTCATTATCTTGTCAATTTGAACCCATCCGTATATACCTCTGACTTTGGTCAAATGGTAATACGACTGTCCCAAACCAACTCATCTATCTTATGCAACAAATGAAAACCCAGCAGCTACCAAACACTATGCCTTGACTTTGGCCAAAATGCATAGCTTGAATACTACTGAATACCCAAATGAAATGACGGAGGGCTACGAATGGTTTTGGCGAAACCGTGAACGTAGTGAACTTGATATAACCGAAGGAACCTGATAGCTTTTAAAAGGAGTGGTTAAAGCTCCGCATTTAAAAATATCTGTTTTAAAATTAACCGAGTGGTTTCTTTTAAATTGTTCCAACGATTAAAACTTTGGTTTATTTTCTTTGCATTATAGATAATGCGTCCCATCATTAACCTATCATTGCAGAGAACAACGAAAATATGACGTCCTCTTATGCCATCCGCATTCGCCACTGGGTCCCGTCATTACCCGT
Source organism: Agapanthus africanus (assembly GCA_030015575.1). Lineage (NCBI taxonomy): Eukaryota > Viridiplantae > Streptophyta > Magnoliopsida > Asparagales > Amaryllidaceae > Agapanthus > Agapanthus africanus. The sequence goes on from JASDDO010000022.1 coordinate 618,182,194, forward strand.
TAGGTTACTTAACTAACGACAGAGCGGGGGCTGGGCTAGCACGGGTGTAAAACATAAGTGACGTCTAAAATAGCTATCATATATATAGATATTTTACATTCGTCTGACGCAATGATATTCATTCCAGATCACAGATGAACTTAATTGGATTTGCAAGCAATCCGTGTTTGTTTTGAGCCTGCAACAAAAGACGGATTACACAGTTGTGATGAATAGCCATTACCCCACCCAAGACCCCTGCGGGTGCGGCAAACTACCCACCCGACAGTTTGTGCACCCCTCCTTGGGTCTGTCCTAGGAGCAAAAACAGTAAAATGAAATAATACAACGGTGGCTACAACCGCAACCTGGATGTGCCCCGCAAAATAATATTACAACAAATTACATTTACATCAAATGAATTAAATAATAACCCATCACATAACCCCGGCTATACATCACAACAGTCCAACACAGTTCATATGCACAAACAGATAAAATCCATTACAGAAATGTGCAACCCCCTGCCAACCGACATACTAGCAGTTAGGGGAGGTTTACGAACACATTATACAAACACAGATATAATCCAACATGCAAATACTGTATAATTTCGATCGATTAAACACTTTTAATTTTGCTCCAATACTTCTCTGTAAAATTTGAACCTGAGCAAAAATTAAAAAATTCCAGAAAATACCAAATATTCCAGAGAAGCAACACAGGAAAATTGGGTTCCTGAATCGCCAACTCGGCGGCGGAATCGCGGCGGATCGGTGGGATCCGCCGCGGTTCCGCGGCGCTTTAGGCGATTCAGGGGCCCAAATTTCTTGGGTGTTCTTCTACTGTCTTTTCAAGCTTTCTGAACATCCCTGAAAAATTTTTGGACTTCATTTAAAAATCGACAGAAACTGATGATTTCGGGCTTTTCCGGTTTCGTTTTTTCCGTTCGAAATTCATACAAATTTGCAAGTAAGTTATTTATTGTTTAGCGAGGCTCTGATACCACTGTAAGTCGATGTACAACACCCCACGACTTGCGGGGAGGCGGAAATTTAAAAAACGATCTTGTTCTTTACTTAAACATCGACTAACCGCATGAATCGAAACTAAACGATAACTAACATGAAACATAGAAGTTCTATACTACTATGTTTAGGGATTTACCTAACGAATCGTGTCCTTCGTCTTTGCGAACTCCTCCTCCTCCTCGGCCTTCTCGAAGTAGTAGATGATCCACCCGAGAGCTTTACTCCAAACTTAGCCTCTAAACTTGAGGCAACTTACTTTCTTTAAGTGCTAATCAAAGAAGCTAGGTGATATAGAGTGAGGGTTATGGTTTAGTTAGTCTAACTAATCCTTGTACTCAACACATGAGAGGGGAGGATTAGGGTTTGAAGAGGGAGAGCTTGAGGAGAGAGAAGATGAACATAATAATGAAGTGAGAATAGTGAGTTATGATAATATATATCAAGCATTTCTTTTTATCAAGAAAAGAAAATAAATCAATTTAACAACCATGCTTGATAATATCTAGTGATGATTCATCTCCATGGATAATGACATGCATGAATCATCCATATGACTCACTAATCACATTCATTGTATATGACACCTAAACCCCCTTAGTCACCACCTTCTAGAAGCTTCTCGCGCAATTACGAGAACGCCCCTCCTTTCCGCAAAAATACGGAAAAACTTTAGCCTGTATAAATCCAATAACCGGATACCAGTAACTGGCTTAAACCAAAGCCGACTGGTAAAAACTGTCCGAAAGTCGTTGTTCCCCTCCGAACGGCGGCCTGCGACGTTAGGACGTCCTGGGCCTGCGGTTCGGGGCAGATGCTATTTGGTTTTATCCGTCTATCTCTCCGAAGATGCCAAGTTGATTTATGGCACCGTGTATCGGAGGTTTAGACGGATGCGGCCGATGTAGCAGACTTCGTCAGATTCCCCCTCAGGGTGAGGGGTTTTTGATTGTGGGGACGCTCCTCCCTGCAGGCGCAAGCCCCTGCAGTTAATTACGCTACCGCGTCGCGGTAGCAACTTTCTCCTACTCCAGACTTTCACTTCGTGTCGTGTGTGTTTGTTTTGTTTATGGTTGCTCGTGGATTGTATACGGAGACTTAGTGATGCCATCACCCGTAGGACGTGTTTTAGTCCAAATCCGTATTTAGTTAGATTTGGGTTTGGTGTTTTTTTTTTAGTTTAAGGATGCATTAGTCGCGTTGCGGCTAAGATCAACTTAAACATTCGTCAAGGATACGTTAGTCCTGTTTTAGACTAAGATCAACTTAACATCATGATTGATTTAATTATCCGGCCGTCAGGACTCGTCACCTCTCTGACGTCGTTGAGGGATTACAACGACAGGCGTCTGAGGAGTTCAGAGATGTACCCTTGAACCAAAGTTAATTTGGAGTTTTATTGTTTATTTAAATGTCTAAGGACACGTTAACCGTATTTGGGGTTAAGATCAACTTAGGCGGGACCGTTTAGATCCGACAAAAGAGCGTTTGGGCCCTATTGCACCAGTTTAGGGACGTGGTGGTCTGTCACCAGTTTAAGGACGTAGTGGTCCATTATTAGTTTAGGGACGTTTCGGTCCGTCGCCAGTTTAGGGACGTGGTGGTCCATCTTTAGTTTAGGGACGTCTCGGTCCGATATTAGTTTAGGGACGTCTCGGTCCGTCGCCAGTTTAAGGACGTAGTGGTCCATCATTAGTTTAGGGACGTTTCGGTCCAAAATTAGTTTAGGGACGTTTCGGTCCAATATTAGTTTAGGGACGTCTCGGTCCGTCGCCAGTTTAAGGACGTAGTGGTCCATCATTAGTTTAGGGACGTTTCGGTCCAAAATTAGTTTAGGGACGTTTCGGTCCAATATTAGTTTAGGGACGTCTCGGTCCGTCGCCAGTTTAAGGACGTAGTGGTCCATCATTAGTTTAGGGACGTTTCGGTCCAAAATTAGTTTAGGGACGTTTCGGTCCAATATTAGTTTAGGGACGTCTCGGTCCGTCGCCAGTTTAAGGACGTAGTGGTCCATCATTAGTTTAGGGACGTTTCGGTCCAAAATTAGTTTAGGGACGTTTCGGTCCAATATTAGTTTAGGGACGTCTCGGTCCGTCGCCAGTTTAAGGACGTAGTGGTCCATCATTAGTTTAGGGACGTTTCGGTCCAATATTAGTTTAGGGACGTTTCGGTCCACGAGTTTAAGGACCCCGCAGTCCATAGCGATGTGTGGTCGTTGGGACCCGTCACCTCTTTGACGTCGTTGAGGAATTACAACGACAAATGTCAAAGGAGTTCGGAGATGTACCCTTGAACCGGTCGTGAATTGATTTAGGAGAGCCATTTTACTCAGTCAATTTAATTTAAGGACTTATGGCCACGATTGGGCTAAGTCCAGTTCAACATCTTTATTAAGTACTGCATTGCATTTGGGCTCTGCAGAACATCAATTTATTCTGAGCTCTGCTCATTTATGAATGATGCCATGCATCTGTTTTGATTTGGGCTCTGCCCCTTGAAAAATGCATAGCATTCTGGAGATTCTGTTTGGGCTCTGCCCATTTATAAATGATGCAAAGCATCTGTTTCGATTTGGGCTCTGCCTCTTAAAATAATGCACTTACGCTTTATTGAGCCTGTTAGGCCTTCTCTTAATTGGGCTTGGCCCTTTTTAATGCATCTGCGCTTTGCGCTAAGCAATGAGCGCAAGTCCATATGGTGACGACACGTGTCGTACTCTGATGAGTGCAAGCGCACTAGCGCAGCGCGTTGCGCTGTTGCGCTGCGCTATTGCGCTGTTGACACGTGGCGCGCTCTCAGCGAGTTGCGCTAATTCCAGAGAGCAAAGCTCTATCTAGAGGGCGTTTAGCGCAAGTGGTTTTATAGCCGACACGTGGCGCTCTGTTAAGAGCGCAACGGCGCAACTTGGAAGTGCAAAGCACTAAGAATCTTTTAGATTCAAGAAGAGAAGTGCAAAGCACTGTTTAATTTCTTCGTCTAAATTAGATCAAAGAAAAAATAAATTTTTTTTCTTTATTCGAAGAACCAGAGGTTCTTAAAAGTGCAAAGCACTATTCTTTTATTATTCTATTATTTTTTATTGTTTTTACAGAACCGAAGGTTCACAAGAAGTGCAAAGCACTGTTTTTTTTTTTTTTATCAAAAGATCATTGATCTTATTTTTAGATCAATGATCTATTAGAAGGCCTTTTTTTCTACCTTCTAAAGGTTCTTTACCTTTTTTCTTCTCGGAGTTTTTCTCTGTTTAGACTTCTTGATTTTTCGAGAAAATTCTTCCTTCCTTTGAATGAGGTCTGGGGTCCTATTTATAGTGCCCCATAAATTTGTTGAATTTGTTAACGGGATCTTTCCTGAATGATTTTTGGGAGTTTTCCCACCGTTGGATCTTTGATCCAAAGGCCGAAGAAAGTCTTCTAGTTTTGGAAAGAACAGAAAAGATTTCATAAAAATCTTAATTCAGTTTGGCGCAGATGCCCCAGCGCATGACACGTGTCGCGCAGCGCAGAGCGCAGCGCAAGTGCGCCAGCGCATCTGCGCTGACACGTGTCGCGCAGCGCAGAGCGCAGCGCAACTGCGCCAGCGCATCTGCGCTGACGCGTGTCGCGCAGCGCAGAGCGCAGCGCAACTGCGCTGACACGTGTCACGCAGCGCAGAGCGCAGCGCAGCTGAAGCGTTGCTTCCTTTAAACAGAGCTTTGCTCTGATTGGGCGCGCCTTCTTGGGCGCTGCGCGCGGGATTTGAAGCTCTGCTTCAAAAATTTGAATTTTGAATTCAAACAGAGCTTTGCTCTGATTGGGCGAAACAAATGCCCCCCCCACCGTTGCGCTCACGTGGCGCACACGTGAGTGCAGCGGTGGCAACCCTCCTGACCGTTGGATCAAGGGGGAATTTCAAGAGGCGCAAGCGCCTTATAAATAGGGCGTTTTACCCTTAGAAAATCTCACCATTAGGTTTTGATTTTCCAGAGCTTTGCTCTTGCTTAAGACTTCAGAGCTTTGCTCTTGCTTCCCAAAGTTTTTTAGAAAACTTTTAGGTAATGTTTAATTTAAAACCAAGTTAAATTAATTTAAGTCAATTTTAAACCACAGAGCTTTGCTCTCATAGATCTTTTGATCTAAAGAAGTTCCCTTCGGGGTTTCATCCACAGAGCTTTGCTCTCACGAATTCATAGATCTACAGAGATCTTGTTCATGGGTTCTAACCCATGAACAGAGCTTTGCTCCTGAATTAAATGTAGATCTTTTAGACTTAAAAAAAAAAAAATGAAGAATCTTCTCTGTAAGCTTTTATGGATCCTTTGTCAGGATTCCAGAAATTTTAATTTTAAATTTCTTTTTTCAAAACTTTCCCTTTGGTGGGGGTATTATAGAGCTAAGATCCTTTTTAAGGAATTTTATTCTTTTGAGACCAGAACTTGACAAGTGTCATTCTGTGATAGAGCTTTGCTCTAAAAGAGGAGATTTTCTCCTTGTCTCTAGTGATTCTTTCCCCCTTTTTTATTATGGGAATGTTCCCCTGGGGACCAACTGACAATCTCATCCAATGATGAGGTTGTTTTATTAACTGACGTATTGTCATCCAGATTTTGTGGGTCCCTTTGGTCCCCTACTCACTGCACTGCTGTGTGGTGTAATTAGTTAATTTTAATTTAATTTAATTAATGCATTTTTTAGGCGCCAAACGTTGGGATTACAACACTAACGGCTAGATTGTTCTTTTTGCAGCGATCATGTCTGAAGACACTTCATTCCCGTTTGTCCGTTCAGAGGAGGGGTTTCCAGAGGCGCCTTTGGATCGTGAGGTTCTGGCTATGATCAAGGCGCACGACCCGGAGTATAAGAGTCTCCACCTTTGGGGGTCGTGGTACAATCAGATTATTATGGGTCGGCGCAGCTTTACATGTGCGGTGCCGTCAGAGCCCATAACGGCGATTCACTACGCCAGTCCACCCCCGGTGCAGTATGCCGCGGAGATGACAGATTGGACATCGAAGGGTTTTCTTCATCCGGCCATAGATGCCATCCCGGTCCAGCGTCCGATGGTTTTGGACATCCTAGGACGCCGTATCTGTCAGGGCGAGGCGAGACCTTGGGGACAATCATATAACATTGGTCTGATCCCCCGCCACCCGGTTGGCTATCTGCCGTGGGCCCGGTATATCCTGTCGACAAGGAAGTCGCAGTTGATAAGACTAGGACTGTACACCGCAGTCTACGTCTCTCTCTTTCAGTATCCTACGCTTCCTACTTGGTGGTTCAAGGCCTTCCTAGAGCAGTGGAACATTCCTACTCACACTTTCCTTGCCATGGATCGGGAAGTGTCCATTTCGCTGGAAGAGTTTACGGAGGTGTCTGGCCTACCGGCTATGGGGGAGCATTACGAGGAATTGCTCCCGCCGGATGAGTACATCTATGGGGCTAAGCCGATGGTAAGGGAGCTCACGCCGGAGAACGCTGTTCAACATCAGTTTCCAAGTCTGATCAAGGTGTTGAACATCTACGAGGCCCTTTTCGTTGAGCATGGGAGCCGTGGAGTTAATTTTGAGGATTTTATTGCTCGGTTCCTTCATCCAAACGTCCTTTCGGCTAAGACTGCCAAGTTTGCCTACCTTGAGGATCCTTTCGGCTTAGGTTTGGATAACCTGCCAGCGAGAGACATAGATCAGAAGGACTTTTTTCTTCCCAACTCTTCAACCATGTCTTTTGCGGAAGTTGCAGCCCCCGAGATGGACGAGGAGGCCTTCTTTTTGGGATTTCTTGGGCTTTGGTTGAGTTGGTTTGCACTTCCAATGCATTCTCACCGCATGCGGCCCTCTGTTTTTTACCCGGCTCACCGGATGGTTATCGGGGTAAAGGTGGCCGTCGGGATCGCCGGCTTGGCACATTTATATCATGGCCTTAGCCGAGCGGCAGATGCTAATGAGCCTGGGGCGTTGCATGTGGTTTTCGCAATGCACTACTTCATGTCGTGGCTCGAATTACATACATCAGGTGTTTTCGGCATGCACAAAAGGCCCTCATTCTACGAAAGGTGCATTTTCCCTCGCCTTTTACAGTTGATTGGCGCATCAATCGTAAATCCATCGCCGCGAGATGCCAGGAGTTTACTCCTTCGTTCCCACACCGTTGGAGCCGGTGTGTCTTTTATTGACAAGGTGCTTACCATTGGAAAAACGTCTGCTACTGCAGTGCGGCCATTGCAAGACACTTTCAAGGACGGCGCTTCGATTTTAACGGCCCGGGAGACCCTTCACTTATACTCTATCAGACCGGGCTTTTTGGTGTTTAGGCAAGACGGGGGAGCGATCTTCATGAGATACAACCCGCATCGTTTCGCTCAGCAGCTGAGTTATAACCAAGGGGTACCGTTGGAGGCCTTTTTATCGGAGCCTACCGCGAACGAAGAAGGGATAGAGAGGGCGCTGCATCACTTCATGCGTCTAAACACGGGCTCTCACTTCTTTATCAGTGAGCCGTCTTGTGCTCCTCGTCTCCTTAGGGTATACACCGAATGGTATAGTCATTCGACGGGAGCGGTCATAAAAGAGGAAAGACGGTTGCTGATCGACCGTAAGGGTGCACCTCCAGGTAGCGATCGCAGCGCTCCTCTGGTGTCGAGGACTCCAATAGTCGCTCCCTTAAAAGATGCTGGGAGTAGACCGTCACGCGCACGAAGTCCTCCACATGAACTACCGCTCCCCGATATCGCGGATGCATCTCCTGCACCCCGCGCTCAGGCGGAAACAGTGGTTGTACCCTCGCCGGAGTCTGGCGCGGGTGCGGACATCGGGACCCGTCGTCCCAAAGCGGCTGCCAAGCGTAAGTCGCTTCCCCGTGAGCCTAGGGCTGGAGGGAAAAAGAAAAAGAAATCACTCTTCGCCGCGGACGTTGCGTTCGGCCAGGAACCCCATGCTCCTTATTCCGAGGGTTTGCTCGAATATGGGACTAACGCGGGATTAGTGATGCCGCCGCCGGACGATACAGACTTGGAAGCTGCTCTCAGAGCTTCAGCATGGCTGGTGAAACGTGATGCGTGCTGGCTAAGCTTGTGCAATCAGGTAACTACTAGTCACTCTTTCTTTACTGTAACGTATTTCCTTCCTTATTTCATTATTTTTGACTAACGCTTTTCTTTCTTTTCTTTTAACAGGCGTCACTGATGAAGAAGCCATTGCCGCTTCTCTGAAGACCTTTCAGGAGGAGGAACGTGCCAGGGCGTCTGTCGGCCTTAGTAAGTTTCGACTTCATCGAATTTTTTTTTTCTTCATTTTTCTTGCGTTATGGTCGATCTGACCTTTCCATTTAATTGTAGGGACCTCAATGCCGCTTCCTCCTAGTGACGCAGATGTTCTGCCGGCGGCCGATGTTCCTGTTCCCTCTGGGACACTGCAGGGGGCTCGTCTTGAAAAGCCGATGAGAGATGCCTTAAAGGCTTTGGAGGCTTCCCTGAATGAAGATGATGATGCTTTGAGGGAGGCGTCACAGAGGTCCCTCATAACCGCTCGGGAGGAGAGGAAGCGGTTGAGGCGTGAGGCGAAGGCACGCAGGGCTGCCCTGGCCATGGGAGCGGGACCCAGCGCCGCCCCTCGCTCTGATACTCCCTCTGAAGAGGCCTCTGTCACCCTATCTACCGCCCATAGAGAGGTGGCGCGAGCAGTTCGGAGCGCAAACGGCAAATCCGCTTCAGGTAACATTTCTCTCAGAGTTTTTGTTATAAGGGTTTTAACGTCATTGGTCCTTATATCTCTTATCTTTACAGGGCCAAGTCTGATCGAGGGAGAGGCGGAAGCCGTTGACCCGAGGAGAACGGAGGAGGCGACGCCTGCCGAACTCGAGCCGACAGTAGGTAACATTGTTGAGGCCACGGAGCCTGGAGTGGAGGTCGAGGGGCCTACCACTGAGAAGGTCATTGATGCCGAACCTGAAGCGGGGGCAGATGATATGATCATTATAGCTGAGTCCAGGGTGGTGGCGAGTGAAGCGCTCAAGGTCGGCGATCCCCTGGCGATGGCGGACGATACGACCGCCACTATTGAACCTGAGAAAGTAGTGGGTGAGGCGGCCATGATTCCCGAGGACGAACCAAACGCTCCTTCTCTGGAATCTGGCAATACTCCAGTTATTGCCTTCCCCCTCTATGGCCCTCCACCGTCTCCAGGTCTCGCGAGCACGACAACGGTCCCCATCGAGTCGGGCGATGAGGCTACAGGTGGTGGTCTCATGTCGATAGAGGAGGGAGTCGCCTCCATTTCAGCCGGGAGCTCCTCAGGTAAACCCTAAATGGCTGCTTTTCTTTACTTTACAACTATTTCTGACAAGTCCGCCTTTTCGTGATGCAGGTGCAGCTAGTGTCGATGCCCCACCGCTCGAGGGAACGCCTTCGATGACCGCTTTGGCGGTGGTCACCTCTCAACCTTCTCTCATACCCTCGAAGATGTTGGAAGGTATATGCTTACACTTTATTAATCTTGTTTTCTAGATATTTAATTCGCGTACTAAAGTCATCCTGTTGTGTTCTCAGGAGCGCTTTTTGATCATGTTCATCAGATGTTGCTCCCATATTTCTCCTTCCCATCTAAGCTTGCTTCTTCCCCTGGTGGCGTCGGTAAGTATAATTTCTGTCAGCATTTTTCCTCTTTCTCTTTTCCCCCTTTTTTTTATTGATGGAATTGTTTCTAAACTCTTTTTCTCATCTCAACTGCAGTGCTACAGATTGAAGAAGGGGATAAAAGCTCAGCTGTGCCACCAGCCCTTCCGACCTTGCCACCTGTCTTAACTGGTACAAAGACCATCATATTGGTAACTTTTCCTTTCTCTATTTTCTGTACTGTTATCTGATCGCATCCCGTCTCTTTCAGCTGCCGCTCTGGCTTCGGCATCCTTCGAACCTCACGTCACAATGCCGGCGGGTCCTTATCTGAGGAGTCTGTCTTCAAAGGGCGCTGCAAATAGTCTGCGCATGTTAAGTGATTATGTCGAGGAACTCGATGTTGAAGCTCCTACATCTGCCGCGGACTTCGCTCTGGTGGTTAACCCGATGCTAGCAGTACTCGTGAACTTCCATAACGAGAGCACCATTGCATCTTGGGTTAACCATTGTAAGGAGATCGAGGGTTGCCTATTCCAATTGGAATCGTTGCGTCCCACTCCTGAGACTGTGGCTGCCAATACTCAAAGGACTGCGTGGATCGAGCAGAGCGCTTCTTACTTCCGCCATCTCGAACAAGAGGTTATTTCAAGGCGCAAAGAGCGTGATGATGTTTCAAGTAGGTCTGCTCAACTGCATGCTCGGGTGGAGGCCAACGCTGCACGGCTGAAGGTTATCTTTGAGGGCCTCCTGCAATGTCTCTCCGAAGGATTATCATTGAGGCATAACCTTCACGTTGTCGAGCGAGCTTCAGCCAACCAGGAAGCAGCCCAGAAGGCGGTAGAGGAGCAACTTTCATCTTCCTTGCAACAACGGGCTCAGGTGGAGGCGGAGGTGGCCGCGGCTGTCACCCGAGAGGGAGTGCTGAAGGGAGTGCGAGAACAGCTTGTGAATTTACTAAAGGCACTTCCTCCTCAGTAGCTATCCATTTTTGTATCAGTCATACTTATAGAATGTATATGTATATGTTTTTTTTTATTTATCCTTTGACATCATGTATCCTGTATTTGATCAAGTTTATGAATAAGAGATACACCTTTTCGTAATGTCTTGTGTCACTTCTTCGCTTTTTCTTTCCTTTTATAATCAGTACGCCACCTTAATAACCATAATTTACATACGATTGGGACGAGCATCCCGACCTTCTTAAGAAATAGCGATGGCTTAGGCCGCAGGTTCAGATCTGCTGCCTAAGACTTTTCAACTCTATAAGCCGTGGGGGTCTCATGGAGACTTTTCTCCCTACGGATCGAGAGGATCTCGTAGGTGAATTTTCTCCTTAGGAATCGTGAGGATTCCCAAGTGTGGTTTCCTCTCATAAGTCGGAAGGATCCTATAAGAGAATTTCTCCCTCTTACGAGTCGAGAGGGCTCGTAAGCGGTTGTTTCCCTCTTTGTCAAGAATCGATTTCAGAGAGTGAGACCCGTGAATAGTATGCAAGAGACCATTTAGGATTGACTTGCAGGGTCCCATTGCCCTCTTATGAGCCGGGAAGGCTCGTAAGCGGTTGTTTCCCTCTTTGTCGAGAATCGACTTCAGAGAGTGGGACCCGTGAATAGTATGCAAGAGACCATTTAGGATTGACTTGCAGGGTCCCATTTTTTAGGAAGCGAGTTTTTGAATCCTTACTGCCCGAGGTGTGAGTCAAAGAAACTCTCGTCACGGAGTGTTTGCATCCGTGAGTTGAGAAGTTTTGCGAGGGATTATTTGTTTCCCAAGCGCCAAGGATTATTTATGTCCTTGGGGTTTGAAACGAGTCGAGGCTTCCTACGGAGGCACTGGTGGTTCTGCGGGTCGACGCGGATCAGAAGGCTCTCGTCAAGGAGTGTTTGTATCCGTGAGTCGAGGGATTTGCCGGGATTATTTGTTTCCCGAGCGCCAAGGATTATTTGTGTCCTTGGGGTTTGAAACGAGTCGAGGGTTCCTACGGAGGCACTGGTGGCTCTGCGGGTCGACGCGGATCAGAAGGCTCTCGTCAAGGAGTGTTTGTATCCGTGAGTCGAGGGATTTGCCGGGATTATTTGTTTCCCGAGCGCCAAGGATTATTTGTGTCCTTGGGGTTTGAAACGAGTCGAGGGTTACTACGGAGGCACTGGTGGCTCTGTGGGTCGACGCGGATCAGAAGGCTCTCGTCAAGGAGTGTTTGTATCCGTGAGTCGAGGGATTTGCCGGGATTATTTGTTTCCCGAGCGCCAAGGATTATTTGTGTCCTTGGGGTTTGAAACGAGTCGAGGGTTCCTACGGAGGCACTGGTGGCTCTGTGGGTCGACGCGGATCAGAAGGCTCTCGTCAAGGAGTGTTTGTATCCGTGAGTCGAGGGATTTGCCGGGATTATTTGTTTCCCGAGCGCCAAGGATTATTTGTGTCCTTAGGGTTTGAAACGAGTCGAGGGTTCCTACGGAGGCACTGGTGGCTCTGTGGGTCGACGCGGATCAGAAGGCTCTCGTCAAGGAGTGTTTGTATCCGTGAGTCGAGGGATTTGCCGGGATTATTTGTTTCCCGAGCGCCAAGGATTATTTGTGTCCTTGGGGTTTGAAACGAGTCGAGGGTTCCTACGGAGGCACTGGTGGCTCTGCGGGTCGACGCGGATCAGAAGGCTCTCGTCAAGGAGTGTTTGTATCCGTGAGTCGAGGGATTTGCCGGGATTATTTGTTTCCCGAGCGCCAAGGATTATTTGTGTCCTTGGGGTTTGAAACGAGTCGAGGGTTCCTACGGAGGCACTGGTGGCTCTGCGGGTCGACGCGGATCAGAAGGCTCTCGTCAAGGAGTGTTTGTATCCGTGAGTCGAGGGATTTTCGTTGAAGTCACTGGCTTATTCGGTTGAAATGAACCGTTGAGGCTTGGTTTCGTCATTTGACGGAATCCACTGGGGAGGTAAGGTTTCTTCTTTGTTTACGCCCTTGGATTGTATACAGGGATCGATGTGATCTTAACTGTAGGGCCGAAGTTTTATCATTTTTTATTCTTTTTGTTTTATTTTATTTCCGCGATGCTCTATCATTTCAGCTTTTATATCGCGAAGGTCGCGATTGCCTAAACATTTCGGCTATTTTTCGCGGTGCCCAATCATTTCGGCTTTTCATTATTTTGTTTTTTACTCGTTGCTCTTTATTACGAGTTGCCCGATCATTTCGGCTATTTTGCATGCATACATTTTACTTGCTGCTTTTTATTGCAAGTTGCCCTATCATTTCGGCTATTTCGTATGCATGAGCGGTCTACTGGCTTTCGCCGTCAACCTGAAATTGGACACCGATTTCGGCATCAGCACCGCTGCAACTGGGATATTACCAGGAGCGAATCATCATTTGCCTCTATCGTTGTTGAACAAAGGAGGCTTAGCGACCGGGATGAGGACCCCGTCGGCTAAGGCTTTTGACTTCATGAGCTGTAAGGGTCTCGTGAAGGTATTTCTCCCTACAAGTCATGGGGATCTTGTAGGTGTATTTTCTCCTTAGGAACCGTGAGGGTTCCTAAGTGTTTTGTTCTTCTGTAAGTCGTAAGGATCCTACAGGAAGGTTTTCTCCTCATAAATCGAGGGGATTTATAAGGGTTGTTTACCATACGAACGTATTCCCAGTCATGGATGGACCTTGGTTAGGGAAACGTTTATTCGCGCCCGTGGATTGTATACAAGGGTCAGTATTGAGCCACTTGTAGGGCAATATTGGAAGTTTGTGGGGGTTTGCTTAAGCACAGGTTTAGGTCTCTGTGACTTAAGACTTTCAAATCCTATGAGCCGTGAGGGTCCCATAAGAGAGTTCTCCTTACGAGTCGTGAGGATCTCGTAAGCGTATTTTCTCCTTAGGAATCGTGGGGATTCCTAAGTGTGCTGCTCCTTTGTGAGTCGTAAGGATCTCACGCAGGTGGTTTCTCCTTACAAGGTCGAGAGGACCCTATAAGTGTTCTTAACGAGGTTGCGCCCTTTCAGGTTTTCACAAACACTCGCCGGTAGTCCTGCTGTTTTTACTCACGGAGCCCTTTCGGGTTTTCATCCGCGCCCATTTTGCTTATGAACATACCGTTTTTTTTTATTTTTATTTTTATTATTATTATTATTTTATTTATTTTTATTCATCTCGTCAGCCCAAGGATGCTGCAGTATTAGTTTAAAGACGTTTCGGTCTGATATTAGTTTAAGGACATTTCGGTCCACCGTTGAGAGGGTTGGCTATTACTTATAAAGCCTGAGCTTAGGAAGATAGCGAGCGGACATAGTCGTCGTCATCTACCATTGACCTAGGCTGTGGCTCATTAAGCGTAGTATTTCTTTAGGAAGCGTCCGTTTATTGGCCTGAAAGGCCTTTCACCGTGCATGTCCATGAGTAGATAGGCCCCACCTTGGTAGACCTTATCAACGATATACGGTCCTTCATAGTTTGGCTCAAACTTTCCCCGCTTGGCGCGATTGGGGATCATGGGCCTTTTGACCACTAGCACGAGTTCGCCTTGGTGGAATGCCTCGGGCGGCTCAATCTTTCATATGAGCGCGTCATCTTTGCTTTATAGGCTTCCAGATTTTGTTGTGCTAGAAGCCGGATTTCATCAAGGGCGTCAAGCTCTTCAAACCGAAGGTGAGCATTTTCTTTGTCTGTCAGCTCGTAGTGGACTGCCACTCGTAGAGAGGGTAATTCTATCTCGAGAGGGAGTACTGCTTCCGTCCCAAATACCAACGCGTATGGCGTTGTGTTTGTGGCCGTTTTAAACGTAGTCCGATACGCCCAAAGAGCCTCTTGCAATCTTTCGTGCCAATCTTTCTTATTTCGTGACACTGTTTTCTTTATGATCTTCGTCAAGGTCTTGTTGAAGGCTTCAGCTAGACCGTTAGCTCGTGGGTTATAAACTGAGGAATATCTCCAGTCTATATTGTGCTGCTGTGCGAAACGGCTAATTTTATGACTTCGATAGGCTGGCCCATTATCAGAGATGATTCTTCTCGGGGTTCCAAACCGGTAGATGACATGCGTTTTGAAGAAATGGAGGATATTCTCCGTCTTTACTTCCCTCAACGGAACCGCCTCTGCCCATTTGGAAAAGTAATCAGTCGTCGCCAAGATGAAACGATGTCCCTTTGACGATGCTGGTTCAATGGGACCGACTATGTCAGTTCCCCACATTTCGAATGGCCAACTATCCATTGTTGGATGCAGTGGATTGGGATACTGATGGATGAAGTCCCCATGAATTTGGCATGAGTGGCATTGCTTCGCATATTCGATGCAGTCCTGAATCATCGTGGGCCAATAGTAGCCCATCCGCTTTATCTTCAATTTCATCTTAGGGCCTGCTTGGTGGGAACCGCAGAGTCCGTCGTGAACTTCTTGGACGACCCTTCTCGCTTCGTCAGGTCCTAAGCATCTCAACCACAGAGAGTCGAATGACCTCTTGTATAGAGTATCATTGACGAAGGCGAAAGACAGAGCTCGTTTCGTGAGCTGATGTCTTGTGGACGCCTCTTCAGGTATTCGGTGGAACTTGAAGTAATCTATGAAGACTTCTCTCCAGTCCTCGGTATTTTCCCTGTCTTTTATTTGCAGGGTTGTCTCCTCAGTTGCTCCATTTTCTTTATATGATCCTGGAGATATTTCTGTTGGGGCAAGCACTCGACGGCTTTGCACCACGATTCTAACGTCGTCGAGGTTCTCGTCCGCCAATTCTTTAGCAAGTTTGGCTAGTGCGTCCGCTTTGCTGTTTTCCGCACGCGGTATACTTTCCAAAGTGTAAGAGGGAATTTGGGTTAGCAGTTGCTGCACTTTTTCACCGTATTTTACCAATTCCGGTTTGCACGTTTGGTAGTCGCCGTTTACTTGACTAACGACCAGTTGGGAATCGCCGTATATGAGGAGATCTTCAATTCCCATGTCAATGGCGATCTCGAGGCCTGCTATCAGAGCTTCGTATTCGGCTTCATTGTTTGTTCTCGGCTCCGCTAGGGAGAAGGCGTAGCGCATTATTCCTCCTTGTGGAGTTACAAAGATGAGTCCTACCCCTGATTTAATTATAGGGGTACTTTGTTTGCGTTTCTTCATGGAAGATGCTCCATCGAAATAAAGCTCCCATCGAATATTATCGCCGTCGATCGCATCGAACGCATGTTCGTCTGGAAGGTCGCAATTCAGAGGAGAATCGGCGGGTATCGGATGCTCAGCGAGGAAGTCGGCGATGGCCTGGCCTTTCACTGCCTTGAGAGGTTGATATGTTATCGAGAATTCCATCAAGAGCAGGGCCTATTTAGCGAGTCGTCCTGTCAATATGGCTTTTGACATTAAATATTTAAGGGGGTCCACTTTTGAAATCAGACGGACCTCGTGCGCCAACGCATAGTGCCTAAGCTTTGTTATTGCGAAGATCAACGCCAGGCAGTGTTTTTCAATGGGAGAGTAATTGCTTTCTGCCCCCAGCAGAACTCGACTTAAGTAGTAGAGCGCTCTTTCTTTCTCCTGATCGTTCTCTTGTGCCCATAATGCGCCTAAGGAACCTTCGAGGGCGGTTGTATAAAGAATAAGAGGCTTCCCCTTTACCGGAGCAGCCAACACCGGCGGGTTCTGCAGGTATTGCTTGATCTCATCCAGTGCACCCTGGCATTTTTGGTCCCAAACGAATGGGGTTCCCTTCTTCATCAGGTGGCTGTAAGGACGGCACTTTCCTGAAAGGTTGGCTATAAATCGCCGTATATACGCAAGTTTCCCTTGGAGAGACCGCAGCTGTTTGAGAGTCCTCGGCGGAGGCATTTCTATGATCGCTTTAATCTTTGACGGATCTATTTCAATACCTCGGTGTCGAACGACGAATCCCAGGAATTTGCCCGAGGAAACCCCAAACGCATATTTAAGAGGATTCATCTTCAAGTTGTATTGCCGAAGGCGTTGAAATACAGTCTTCAGATGCTCGAGATGTTCCTCGTATGATTTGCTCTTGACCACGAGATCGTCGATATAGCATTCGACGATTTCGTGTATAAGGTCGTCGAAGATCTTCGTCATGGCCCTCTGATAAGTAGCACCGGCGTTCTTCAAACCGAAAGGCATCACTTTATAACGGAATATACCAAGAGGAGTCCTGAAGGCTGTGTGCTTCTGATCTTCCGGGTGCATTTTTATTTGATTATACCCCGATGAGCCGTCCATGAAGAAGAAAACCTCATGAGTGGATGTGTTGTCTATCATCAGCTCGGTGACTGGCACCGGGAAATCATCTTTTGGGCAGGCTTTATTGAGATCCCGGAAGTCTACGCATATGCGCACTGTCCCATTTTTCTTCATCACTGGGACAATGTTGGCGATCCATTCAGGGTATTGGACTTCTTGGATGAAGCCTGAATCTATCAGCTTTTTGACTTCGGCGTTGATGCTCATCTCAAGCTCGAGTCGCATTCTTCTCGGCGCTTGTTTGACTGGCTTGATGTCCGGGGATATCGCCAATTTGTGCACAGCGATTTCTGGATCTAGTCCCGGCATTTCGGAATAGTTCCACGCGAAGCAATCTTTGTGCTGTAGAAGCACATCCTTTAACGCGGCCACCCTTTCTACAGATAGCAGTTCGCTGATGAATGTCGGTCGCGGGTCATTTTCCGTCCCCAACTCAATTTTCTTGAGATTATCTGCAGTGGTATGGATTCCATCTTCCAGTTCTTTCGGAGCTGGGGGAAATTCTGAGATTACCTCATCGCTGCCGTTTTCAAAACACCAAGGGAGGTTGTTAATGTCTTCGGACCCTTCTTTTAATATTGTTATCACATGGCAGGTGCAAATTTTCTGCCAATCCCAATGCGGAGTTGGTTTTATCTTTGTGTTTTCGGGTTCGTGCTTTTGCGGTGGCGCTACCCTCCAACTGTCAGACAACGCGAATTTGCCAAGCTGGTATTGGTCCTCAACCCAGTTCTTAAAGGTGAAGCAATCTTCAAGCGGATGCCCTACTACTCGATGGTAAAAGCAATACTTCGGGTTGGAGACTTCGCCTGCTTGTTCAGGGTGCTTAGACTCTGGCAACGTAAGCATTTGATGTTTTAGAGCGAGATCGAATATTTTCCTTGTTTTGTTCCGAGGAAAAGAGTATGCTCGACCTATTTTCTTCCCGAGGGCTAAGTCAATAACGCTCGATTCTCGGATGCGCGGCTTCTTAGCTCTGCTTTGTAGTTGTCGAGCGCCTCTCTTGCCTTTCGACTTGTTTTTGTTCTCGCGTCGAACCTTTTTTGTAGCAGGTTGACAAGGAGCGGCATCTTCGTTCTTTACTGCCTGTTGGAGGAGGCGCTGTGTCTTAGCTTTCTCATAGATTGCCATTTCACGATCGTGATCATTGTTTCCTGATTTAAAATCAGGAAAGCTTCTGGGAAAAGCTTCAGAGGAGAGTCACGTGCTTACACGTGACTAGCGGTCACGTGTTGGCACGTGACACCTTAAAAGCATCATCAAGTCGAATTCAGCCTACTGACTACGCTGAAGAAAGTGGGCTTCAGAAAGAGTCACGTGCTCCCACGTGACCAGGGTCACGTGGTGACACGTGACATTTAAAAGCAAGCGTCCAACACGCAAGTTCTCTGATCAAGTGAAGAAAGTGGGCTTCAGAAAGGGTCACGTGCTCCCACGTGACCAGGGTCACGTGGTGACACGTGACATTTAAATGCAAGCGTCCAACACGCAAGTTCTCTGATCGAATCAAGAAAAAGGGTTCAGAAAGAGTCACGTGCTCCCACGTGACCAGGGTCACGTGTCTGCACGTGACGTTCAAGGCAGCAAGCGCGTTTCCAGAACAACCAAGGAAAGAGAGTTCAAATAAAGGGTCACGTGCTCACACGTGACCAGGGGTCACGTGGTAGCACGTGATGTTTAAGCAGCAATCAGAAGACACAGTGCAGAAGGCTCGTTCCAAAGGGGGTCACGTGCTCACACGTGACCATGGATCACGTGGTCACACGTGACCGGCTTTCAAAGCCCATGTTGACGACAGAATTAAATTCTGAAGGAAATTCGAATCTTTCCAAAGGAAAGTAATTATTTGGGACTAATCAAATTAAAAATTCAGAGATGATTAAATATCATCTATCTATGGAAAATCTCGGCTTTGGGAAAGATTTCCCCCTTAAATCTAACCAAAATATCAAAGGAGAATCTCTGGATTTAAGATCCAATGGTGAATAAAATTCACCTAATAATCCAAAGGCCCAAAATGAATGATGGATGCAAATCAAATCTCCCAATGAAGATTCGTCAAAAAAACTGATTGATGCGACTGCCTCTCCTATAAATAGGAGCCAAGAGACAAAAAAAAAAGAGATATACATGCGCAGAGAAGAAAAAGAGAAGGGGAGAAGAGCTTTGATACTTCGAAAAGACTCAGATCTTCTGCAAAAAACCCTAGGTAAGAAAGGGAAGGCCTCTTGGAAAGAAGCAGAATTTAATTCTCAACAGAGTTTAACTCTGATAATATAAAAGCAGAAGAACTTATTTCTTCTCTCTTTGATAGAGGATCTGCAAAGTGCACATCTCCCCTTAAGGTTGAGAATTTAATTCTCAATGGGTTGAGATCCTGCCATGCAGATCCAAAACATAGAGAAGGAGTGCAAGCTCGAGAATTTAATTCTCACAGAACTATAGGAATTTAATTCCTCCAAAATAAAGTAGGGCTAGACCCTATGTCATGGGAATTTAATTCCTTCAGAACAAAAAAAGAGAGGGTTTAACCCTAATTAAAGAACTTAGTTCTGTTGAAACAACGGGAATTTAATTCCCTTAATCATCATTTCCTCAAAAACTTTTATTAGGGTTTAACCCTATTCAGCCCTCCACATAAACGAGGAATTTAAATCCCACAGAAAATTCAGAGTTAAACTCTATTCCAGAATACAAGTCTTCAAAAGAAAGAAGGATTTAATTCCTCTGAAATTAAAAGTCTCTGGAATTTAATTCCTAAAAAAAAAGGAGTAACAAATCCTCTGAAAAAACCACATTAAGGCAGGGTCACGTGTCACCACGTGACCCCCCCAAAAGCCCTACAGAAAACCCCTTTGAGGCGGCACCCCACGTGACCCACGTGACCTTCAGCAGAAGCCTTAACACATAGGCATTTGAATGCCCATCACGTGCTGACACGTGATGCTATCAAAGACACAGTAATTTCAGCAGAACAAATGAAGGAAGGGCGCTCCCACGTGCTGCCACGTGACCCCTCTTGTCTTCGTGTTTAACACTAAATTGAAACTCTCGAAATCAGTGTTAAAATATTGTTGGGCCTTAGTGTTCAACACTAATTAAAAAGCTTCATTTGCAGTGTTCAACACTGATCCGTTTTAGTGTTTAACACTAATTTGAGAAGCCTTATTGCTGGTGTTTAACACCAATTATTTCTTAGTGTTAAACACTAACTTGTTAACCGCATGCCCAGTGTTCAACACTGATTGCTCTGTAGTGTTTAACACTAGGCTTTGGCCCAATTGGCTAAATGGATAGAGGCAAAGCCTCTCCTTCAATGGACCAGCAAGAGTCAATATTCCAGACCTGACTGGACTTAGCCCAAGCTGGCCATAAGTCCTCAATTTGTGATTAACTGGGCTAATGAGCTCATAACATAATTGATCAGTCTTGACCCAAATTGGGCCAGGGACTATTTAATCCACCCCGGTTCTAGGGTACATCTCTTCACTCCTTTGATGCTTGGCATTGTAATCCCTCAATGTCTTCAAAGAGGTGACGGGTCCCGATGACCACTCATGATATGGACTGTGGGGTCCTTAAACCCATGCCTAATGCTAAACTTCCTGGTTACGTGGAAAGCGGATAACGTCACTCTTTGACCCCGTGGAAAACGTCCAGAGCGGATCCTGGTCCTCGCAGAGCATGGCAGTGAACCCATGCGAAGCATCCAGAGCGGAGCCTGGTCCTCGCCTAGCACGGCAGTGAACCCGTGTGAAGCATCCAGAGCACATACCGGACTGTGGAGTCCTTAAACCCATGGACTATGACGTCCTTAACCTTGACCGAGATGTCTTAAAACTACCCACGGACCGCAATGTCCTTAAACTACCCACGGACCGCAATGTCCTTAAACTACCCACGGACCGCAATGTCCTTAAACTACCAACGGACCGCAATGTCCTTAAACTACCCACGGACCGCAATGTCCTTAAACTACCCATGGACCGTAACGTCCTTAAACTACCCACGGACCGCAACGTCCCTAAACTAGAACAATTGAGCCCTCCATATGCTCTTTTGTCGGATCTAAACGGTCCCGTTTAAGTTGATCTTAGCCTCCAAAAATGGCTAACGCGTCCTTAAACCTTCAAACAGATTGGACTACGAATCCCCTAAATTAACTCCGGCTTGAGGGTACATCTCTGAACTCCTCTGACATCCGTCGTTGTAATCTTTCAACGTCGTCAGAGAGGTGATGGGTCCCGACGGTCATACATACGGTGGACCACTACGTCCCTAAACTGGAACAATAGAGCCCAAATGCTCTTTTGTCGGATCTAAACGATCCCGTTAAGTTGATCTTAGTCTCAAACTGGACTAACGTATCCTTAACAAACGTTTAAGTTGATCTTAGCCTCAAATATGGCTAACGTGTCCTTAAACCAAACCCCCAAACCCAAATTTAAGATAATGCGGATTTGGACTAGTCCACGCCCTACGGGTGACGACATAACTCAGTCTCCGTAAACAATCCACGGGCAATAAAACAAACACCCACGACACGAAGTGACCATCTGGAGAAGGAGAAAGTTGTTACCGCAACGCGGTAGCGTAATTAACTGCAGGGGCTTGCGCCTGCAGGGAAGAGCGTCCCCACAATCAAAAACCCCTCAAATGAGGGGGAATCTGACGAAGTCTGCTACATCGGACGCATCCGTCTAAACCTTCGACACATGGTGCCATAAATCAACTTGGCATCTTCGGAGGGGTGGACGGATAGCACCAATTAGCATCTGCCCCGAACCCCAGGCATTCGGACGCCCCGACGTCCCGGCCGCCGTTCGGAGGGGAACAGATTCTGGCACGCCCGGTGGGACCTTTTCTTCTTTCCACTCCACACTTCGTGTGTCGTGATTCGCGAACCAATCGCGGTTCGCTAATAGTTGCCCTTGGGTCTCAAGGTACTGAGAATTGGCATCTTGCTTATTGCAGAAACCAAAGGATCGATGGCTTTCATCCCTGCGAAATCCTCCAACTGCTCAGACGGCAACTGCAGCCGACGCTCTGCCTCGCCAGGAGGTGTAGCCTATGGACCCCAAGCGGCTTCACTGTTCACAATGCCGGTGGAACAGGTCACCCGCGCCACTACAGGATTGTTTTTTGGGACTATGATCCCGCCGACAAACTTTACCGCTCCAGTGCTGGCAAAGGAAACTCTCAAGAAGTCGGTCTTTGATCGTCTTACCCCTACCGTGGCTCCTCTCAACGAGTCGCCCAACGTCAACGCCTCGGTCTTTTCTAGACTGGGCCAGGAATCATGCGAGCTCATTACGGGGACTACAATCTCAAAGAAGGCTGCTTCTAAGAAAGTGATCGCTCCCATCCCCGAAATCGCCAAGGCAACCTTTCCAGCCAAAAAGTCAGTCTTTACAAGATTGACGGCTCCGGCCTTTGCTCCCGCTTCCCAGAGGACATCGGTCTTCGATAGGTTAACGCCAACAACAACCCCCCATCCACACAGGGGGCAAGACGAAACCATTCTTACCGCTGACCCTACACCGTCCGCTCGACACTCTCGACGTCGTCATTGGCGCCGAGTGAGGAAGGCTGGGGGCAACTCCCCCTCTGGATTGACCCCACCATCCCCAGTGGTTGAAGTTAATGCCGCTGTTCCGACCGGGAACAGCTTTGAAATGCTAAATAAGGTGCGAAGGAATTCCCCTACGGCAGTACTGAAGAAGTCTCCTCCCTTACTAAAAAAGGTGGCGGAAACAAAACCCGAACAGCCCCAATTTCCTCAACGGCTGTCTTCCAAAATTTATAAGGTTTGGCGACAAGCCCGAGATTCGATCATCGATCCAAACTTCTCCCGCCAGCACAAGAAGCCGAAAGTCCAACCTGAAGCTGGTCACCAGGCTAAACCCCAAAAGGCTGTTGATCAACTGACTCATAAAAGGAGGAGGCCAGAGAGGACCCCACAGCATGCAACGACGGCTAAAAACACTAGGCCTAGACGCCCTAAGTCTGGGGGCATGATGGTCCACACTGTATACATGGCCTCTGGAAAGGAGGAGAGCCGCACTTCTACAGGCCATCGACCACTAACCCGATCCGTAACGAAATCCCAGGAGCAGCAACAGAAGCTCCAAGAAATGATGAATGCTATGGCCGCGCTCACCGGGCCAAAGGAAAACCCAGAAGCATCCTCAGACGCACGCCGGGAGGAAGAGACCGACGCTGAATTCCTTCGCCGGACACTGGAGAAAAGGGACAAAGAGGCGGCCGAACAAGCGGCCAACATACAACGGATGGGCCTTCTCTTTCAAGACGTGATAGGAATGATGATCCAGCAGGACCTGCCCGCCGAAGATCCTCCGATTGTTCTTGAAGACGACCGAGGAGAGACGTCAAATCCACCACCAGCCCTCTCAACGGCCAAGGAAGAGACGATCTCTAAGGCTGACTTGGCTGACTACATAGCCCAGCAAATCCGAGTTCATCACGCAACTGAGGCCGCTGGTCAAACCGTGAAAACCGGGCGTCCGTATCCGAGCTGGTACGACCAAATTAAATACCCACAAGGTTATACGATACCGAAATTCCACGTGTATAAGGGGACCGGCAATCCCCATCAACATGTCGCCCAGTTTCGGGCCCTATGCGGTAACACCGGCGGTGACGATAAATTGTTGCTTCGCCAATTCGTAGGCAGCTTGTCAGAAACGGCGTTTGAATGGTATTCGGAACTCCCGAATGATTCCATCAAAACGTTCGCTGAAATGGAGTTGCTATTCACTCAGCGATTTGCAAGTGCCAGCGAACGCACTCCGATAACTGCACTTATTAACGCCAGGGTAAAACCGAGTGAAACCTGGGTCCAGTACGCTATACGCTGGCGGAACTTGTGGTCGAGATGTGAGCAGCGCATCGAGGAAGCACCTGCGGTGGGCATGTTCGTGGGAACTCTAGACCCTCACGCAACTATCTCCCAGTTTATGATGTTCTTTAAGCCAACCACATTCCAGGCTCTGATTGACAAGTTAGCTCAGATGGACCAGATGGGTCATAGACCACCTACACCGAAGTCGGAACCTCGGAATGACAAGGGTAAAGGAAGGGCAACCTTTGTTGCGAATTCCCAACAGCAACCTAACGCCCCGAAATCGACGGATCAACTGGAGGAAAGACGCCGATACTATAATGAGAAGATGAAGCGTCCCTACTCGTTCCCACAAGACAAGACGAAGCGGTTATTCGAGTTGGCAATACGCAACAGACTTATAAACCTACCAAATCCAAGGCGACCGCCACAACCCACCGAGATGAATAACTCCAACTACTGCCCTTATCATCAGACGGTAAGTCATCCGATTGAAGATTGCTTCGTCTTCAAAGGATGGATCGAAGATCAATACCTTCAGGGGAAATTTGTACTGTCCGAAAAGTGGAAGGTGAACCCACCACAACCACATACTCCTAAGAAGGCCGATACACCGGGGGCAACCTGCTCCTTTATCGAAGAAGCTCCATGGGAGGTCGTGTTATCAACGAAGACCAAAAGAATGCTGAGAGACCTCCATGCATGCCCTGCGATCGGATGGAAGGACCCTCTTGAACCTCAAATTATTGAAGGGATGTTGAAGCCCCGCACCATTGCAAAGACTCATGATAAGGGCCCAAATACTCACGCCCAACCGTCAAAATCTTCAAAGAAAAAGAAGAAGAAATCCAAGAAGCCCGCGAAGCTTGGAGATCGGCGAACAAACTTGCAGAAGCAAATCGACGCGCTGGAAGAATACAATCAAAAGGCGCGAACTCCTGTCACACTGCGAGAATTCCTTAGCCACGTCTTGCAAGATGGAGATGACGAAGAGAGCTCGTCGGATGAATCCGAAGAGTATACGGCAAGTTGCAATGTGATCTCCCACTCGTTTACCGACGATGAGAAAACTCCTAGCACCAGGAAGTTGGAGATGGAGCCTGAGCCAGAGCGTGCGAGGCTGACAACCGATATGATCAATGCTTTCCTAGACGAGATTTGTCTAAAAAGTAAAGCGGATCAAGAACGCGAAATGGCGACGCTAACGGGAACCAGAGGCGGGCAACTGGACGGAAGAGTGGAGTTACCCCTGCCAGAACAAAAGGCATCCGAAGTGGACAAAAAAATATTCAAGACAAGGAAAAGGTTCGCCAAAGCCATGTCAATGGGAATGATGCTACCACCTTCGGAAGCAAATACGCACGACGGGGCGGAGAGGCACCCTGACTATTGCGCATATCACCGGAAGATCTCACACCCCACGGAGGAATGCGATGCCTTCAAAATATGGTGGCAAGGATATGTTATCCGTCAGCAACAGTTTAAGCGTATGAAACGCAAAAGCCGTCGGGAGCAAAGAAGTACTGTCGGAGGGCATAACAAGACTACTGGCAACTGTTACATGGTTGACGCCAGAGGGTCACAAGTTCTCACCTTCGGGAGCGACTCTGATGAAGAAATGGCTCTGGGCCCTCTCTTTACAGAATCCGTTCTAGGAAAAAAGGAGGAATCAGAGGCCTGCGAGAACATCCAGCTGCGCAATCGCACGCTCCCGGAGAAGAATCTCGGGCCCGTCAGCCGAAAAGATAAGGGAAAGGAAAAGATCATTGAAGATATCACTTTAGATGACCAGGTCACAAAAGAGCTAACTAATAAAGACCCTCCCAGAAAGGGTAAGGTGGACTATAACATCCTCGCACACTTAAGGAAACTACCCTCTCAGCTTAGCATTCTTGATGCCCTTCTATTATCAAAAGAAGCGCGAGACTCACTTATTAAAGCGTTGCAAGAGCCTGAACAATTCCAGGCCTTTCTCGCCACTGAAAGGATGAAGGATGAACTGGAGGAAGTGCATACAGCCGATGTCACTTTCGGTGATGAAGACCTCCTTTTAGGGACGTGCGACCACAACCGCCCCCTATATGTCTCCGGATACTGCCACGACATCAAGATAGGCAAAATCCTGGTGGATAATGGATCCTCCGTCAACCTCCTTAATGTTCGGGTGTTGAAGGAAATCTGTATGAGTGTGCAACACCTCGCTCGTGACAAAATTACTATCTCCGGTTTCGACTCTCAATCATCACGAACTCTCGGATCTGTAATACTGACGTTACGCTTCGGACTTCTCGTCACAGATATCAAATTCCATGTCATTGACGCCAAGACCTGCTACAACGCCTTGCTCGGCCGTCCTTGGCTACACGAGTACAACATCATCCCTTCTACACAACATCAGTGTATGAAGTACTTCAAGGATGGTTTCGAGTACACTGTAACAGGCGAGTTAAACCCGTTTTCTGTGAACGAAGTTCGCAAATACGAAGATGCGAAATACTTTTTGCCAGATTTCGAGGATACAGAAAGGTGTCGCGACCCGGAGAACAAAGCCGCCGCCACCATCCCTGTTTTTGGGAGCGATACCGAAGAAGAGGAAGAGATAGTGTATATGGGGCCATCCCAACACAACAACCTGGGGGCACCCACCCCCATACCGGTCTTCGGGAGTGATTCGGAGGACGAGGTTAACGCCGTGTTCTCCAGTCGGCTGTCAATACAGGCACCCCTTTGCGATGACCATAGTCTGCAAATCACCATGGTACCGCAAGAACACTATAAGGATCTCGACGCGCTTCGAACCCACAGCGTACAGGACCTGCAAACATTTTACGTCCCTCCCAGGCGAAGGGGTGAGAAGGTGATCTTATTTTACCAATCCTCAGAGTCGAAGGTGGAGAAAGAGATCTGGCACGGCATGGACGTTACACTTGACAGGCTCCAACCCATCCGTCTACCTAGATACTATACAAATGGATTGAAGAAGTTATTAAAGCGCCAAGGAGTACCCTTAAAACAGACTGTGCGGCAGGCTCGGTTCTACAACAGGATTTGGGACGTCCCCGGGACTCAGCGCAAATTGCCTAATGGGAAAATGGAAACACTTGGGCTTGGGTACACAAGAACCGGAAAACGGGAGCGAGCCCACGGCAGCTACGCCATATATACCTTTGATGAAGAAGAGGGCGCCCTGTCAGGAGAGGCCAACCCCTCATCAAAACTAAACCCTGCGACCGAAGCGCCAAACCCGTTGTTTAAAGGACGAATGGGCAAGCCTACCACGAAAGCGGATCAGAAAATTCGGGAAGATCACAACCACGAAGCGGCCATTTATGAGAAGGCTAGGACGCAACGTCTATTCCAACAGGCTGCACAGGCTGCAAAAGATAAAGATGTTCACCATCGTCAACCTGTCATACGAAAGGCCCGATGCAGGGACGGGAATAAATTAAGAAGCGAGAGAAGAAGCCGACAACAACGACGCAGGATTAGAGGGTTACGGGTATTGCGCGGCTCGGATTCGTCCCTCACGGAAAAGATGAGTCGAGCATACTCCTTCCCCCGAAGCAAGACGGAACGGTTACTCAAGCTCGCCCTAAAACATCAGATGATCACGCTTCCAGAGCCTAGGCATCCTGAGCAAGCTAGCAAGGTCTCTCATCCGGGTTATTGCTCTTATCATCGAGCCATAGGACATCCGACCGAAGATTGCTTCACCTTCAAGAATTGGGTCGAGGACCAATATCGACGGGGTAGATTCGCTTTATCCGATGGTTGGAAAGTAACGCCGCCGCAAAGGCACGAGCCTAAAGCTACGAAAGCAGAACCGGATCCGCCTCGGTCCTGGGAGCGGATTCGTACCTGTTATACGATTACGATATTAAAAGAAGAGCCCGAGAACATAGATGACCTTCCCCGGTGCTTCGAGAACAGCGATGATGAGGTAATCTCGGAATTCCCGCCCGCTCCAAAAGAACTGGAAGACGGTATACATACTACCGCAGATAACCTCAGAAAGATTGAGTTGGGATCGGCAGAGGACCCGCGACCAACCTTCGTCAGTGAGCTACTCTCTGAAGAAAGGGTGGCCGCGTTAAAGAACGTGCTTCTACGGCATAAAGACTGCTTCGCGTGGAACTACTCTGAGATGCCAGGATTAGATCCGGAGGTCGCTGTGCACAGATTAGCAATATCCCCAGACATCAGGCCAGTCAAGCAGGCACCAAGAAGGATGCGACTCGAGCTTGAGATGAGCATCAACGCCGAAGTCAAGAAACTGATCGATTCTGGATTTATTCAAGAAGTCCAATATCCCGATTGGATCGCCAATATCGTCCCGGTGATGAAGAAGAATGGGACGGTGCGTATATGCGTGGATTTCAGAGATCTCAACAAGGCCTGTCCAAAAGATGATTTCCCAGTGCCGGTAACCGAGCTAATGATAGATAACACGTCCACTCACGAGATCTTCTCCTTTATGGACGGTTCCTCAGGATACAATCAGATAAAAATGCATCCCGAAGACCAGAAGCACACCGCTTTCCGGACCCCTTTGGGTGTATTTTGCTACAGGGTTATGCCCTTCGGTCTAAAGAACGCCGGCGCTACCTATCAAAGGGCCATGACAAAGATCTTCGATGACCTCATACATGACATCGTCGAGTGCTATA
Organism: Agapanthus africanus; assembly: GCA_030015575.1. Lineage (NCBI taxonomy): Eukaryota > Viridiplantae > Streptophyta > Magnoliopsida > Asparagales > Amaryllidaceae > Agapanthus > Agapanthus africanus. Next base: position 618,210,524 of record JASDDO010000022.1, read on the forward strand.
TCGACGACCTCGTAGTAAAGAGTATGTCATATGAAGATCACTTAAAGCACCTAGAGACTGTATTTCAACGCCTTCGGCAATATAATTTGAAGATGAATCCCCTCAAATGCGCGTTTGGAGTCTCCTCGGGAAAATTCCTGGGATTCGTCATCCGACACCGAGGTATTGAGATAGATCCGTCAAAGATTAAAGCGATCATGGAAATGCCCCCGCCAAGAACCCTCAAACAATTGCGGTCTCTCCAAGGGAAGCTCGCATACATCCGGCGATTTATCGCAAATCTTTCAGGCAAATGCCGCCCCTACAGTCACCTGATGAAGAAAGGAACCCCATTCGTCTGGGATCAAAAATGCCAAGGCGCACTAGACGAGATCAAGCAGTACCTGCAGAACCCGCCGGTATTAGCTGCGCCGGTCAAGGGAAAACCCCTCATTCTTTATACAACCGCCCTCGAAGGTTCCTTGGGCGCACTATGGGCGCAAGAGAACGATCAGGGGAAAGAGAGAGCACTCTACTACTTAAGTCGAGTTCTACTCGGGGCAGAAAGCAATTACTCTCCCATTGAAAAACATTGCTTGGCGTTAATCTTCGCGATAACAAAGCTCAGGCACTATGCGTTGGCACACGAAGTCTGCCTCATCTCGAAAGTGGATCCTCTTAAATACTTGATGTCAAAAGCCATATTGACGGGACGACTCGCTAAATGGGCCCTGCTCTTGATGGAGTTCTCGATAACATATCAACCTCTCAAGGCAGTAAAGGGCCAGGCCATTGCCGACTTCCTCGCTGAGCACCCGATACCGGCCGACTCTCCTCTAAACTGTGATTTACCGGACGAGCACGCATTTGATGCAATTGGCGGCAGAGGCACACGATGGGAACTCTATTTCGATGGAGCGTCCTCCATAAAGAAACAGAAACAGGGTAACCCGATCATCAAATCGGGGATAGGCCTTATCTTTGCAACTCCACAAGGAGGAATAATGCGCTTCGCCTTCTCCTTAACAGAGTCAAGGACAAACAATGAAGCCGAATACGAAGCTCTGATAGCAGGCCTCGAAATCGCCATCAACATGGGAATTGAAGACCTCCACATATACGGGGATTCTCAGCTGGTCGTTAGCCAAGTTAATGGTGACTACCAAACGTGCAAACCGGAGTTGGTGAGATACGGCGAAAAAGTGCAACAACTGTTGGCCCAAATTCCCTCTTACACTTTGGAGAACATACCGCGCGCAGAAAACAGCAAAGCAGATGCGTTGGCCAAACTCGCTAAAGAACTGGCTGACGAGAACCTCGATGACGTCAGAATCGTGGTACAAAGCCGTCGAGTGCTCGCCCCGGCAGATATATCTCCGGAATCATGCAAAGAAAAAGGAGCCATTGAGCAAGCGACTCTACAAATAAAAAACCATGAGAAGGCTGAGGACTGGAGGGAAGTCTTCATAGACTACTTTAAGTCCCACCGAATGCACGAAGAAGCGTCCTCAAGGCATCAGCTTATGAAACGAGCTCTATCCTTCGCTTTCGTCAACGATACCCTGTACAAGAGATCGTTTGATTTTCTATGGCTGAGATGCTTGGGACCTGACGAAGCGGAACGAGTCGTTCAAGAAGTTCACGACGGACTTTGCGGTTCTCACCAGGCAGGCCCAAAGATGAAGTTAAAAATTAAACGGATGGGTTACTATTGGCCCACGATGATCCAGGACTGCCTCGAGTATGCGAAGCAATGCCACTCATGCCAGATCCATGGAGACTTCATCCACCAACATCCGAATCCACTACACCCAACGGTGGCCAGCTGGCCATTCGAAATGTGGGGGACTGACATAGTCGGCCCCATAGAGCCGGCATCAGCCCGGGGACATCGTTTTATCCTAGCGACAACTGACTACTTCTCCAAATGGGCAGAAGCGGTACCACTAAAGGAAGTGAAGACGGAGAATATTCTCCATTTCTTCAAAACGCACGTCATCTATCGGTTCGGAACTCCACGACGGATTATCTCCGATAATGGGCCGGCCTACCGAAGCCATAAGATAAGCCGCTTCGCGCAGCAGCACAATATAGACTGGAGGTATTCTTCAGTTTACAACCCGCGAGCCAACGGTCTGGCCGAGGCCTTCAATAAGACCTTGACGAAGATCATAAAAAAGACCGTCTCCCGGAATAAGAGAGACTGGCACGAGAGGCTGCAAGAAGCCCTTTGGGCTTATCGAACTACATTCAAGACGGCCACAAATACAACGCCATACGCGTTGGTATTTGGGACGGAAGCAGTACTCCCCCTCGAGATAGAGTTACCCTCTCTACGAGTAGCAGTCCACCACGAGCTGACGAACGAAGAAAATGCTCACCTTCGGCTTGAGGAGCTCGATGCCCTCGACGAAACCAGGCTCACAGCGCAACAATATCTAGAAGCCTACAAAGCAAAGATGACGCGCTCGTACGAAAGATTGACTAGGCCAAGGACATTCCGCCAAGGCGAACTCGTACTAGTGGTCAAAAGACCTATGATCCCTAATCGTGCCAAGCGGGGAAAATTTGAGCCAAACTATGAAGGCCCGTACATCATAGACAAGGTCTACCAGGGTGGAGCCTATCTACTCATGGACATGCACGGTGAAAGACCTTTCAGGCCAATAAACGGTCGCTTCTTAAAGAAATACCATGCCTAATAAGCTGCAGCCTAGGTCAATGATAGATGACGACGACTATGTCCGCTCGCTATCTTCCCAGGCTCGGACTTTACAAGCAGCAGCCGGCCTTCCTATAACGACGGACCGAAACGTCCTTAAACTATCTCGGACCGAAACGTCCTTAAACTATCTACGGACCGAAACGTCCCTAAACTAATGCCGGACCGAAACGTCCTTAAAACTAACGATGGACCGAAATGTCCTTAAAACTAACGACGGACCGAAACGTCCATAAACTAACGACGGACCGAAACGTCCCTAAACTACTACCGCAGCATCCTTGGGCTGACGAGATAAAAAAAAAAAGAAAAAAAAAAAAGGAATAAGTATATAAAATAATAAAAACGGTATGTCCATAAGCAAAATGGGCACGGATGAAAACCTGAAAGGGCTCCGTGAGTAAAAACAGCAGGACTGCCGGCGAGTGTTTGTGAAAACCCGAAAGGGCGCAACCTCGTTAAAAGACACTTATAGGGTCCTCTCGACCTTGTAAGGAGAAACCACCTGCGTGAGATCCTTACGACTCACAAAGGAGCTGCACACTTAGGGATCCTCACGATTCCTAAGGAGAGAAAAAAAAACACACTTACGAGATCCTCACGACTCGTAAGGAGAATTCTCTTATGGGACCCTCACGGCTCATGAGATTTGAAAGTCTTAAGTTACAGAAACCTAAACCTGTTCTTAAGCAAATCCTCCACAACCTCCGATATTGCCCTACAAGCGGCTCCATGCTGACCCTTGTATACAATCCACGGGCGCGAATTAACACTTCCCCAACAGAGTCCAACCCTTGTAGGTCCTCTCGACCCATAAGGGGAAAGTCCTCTTGTAGGATCCTTACGACTTACAGAGGAGCACACACTTAGGAATCCTCACGATCCCTAAGGAGAAAATACACCTGCAAGATCCTCACGACTTGTAGGGAGAAATACCTTCGCGAGACCCTTACGGCTCATGAAGTCAAAAGCCTTGGTTAACAGGACCCTTAACCCTGTTTGCTGAGCAACCTTTGTTCATTATCAACAAAGGCAAATGATGATTCGCTCCTGGCAACATTCCAGTAGTAGCGATGCTGATGCCGAGATCGGTGCCTAAAATCCAAGCTTGCAGTGAGAAGGTCAGCAGGCCAAACATGCCTACAAAATAGCCGAAATGATGGGGCAACTTGCAATAAAAAGCAGCAAGTAAAAATGAAGGCATAAAAAAAATAACCGAAATGATGGGGCAACTCGCAAAGCAGCGAGCAGAAAATAGAAAAATAGCCGAAATGATTGGGCACCGCGAAAAATAGCCGAAATGATTGGGCAATCGCGATTTTCGCGATATAAAAGCTGAAATGATAGAGCATCGCGGAAAAAGAAATAAAATCAAAATAAAATTTATGCCCTACAGGTGATATTCCATCACACCCTGTACACAATCCAAGGGCGTAAACAAAAAAGGGATCATACTTCTCCCCCAGGTTTCATCAGAAAAAGAAGCCAAGTCTCGATGGGCCACAAGCGACCTAGAGATCATCCAAACACTCGTCTCGTAACAACGGACATGACTTCAAACGAAACGGAACAGCGGCAACCCCCAGTTCCATGACTCGGTGATATACACATCACCAAGAGTCAAACCTCCATTCCGTGAAATGCGGATACAATCAACAAACTTCCTGGTTACGTGGAAAGCGGATAACGTCACTCTTTGACCCCGTGGAAAACGTCCAGAGCGGATCCTGGTCCTCGCAGAGCATGGCAGCGAACCCATGCGAAGCATCCAGAGCGGAGCCTAGTCCTCGCCTAACGCGGCAATGAACCCGTGTGAAGCATCTAGTGCAAACTTCCTGGTTACGTGGAAAGCGGATAACGTCACTCTTTGACCCCGTGGAAAACGTCCAGAGCGGATCCTGGTCCTCGCAGAGCATGGCAGTGAACCCATGCGAAGCATCCAGAGCGGAGCCTAGTCCTCGCCTAACGCGGCAGTGAACCCGTGTGAAGCATCTAGTGCAAACTTCCTGGTTACGTGGAAAGCGGATAACGTCACTCTTTGACCCCGTGGAAAACGTCCAGAGCGGATCCTGGTCCTCGCAGAGCATGGCAGTGAACCCATGCGAAGCATCCAGAGCGGAGCCTAGTCCTCGCCTAACGCGGCAGTGAACCCGTGTGAAGCATCTAGTGCAAACTTCCTGGTTACGTGGAAAGCGGATAACGTCACTCTTTGACCCCGTGGAAAACGTCCAGAGCGGATCCTGGTCCTCGCAGAGCATGGCAGTGAACCCATGCGAAGCATCCAGAGCGGAGCCTAGTCCTTGCCTAACGCGGCAATGAACCCGTGTGAAGCATCTAGTGCAAACTTCCTGGTTACGTGGAAAGCGGATAACGTCACTCTTTGACCCCGTGGAAAACGTCCAGAGCGGATCCTGGTCCTCGCAGAGCATGGCAGCGAACCCATGCGAAGCATCCAGAGCGGAGCCTAGTCCTCGCCTAACGCGGCAATGAACCCGTGTGAAGCATCTAGTGCAAACTTCCTGGTTACGTGGAAAGCGGATAACGTCACTCTTTGACCCCGTGGAAAACGTCCAGAGCGGATCCTGGTCCTCGCAGAGCATGGCAGTGAACCCATGCGAAGCATCCAGAGCGGAGCCTAGTCCTCGCCTAACACGGCAGTGAACCCGTGTGAAGCATCTAGTGCAAACTTCCTGGTTACGTGGAACGCGGATAACGTCACTCTTTGACCCCGTGGAAAACGTCCAGAGCGGAGCCTGGTCCTCGCCAAGCACGGCAGTGAACCCGTGTGAAGCATCCAGAGCAAATACCGGACTGTGGAGTCCTTAAAATCCACGGACTATGATGTCCTTAACCTCGACCGTGATGTCTTAAAACTAACGATCAACCACCCCGATTCCCTACGGATTTTGCCTTGGTTTAAGGGTACATCTCTTCACTCCTTTGATACCTGGCGTTGTAATTCTTCAACATCTTCAGAGAGGTGACGGGTCCCTGCAACCGCACATCGGACTGTGGAGTCCCTAAATCCACGGACTATGAGGTCCTTAACCTTGACCGTGATGTCTTAAAACTAACATCGGACTGTGGAGTCCTCAAATCCACGGACTATGAGGTCCTTAACCTTGACCGTGATGTCTTAAAACTAACATCGGACTGTGGAGTCCTTAAATCCACGGACTATGAGGTCCTTAACCTTGACCGTGATGTCTTAAAACTAACATCGGACTGTGGAGTCCTTAAACCCACGGACTATGAGGTCCTTAACCTTGACCGTGACGTCTTTAAACTACGATACCTGGAGAGATCCCTAACCCCGTGAAATACGGAAAAAGGTGATCACACCCGGCACTTGCAGGCCCTCACGACCTGTAAGGAAGAAAAACTCTCTTGAGATCTTTACGACTCTCAGGGGAAAACCCGCTTAAGGATCTTCACGATCTTTAAGAAGAACTCACACCTATGGGATCCTTTCGACCTATAAGGAGAAAAACTCCTTATGAGACCCTCGTGGCTCATAAGATGCAAAAGCCTTAGGAAACAGATCCTAACCCTGAATCCTAAGCCACGGCCGTCTTGTAAGAAGATTAAGATAGATTATCCGCAGAATGCATTCAATGAAAAGGAGACACGTCACTGAGAGAAAAATTGTATCTTTTATTCATGACCCAAAATGGATACAAAATACAATTCAAAATAAAAAAAAAAAGAGATACTCTTATTCATGAGTATGTACAAAAAAAAAAAAAAGATACAAGTCCTCAGGCCGGCGGGCGGTGCAATAATTTCACCAGCTCATCATTTTGTTGTTGAGCTATGGCTTCGTGACGCAAGATCTCCATAAGACGCGCCTCCGCCTGAGCTTGCTGGGCCTGATATGAAGCGAGCCGGGCTTCAAGCTCCTTTTCAGTGGCCTTATGAGCCTCAACCCTCTCGCGAGTAAACGTGGCGGCTTTATCAAGAGCCACCACCTCTGTGACGGACTCCTGAAGCACCCGCCATAGCTCATATGATTTGTTGGCCCTGGCTGTGAGATTGGCTCAGAGCTCGCTCAGCGTCTTAAGAGCTAGCTCCCCCTCTGAAAGCTTACGGCCGAACCCTCCTCTCGCACAACAATATGTTCGCTACGCGCCCCTCTACCAGGCCACGTAAGCTCGCTTTCGTGACCACGACCTTAGAAACCAGACACTTACAAGACCATATGAATGAGCTTCCGGTTGCCAGCACTAATCGGTCTGAAACAAGTTCATATCACCTGGTATGAAAAGCAACAATTTTTTTTTCCAACGTTTATCCTATCGAGCATGTGTTCGCGATTATATGAACATTCGGAAGAGAGATAAAATTCAAGGCTTCGATTCGCACGCAACATGACAACAGTATTGGTAATTGAAGAAAGTTTTCATAAAAAAGGAACACAAAGTTTACTCATGCAAGCGGAAACATACATACGAGTACCAAGCTTACATGGAAGTTCAAAATAAAACATGCAAAAAGGGGAAACCAAATTATAAAAAAAAAAAAGAGAATGTCCTACTCTAACGGAAAAGGTCGCCAAACACAGGATCAATGGCACAAGGGTTAGTGAAGCAAAGGACAAAATTCTCCATCTCTCTCTCTGCTTTCTCCAGCACATCGAAGCGACGGTTCTCACGAGGAGTCGCTCCCCATCGATTGGCGCCGTGTTCGTCCGCGAAAGCGGACATAATAGCTCGCCGGGCCTTGATCTGGCCCAGCAGATGAATTGAGCAATCCTTCAAAGCCTGAGTGATCAGGCACGCTTCATGAAAGCCCTCGAGCTTCTCTTCCGCCGCGTCAAGCATCGCCAGGGTCATCTCTGCTGGGTGAGGGGGGATGTCGGCAAGCACGGCCGCGAGGATCATCCGGAGCCAAAGAGAACCCATCGGGAGAGGAGACCCCCTACGGATCGAGAGTTCATGCATGGCTGAGTCGCATTCGTTGTCGGTAAGGAGGGGATCCACCAACCGAGCGGTAAAGCGAGGGATCATCTCCTCGATAGGCACTTCCCATGGCTGTCGACGAGCGTGTGGGCGGTTACAGGCCATAGCGTTCAGATACCCCTCAAATTAAATCACGTCGATACGGGAATGAATTTCTCGGTGAAGAGAGAATAGGCCATGACCTCAAGAATATAAAGAAGTGCATTAAGTGCTATGCGCGGAAAATCTTGCATGCGAAAGATGTTTCCAAGGCCCAAAAAAGGAAAGGCATCGAAAATCAAGGAGAAATAACTATTTCCAAGGCTCCTTTTATGCATCTGATAATGCGCGCTAAAAATGCGGCATGGAAAGTTTTGTGAACAGTCCCATCAGATGATCTCGCGTGTAGAACACGTGAGGCCCAAACCTAATGTGCATTTAAAAGAAAGAATATGGAGTAGTACCCTGCATATTAAAGCACAAACGATAATAGTAACAGAATAATAAGATTTCAGAGGAAAAGCATGCAAACACACAGAGACACAATAAAGCTTATCATCCAGACTTCAAGAAGGCGATACAAAATAAAAAAAAAAAAACTTTTACAATGGTAAGGCCTCTGACACGGGGCATGGATTGAGAAAATTGAAATTAACTTGATTCAAGATCTTCCAAGCATTTCGAACCTCCCGAGTATGCTTTCTCTCACGGGCACAGGCATCGGGGTCCCCGCGGATGTCCTCTTCCCTCCGGTAGGCGCCTAGTATGGCTGATTGCTGAAAAATCTGATGAAGGAGATCAATGAGATCATCCCGCCTTCTCTTTGAGATCAAGCCCATAAGGTACACCGAATGCACCTTATCCTCGGCAATGTCCAAGTCCCCGAGCGGTATGCCGGCGCAAAAGAGAGGAAGTGCCTCCCGGATCGCCAGCACGATTAGCCTCAGAAGAGAAGAGCGGCGGGGGAGGAGCCTATGGTTGTACTCGTCGAAACGGCTCATGATCTCGGCACACTGAGCATCGGTGAACTCTTGATTCTGACTGCGGCCCAACGCACGAATGTTCCCATAGGAGATGATCTCGTCAAGTCTATACAGATGGGCATCCATGGTACCTACGATAGAAGTCAAGAGACCCATTACAAAGCCACCATTTCACTAATTGCAGAAGAACAGCCTTGGGCCAAGAGACCCCAAAGATTCTCTGTGTAAAGAAATCAAGTTCTTCGTTGGAATTCAATTCCTTGTTAAGAAAAGGGAATTAAATTCCCAAAAAAACATTTTGATGGAATTAAAGTCCAGAGAGTTGAAACGTTGTCATCATCTCCCCGAAGATCATCTAAACCCTAAAAGGATCTACAGTTTGAAGATTAAACAGTTTTATGTTCTCATGGAAAAATATGAAGAAAAAGGGTAAAAACCCTTGTCTTGGATTTAAAATCCAGAGAAATGTGAAGGTCCATCGGTGTCCAAGAACACTACCTGAGGAAAAAGGATCCTTTTCGGACAGAGTTAAACTCTGGAAAATCTTAAAACAGAGAACTAAGCTCTGGAAGAAGAGAATTAAATTCTCAAAGAAAAGTTCTCAGGGGAAGAAGACGAGCAGGTGAAGGCTCCTATGAAGAGACAGAGCTATTTATAGAAGATAGTGGAAACGTTTCATCTCCCCAGATCCCTAAGGGAATCCAACGGTCGCGAGAGGTGACAGCGTTGCACTCACGTGCTGACACGTGAGAACAACGCTGTGGGGGCATTTGTTTCCTGATTTAAAATCAGGAAAGCTTCTGGGAAAAGCTTCAGAGGAGAGTCACGTGCTTACACGTGACTAGCGGTCACGTGTTGGCACGTGACACCTTAAAAGCATCATCAAGTCGAATTCAGCCTACTGACTACGCTGAAGAAAGTGGGCTTCAGAAAGAGTCACGTGCTCCCACGTGACCAGGGTCACGTGGTGACACGTGACATTTAAAAGCAAGCGTCCAACACGCAAGTTCTCTGATCAAGTGAAGAAAGTGGGCTTCAGAAAGGGTCACGTGCTCCCACGTGACCAGGGTCACGTGGTGACACGTGACATTTAAATGCAAGCGTCCAACACGCAAGTTCTCTGATCGAATCAAGAAAAAGGGTTCAGAAAGAGTCACGTGCTCCCACGTGACCAGGGTCACGTGTCTGCACGTGACGTTCAAGGCAGCAAGCGCGTTTCCAGAACAACCAAGGAAAGAGAGTTCAAATAAAGGGTCACGTGCTCACACGTGACCAGGGGTCACGTGGTAGCACGTGATGTTTAAGCAGCAATCAGAAGACACAGTGCAGAAGGCTCGTTCCAAAGGGGGTCACGTGCTCACACGTGACCATGGATCACGTGGTCACACGTGACCGGCTTTCAAAGCCCATGTTGACGACAGAATTAAATTCTGAAGGAAATTCGAATCTTTCCAAAGGAAAGTAATTATTTGGGACTAATCAAATTAAAAATTCAGAGATGATTAAATATCATCTATCTATGGAAAATCTCGGCTTTGGGAAAGATTTCCCCCTTAAATCTAACCAAAATATCAAAGGAGAATCTCTGGATTTAAGATCCAATGGTGAATAAAATTCACCTAATAATCCAAAGGCCCAAAATGAATGATGGATGCAAATCAAATCTCCCAATGAAGATTCGTCAAAAAAACTGATTGATGCGACTGCCTCTCCTATAAATAGGAGCCAAGAGACAAAAAAAAAAGAGATATACATGCGCAGAGAAGAAAAAGAGAAGGGGAGAAGAGCTTTGATACTTCGAAAAGACTCAGATCTTCTGCAAAAAACCCTAGGTAAGAAAGGGAAGGCCTCTTGGAAAGAAGCAGAATTTAATTCTCAACAGAGTTTAACTCTGATAATATAAAAGCAGAAGAACTTATTTCTTCTCTCTTTGATAGAGGATCTGCAAAGTGCACATCTCCCCTTAAGGTTGAGAATTTAATTCTCAATGGGTTGAGATCCTGCCATGCAGATCCAAAACATAGAGAAGGAGTGCAAGCTCGAGAATTTAATTCTCACAGAACTATAGGAATTTAATTCCTCCAAAATAAAGTAGGGCTAGACCCTATGTCATGGGAATTTAATTCCTTCAGAACAAAAAAAGAGAGGGTTTAACCCTAATTAAAGAACTTAGTTCTGTTGAAACAACGGGAATTTAATTCCCTTAATCATCATTTCCTCAAAAACTTTTATTAGGGTTTAACCCTATTCAGCCCTCCACATAAACGAGGAATTTAAATCCCACAGAAAATTCAGAGTTAAACTCTATTCCAGAATACAAGTCTTCAAAAGAAAGAAGGATTTAATTCCTCTGAAATTAAAAGTCTCTGGAATTTAATTCCTAAAAAAAAAGGAGTAACAAATCCTCTGAAAAAACCACATTAAGGCAGGGTCACGTGTCACCACGTGACCCCCCCAAAAGCCCTACAGAAAACCCCTTTGAGGCGGCACCCCACGTGACCCACGTGACCTTCAGCAGAAGCCTTAACACATAGGCATTTGAATGCCCATCACGTGCTGACACGTGATGCTATCAAAGACACAGTAATTTCAGCAGAACAAATGAAGGAAGGGCGCTCCCACGTGCTGCCACGTGACCCCTCTTGTCTTCGTGTTTAACACTAAATTGAAACTCTCGAAATCAGTGTTAAAATATTGTTGGGCCTTAGTGTTCAACACTAATTAAAAAGCTTCATTTGCAGTGTTCAACACTGATCCGTTTTAGTGTTTAACACTAATTTGAGAAGCCTTATTGCTGGTGTTTAACACCAATTATTTCTTAGTGTTAAACACTAACTTGTTAACCGCATGCCCAGTGTTCAACACTGATTGCTCTGTAGTGTTTAACACTAGGCTTTGGCCCAATTGGCTAAATGGATAGAGGCAAAGCCTCTCCTTCAATGGACCAGCAAGAGTCAATATTCCAGACCTGACTGGACTTAGCCCAAGCTGGCCATAAGTCCTCAATTTGTGATTAACTGGGCTAATGAGCTCATAACATAATTGATCAGTCTTGACCCAAATTGGGCCAGGGACTATTTAATCCACCCCGGTTCTAGGGTACATCTCTTCACTCCTTTGATGCTTGGCATTGTAATCCCTCAATGTCTTCAAAGAGGTGACGGGTCCCGATGACCACTCATGATATGGACTGTGGGGTCCTTAAACCCATGCCTAATGCTAAACTTCCTGGTTACGTGGAAAGCGGATAACGTCACTCTTTGACCCCGTGGAAAACGTCCAGAGCGGATCCTGGTCCTCGCAGAGCATGGCAGTGAACCCATGCGAAGCATCCAGAGCGGAGCCTGGTCCTCGCCTAGCACGGCAGTGAACCCGTGTGAAGCATCCAGAGCACATACCGGACTGTGGAGTCCTTAAACCCATGGACTATGACGTCCTTAACCTTGACCGAGATGTCTTAAAACTACCCACGGACCGCAATGTCCTTAAACTACCCACGGACCGCAATGTCCTTAAACTACCCACGGACCGCAATGTCCTTAAACTACCAACGGACCGCAATGTCCTTAAACTACCAACGGACCGCAATGTCCCTAAACTACCCATGGACCGTAACGTCCTTAAACTACCCACGGACCGCAACGTCCCTAAACTAGAACAATTGAGCCCTCCATATGCTCTTTTGTCGGATCTAAACGGTCCCGTTTAAGTTGATCTTAGCCTCCAAAAATGGCTAACGCGTCCTTAAACCTTCAAACAGATTGGACTACGAATCCCCTAAATTAACTCCGGCTTGAGGGTACATCTCTGAACTCCTCTGACATCCGTCGTTGTAATCTTTCAACGTCGTCAGAGAGGTGATGGGTCCCGACGGTCATACATACGGTGGACCACTACGTCCCTAAACTGGAACAATAGAGCCCAAATGCTCTTTTGTCGGATCTAAACGATCCCGTTAAGTTGATCTTAGTCTCAAACTGGACTAACGTATCCTTAACAAACGTTTAAGTTGATCTTAGCCTCAAATATGGCTAACGTGTCCTTAAACCAAACCCCCAAACCCAAATTTAAGATAATGCGGATTTGGACTAGTCCACGCCCTACGGGTGACGACATAACTCAGTCTCCGTAAACAATTCACGGGCAATAAAACAAACACCCACGACACGAAGTGACCATCTGGAGAAGGAGAAAGTTGTTACCGCAACGCGGTAGCGTAATTAACTGCAGGGGCTTGCGCCTGCAGGGAAGAGCGTCCCCACAATCAAAAACCCCTCAAATGAGGGGGAATCTGACGAAGTCTGCTACATCGGACGCATCCGTCTAAACCTTCGACACATGGTGCCATAAATCAACTTGGCATCTTCGGAGGGGTGGACGGATAGCACCAATTAGCATCTGCCCCGAACCCCAGGCATTCGGACGCCCCGACGTCCCGGCCGCCGTTCGGAGGGGAACAATCATCTCGGGCTTTTTGACTCGCATCCCTTATAAGTTTGCTCATCTGGTCTTCGGACGATGGACTGGGCGGTTTTGCATCAGGAACTTTTGCTGGTTTAGGATTAGCATCCTCCCATTGAGCGTCCGCCTCTTCGTCGAAGTCATACATAGCATAACAGCTGTTTACTAGCTTCCGCTTCTTTGGCCGGATGTACCCAAGCCCTTTGGTTTCCACTCTCCCATTAGGTAGCTTGTGTTGAGTTCCGGGGACGTTCCAAACCCTGTCATAGAATCTGGCCTTCCTAACAGTCTGTTCGAAGGGTATCCCTTGGCGCTTTAACAGTCGTTTCAAGCCTTCCGTATAATACCTGGGTAAGCGAATGGGTTGAAGTCCGTCCAGCTTTGGATCTGCTCCATACCAGATTTCTTTCTCCACTTTATTTTCTTCAGAGCGGTAAAGCAGAATTGCTTTCTCTCTCTTTTTTCTGGGAGGGATATAGAATGTCCGCAACTCTTCTACACTGTAGATATTAAATGCATCCAGTTCTTTATGGTGTCTAGGCGGCACCATGGTTATTTGTAGACTTCGCCCTTCATCAGCAGAAGTTTGTATTGACAGTCGAGCAGGGAATACCGCATGAACTTCATCCTCTGAATCACTACCGAAGATCAGCGAAGGAACGGATGGTCCTGGCCTGGCAGATTGGGATGGACCTGAATAAATTATATCCTCCTCCTCGGTGTCACTGCCGAAGACAGGGATGGTGGCATTAGTTTTGTTCTCCGGTTTGTGACACCTTTCCGTGTCTTCGAAGCTCGGTAAGAAGTATTTGGCATCTTCATACTTGCGAACCTCGTTCACGGAAAACGGATTCAATTCTCCGGCCACAGTGTACTCGAGGCCATCCCTGGAATACTTCATGCACTGATGCTGTGTAGAAGGGATGATATTGTACTCGTGTAGCCATGGTCGGCCGAGCAGAGCATTGTAGCACGTCTTGGCATCTATAACATGGAATTTGATGTCTGTGACGAGCAACCCGAAGCGTAGCGTCAATATCACAGATCCGAGAGTCTTTGAGGATTGAGAGTCGAAACCGGAGATAGTGATCTTGTCTCGGGTGAGGTGTTGGACACTCATGCAAATCTCCTTTAACACTCGTACATTGAGTAAATTGACGGACGATCCGTTATCGACCAAGATTTTACCTATCTTTATGTCATGGCAGTATCCTGAGACATAAAGAGGGCGATTGTGTTCACACGTCCCGAGGAGAAGGTCTTCATCACCGAAAGCAATGTCGGCTGTGTGCACTTCTTCTAATTCGTCTTTCATTCTTTCTTCGGCTAGGAAGGCTTGGAACTGGTCCGGATCTTGTAGCGCCTTAATCAAAGAGTCTCTCGCGTCCTTTGATAATAACAAGGCATCGAGGATGCTGAGTTGTGAGGGTAGCTTCCTCAGATGCGCTAAGACATTGTAATCCACCTTACTCCTATTTGGCGGATTTTTGGCAATTAACTCTTCCGCGACTTGGTCGTCCAAAGTGATGTCTTCAGAGACCTTCTCCTTCCCTTTATCTTTTCTATTCGAGGGTCCGAGGTTCTTTTCAGGCAATGTCCGATTCCGCAGCTGTATATTTTCGCAAGACTTCGGTTCTTCTTCTTTTCCCGAAGTTGACTCTTTAAAGAGAGGGGCAATCTCTAGTTCCTCATCAGAGTCGCTCCCAAATGTGGGCACCTGTGATCTGGTAGTGTTAACCATGTGACAGTTGCCGGCAGTTCTTTCAAGCACTTTGGTCGTGTTTCTTTGCTCCCGACGAACCTTGCGCTCTTCCCGTTTAAAGCGTTGTTGATTAGCGACGTATCCTTGCCACCATTTATCGAACGCTTTGCATTCTTGGGTAGAATGTGAGACCTTCTGATGATATAAGCAATAAGAGGGATGTATTTCTACCACGCTAGTAACTCTTCCTTCTGAGGGTGGTAGCTTCATGCCCATCGATATGGCCTTGGCGAACTTCTTTTTTATCTTAAATTGGCTTTTGTCAGCGGTGGAGGCATTTTGCTCTAGTGGGATCATCTCAGCTCCTTCCTCAAGTCGCTGGCGCTTGGCCTTTTCGAATATCGCCGTCTCGCGTTCTTGATCAGCCTTACTTTTCAATCGAGCTTCACTAAGAAACGCGTCAATCATTTCTATTGATAATTCCGGAGCCCTTGATTCAGTATTTGCCCCCGGCGTTTTGGTACCAGAAGTCCCTTCATCGTTCGAGGTCGAGTGAGAGATCATATGACAGCTTGCCACATATCCGTCGGATTCATCCGATGAAGTTTCTTCCTCATCTTCTTTTTGAAAGACGTGATCAAGGAAATCTTGGAGCGTAATGGGAGTCCGCGCCTTTTGGTTGTACTCATCCAGTGCGTCGATCTGCTTCTGTAAGTCCGTGCGCTTGTCGCTAGGCTTCACGGGCTTCTTAGATTTCTTCTTCTTCTTTTTCGAAGATTTTGACTGCTGGTTATGAACGCTTGAACTACCACCATCGGCCTTCGGGGTCGGACGTGGTTTCAACATCCCCTCAATAACTTGCGGCTCTAAGGGGTTCTTCCACTTGACCGCTGGACAGGTCTGAAGATCATTTAGCATTCTCCTTGTTTTGGCCGATAATACAACCTCCCAGGGAGCTTCTTCAATGACGGAGCATGTTGCCCCCGGCGTATTCGTCCCCTTATAGGTGTGGGGTTGCGGAGGATTCACCTTCCATTTGTCTGACAGCGCAAACTTGCCCTGACGGTACTGGTTCTCGAGCCAATTTTTGAAAACGTAACAGTCTTCGATCGGATGTCCTAGCACTCGATGATAAGGGCAGTAATTAGGCTCATTGACGTCACTCGGTTGCGACGGGCGTTTTGGATCTGGCAGATTTATGAGCCTATTGCGCAATGCCAGTTCAAATAACCTCCTCGTTTTATCACGGGGGAAGGAGTAAGCACGTCCCATCCTGTCCTCAAGGGGTACGTATGGGCGCGTGTTATTTGGACGAGCAACCGGCTTCGAGTCGTTCGGCTGCTGTTGGGCATTAGCGACGATGATAGCTTTTCCCTTTCCTTTGTCGTTTTGAGAGTCGGGCTTCGGGAGAGGGGGTTTATGGCCCATCTGGTCCATCTGCGCCAATTTGTCGATCAAAGCCTGGAAAGAAGTTGGCTTGAAGAACATCATAAACTGCGAAATGGTTGCTTGTGGATCAAGGGTTCCGACAAACATTCCCACCGCAGGAGCTTCTTCTATACGCTGTTCACATTTAGACCATAAATTACGCCACCGTATAGCGTACTGGACCCATGTCTCGCCGGGCTTTACCCTGGCGTTAATCAGCGCCGTCATCGGAGTACGTTCGCTGGCGCTTGCAAAGCGTTGGGTGAAGAGCAGCTCCATCTCCGCGAAGGTTTTAATGGAGTCGTTGGGGAGCTCGGAATACCACTCGAAAGCCGTATCTGATAAACTTCCAACAAACTGGCGCAGCAAGAGCTTGTCGTCGCCTCCAGTGTTACCACAAAGCGCCCTGAATTGGGCAACATGTTGATGGGGATTGCCGGTCCCCTTGTAGACATGAAACTTTGGAATTGTGTAACCTGGCGGGTATTTGATTTGGTCATACCAGCCCGGATATGGCCGTCCCGTTTTTACAACGTGGCCGGCTGCTTCGGCCGCGTGATGAACTTTTATCTGCTGGGCTATATATTCGTCCAGATCTGTTTTAGAGATTGTGTCTTCTTTAGCCGTCGATAGAACGGGCTGAGGGTTTGATGTTTCTCCCCTATCATCCCCAAGGACGATCGGGGGTTCTTCGGTCGGGGATTCTGGTTGTATCATCATCCCTATCATATCCTGGAAGAGAAGGCCCATGCGCTGTATATTGGCTGCTTGTTCAGCAGCCTCTTGGTCTCTCTTTTCGAGCATTCGGCGAAGGAACTCGGCGTCGGTCTCTTCTTCTTGACGTTCATCTAAGGACTTCTCAGGATTCTCTTTTGGCCCCGTGAGTGCAGCCATGGTAGTCATCATCTCCTGGAGCTTTTGTTGCTGCTCCTGAGACTTGGTCACTGACCGGGTAAGCGGTCGGTGACCCATAGAAGTACGACTTTCTTCTTTCCCCGAAGCCATATAGACTGTATGAACTGTGATGCCCCCTGACTTGGGGCGTTTAGGTTCACCGTTCTTAGACTTTGTCAGCGTCATGGGAGCTTTTTCTAGCCTCTTCCTTTTATGGGCCTTTGAGGTTGAAGGAGCCGTTGAATTGAGCATCCTAGCATTTGTTGCCCCCTGTTGTTTGGCGGGGCGATTTTTGTCTTTTTCCACCCTTGCCCTGTTCTGGCGACGGAAGTGATCTGAGTCAATCACGGAGTCTTGAACCCTCCGCCAAACTTTATAAACTTTCGCTGACAGCCGTTGAGGGGGCTGTTCCTGTTTCATCTCCGGAGCTTTTTCCCTGGGTGGAGGAGACCTTTTCAACGTAGCTACCGGGGAGTTCTTTCTCACCTTCCTCAGCATTTCAAAGCTGTTCCCAGTTGGAACAGCAGCATCGACTTCCACCGTCGGAGCAGGTGGGGTTAGCCCTGAGGGGGAGTTGCCCCCTGCTTTCCTTACTCTCTGCCAATGGCGACGTCGCGCACGACGAGCCGCCGGGATTGACTCGGAGATTGAGATGGTTTCTTGTTGCCCCCTGTTTGAGCGTGGGGTAACTGTTGATGTCAGCCTATCGAAGACTGATGCCTTCTGACCGGCTGGGGGAGGAGTAGGAACCGTCAATCTTGTGAAGACTGACTCTCTGATAGGAGAAGCCGCTTTAACGACTTCCAAAGCAGCGGCCGTTGCCCTCTTTGGGACAGCCACCTTATAGTTCTGACCCAGCCTGGTGAAAACGGAGGCTGTTGGTCCAGTAGCAGGTGACCCGCTGACAGGGGTCGCGGTAGCAGTGAGCCGGTCGAACACCGACTTCTTGTTTGCTTCCGGTGTGGGTATCGGCACCGAGAAGCTCGTAGGTGGGACCATGGTCCCGAAAAACAAACCGGTGGTGGCCTGAGTCAACTGGCCTACAGGCAGGGTCATGAAGGAAGCCGCCTGGGGCCCATATGCTACACCTCTAGGTGAGGTGGAGCGTCCGTTGCATTGGCATTTCGAGCAGTTGGTGCAGTTGGTGGCCATTGAGTGCTTGAGTTCTGTACCAGACAAAAGACCAAATCTTAGCAACTTGAAATCCATAGGCAATCATTTAACAAACCGCGATTGGTTCGCGAAGACGACACACGAAGTGTGGAGTGGAAAGAGGAAGAGGTCCCACCGTGCGTGCCAGAATCTGTTCCCCTCCGAACGGCGGCCTGCGACGTTAGGACGTCCTGGGCCTGCGGTTCGGGGCAGATGCTATTTGGTTTTATCCGTCTATCTCTCCGAAGATGCCAAGTTGATTTATGGCACCGTGTATCGGAGGTTTAGACGGATGCGGCCGATGTAGCAGACTTCGTCAGATTCCCCCTCAGGGTGAGGGGTTTTTGATTGTGGGGACGCTCCTCCCTGCAGGCGCAAGCCCCTGCAGTTAATTACGCTACCGCGTCGCGGTAGCAACTTTCTCCTACTCCAGACTTTCACTTCGTGTCGTGTGTGTTTGTTTTGTTTATGGTTGCCCGTGGATTGTATACGGAGACTTAGTGATGCCGTCACCCGTAGGACGTGTTTTAGTCCAAATCCGTATTTAGTTAGATTTGGGTTTGGTGTTTTTTTTTAGTTTAAGGATGCATTAGTCGCGTTGCGGCTAAGATCAACTTAAACATTCGTCAAGGATACGTTAGTCCTGTTTTAGACTAAGATCAACTTAACATCATGATTGATTTAATTATCCGGCCGTCGGACTCGTCACCTCTCTGACGTCGTTGAGGGATTACAACGACAGGCGTCTGAGGAGTTCAGAGATGTACCCTTGAACCAAAGTTAATTTGGAGTTTTATTGTTTATTTAAATGTCTAAGGACACGTTAACCGTATTTGGGGTTAAGATCAACTTAGGCGGGACCGTTTAGATCCGACAAAAGAGCGTTTGGGCCCTATTGCACCAGTTTAGGGACGTGGTGGTCTGTCACCAGTTTAAGGACGTAGTGGTCCATTATTAGTTTAGGGACGTTTCGGTCCGTCGCCAGTTTAGGGACGTGGTGGTCCATCTTTAGTTTAGGGACGTCTCGGTCCGATATTAGTTTAGGGACGTCTCGGTCCGTCGCCAGTTTAAGGACGTAGTGGTCCATCATTAGTTTAGGGACGTTTCGGTCCAAAATTAGTTTAGGGACGTTTCGGTCCAATATTAGTTTAGGGACGTCTCGGTCCGTCGCCAGTTTAAGGACGTAGTGGTCCATCATTAGTTTAGGGACGTTTCGGTCCAAAATTAGTTTAGGGACGTTTCGGTCCAATATTAGTTTAGGGACGTCTCGGTCCGTCGCCAGTTTAAGGACGTAGTGGTCCATCATTAGTTTAGGGACGTTTCGGTCCAAAATTAGTTTAGGGACGTTTCGGTCCAATATTAGTTTAGGGACGTCTCGGTCCGTCGCCAGTTTAAGGACGTAGTGGTCCATCATTAGTTTAGGGACGTTTCGGTCCAAAATTAGTTTAGAGACGTTTCGGTCCAATATTAGTTTAGGGACGTCTCGGTCCGTCGCCAGTTTAAGGACGTAGTGGTCCATCATTAGTTTAGGGACGTTTCGGTCCAATATTAGTTTAGGGACGTTTCGGTCCACGAGTTTAAGGACCCCGCAGTCCATAGCGATGTGTGGTCGTTGGGACCCATCACCTCTTTGACGTCGTTGAGGAATTACAACGACAAATGTCAAAGGAGTTCGGAGATGTACCCTCGAACCGGTCGTGAATTGATTTAGGAGAGCCATTTTACTCAGTCAATTTAATTTAAGGACTTATGGCCACGATTGGGCTAAGTCCAGTTCAACATCTTTATTAAGTACTGCATTGCATTTGGGCTCTGCAGAACATCAATTTATTCTGAGCTCTGCTCATTTATGAATGATGCCATGCATCTGTTTTGATTTGGGCTCTGCCCCTTGAAAAATGCATAGCATTCTGGAGATTCTGTTTGGGCTCTGCCCATTTATAAATGATGCAAAGCATCTGTTTCGATTTGGGCTCTGCCTCTTAAAATAATGCACTTACGCTTTATTGAGCCTGTTAGGCCTTCTCTTAATTGGGCTTGGCCCTTTTTAATGCATCTGCGCTTTGCGCTAAGCAATGAGCGCAAGTCCATATGGTGACGACACGTGTCGTACTCTGATGAGTGCAAGCGCACTAGCGCAGCGCGTTGCGCTGCGCTATTGCGCTGTTGACACGTGGCGCGCTCTCAGCGAGTTGCGCTAATTCCAGAGAGCAAAGCTCTATCTAGAGGGCGTTTAGCGCAAGTGGTTTTATAGCCGACACGTGGCGCTCTGTTAAGAGCGCAACGGCGCAACTTGGAAGTGCAAAGCACTAAGAATCTTTTAGATTCAAGAAGGGAAGTGCAAAGCACTGTTTAATTTCTTCGTCTAAATTAGATCAAAGAAAAAATAAATTTTTTTTCTTTATTCGAAGAACCAGAGGTTCTTAAAAGTGCAAAGCACTATTCTTTTATTATTCTATTATTTTTTATTGTTTTTACAGAACCGAAGGTTCACAAGAAGTGCAAAGCACTGTTTTTTTTTTTTATCAAAAGATCATTGATCTTATTTTTAGATCAATGATCTATTAGAAGGCCTTTTTTCTACCTTCTAAAGGTTCTTTACCTTTTCTCTTCTCGGAGTTTTTCTCTGTTTAGACTTCTTGATTTTTCGAGAAAATTCTTCCTTCCTTTGAATGAGGTCTGGGGTCCTATTTATAGTGCCCCATAAATTTGTTGAATTTGTTAACGGGATCTTTCCTGAATGATTTTTGGGAGTTTTCCCACCGTTGGATCTTTGATCCAAAGGCCGAAGAAAGTCTTCTAGTTCTGGAAAGAACAGAAAAGATTTCATAAAAATCTTAATTCAGTTTGGCGCAGATGCCCCAGCGCATGACACGTGTCGCGCAGCGCAGAGCGCAGCGCAAGTGCGCTAGCGCATCTGCGCTGACACGTGTCGCACAGCGCAGAGCGCAGCGCAACTGCGTTAGCGCATCTGCGCTGACGCGTGTCGCGCAGCGCAGAGCGCAGCGCAACTGCGCTAGCGCATCTGCGCTGACACGTGTCACGCAGCGCAGAGCGCAGCGCAGCTGAAGCGTTGCTTCCTTTAAACAGAGCTTTGCTCTGATTGGGCGCGCCTTCTTGGGCGCTGCGCGCGGGATTTGAAGCTCTGCTTCAAAAATTTGAATTTTGAATTCAAACAGAGCTTTGCTCTGATTGGGCGAAACAGTCGTACGTGCGTAAACACACGTATGCGTCCGAACCCTTGTCGTAAAACCATACGACCTCTATATCGTTTCGCCCGGAGTAGGGAAACTCTCTGTGTGGGACTCTAGAGACTCGACTACTACGCTGGCAGTGGGTTTAACCACAGACCGTAAGCGGCACTAGCTGTACGTAACGGTCCCCAGGTAGATGTCGATAAGAAGGCCGATGAGGAAACCCATCCGAACTCCTACTGAGTCTGATGTGACAATCTCCATACAGTCCGGTCCGTTCGTCCAAGACTATCGCATATCGGGCCTAGGGGGCGGCAAGCGTCAGTCCCCTAATAGCGGTATAAGTCGTGTCGGAGGGAAGCCCATTACACCCTGAGAAACTACTGGAACCTACCAGCAAATCTCGCTTGCCCTGGCCAGGGACTTTGCGTAATGGCTCTCTGACACAGCACGATATCAACCCCCAATACCGGGAGAGACGAATCCTGTCTAACCGCCACTGCCTCCAAGTGCTCGGGACTGCACCCAACTGCTACCTGTTTGCATGACTCTTTTGAGCCGTGGTAGGGTAGCAATCTAAGAACTGTGGGACACACTCAAGGCGAAGTAGCAGTGTCAAGTCTGCGGACTATGCTGTACTCATGTCACCTGGGAACTGTTCACTGACGACTGGTATAAAACCAACCAACAGTTCCCTGTGAGTCCTGTCCGATGTACCCGTAGCCTAACGAGCACCTGCATACTATCTCCAGTTCGACGTATTGACGGCTGTGGGACAGACCATTTCCCCAACTGGGATGAGAAGCGTACATACTAGTCTACTCCGGAGTATCGATGCTCTGTCTCGATAATCCAACGACTAGGGACCTGAATAAGGATGTGCTTGTAGACTACCCAGCCCCCACTAGTGTGACTGCCATCACAACGCTGGTAGTCAAGCAAGATCCTAAGAGCTCTATCAATACGTATACTCACATATTAAGATAGAAAAAACCAAGTAGCATACTACCATATTTAGCAAGACTGTTATATACATGTGAATATCCCAAGCTTCCATTAAGTAATATACAAACTAGTATGATACAATAATGGCCCCTAGGGCATATACACTAACAATATATATATATATATATATATATATATATATATATATATATATATATATATAGGCGAGATGGATGCAAACGGGTGTCCGAAAAGTTGTAAACTATAAAATGGTACTATGGGATGTACAAATAAGCACTATGTGATATAAATATGGATATGGGTACAGTGTATTGTAATCTAATATGCAACAAGATATGTTTTCATGTTCTAGATCTAAAATGATATAAACGGAACATCGAAATGTTAAAATGAAATATGGGGCACTAGATTTAAACAACAGGTTTAATATGTATTTAAATAAGTATATAATAATTTAAATAGCATGTAGCAAGATTAACTTGCCTCGGGGTTCCACAGATGCACGGCACGCAGCAAGAATGCGATAAAACGACGGAAAATCTCCATTGGGGCATTTCATCGAACACTTTGCGCGCACAAATACAGAACAGAACCAGGCAGTGCAAGAATGTAACCGCGTAGGTAGGGAACGTCCACTGGGTTGCTCGGATCGTCGGCGACGATCATGGCTCCGGCGGTGATCACCGGAAACGAAAACTCCGGAATTCAAGAAAGAAAATAAAAGAGAAGAAGAAGAAGAAAGGAAGAAGAAGAAGAAAGGAAGAAGAAGGGAAGGCTGTGGTTTGATGTGGCTCTGGGGTCAGAGAAGGGTGCGAGGAGGTGATGACGAGGTTGCTTGGGTTTTCCGGCGATGGGGTTTGCCGGAAAGGCAGTGGGTTTCAAGAAGTCGGGATTGGGTGCAGTCGGGGTTTCTTGGTGTAGGGATAGTTCTGGTGTTGAGGACAGTGGAGTGGAGGAAGAGGATGATGCTGGGATGAAGTCGGGTCGTCGGCGGTGAGGGAACGACAACGAGGTCGGGGCTTCAGGTGTGGATAGGGTTGCAGGGAATTCTCGTCGGGTTGCAGTGGGGTTTGAGGAGGAGGAATGAGGGTGATGATGTGAGGTTGAGGGTGGCGAGACGATTTTGATCGGCGGTGAGAGGGTCAACGACGAGGGCCACGATGGCAAGGAGAGCATGGGTTGGGTCTCGTCGCGGTTGGAGTGCAGGGAAGGAGAGAAGGCCGAGAGTGGGTGTGGCAAGGGGTGAGGAGATAGAGGCGAGAGAGGTGAGGACGATGGCGTCGGCGGTGGTAGCGACGGCGAGGGATGGTCGACGAAGGTGCCGGCCATGAGTAAAGTTTGTGTGCAGGTTCTTAGGGTCGTGCAAGGGTTGAAGGCGATGGAGTGAAGGAGGAAGGAGAAGGTGGAGGTCGAGGGGTTGAGGATGAGGGACGACGGCGAAGGCAGGGGCGACGGCGAAAGCAGGCTAGGGTTCACGAGGGCGGAAAGAGAAAGGAGAAAGAGGAAGAGAGAGAGAGACGTGAGATTATAGGTTTAAAAATTAATATATATAGAAATTTTATATTATATATATAAAGAAAGAGAGAGAGAGAATTGTGAGAGAGAGAGAGAGATCGAGATGAGAGAGAGAGGGGAGGAGAGAGATAGAGACCGAGAGAGATCGAGATGAGAGAGAGAGAGGGAGGAATGAACAGGAAGGAGATAGAATTTTGGAATGTAGTGGGGAAAGAAAAAGAGAAGAGAGAAAGAAAAAGAGAGAAAGAGAGAGAGAGAAAGAGGTGGGCCTGGGTTGTTAAGGAGTTAGGAAAAATAAGATTTAAAAAATTTAAAAAGATTTTTGTTAGTTACGTAAATTTAATCTGTCGATATATTTAAATTAATTAATTAATTTGAATTTTGGCGGGATACAAAAATATTCCAAAACACGCCCGGGTCGGGTCTAAAATTTTAGATTTAAAATACGAAAAATATATGCGACCTCCAAATTTCAAAACGAAAGCTCGGGTAACTAAAATGCATACCACCAAGAACGGATGCACGTACGTGCGTGTAGCCATCCAAACACGTCCGTTTCCCTGAACAGGACGAGAATAAGATACGCGGATGCTACCACGGGGTTAGGGGTATCATGCAAGCCGTGAAATGCAATTTTAAATTATTTTACATGACCTAAAATGTTATATGGTAAAACATGCAATGCTAGATAAAATGCCAGTATGTACTAAGACATGAAAATGCACAATCTACGTAACAAGTCACGGTAATCCATAAATATAAATCAAACAAGCTCAAGCAAGCGGGTCGGGTCGAATGCAAAGTAAAATATAAAATACCATTCGCACCCAAAACACGATGAATCAAGAAATACTACAAATAAGTAAATACGGGAACTAAAATTGGTATAAATGAACTAGGTTGTTACAGTTGGTCGTAATCTCACTTTTGTAGCGTTTTTCACTATTTTCACTGTATTGTTCCGAGAACCTGTAACCTGCAACTATTTAGCAGACATGGATCAAAAGCACCTATTTATTTGCAATATGATTAAGAATAGGGAATATAATGATGCAAAAATCTGATATGAACAAGTACCCCCAAACTTATCTTTTGCTCGTTGTTTCCTGATTAAAAAATCAGGAACTATCTCAATGAGGTATTACGTGCCCACACGTGACCAGGGGTCACGTGTGGACACGTGATCTATTTACGGAGATAAATTCTAAGCTAGCAGAAGTGTAAACAAGCAGCTGAGAATTGCCCCAATGGGGGTCACGTGCTAGCACGTGACGGGCTTTGAAAGCCTTGTAACTTAATAGAACTAAATTCTAAAATTCTCTAAAATCTTTCCAAATGAAAAAGGATTATGGGGAACCGTTGGATTAAAAATCCAAGGGTGATTAAAAATCACCAATTTATGGAAAGATTTTAGACAAGGAAAGATTTCCCTAAATTTCACCAAAAATAACAAACAAAATATCTTGTGGATTGAAAATCCAACGGTGAATAAAAGTCTGCTACATCGGCCGCATCCGTTTAAACCTTTGATACATGGTGCCATAAATCAACTTGGCATCTTCGGAGAGGTGGACTGATAGCACCAATTAGCATCTGTCCCGAAATTCTAGCAAGACGTTTATCGCGTCTTCCCGCGTTTCGGAGGGGAACAGATTCTGGCACGCCTGATGGGACCTTTTCCTCTTTCCACTCCACACTTCGTGGTCGTGTTTGCGAACAAATTGCGGTTTGCTAATGGTTGCCCTTGGGTTCGAGGTACTGAGATTTGGCGTTTTGCTTGGTGCAGAAAGCGAAGGATCAATGGCGTCCACTTGCGCGAAGTGTTCCAACTGCAACTGCAATTCACGTTCCGCCTCATCCGGAGGCATAGCTTACAGGCCCCAAGCGGCTTCCCTATTCATGATGCCGGTGGACCAGGTCACGCAGGCCACCACTGGATTGTTTTTCGGGACCATGCTCCCACCGATAAACTTCAACGCTCCTATACCAGCACAGAAAACTCCCAAAAAATCGGTCTTTGATCGGCTTACAACTACTGCGGGCCCTCTTAACGGGTCGTCCAATTCCAGCGCCTCAGTCTTCGCCAGATTGGGCCAAAGTTCCTGTGGGCCCATGATGAAGCCTGCAATTCAAGAAAAGGTTGTTCCGAAGAGAGTAACCATCCCTGCTCCTGAAGTCGTCAAGGAGGCTCCTCCTGCCAAAGGGTCGGTCTTTACAAGACTGACTGTTCCGACTCCCACTCCGGCTCCCGTTCCCGCTCCAAAGTCTGTCTTTGACAGATTAAATACTGCTACTCAACGGACATCGGTCTTCCAGAGGCTGATACCGGCAACGCCTCACCAGAACAGGGGGCATGACGAAGTCACCCCTCAAGCTGAAACCATCCCAACAGCTCGACGCGCTCGACGTCGCTACTGGCGTCGAGTGAGGAAGGCTGGGGGAAACTCTCCCTCTGGGCTAACTCCACCAGCCCCAACGGTAGAAGTCAATGCTGCTGTTCCAACCGGAAACAGCTTCGAGTTGCTGAACAAGGTGCGCAGGAACTCTCCTACCGCCGTACTGAAAAGATCTCCTCCGTCAGTGGAGAATGTTGCGGAAGCAAAGCCAGAACAGCCCCCTCAGCGGCTGTCCTCCAAAATCTATAAAGTCTGGCGGCAGGTTCGGGACTCAGTAATTGATCAAGATTACCCTCGCCGATAGAAAAGGGCGAAGGTTCAACAAGAAGAGAACCATCTTGCTATGCCACAAAAGGCAACAGCTGTCTGGGTGCCCGCTGCGACGCCCCCCTCGACTTCAACTGCTTAAAAGAAAAGGAGGCCGGAGAAAGCACCTGTGGCTGCGGCAAACCGCAAAGGTGTTGAGCCCAAACGCCCCAAGTCTGGGGGCACGATGGTTCATACCGTTTATATGGCTTCCGGAAAAGAGGAGAGCCGTGCTTCTATGGGCCATCGACCGCTTACCCGATCAATAACAAGGGCCTAGGAACAACAACGGTAGAACCTTCAGGAGATGCTGACTGCAATGGCTGCACTCACCGGACCAAAAGAAAGCCCGGAGGCGTCATCGGAGCAGCGTCATGAACAAGAAACCGATGCTGACTTCCTTCGCAGAGTTCTCGAAAAGAAAGACAAAGAGGCCGCAGAACAAGCGGCTAATATAAAGCGAATGGTGCTCCTCTTCCAAGACATGGTCGGGATGATGTTACAGCCGGATCCCCTAGCTGAAGATCCTCCGATCATTATTGAAGACGACAGAGGAGAGACATCGAATCCTCCTCCGGCTCTTTTAGAAGCCAAAGAGGAAACTATCTCCAAGGCCGCTCTGGATGACTATATTGCTCAGCAAATACGAGCTCACCAAGCAAATGAAGCGGCTGGCCAAGTCGTGAAAACTGGGCGACCATATCCAGGCTGGTATGACCAGATAAAGTACCCGCCGGGATATAACATCCCTAAGTTTCATGTATATAAAGGGACAGGAAATCCGCACCAGCATGTCGCCCAGTTCAGGGCTCTATGTGGTAATACCGGGGGTGATGACAAGCTTTTGCTCCGCCAATTCGTCGGCAGCTTGTCGGAGACGGCATTTGAGTGGTACTCCGAACTTCCAAACGACTCCGTCAAGACTTTCGCAGAAATGGAGTTGTTATTCACCCAGCGATTCGCGAGTGCCAGTGAACGCACCCCGATAACAGCATTGATCAATGCAAGGGTGAAGCCAGGCGAAACTTGGGTTCAATACGCAATCCGATGGCGAAATTTATGGTCGAAATGTGAGCAGCGCATCGAAGAAGCGCCGGCAGTGGGTATGTTTGTGGGCACTTTGGACCCTCAGGCAACGATTTCCCAGTTCATGATGTTCTTCAAGCCGACCACGTTCCAAGCTTTGATCGACAAGCTGGCCCAGATGGACCAGATGGGTCATAAACCGTCTCCTCCGAAGCCGAAACCGCGGAACGAAAAGGGTAAAGGGAAGGCGACCTTCGTTGCGAATACCCAACAATAGCCCAGTGCTCCAAAACTAACGGACCAACTGAAAAAGAGACGGCGATACTACAATGAGAAAATGAAGCGTCCTTACTCATTCCCACGGGACAAAATGAAGAGATTGTTCGAACTGGCGATGCGCAACAGGCCCATCAATCTGCCAAATCCTAAGCGACCACTGCAACCCGGTGAGGCTAATAATCCCAATTATTGCCCTTACCACTAAATGGTAAGCCATCCGATTGAAGATTGTTTCGTCTTTAAGGGGTGGATCGAGGACCAGTACCAACAAGGCAAGTTTGCGCTGTCTGAGAAGTGGAAGGTAAACCCACCACAACCGCACACTCCTAAGAAGACGGACACACCGGGGGCATCGTGCTCTTTTGTTGAAGAAGCTCCATGGGAGGTCGCTCTTTCAGCCAAAACTAAAAGAATGCTAAACGATCTCCAGACATGCCTGGCGATCAGGTGGAAGAATCCGCTGGAACCCCAGATTATCAAGGGAATGCTGAAACCATGCCCAACTCCAAAAATTGGTAGTGATGGCCAACGCACTCATACCCAGCCGTCAAAATCTTCAAAGAAAAAGAAGAAATCCAAGAAGCCCGTGAAGCCTGGTGACAAGCGCACGGACCTGCAGAAGCAGATTAACGTGCTGGAAGAGTATAACCAGAAGGCGCGGACTCCAATCATGCTCCAGGAATTTCAGTCACGTCCTTGAAGACGGAGATGGTGGAGAAAACTCGTCAGATGAATCTGAAGATTACGTAGCAAGATGCCATGTGATCTTTCATTCATCGATAAACGACGAAGAAGCGCCTTATACAGAGAAACCGGGGGCAGGTCCTGAGCCGGAACTTCTAGGGCCATCGGACGAAATGATTGATGCATTCCTAAACACAGCTCTTCTTAAAAGCAAGGCTGCTCGAGAGTGTGAAATGGCCATATTTGAAAAAGCCAAGCGCCGGCGATTGGACGAAAGAGTCGAGACCCTCCCGCTGAGTCAAAGGACATCTGTCGCGAATAAAAACAAGTTCAAGACGAGGAAAAGGTTTGCTAAAGCCATATCAATGGGAATGAAGCTACCACCCTCCGAAGGAAACACTCTCGGTGAAGCAGAGATGCATCCCTATATCATCGAAAGATGGAACACCCCACCGAAGAGTGCAATGCTTTTAAAAGATGGTGGCAGGGATATGTTGCTCACCGACAACATTTTAAGCGGATGAAACGCAAAACTCGTCGGGAGCAGAGAAGTACGGCCGAGGAGCATAAAAGAACTACCGGCAACTGTCGCATGGTTGACGCTAAGGGATCGCAAGTTCTCACCTTCGGGAGCGACTCTGACGAAGAAATGACTCTCGGCACTCTCTTCAAAGAATCCACCTCAGAAAGAGAGGAGGAACCGAAGACCTGTGACAATATTCAGCTGCGCAATCATAGGCTGCCCGAAAAGAATCTTGGACCCACGAATAGAAAAGATAAGGGAAAAGAAAAAGTCCCTGAAGATATTGCCATAGATGACCAAGGCGTCAAAGAGCTGACCGTCAAGGACCCGCCAAAGAAGAGCAAGATGGACTACAACGTTCTGGCACACTTGAGCAAGCTACCCTCGCAGCTCAGCATTCTCGACGCCCTTCTGTTATCCAAAGAGGCGAGAGATTCATTGATCAAGGCGCTATAAGAGCCAGGACAATTCCAAGCTTTTCTCGCCGAAGAAAAGATGAAGGACGAGCTGGAAGAAATGCACACAGCCGATATCACCTTCGGCGATGAAGATCTCCTCCTTGGGACGCGCGAGCACAACCATCCCCTTTATGTCTCCGGATACTGTCACGATATAAAGATAGGCAAAATCCTGGTTGACAATGGGTCTTCCGTCAATCTCCTCAACGTGAGAGTATTGAAGGAAATCTGCATGAGCGTTCAGCACCTCGCTCGCGATAAAATTACCATATCCGGTTTCGACTCCCAGTCATTACGGACTCTTGGGTCTGTAATACTGACGCTGCGCTTCGGTCTGGTTGTCACAGATATTAAATTTCACGTCATTGACGCCAAGGCATGCTACAATGCTTTGCTCGGCAGGCCTTGGTTACACGAGTACAACATTATTCCTTCTACACAGCACCAGTGTATGAAGTATTTTAAAGATGGTCTCGAGTACACTGTGACGGGGGAGTTGAACCCATTCTCCGTGAACGAAGTCCGGAAGTATGAAGATGCAAAATACTTCTTACCAGATTTTGAGGATACGGAAAGATGTCACAAACCAAAGAACAAAGCTATCACCACTATTCCGGTCTTCGGGAGTGATACCGAGGAGAAAGAAGAGATAGTTTACTCAGGTCTGCCCCAACACAACAACCCGGGACCATCCGCCCCAATGTTGATCTTCGGTAGTGACTCGGAAGATGAAGTTAACACTATATTTTCCGCTCGACCGTCAATACATGCCTCCGCTGACAATAATCAGAGTTTGCAAATTACCATGGTCCCGTGGGAGCATTACAAAGAGCTCGATGCACTTGAAACTTATAGTGTGCAAGAGCTGCAGACATTTTACGTCCCTCCCAGGCGAAAGGGTGAAGAAGCGATCCTATTCTACCGATCGGGGGAAACCAAAGTGGAAAAAGAAATCTGGCACGGCGCCGATTCTACGCTCGACAGACTCCAGCCCATCCATCTGCCTAGATATTACACAGAAGGCTTAAAAAGACTGTTGAGGCGCCAGGGTGTACCCTTCAAACAGACCGCTCGACAAGCTCGGTTCTACAACAGGATTTGGGATGTCCCCGAAACTCAGCGCAAATTGCCCAACGGAAGAATGGAAACGGTCGGGCTCGGATATGTTCAATCCAAGAAATGGGAACGAGTCCATGGTAGCTATGTTATATATGACTTCGATGAAGAAGGGGGCGCCCTGTCAGAAAACGCTGACCCTGAACCAAAACGAGATCCTACCATCAAAATGCCGAGTCCGTCATTTGAAGAACGAATGGACAAGCTTATCAGGGAAGCGGTTCAAAAGATCCGGGATGACCATAACCGTGAAATGGCCATTTACGAGAAAGCCAGGACACGACGCCTCCTTCGGCAGGTCACGGAGAATGACAATGCTCTTCCTTATCAACCCGTCATACAAAAGGCCCGACGCAGAGGCAAAAATAAATCAAAGAGCGGGAAAGGCGTTCGACAGCGACAAAGCGGGACCAAGAAGCCACGCGATCGGGAATCGAGCAATCCGGACTCATCTCTTATAAAGAAGATGGGTCGAGCATACTCTTTTCTTCAGAATAAAACACGGAAGATACTTGATCTCGCCATAAAATATCAGATGATTACACTTCCGGAGTCCAAACACCCCGAGTAAGCCAACGAGGTCTCTCACCCAGACTATTGCTCTTATCACCGAGCGATAGGACATCCTCTTGAATACTGCTTCACCTTCAAGAACTGGGTTGAAGACCAATATCAGCTCGGCAAGTTTGCTCTATCCAACAGTTGGAGGATAACTCCGCCGCAGAAGCATGAACCAAAAGCCGCGCATACAGCGAGAGTAGAACCAGATCAACATCGGTCTTGGAACCGAGCTCGTACCTGTCATATGTAACACTATCAAAAGAAGAGCCTGAGGATAGGGATGACCTCCCATGGTGCTTCGAAAACGATGATGACGAGGTGATCTCAGAGTTTCCACCGGCGCCAAAAGAGCTGGAAGATGGAATACATACCACTGCAGATAACCTCAAGATAATTGATTTGGGGACGGCAAGTGACCCGCGACCAACATTCGTCAGTGAGCTGCTGTCTGAAGAAAAGGTGGTTACGCTAAAAGACGTGCTTATGCAGCATAAAGATTGCTTCGCATGGAACTATTCCGAAATGCCAGGACTAGATCTAGCGATTGTTGTCCACAAATTGGCAATATCCCCAGATGCCAAGCCAATCAAACAAGCACCGAGAAGAATGCGGTTCGAGCTTGAGATGAACATCAACGCCGAGGTTAAGAAGTTAATTGATTCCGGCTTTATCCAAGAGGTTCAATATCCTGACTGGATCGCCAACATCATCCCGGTGATGAAGAAGAATGGGACGGTGCGCATATGTGTGGACTTTCGGGATCTCAATAAAGCCTGCCCGAAAGACGACTTCCCAGTACCAGTCACTGAGCTAATGATAGATAACACGTCCACTCACGAAGTTTTCTCCTTCATGGACGGCTCATCAGGATATAATCAGATAAAGATGCATCCCGAGGACCGGAAGCACACCGCTTTCCGGACCACTCTGGGTATATTCTGCTACAAGGTGATGCCATTCGGTCTAAAGAACGCCGGTGCCACCTATCAGAGGGCCATGACAAAGATCTTCGATGACCTCATACATAAAATTATTGAATGCTATATCGACGACCTCGTAGTTAAAAGCAAATCATACGAGGAACATCTAGAGCATTTGAAGACCGTATTTCAACACCTTCGACAATACAACTTGAAGATGAACCCTCTTAAATGCGCGTTCGGAGTGTCCTCAGGCAAATTCCTAGGGTTCATCGTCCGACACCGAGGCATCGAGATAGATCCATCAAAGATCAAGGCGGTTATAGAAATGCGTCTGCCAAAGACTCTCAAGAAACTGCTGTCTCTCCAAGGAAAGCTCATGTATATCCGGTGATTCATAGCCAATCTCTCCGGCAAGTGCCGTCCTTACAGTCACCTGATGAAGAAGGGAACCCCGTTCGTCTGGGATCATAAATGCTAAGGCGCACTGGACGAAATTAAGAAATACCTGCAAAATCTGCCGGTGCTGACCGCTCCGGTCAAGGGAAAGCCTCTCGTCCTGTATACGACAGCCCTCGAAGGTTCTTTAGGCGCGCTGTGGGCACAAGAGAACGATCAAGGGAAAGAAAGGGCGCTCTACTATTTGAGTCGAGTTCTCCTGGGGGCAGAAAACAACTATTCTCCCATCGAAAAACATTGCCTAGCATTGATCTTCATGATAACAAAGCTCAGACATTATGCGTTGGCACATGAGGTCCATCTCATATCAAAGGTGGATCCTCTCAAGTATTTGATGTCGAAGGCCATATTAACGGGACGACTCACTAAATGGGCCCTGCTCTTGATGGAGTTCTCGATAACTTATCGACCCCTCAAGGCAGTGAAAGGCCAGGCCATCGCTGACTTCCTCGCCAAGCATCCGATACCTGCTGATTCTCCTTTCAACTGCGAATTGCCAGATGAACATGCGTTTGACACGATCGACGGGGGCGATACCCGGCGGGAACTTTACTTCGATGGAGCATCTTCCATGAAGAAGCGCAAACAAAGCACACCCATAATCAAATCAGGGGTAGGCCTCATCTTCGTAACTCCACACGGAGGGATAATGCGCTTTGCCTTCTCCTTAACAGAGCCGAGGAAAAACAATGAAGCCGAGTATGAAGCTTTGATAGCAGGTCTCGAGATCGCCATCGACATGGGAATTGAAAACCTGCTCATATACGGAGACTCCCAACTGGTCGTTAGTCAAGTAAACGGTGACTATCAGACATGCAAGCCTGAGTTGGTGAAATACGGCGAGAGAGTGCAGCAACTGCTGATTCAAATTCCTTCCTACGCCTTGGAAAGTATACCGCGTGCGGAAAATAGCAAAGCGGATGCATTAGCCATGCTCGCTAAAGAACTGGCTGACGAGAACCTCGATGACATAAGAATCGTGGTACAAAGCCGTTGGGTTCTTGCACCGGCAAACATATCTCCGGAGTCGTCCGGAGAAAAGGGAGCGACTGAACAAATGGCTTTGCAAGTAAAAGACCAGGAGAATGTTGAGGATTGGAGATAAGTCTTTATAGACTACTTCAAATCCCATCGAACACCTGAAGATGCGTCCTCAAAACATCAGCTCATGAAGCGAGCCCTATCTTTTGCCTTCGTCAATGATACTCTGGACAAGAGATCATTTGATTCTCTAAGGTTAAGATGCCTGGGACCTGAAGAGGCAAAGAGAGTCATTCAGGAAACTCACGATGGACTCTGTGGTTCTCACCAAGCCGGCCCTATGATGAAGCTGAAGATCAAACGGATGGGTTACTATTGGCCCACGATGATTCAGGACTGCCTCGAATATACGAAGCAATGCCGCTCATGCCAGATCCATGGGGACTTTATCCATCAACATCCAAATCCACTACATCCGACAGTGGCTAGCTGGCCATTTGAAATGTAGGGAACTGACATAATCGGCCCCATCGAACCAGCATCGTCTAGAGGACATCGATTCATTTTGGTGTTAACTGATTACTTCTCCAAATGGGCAGAAGCAGTACCGCTGAGGGAAGTGAAGACGAAGAATATCCTCTATTTCTTCAAACCACACGTCATTTATCGGTTTGGAACTCCGAGACGGATCATCTTCGATAACGGGCCAGCCTACAGAAGCCATAAGATTAGCCGTTTCGCACAACAGCATAACATAGACAGGAGATATTCATTGGTCTACAACCCCCGAGCTAACGGTCTAGCTGAGGCTTTTAACAAGACCTTGACAAAGATCGTAAAAAAGACGGTGTAGCGAAATAAGAAGGACTGGCATGAACGACTGCACGAAGCTCTCTGGGCATATCGAACTACGTTCAAAACGGCCACGAACACAACGCCGTACGCATTGGTATTCGGTACAGAGGCGGTACTCCCCCTCGAGATAGAGCTACCCTCTCTACGAGTGGCAGTTCATTACGAGCTAACGGACGAAGAAAATGCTCACCTTCGGCTTGAAGAGCTCGACACCCTTGATGAAACCCGGCTCATAGCGCAACAAAATCTGGAGGCTTATAAAGCAAAGATGACGCGCTCATATGAAAAATTGACTAGGCCGAGAACATTCCGCCAAGGCAAGCTCGTGCTAGTGGTCAAGAGACCTATGATCCCCAATCGTGCCAAACGGGGGAAATTCGAGCCGAACTATGAAGGCTCGTATATCATAGACAAGGTCTACCAGGGTGGAGCCTATCTACTCATGGACATGCATGGTGAAAGGCCCTTCAGGCCAATAAACGGTCGCTTCCTGAAGAAGTACTACGCCTGACGAGTCACAGCCTAGGTCAATGATAGATGACGACAACTATGTCCGCTCACTATCTTCCTAAGCCCAAACTCTATAAGTAGTAGTCGGCGCCACGGACCGACACGTCCTTAAACTAACAACGGACCGAAACGTCCTTAAACTAACAATGGACCACTATGTCCTAAAACTAGCTGTTAACCGAGACGTCGATAAACTACGGTGGATTGCAGTATCCCAAAACTGATACAAAAAAAAGAGAAAAAGAGAAAAATAAAATAAAATAAAAAACGGTATGTCCATAAGCAAAATGGGCACGGATGAAAACCCGAAAGGGCTCCGTGAGTAAAAACAGCAGGGCTACCGGCGTGTTTTTGCGAAAACCCGAAAGGGCGCAACCTCGTTAAAATAAATAAATAAATAAAAATGGTATGTCCATAAGCAAAAGGGTACGGATGATAACTCGAAAGGGCTCCGTGAGTAAAAACAGCAGGACTACCGGCGAGTGTTTGTGAAAACCCGAAAGGGCGCAACCTCGTTAAAAGACACTTGCAGGGTCCTCTCGACCTTGTGAGGAGAAACCACCCGCATGAGATCCTTACGACTCACAAGGGAGCAACACACTTAGGGATCCCCACGATTCCTAAGGAGAAATTACACTTGCGAGATCCTCACAACTCGTAAGGAGAACCCATTTCTGAGACCCTCACGGCTCGTAAGATTCCAAAGTCTTAAGCTACAGGGATCTGAACCTGTTCTTAAGCAGCCACCACAACCTTCGATACTGCCCTACAAACGGATCAATACTGACCCTTGTATACAATCCATGGGTGCGAATAAACATTTCCCTAACAAAGTCCCATCCGTGACTAGGGGTATGCCTATACGGTGAACAACCCTTGTAAGTCCTCTCGACTTATAAGGAGGAAACACTCTTGTAAGATCCTTACGGCTTATAAGGGAACATGCACTTAGGAATCCTCACGATCCCTAAAGAGAAAACGCACCTACGAGATCCTCACGACTCACAGGGAGAAATACCTTTATGAGACCCTTACGGCTCATGAAGTCAAAAAGCCTTAGTCGACAGGATCCTAACCCTATTTACTAAGCCACCTTTGTTCGACATCGACGAAGGCAAATGATGATTCGCTCCTGGCAATATCCCAGTTGTAGCGATGCTGATGCCGAAATCGGTGTCTAATTCCAAGCTTGCAGCAAAGAAGCTAGCGAGCTACACATGCATGCAAAATAGCCGAAATGATGGGGCAACTCGTGACAAAATCAGCAAGTAAAAATGTATGCATGCAAAATAGCCGAAAAGATTGGGCAACTCGCAATAAAAATCAGCGAGTAAAAATAAAAATAGCCGAAATGATTGGGCACCGCGAAAAATAGCCGAAATGATTGGGCAATCGCGATTTTCGTGATATAAAAAGCTGAAATGATAGAGCATCGCGGAAAGAAATAAAATAAAGAAAATAAAATTTTTGCCCTACAGGCGATATCACATCAATCCCTGTATACAATCCAGGGGCGCAAACAAAGAAGGGATCATACTTTTCCTCCCCAGGCTTCATCAGAAGAAGAAGCCAAATCTCAACGGTTCGCAGATAGCCTGGAGATCATCTCAACATTCGTCTCATTACAACAGTCACAACATCAAGCAAAGCGGAACAGCGGCAACTCCCAGTTCCATGACTCGGCGGTGCACAGATGACCGAGAGTCAAAATCCCGACTCCGTGAAATACGGATAAAGTCAACCCT
The DNA here is from genome assembly GCA_030015575.1 of Agapanthus africanus. Lineage (NCBI taxonomy): Eukaryota > Viridiplantae > Streptophyta > Magnoliopsida > Asparagales > Amaryllidaceae > Agapanthus > Agapanthus africanus. The sequence continues at coordinate 618,247,276 of JASDDO010000022.1, forward strand.
TCCTGGTCACGTGGAACGCGGCTTATGTCAATCCTGACCCCGTGGGAAACATCCAGAGCGGATCCTGGTCCTCGCAGAACACAGCAATGACCCCGTGTGAAGCATCCAGAGTGGAGCCTGGTCCTCGCAAAACACGGCAATGACCCCGTGTGAAGCATCCAGAGCAAAATTCCTGGCTATGTGGAACGCGGCTTATGTCAATCCTGACCCCGTGGGAAACGTCCAGAGCGGATCCTGGTCCTCGCAGAGCATGGCAGTGAACCCATGTGAAGCATCCAGAGCGGAGCCTGGTCCTCGCAGAACACGACAGTGAACCCGTGGGAAACATCCAGAGCAAAATTCCTGGCTACGTGGAACGCGGCTTACGTCAAATCCTGACCCCGTGGGAAACGCCCAGAGCGGATCCTGGTCCTCGCAGAGCACGGCAGTGAACCTGTGTGAAGCATCCAGAGCGGAGCCTGATCCTCACAAAACACGGCAGTGAACTCGTGGGAAGCATCCAGAGCAAAATTCCTGGATACGTGGAACGCGGCTTACGTCAAATCCTGACCCCGTGGAAAATGCCCAGAGCGGATCCTGGTCCTCGCAGAGCACGGCAATGACCCCGTGTGAAGCATCCAGAGCGGAGCCTGGTCCTCGTAGAATACGGCAGTGAACCCGTGGGAAGCATCAGGAGCAAAATTCCTGGCTACGTGGAACGCGGCTTATGTTAATCCTGACCCCGTGGGAAACGTCTAGAGCGGATCCTGGTCCTCGCAGAGCACGACAATGACCCCGTGTGAAGCATCCAGAGCGGAGCCTGGTCCTTGCAGAACACAGCAGTGAACCCGTGGGAAGCATCCAGAGCAAAATTCCTGGTTATGTGGAACGCGGCTTATGCCAGTCCTGACCTCGTGGGAAACGTCCAGAGCGGATCCTGGTCCTCGCAGAGCACGGCAATGACCCCGTGTGAAGCATCCAGAGCGGAGCCTGGTCCTCGCAGAACACGGCAGTGAACCCGTGGGAAGCATCCAGAGCAAAATTCCTGGTTATGTGGAACGTGGCTTATGTCAATCCTGACCCTGCGGGAAACGTCCAGAGCGGATCCTGGTCCTTGCAGAGCACGGCAATGACCCCGTGTGAAGCATCCAGAGTGGAGCCTGTTCCTCACAGAACACGGCAGTGAACCCGTGGGAAGCATCCAGAGCAAAATTCCTGGTCATGTGGAACATGGCTTATGTCAATTCTGACCCCGTGGAAAAAGTCCAGAGTGGAGCCTGGTCCTCGCAGAACACGGCAGTGAACCCGTGGGAAGCATCCAGAGCAAAATTCCTGGTTATGTGGATCGTGGCTTATGTCAATCCTGACCCCGTAGGAAACGTCCAGAGCGGATCCTGGTCCTCGCAGAGCACGGCAATGACCCCGTGTGAAGCATCCAGAGTGGAGCGTGGTCCTCGCACAATACGGCAGTGAACCCGTGGAAAGCATCCAGAGCAAAATTCCTGGATACGTGGAACACGGCTTATATCAATCCTAACCCCGCGGGAAACGTCCAGAGCGGATCCTGGTCCTTGCAGAGCACGGCAATGACCCCGTGTGAAGCATCCAAAGCAGAGCCTGGTCCTCGCAGAACACGGCAGTGAACCCGTGGGAAGCATCCATAGCAAAATTCCTGGTTACGTAGAACGCGGCTTATGTCAATCCTGACCCTGCAGGAAACATCCAGAGCGGATCCTGGTCTTCGCAGAGCACGGCAATGACCCCGTGTGAAGCATCCAGAGCGGAGCCTGGTCCTCGTAGAACATGGCAGTGAACCCGTGGGAAGCATCCAGAGAAAAATTCCTGGTCACGTGGAACACGGCTTATGTCAATCCTGACCCCGTGGGAAACGCCCAGAGCGGAGCCTGGTCCTCGCAGAATACGGAAGTGAACTCGTGGGAAGCATCCAGAGCAACTCCTGATTCCGTGAAATGCGGATGATGATAACCTCACCCATCACTTACGGGTCCTCACGACTCGTAAGGGAGCAAACTCTCTTGTGAGATCCTTACGACTTTCAAGAGAAAACACACTTAGGAATCCTCACGATTCTTAAGGAGAAATTACACCTACGGGATCCTCTCGACCAGTAGGGAGAAAATTCTTTATGAGACCCTCACGGCTCATGAAGTTGAAAAGTCTTAGGAGGCAGATCTTAACCCTGAATCCTAAGCCGTCGTTTTCCTGCAAAGAGATCGAGATAGACTATCCACAGAATACATTTAATAAAAAGGGACACACGATCGTGAAGAAAAAATATGTCTTTTATTCATGAATCAAAATGAATACAAAGTACAATTCGTGAAAGAACAAAAAATATACTCTTATTCAGGAGTATGTACAAAGGAAGAATAAAAAAATATGTATACAAGTCTTCAAGTCGGCGGGCGATTTAGCAGATTGGTCAGCTCATCCCTCTTTCGCTGGGCCTCGCTTTCGTTATTAAGTATCGCCAAAAGGCGAGCCTCCGCCTGAGCTTGCTGGGCCTGATATGAGGCAAGCCGGCCTTCAAGCTCTTTTCCAGTAGCCTTATGAGCCTCTACCCTTTCACGAGTGAACACGTCGGCTTTGTCGATGGCTACCACCTCTTTGATGGCCTCTTGAAGCACTCGCCAAAGTTCATACACTTTATTGGCCTTGGCAGTAAGGTTAGCTTGAAGCTCCATCAGCACCTTAGAAGCCAGCTCCCTCTCTGAAAACTTACGGCCGAGCCTCTTCTCGCATGACACCATATTCGCCGCGCACCGCTCGATTAAGCCCCGTAAGCTCACCTTCGCAGCCACAACCTCTGAAGAAAGGCGGGTACACTCAAGCACATGCAAGCAAGCCTCCACCTGCCGACAAAACTCAACCCAGACTTGCACCACTGCTTCACTATGATAGGTGGCAAGAAAGGGAAGAGAGCCATTGGCTTCAGCAGCAAACGCTTCGGACGTGATTACACTGCCAGCATGAAGTTCCTCGATCAGGGATGACAAAGAGGCAAGACTTAATTTTGCCTTACGGTCCGAGGCACGTAAAGCATAGGGGCCGGGTGGCATAGCGATGCGTGACTTTAGCGCGGTAAGGACCGGCAAAGCTGTTCAGATTTATAAACAGTCAGTTAAACGTGTAAGCAAAAGAACAAATAGAACAACGTTGGGACTTTACTTACCCACAGTCATGCAAGAGGGCTCTGAAGGCTCTCCAGGCCCTTCAAGAATCTCGACCTCGTCGTCGGCCTCCAGAACTGTAAAGGACATCAATGTCATTTTATGAAATAGTGATAATGCTGTGAAAAGAAGGTAGAAAACACTAACCTTGCCCAGAAGAGAGGACGATACGCTGAGGAGATATTGCTTGTGGAGCAGCCATCTCCAACAGGCCCTGAAAAGACTGCCGGGGAGATAGATCAGCGAAAGAGGCCGTCAATCCACGCAATTCTGAAAAGACAGAAGGGTTCAGATAATGGAAAGATGACTAACTTAAAATATAGAAAGCTACCTTCGACGCTCTTCCCATTCTGAGCCGGAGGGATAGCAGATTCAGCGGTTTCTTCCATGACCTCGGGCACATTACCGGAGAAGCGGGCCGGTGCAGCGGCTTCTGAACGAGGAGCAGCGGCTGCCGCTGTGGGCTCCAATGAAAGGATGGTAGCCTCGACTACCTGTGCCCTAGTCTCCGAGTCACCCTCAGGAAGAGCCATTGGAGCGGCGACCGGCAAAGGTGCCTCCCCCGAGGGAGCAAGTGCTTTAGGAGCGGGAACCACCGAGGAAGATTCTGTCACGAGAGCGACAGTTGCATCAACCCCCTCCACACTGATTGGTGCTTCACCGGGGATATCAGCAGACTCTATAGCCAAGACACGACTTAGAGCTTCCGCCGCCGCCGAAGTCCCTGCAAAGTTTGTACAAAGATAAGGATACATATATGTGTATACAAGTAATATGAAATATTACAAAGAAATACAGGAACATACCGATGCACAAGGGAGCTTCCAGTATGGCTTGTTCAAGCCGATGCTCCTTCATAAGGAGATGTGCTCACCGAGGCTCGAGGGTGGACTCATGGCTGCCGGTCCACAGGGAAAGCGCGTCCTCGGCGTCGGCCGAAACAGCCTATTTAAGGGCTCTTTCACCTCATTCTTCCAGAGGGCCGATGAATCGTCGCCGGATCCACGGAGGGTCTTCGTAAAAGATAATGGTAGGGTAGGGCTTCTTCGGGACCCTTACGTTCTCTGATTCATCTTGCGAACGTCTTATAGCCTCAGCCAATTGTGCGGCTTCCTCGGCAGATGAACTCGGGAAGAGTAGGCTGACGTCCGATTCTTGCACGGCCAATGGTTCATCCTGAAGAATTGGTAGCCGTCTTCCTTCACCTCTTGGACCCAGAACCGGCCGCTGAAGACGATCGTTTCCTCCTCCGTGGAACTTTGGCACGGCGTTGACCCACCTCACCTTCAGCGCCCTCGCCTCCAACGCCCTTGCTTGGCGGTGCTACCGAGGACGACACGGCCATTATCGACGCCGTGGGCGATGGTACTGCTACCGGCGCCCTCTTACCCCTCGACTAAGCCCGGGTATCCAATGGCATACCAACTGTGGGAGTGAGGTCCACCTCCGTCTCCTCCAGGAAAAGCGCAACACTAGTATCCCTCAAGGGAAAGCGAACCGGTGCACGCGGTCACGGCGGAATTCCAGTGGCTTGAGCTGGAATAGGAGCGCTGTATCCAAGAAGCACCCTCTTCTCCTCAGCAATAATCGGACTGACCCAATGAAGGTACCAGCCTGTAAAGGATCCCACGCATCGGGGAATATGGTCAGCTTTAGGGATCATGAAGCGAGAACCAGTGTTCAGCCTCACGAAGTGATGAGCAGCGTCACGAACAGCTTCAGGTGATGGAACGGGCGCAACTGTAAATGCCTCGAAGGGGACGCCCTGATTATACCCAAGCTGCCGGGCAAAGCGGTGTGGGTTATACCGCATGAAAAGGGCCGCACTGTTCTGACGAAATACCAGATAACCTGGTCTGATGGCGTACAGATGCATGGCTTCCTTAGGCTTCAGAGAAGGTACCTCTTCTTTCGACAAGTCGCATAGTTGCTGAATTAGACCTGAAGGAGAGGATAGGGCCCGATCAATAAATACCAGTCCGCCCGCGCTAGCGTAGGGAGCGATCAACACGCGAATAGCCCCGAACTGAGTCGGGTCGGGAGCAGAAGCGTCCACCAACCGCATGAGTCGCGGAAAAGTATAGGCGTCATAAAATGCGGGTCTTTGGTGCGCAGCAAAGGCCCCCAACATGTGCATCTCAATCCAAGATGTGAAGTAATGAAGAGAGAAGTTTACTACGTCCACACCCGGAGTTGAGGTATTAGCCGCAGCGCCTAACCCATGATAAAGATGCGCTAGCGCTGGGATGCTTACGGCCAATCGTGTTCCCTCAGCAATATGATGAGCAGGGTAGATAACAGAGACTCTCATAAAACGGCGATGCATGGGGATGGAGAACCAGCTGAGCCAGACGCTGATGAAGCCTACAAAGAAAGTCTCCTCATCCATGCCGGGTGCTGCAATCGATTCGAAAGATACCGCCGACATGATAGGAATGTAATACTGCGGCAGATCCTCTTCCTTAGTCGGCCGCCGGTTCAAACCAAACCCAAAGGGGTCATTAATGTTCGCAAACTTCGGAGCCGTCTTCGATAGGACACCCTCGCGAAGGTAACAAGCGATGAAACTCTTAAAAGTGACGCCCTGCTCTTCTGATTCTGTGAACAGTTTGTCAAAGATGCCCAGGGCCTTGATCAAATTCGGGCGCTTGTGGCGGATGACGTTCTCGGTAGATAGGCCGTCGAGCATTGCAGGCTCGGTTTCAAAGACGTACTCATCGGGAGGCAGCAATTCCTCATAGAAGGTCCCCCTGATTGGCAGCCCCGAGATCTCGCGAAATTCTTCCAAGGAAATTGAAACTTCGCGGTCCCCTAGAAGGAAAGTGTTGGAGGGGAGATTCCACTGGTTCAAAAAAGCCTTAACCCACCAGACGTGAGGAGATGGATAGTGAAAAAGGGGCACATAGATCGCCTGATAAAGCCCAATCCTCTGCAGTCGCGCGCGATGGGCAGACAAGATGTAACGTGCCCAAAGAAGGTAGCCTGTAGGGTGTCGAGGGGTAAGCCCTATTTTGTAAATCTGCCCCCATGGCTGGGCTTCGCCCTGGCAAATGCGGTGTCCCAGAATATCTATAGCCAGGACCGGATGGTTTGGAATACCGGTCGTTGAAGGCTCAAGCCGCCCCATAGGGGTCTAATTCGGCATCTCCACGGCAAAGACAGTCCTTGGGGGATCCATCGGCAGGAACGGATAGGTGGGCTCCGTCGGTATCTCGCAAAGAAAGCTTCGGCGACCACGGATGATATGACCATACCAGGTCCCCAACAAAATCAAGTTGGTGCAGTTCGGGTCATGAGCCCTGATCATCGCTATCACTTTCTCGTCAGATAGCGACTGAGGAAAAGTGGCATCCGAGCGAGTGAAAGAGAAATACGGAACAGAAGTCATTGTACCTGAAATAAAATAAGGGAAAACTGTTAAAGCGAAGCCAACAGTATATATATATATATATATATATATATATGTTTATAAATGTATATATATAAAAAGACAGTGAAAGAAAGCGACGGGGGACTCATTTTATGGGACCATTGGTTACAAAACACATGGGTTCCACAAAATCAAGATGACGACTTGCTAATGATGAGGCAAAGCAATCATAATGAGACAAAAGGAAGATTCCCATTAAATAAACAGTGGATTTAAAATGACCCTACACATTCCCCTAAGAGAAATCCATCTTGGACTCTATAACAAATCAAACAGAATCAAGGGAATTAAATTCCCAGAAAGCACCACTGCAAACTTCTTCTTGGTTGCAAAGAGACAACTCAGGGCAAGAAAACCCTAAGAAGCTCTCTGGGAAGAACTAAGTTCTTCGTAGGAATTAAATTCCTTTTGAAAAAGGGGAATTAAATTCCCAGAGACATTTTTGAGATGGAATTAAATTCCATGGGAAAAGACAAACACCACCATTGACCCCTGAAGACCAGAGAAACCCTAGCAAAGTCAGTTGTTTAAGGATTGAAGGGTTTTCTTTTTAAAGAACTTAAAAAAAATGTGTGTTCTTGTTAAAGGGAAAAACCCTTGGTCTGGATTTAAAATCCAATAGAGATTTCTGCAAAAGTCCTTCATTCGTTCAAGATTATTACCTGAGGAAAGGGAATCTTTCAACAGAGTCAAACTCTGGAAAATTTTCGAGACAGAGGACTAACCTCTGAGAAAAGAGAATTAAATTCTTAAAAGGGAAAATGTTAGCAAAGGAAGAAGATGAAAGAGTGGAGGCGCTTTTGAAGAGACCCCTGCATTTATAGGATGTGACGGGAAACGTTTCATCTCCCCTGTTCCCTAGACAGATCCAATGGTCACAAAAGTGACAGCATTGCACTCATGTGCAGACACGTGAGAGCAATGCTGTGGGGGCATTTGTTTCCTGATTAAAAAATCAGGAACTACCTCAATGAGGTGTCACGTGCTCACACGTGACCAGGGGTCACGTGTGGACACGTGATCTATTTACAGAGATAAATTCTAAGCCAGCAGAAGTGTAAACAAGCAGCTGAGAATTGCCCCAATAGGGGGTCACGTGACCAAGGGTCACGTGCTCACACGTGACCAAGGGTCACGTGCTCACACGTGACCAAGTTTGAAAGCCTTATAACTTAATAGAATTAAATTCTAAAATTCTCTAAAATCTTTCCAAACGAAAAAGGATTATGGGGAACCGTTGGATTAAAAATCCAAGGGTGATTAAAAATCACCAATTTATGGAAAGATTTTAGACAAGGAAAGATTTCCCTAAATTTCACCAAAAATAACAAACAGAATATCTTGTGGATTGAAAATCCAACGGTGAATAAAATTCACTGTGTGATCTAAAGGATCATATTAATTATGAAAACAAACAAAATCTTTCAATGAAAGATTTACTAAACAAATTGATTCTTTTCCTTTTCCTATAAATAGGAGCTAAGAAGAGAAGAGAGAGATAGAATTTTGGGATCTTGAAATTTTCTAAAAGCAAATAGCAGAGAGAAAAGAAAGGAGAATTTAATTCTCAAGAAAGAAAATCCTATGTGAGAAAAGAAAAAGGGATCAAAAGCTTCACAAAAAAGAGAATTTAATTCTCAATTTAAGAGTTTAACTCTTCTGCAGAAGAACTTAGTTCTTCCTCTGGTTGAAAATCTGCAGAAGCAAATCTCCCCATAGGTTGAGAATTTAATTCTCATCGGGTTGAGATTCTGCCATGCAGATCCAAAACTTAGAGGGAGAATTGAGTTTTGATAATTTAATTCTCCTAAAATTACAGGAATTTAATTCCTCCAAGATGAAATTAGGGTTTAACCCTATATGAGAATTTAATTCTCTCAAACTCACAGGAATTCAATTCCTTCAAGATAAAACTAGGGTTTAACCCTATATGAGAATTTAATTCTCCTAAAATTACATGAATTTAATTCCTTCAAGATGGACAAAACTAGGGTTTAACCCTAATTGAGAATTTAATTCTCTCAAATTTACAGGAACTTGATTCCTCCTAAAATGAAATTAGGGTTTCACCCTATACAAGAATTTAATTCTTTTATATATATGGGAATTTATTTCCCCTAAAAGGAAATTAGGGTTTAACCCTATATAAGAATTTAATTCTTTCACAATAGGAATTTAATTCCTCCAAAATCATAATTAGGGTTTAACCCTACAGAGAATTTAATTCTTAAAAAATAAGGAGACTTAAAAGATCTCCATGCATGCAAAGAACTAAGGTCACGTGGCCCCACGTGACCTCTGAAAAGATCTCCAAAAATGAGAAGGAAAAAGCTTTGAGGCAATGCCTCACGTGCTCCCACGTGACCTCCAAAACACAGAGAATAAAAGCAAAGGAAATGTGGGCTTTGGGCGCTCTCACGTGTTACCACGTGACCCCTAATAAATGCCTTAACAAATCAGTGCATGAGTTCCTATCACGTGCCCACACGTGATGGCTAAAACCAAAAAGTGTTCAACACTTATTTGCAGAATAAAGTAAAGGGAGATCTGGCCCCACCTTTGGGCGTCCTCACGTGTCCCCACGTGACCCCTTCTTCTTTAGTGTTTAACACTAATTCAAGAGCCTTATTCCTAGTGTTAAACACTGATTACCTTTTAGTGTTTAACACTAATTTGAGAATCTTATTTCCAGTGTTTAACACTGTTTTTTTTTTGTGTTTAACACTAATTTGAGAGCTTTATTTCTAGTGTTTAACACTACTGTTCTCTAGTGTTTAACACTACTTTTAACCAAATTGGGTAATTTTCCAGAGGCAAAAGACTCCCCTTCAACTGAATCTCAAAATTGAGTAAAATTGAGTAAAATTCAGAGCTATAATGTTCCATACTCAGTCAAAGATAAAAATGTTATCAAAGCCCTCAAACTCTTATTTAACATTGCTAAATAATATGGGCTTGAACCCAGACAAGTGTTAATGGTCCAACAAAGGGCCAACTCTTCAAATTTAATTGGACTTAGCCCAAGTTGCCCATAGGTCCTCAATTCAGACTTAACTGAGCCAATGTGCTCATAATTTAATTAATTGATCTTAGTTCCAAATTGGACTACAGATCACTTAATCCACTTTGGTTTGAGGGTACATCTCTTCACTCCTCTGATATTTGTCGTTGTAATCCTTCAACGTCTTCAGAGAGGTGACGGGTCCTGACAACCATACATTTCACAGACTATGACGTCTCTAAACTACGGACTGTGGGGTCCTTAAACTCATGGACTATGATGTCCTTAACCTTGACCGTGATGTCTTTAAACTAACGTTGGACTGTGGGGTCCTTAAACCCATGGACTATGATGTCCTTAACCTCGACCGTGATGTCTTTAAACTAACATTGGACTATGGGGTCCTTAAACCCATGGACTATGATGTCCTTAACCTCGACCGTAATGTCTTTAAACTAACATTTGACTGTAAGGTCTTTAAACTCACGGACTACGACGTCCTTAACCTCGACCGTGATGTCTTTAAACTAACGTTGGACCGAGAGGTCCTTAAACTAACGATAGACCGTAATGTCCTTAAACTAATCGACCGCAATTTCCCTAAACTAAACGATAGAGCCCAAATTCTCTCTTGTTGGATCTAAATGATCCTGTTAAGTTGATCTTAGTCTAAAATTAGACTAACGTATCCTTAACAAACGTTTAAGTTGATCTTAGTCTCAAATGAGGCTAACGTATCCTTAAACCCAACCCCCAAACCCAAATCTAAGAAAAATACGGATTTGGACTAGTCCACGCCCTACGGGCGACAACATAAATTAGTCTCCGTATACAATCCACGGGCAACCAAACACAAAACAAACACTCACGACACGAAGTGACCTTATGGAGAAGGAGAAAGTTGTTACCGCAATGCGGTAGCGTAATTAACTGCAGGGGCTTGCGCCTACAGGGAAGAGCGTCCCCACAATCAAAAACCCCTCAAGCGAGGGGGAATCTGACAAAGTCTGCTACATCGGCCGCATCCGTTTAAACCTTCGATACATGGTGCCATAAATCAACTTGGCATCTTCGGAGAGGTGGACGGATAGCACCAATTAGTATCTGCCCCGAAATTCAGGCAAGACGTTTATCGCGTCTTCCCGCGTTTCGGAGGGGAACACTCGTCCCGAGCAAAACCAATTTATTCTCGAAAAAACCTAACCTCACTTTCGCAGGGAATCACGATTGCACTGAGCTCGTGCAACAAGCCGTTAAACCTCTAGGTGTCCCTAGTAGAAGGAGTGTTGTCTCCTGAGGATTTTCAGCGGATACTACCCACAAAATCCGATCAATTTGGCCTATTGACTTTCATTTTTCAATTCGGTATTCTAGCAAGAAATTCTATTATCTTCAACTTAGAAATCATCAACCTGTATTTTTCACACTCACTTTATCATTTAACTTAAGATTGTATATGTTCTGTAAATTTATTTAGCTTTCAGCATCTTTTGAGTTTTCCTTCTAAGGTTCCATCTCAACTTAGGAATTTTTATCATCTCTACTGAAGATATAAGTCCTATTTTTCATTCCTATCTCTCATTCAAACCCCAATCATATACCCTTACGTGTGTGTATGTATCACCCCTATATTTGGAAATTAAATTCAAGCTATCATACTCTTGTCCATTATCCAAAGTACTTTTAGTTGGTGAATTTTAGATGAAATTGCTCACACATCTTTCATGCGACCGTTAATACTTTTTGAGGTACTAACGACCGATTACAAAATGTGTTTGCGCATTATGGCGTAATTCCTCGTCTTGTAACACCTAAGGCTTTAGCAGTGACTCCCAAACCAGTTGGTCTAAGGCACTAGGTAATAAAGCACCCTCGCTATATATTTTTATTTTACGCAGCCTTAAGTAATTACAAAAACCAGTGTTCATTTTTTTATATATCTCATTATTCACACTTTTATTTTCCTTCATACTAAGAATTTTAGACAAGAGCATTTCAAGGTATCCTCTACTATTCCAAGTTTCAAAATACGTGTTTGTGCAAGTTGTAGGGTATATATTTTCAGAATTTGGACTTAAGGTTCAGAATTATTTTTCAGACTTATATTTCAATAAAAATTTCAATACTCTTCTCTTATTTTGACTTAGCCCAAGAACTGAACTCAAAATTTGCCTATTTCTAAATAAACCACAAGTACATATATTTTCTACCGTTAAATTTTAAGAAAGGTTATTTTTAGGGTTTTTAATTTACTAAGTTTAGGATCTAGTTTTTCCTAGCAAGTTAACCGTCTTGTCAAACTTAAGTCAATTATGGCCAAAATTGAATTTTTCAATTTTTATAATCTTTAAAAATTTTCAAAATTTTTTTTATTTGAATTTTTTCTTTTATATTTTTTTCTTCATTTTTTCAATTTTTTATAATTTTTTATAAAGATGCAATGCAGAATTAAACATGCAAAAGAAAAAGAAAAAATATGTACAAAAAAAATAAAAATATGCAATGCAATGATAACTATTTACAACCACCTCCTCCTCCAAACTTACCAAAAGCAGTGCCCTCACTGCTCGGCCCCTCGCCATCCCCTTGAGCGTGAACGGGAACGCTCCTCCCTAGCTAGCAGGGTTCTGACCCCCTGCTCTACTTCTATCAGACGCTAATCATGCTGCCTCATCATCGCCCTTAAATCGTCAATCCCTCTAATGGCTCTTCTTATTAAACGTGCATGTTCTAAGGGGGTGAGCTCTTCCTCGCTCGCGGTCGAGTTGGAGCTCGGTGTTCTGGTGGGCACGTGTTCCGCCGATTCTGTTCGTGACCAAATATCAGTCAAGCGGGTATAGGACGTGGATACGCCCTCAATGAGAGGCCTGATGGGTATACCTCCATGCATGTAGAATTCAAATTCCTCCACAGGGAGGAAATAGCAACACAGTTGTGTCACTAACATGGGGCATGGGTAGTTCGCGGCCCTTTTGCCCGCACCAATTGAGTTAAGTAAAAACGTGCACATATCAAATCTAGGGTTCCTAGTCATTAGGGTGTGCACGATATGAAGTGACGGGGTGAAAAATGTGGTGTTATGTGAACTCCCAAAAATATTGTTTTGTGCCCACCGGCACACGGTTAAAACATTAGCGAAAAGAGTTCTCGCTTGTATTCCCTTTTCTCAGTTCCCTTGAGCAATCATTACCCATTAAGGGCATGTAATCTTCAAACTGAAGGGGTTGGTCGTGAACAGGTAATCTAGGGATTAAAGTGACCTCATGGATGAAGTCTCTGTCAATAATTATCTCCCTATCGCCCCACAGTAACTTGGTAAATCCGTATTGTGCAAGGCAGCCTTCTTCCATGCACTCGTAAAAACGAGTGACTAGATCTGGAAGGGCGTAAGCATTTGGGTGATTATAGATTAAAAAATTCCAGCCCCTCCGTGCGATTTCATCAGCAAAATAACTCCCATATATGGTGTGTGAAAAGATTTGTGAAAAATCACGCTCTAATTGCATGTTTGGAGCCATCACAGAAAATTTACAGATCTAAAAAATTTAACAGAGAAGGATTTTAGAGATCGAACCTCCTCTGAAAAAAATCAAAAGGTGACGACACCAGATAGCGGCGGATGCGCGGCCGAAGGCAGGTTTTGGCGGCGGAAGTGCGTCGGGAAGGGGAGATCTCTTTGCTCTGGCTGCGGCGGCGACTAGGGATTTCTGTGAGAATTTTTTATGGTTTGTAAAACAGAGAGGGTCGGGGTTTATTTATAGTGGGGGAATGTGTTGGCTATTTGTAAAAACCCCTCTCAAAAAGAGGAAATTATTTGCAAATAAATTTTTTTTTATTTTATTAAATCTGGAAATTTACAAAAATACCCCAATTTTTTTTATTTTCAAATTTTTAATTTTTTATGTTATTTTGTTTTTTATATAATTAAAAATGATACATACCCCCAAACTTGTTTGAAACAGTGTTTTTGGCTAGATGATCGAAATTTATGGGTAAATGGAGGAAGATTAGTCAGTGTAGATCGGCTTCTGCAAAAACAGGAGCTCCTCCGAAGGGTCCGCAGTGAGAAACGATTTAAGTCGATGTTCGTTCACTTTAAATAGTGAACCGTCCTCTGGGTTTTCCAGATCCACCGCACCGTGCGGATATACGGTGCGTATCATAAATGACCATTTCCATCGAGATTTGAGCTTGCCGGGATGGAAATGTAACCGAGTATCGTAAAGTAAAACCTGTTGACCAGGTTTGAAAGTCTTGCGCATAAGGTGTTTATTGTGGAACACTTTCGTTCGGTTTTTAACAACTACTGCGTTCTCATAGGCTTCATCCCGCAGCTCGTTTAATTCATTCAACTGCAGCTTTCTATCGTTGCCCGTATCTCTCAAAGATAGGTTCAACTCTTTAATTGCCCAAAATGCCTTATGCTCTATTTCAACAGGAAGGTGGCAAGCCTTTCCATAAACAAGCCTGTATGGAGACATGCCAAGATCGGTCTTGTAGGCAGTATGGAATGCCCAAAGGGCATCAATCAGTTTTGATGACCAATTTTTACGGTTTTTGGAAACCGTTTTCTCCAATATCTGTTTAATCTGTCGATTCGAAATCTCGGCTTGCCCACAAGTTTGGGGATGATAGGGCATTGACAGCTTATGAGTAATGGAGTATTTTCGCATTAAGGACTCGAAAGTCCTATTACAAAAGTGAGATCCATTATCACTAATAATCGCACGAGGATGCCCAAACCGAGAAAAAATGTTTTCTTTGAGAAATCTAACGATAACCTTGTTGTCATTAGTTCGGCTGGGCACAACCTCGACCCATTTGGAAACATAGTCAACATCAAGTAGAATATACATGTTTCCAAAGGAATTGGGAAATGGTCCCATAAAGTCCATCCCCCAAACATAAAAAATTTCAACAACCAAAATTGGTTGGAGCGGCATTTCATTTTTCCGAGATATCCGGCCCAAGTGTTGGCACCGGGAGCATGTCTTGCAGTATCCGTATGCGTCTTTAAAAAGTCGTGGCCAGTAGAAGCCACACTGCAAGATTTTTTCTGCTGTCTTTTTGGGGCCAAAATGCCCACCACATGCTTCATCGTGGCAGAATGACAGCACGCTCTTAAACTCGTTGTCGGGGACACAACGACGAATGATTTGGTCGGAACAGTATTTGAAGAGATACGGTTCATCCCAGTAAAAATGTTTTACTTGGGACATGAATCGGAGTCTGTCCTGATTCGACCAATCGTTTGGTATCAGTCCGGTGGCCAAATAATTTACGATATCAGCGAACCAAGGTTCGCATGACACGGTTAAGAGCTGCTCATCGGGAAAAACGTCTTTAATAGGAATTTGAAGTGTAGGCGAAGAAGGGAGTAGGTGGTCGGCGACTACGTTTTCACATCCTCTCTTGTCTCTTATGACAAGGTCAAACTCTTGTAGCAAGAGAATCTAACGTATCAGTCGAGATTTAGCATCATTCTTCGCAAAAAGATGGCGAAGAGCTGAGTGGTCCGTGTAAACGATGACTGGAGAGCCGATTAAATAAGGCCTGAATTTTTATAGTGCAAACACAACAGCTAAGAATTCTTTTTCAGTTGTTATGTAATTTAATTGGGCCTCGTTTAATGTTCGGCTGGCCTAATAAATTACGTGCGGCATCTTATTTATGTGCTGTCCAAGGACAGCACCAATGGCGAAATCAGATACATCGCACATAATTTCAAATGGATGCGACCAGTCGGGAGATGAAAGAATGGGAGCAGAAATAAGTGAGTGTTTCAATGACTCGAACGCCTTCATGCATGTTGAGTCAAAATCAAAAGTGGTGTTCTTGGCCAATAAAAGAGTCAAGGGTCTAGCTATCTTGCTAAAATCCTTAATGAACCATCTATAGAAACCGGCATGGCCAAGGAAGGCTCGGATGTCTTTGACGCACTTGGGAGGAGGAAGATAGGAAATGACTTCAATCTTAGCTTTATCAACCTCAATACCATTTTGCAAGATGATATGTCCTAAGACAATACCCTCTCGTACCATAAATTGGCATTTCTCCCAATTTAAAGTGAGGTTCTTATCCCTACAACGGGTAAGAACTGCGTCTAAATGTAACAAACACTCATCAAAGAAGTCGCCAAAAATGGAGAAATCATCCATAAAAATCTTTAAGAATTTTTCCACCATGTCTGAAAAGATTCCCATCATACACCGCTGGAAAGTAGCGGGTGTATTGCATAACCCAAAGGGCATGCGACGATAAGCGAATGTACCGAAAGGACAAGTAAATGTGGTCTTCTCTTGGTCCTTTTCGGCGATGGGAACTTGATTATGGACGGAGTAGCCATCCAAAAAGCAGTAAAATCCATGCCCAGCCAATTGTTCTAGCATTTGGTCAATAAAAGGTAATGGAAAGTGCTCTTTCAGTGTCGCGGCGTTGAGTTTTCTATAATCGATGCAAACTCGCCACCCAGTTTGGGTGCGAGTAGGTATTAACTCATTCGCCTCATTAGTTATGACCGTTATGCCTGATTTCTTTGGGACAACGTGAATGGGGCTAACCCACTGGCTATCAGAGATAGGGTAAATGATACCACTATTTAGACATTTTACAATCTCCTTTTTAACAGCCTCCTTCATTATAGGGTTGAGGCGTCTCTGTGGATCCCTTACTGGCTTGGCATCATCCATCATATGTATATGATGTTCAACTATGAGGGGACTAATCCCCTTGATGTCCGCCATAGTCCAGCCAAAAGCTTTCCGATAATTTTGTAAGACCATTAAAAGGGCTTTCTCTTGCTCGAGGGCTAGAGAGGCCGAGATGATAACAGGAAGGGTCTCATTCTCACCTAAGTAAGCGTATTTAAGGTGAGACGGCAACAACTTGAGTTCGAGTTTTGGAGGTGAAACAATTGAAGGTAAAATTGGTGAAACTGTCTCGAACTCGAAGGATTCCAACAATGGTTCGAAGCGAGTGTAAGCAACCGAGTCGGATAGTTCAGCTAACTCATCCGAAAATTCAAAGGATTCAAACTCAGGTGGTGAGTTTTCAAAATCGTCCGAAAAAGTGAAACACTCGTAATCGTTGTAGGGTATGAAAACTGTGTCAGATTCAAGGAGGAACGTACTAGTAGCGTCAAAACTGCTGTGATCGAACAGAAATTTTTCGAGCTCACAGTCCGCCTGAGTGATTTCTTGGATCGAGCAAATATCAAGTATACTAGCATTAGACTCGGAGGGCTGATTCCCCAACTTAAAAATGTTGAGTTCAATTGTCATAGTTCCAAAAGATAGGTTCATCGAACCATTTCGACAATTGATCACCGCATTAGAAGTCGCAAGGAATGGTCGACCGAGTATCACCAGAAAATTTGACTCCGGGGGTTAGCTACAGGCTGTGTGTCCATAACAATGAAATCAACGGGGAAAATGAAGTCCCCTACTTTAATTAACACATCCTCTAACTCACCCCTAGGATGGGTGATGGATCGGTCGGCCATTTGGAGAGTACAATGTGTGGGTTTAAGCTCTCTAACGCCTAATTGTTCATACACTGAATAGGGAAGCAAGTTAACACTGGCACCAAGATCTAAAAGTGCGCGGTTGATGTTCTTATCCCCAATTGTTATTGAAATTGTAGGACAGCTAGGGTCCTTATGTTTTTGGGGTAAAGGTTGGGTAAGAGCATCACTTACTGCACTAGCCAAAAAAACTTTCTTAGGTACCTGCGATTTCCTCTTTTTGGTGCATAAGTCCTTTAAGATTTTAGCGTAAGAAGGGACTTGTTGGATTGCATCCAAGAGAGGTATATTAATGCTAACCTGTTTGAATAACTCCATAATCTTCTCTATTTGGGGAGTAGGTTTATTGGATCTCAACCTGTTTGGAAATGGAATATTTTGAAAATTTGTTGAGTCCAATGTTTATGGAGTAGATTGCGGAGTTGGAACGGATCCCAGTGTTGGTGTTTTTGTGGAGTGAGATGTGGGTCCGTTCGAATTAGAAGAAGTAGAGCCTTGTGAAGAATGAAGAACATGCTCTGAATAAGACGAAGAAGATGAAGAAGAAGCGGCGTCTGGGGTTTCATCATTATTGCCAACATTGTTGTGCAATACCTTTCCAGATCTCAATGTAGTCACGACACTCACATTATGATTTTGTTGTTCATAAGCAACATATGTATTTTGTGTGTTATCGGGATTTGGCAGTGGTTGAGATGGAAGTTTACCCTTTTCTCGCTCGTTTAACGCAGCATTCAGTTGTGCAATTTGGGCTTCAATTGTTTTGATGCTCTGATCATGTGAAGCAGTATGTTGCACCAAAGACTAAATGGACGATTGGATGCTAGCTGAGGATTGCGTAGATTGTTTTAAAAACGCATCCAGACTTCGTTCTAGCGAGGAAACCTTATCGATATTTGGCTGAACAAAATTGTTTTGAGGATAAGAGTTGTTTGGTACAAAATTGTTCAGTTGGTTTTGGTAAGGTTGGGGTTGGAAAGGTTGCTGATATTGAGTTTGTTGAGGGGCTTGTTGTTGTGGAGGAAGCCTCTGAAAGTTGTTATTGCCTTGAAATTGTTGTTGATTTTGATTCCAAACAAAATTTGGGTGGCT
This sequence comes from Agapanthus africanus, assembly GCA_030015575.1. NCBI lineage: Eukaryota > Viridiplantae > Streptophyta > Magnoliopsida > Asparagales > Amaryllidaceae > Agapanthus > Agapanthus africanus. The sequence goes on from JASDDO010000022.1 coordinate 618,265,491, forward strand.
CCTCCAACCAGGATTGTAAGTTGAAGAGTATGGATCATTTCTTTGTCTTTGCTGAAAGACAGCATTGACTTGATCTTGTCCTTGAACAGGTGGGTTGTAAGGACACTCTTCGGTTAGATGGGACGGATCCGAACAACAAGCGCAAACAGTGCGTGGGGGTAAAGCTGGGGCAGGAGAAGGCGATGAGAATTTGCTCTCAATTGCTTTTAGTTTTTTCGTGAGCGCAGCCATTTCGCCCTTCATTGCAATCGACATATCAAGTTGATGTATGCCTACCCTAGACTGACCTGATAAAGTAGATGAAGTGGTCTTAGTGCTTTCCCACTGAAGTGTTTGTTCAGTAAGATCGTCGAGAAATTGCCAAGCTTCCTTGCTTGATTTAGTAAGAAAGTGACCTTGACAAATGGTTTCCAACAACTGCTTAGTTGCTGGGTTCAGTCCTTCGTATAAAGTTTGGCAAAGTTGCCAATTTTCGATACCGTGGTGAGGGCATTGAACAAGAAGGTCCTTAAATCTTTCGAAACACTTCCAAAAAGGTTTAGAAGGAAGCTGGGAAAATTGAATAATTTCATTGCGAATTCTCGCGGCCTTGTGGTGTGGGTAAAACTTTTTTAGAAAAGCCTTAATAAACTCTTCCCAATTTTTTATGGAGTGTGATGCTGTACTATATAACCATTTTTCAGCTAGGTCACATAAAGTGAATGGAATGACACGTAGCCTTGTAGTATCATCAGAAAGTTGTGTGGTCTTCATCATTGCGCAAACATTCTGGAATTTGTTAATGAAGATGTAGGCATCTTCGGATTCCAGCCCGTGAAATTTGGGTAACATATTGATGAAGTGGGGTTTAATTTCGAAGTTATCCTCATTAGCCGGTGGAAGTGAAAGACAAGTGGGAAGTGCGGTGCGGATGGGATAGAAAAGATCCTGGAGCGTGATTCATTGGGGCGCTTCAACAGGAGGGTGTGGTGGGTTATTTGCACCCAGTTGAGGTGGAATCAGTCCCGTAGGTAAGGGGTTGTTAGGATTGAATCCCGACATCTCCTTAGACGATGATGAATATGAAGATGAAGGTAAAGAAGTGGAGGGAATTTCGACTTCGGAGTCGAAAGCGTCGTCAGTAGGCACTAACGAGACACAGACTAAACGAGCGCTAGTGTCCTTAGTCCAACCGGACATACACTAACGAGGTGTAGTATAGTCAAAAAGTAAAAACAGAAGGTGGGGGTAAGAAAACGTCAATGAGAGAAAGTGGGTGCAAGTGGGGTGCAATGGATTTCTAGCGACAAAATGGCAAGTTTTTGTAAAAAATATTTTGTTTTGTGTTTTTTTAAGGAGTTTTTGCAAAAGATTTTTTATAAGGAGCTTAGACACACTTTCAAGCAATCACAATATGCACAATCAAGCCTAGAGCTAGGGTCTCCTAAGTCAACTAGATTGCTCCTAACTATTCCAAAGGGTAAGTTGTGAGATCCTCAAATCGCCTCTTCATCGCCAATTGTGGCCAGGTAATCACAAGTAAAGAAAGGAGGGATCCGCTCACGAATCACCGTGAGATAGGCCTTTTAAAATTACCTTTCCCACTTGTCTAACCTAGGCACCACAAAATCTGGTTTAGATAAACGACCGATACTTACAACTTTTCCTTTGTCCTAATGAGCACGACAGTCCTTATTGGCTGAGTCTAACATTTTTTTAATTAACTCGATGGTTGATGCGAATGCTTTTTGTGATTTTTGGGGTCCTAGGAAGGGTAATAAAATCCCCACCCGATCTGGATTGGTGTTATAGCCCCTTAAAAGTCCGTTTTAAAAATGCAAAGCAGTAAACACACAAAAATCCAAAACACTTGCCAATTTTTTTTTTATTTGCGGCGAAAAGAATTCTGCACAAAATCAAGTTATTGGAGAAGGGAGAGAAGTTCTGCGCAAAGAACCCTGCAGGAATTTTTTTTCCAGAGGATTTCAGAAGGCAGAAGAAAGGAAAAGAATGCTTACAGAGAAGTTTTGGAAAGCTGACGTCAGCAAGGCGCGGTGGATCCGCGGCCAAAGGTTTGCAATTGAGGCGGTTCCGCGGTGGAAATGTTGGTTCAAGCCTCCAAAATTCTTCTGTTGTCTGTTATGGTTCTCCTCTGTTTGTTCAGATTTGCTGTTTGCTGTTTTGATCACTGGATTTTTCCAGATCTGAATTTGTTCATTTTTCCGTTCCTGCACAATTTGCACGAAAACCCTTCAAATAATAACAAGATGATAAATTTTTTTTTGTTATTTATAATTTTCAGTTTTTATGATTTTTTTAATTTTTAATTAACCCGAAATTACAAAGAGAAAATAACTACCGTTATCCCCGGCAACGGCGCCATTTGATTGATGGGAGATTTTGCTTATGCAAAGAATAAAATACCGCAATCAAGAACGGTGTCGCTTGGTAGCTAGCCGGTTGAGTACGGGTCGGTCCACAGGGAAAACGTGTATTTTCTAGTTGTTCTAACGAGTCAATTCCTATTTGTGATAGGTTTTGATTTTCTATAAAAACTGAGGTTGAATTTGATTTGGATTAAAACCTTGTTAGGGTTAGAAATAGGTTAGTTTGTAAATTCAGTTCTTCTCACCGCTTTCTTTGCCCTAAGTAAGAACTTAGGTGTTAAGGTAATAGTTAACAAAGGGGATTAGCACGACCAGGAAGAAACTAGATTTCTTCCCTTTGGTCCTTGTCCGTCCTTTCTTAACTCTTAGCCCTAACCTCTATGGAAATCAAACACAACCGGTCTTAACTAGGGAATCATCGCTACCTCATGGGATAGGGTGCCGTAGTGAGCGGTGTGTGTTTGGTTTGCATAGAGTCTTACTTTAAAATATTGAAAAGGCAAGAAAGGAGTGAGAAATTTCCATCTTTCAAACCGACCCAAACCTAACCCTAACAAGTGAGGAACTACTCACTCATTAGGGAATTAACAATGGAATTCATTTTTGTGATTTTCTTTTAATAACCTAATTAATGTGCGGAAAATAACTACGACAGATAAAAAATTGCAGAGAAATAAAATTGCAGATAAGAAATTCAAGATAAGAAACTTACTTTTTTATTGATGCATTCTTTGACGATTACAATGAATGGAAATTTTAAACTAGAGAAATAAAAAGAGGCATGCTTCAAAAAGAGCTGTAGGCTTCCTATTTATAGATAATAGAAACCCTAGGGTAAACATCTGATCCATATCTAGAATTACAAAACTATCCTAAGAAAACCGGGTCAATGCACCGACTCCACCGACACGCTCCGACATGCACCGACACGTGTGATGCACGGCAGCGGATCCGCGGCCATATAGTGGGCTCTCTGTCTCATTTTTCCAGGGTTGCTTCAGGTTGCCTTTTTCTTCTGGTTTCTTCACTTGGTTTCCCAGAATATCATATATTTTCTTCCAGATTTCCACAGTACAGAATGTTGTGGACTTTTACCGTTAGCTTCGCGTTGAAGTCTTGAATCTTTGTGCTGCCCTCGTACTTTGTGCAATCGAACTGTTCATTGATCTTCATTTGTTCCTTCAACTGTAGGCGGCATCATAAAGATTCTTCTATTTGTTGGTCGTAGTCTCACTTTTGTAGCGTTTTTTCACCATTTTCACTGTATTGTTCCGAGAACCTGTAACATGTAACTATTTAGCAGACATGGATCAAAAGCACCTATTTATTTGCAATATGATTAAGAATGGGGAATATAATAATGCAAAAATCTGATATGAACAGTGCCCCTAACAGAAGGAGACCAAGGAAAAACCGTCCAGGCCGGATCGCTCCTGACGGGGACTTAGCGAGATGACCTGATCAGATTGCTCAGAAGCAACTCCGAAGTCTTCGCCTGGGCGCCTGCTGACATGCCTGGGATCGATCCCAAAATCATCTCCCACAAGCTCGGGGTTGATCCTGCGGCCCGACCCGTCAGACAGAAGAAAAGAAGCTTTGCCCCGGTCAAACAGAAGGCTATCGAAGAGGAGGTTGATCGGCTCCTCGCCGCCAACTTCATCAGAAATGTACCCTACTCGAAGTGGCTGGCAAACGTAGTTCTGGTCAAGAAGTCAAGCGAGAAGTGGCGTATGTGCGTCGACTTCACCGACCTCAATAAGGCCTGCCCCAAGGACAACTTTCCGCTCCCCCGGATAGACCAGCTCGTTGACAGCTCGGCCGGCCACGAGCTGTTGAGCTTCATGGATGCTTTCTCCGGCTACAACCAAATCCGAATGAATCCTGAAGATGAAGATCTCACCGCATTCACGACAGACCGGGGAGTATATTGCTACAAGGCGATGCCCTTTGGCCTCAAGAACGTCGGGGCCACATACCAAAGGTTGGTCAACCGCGTGTTCAAGCCACAGATCGGCAGGAATATGGAAGTCTACGTTGACGACATGCTCGTCAAATCCATCTCGTCGGCCGACCATGCCAAGGACCTTGGCGAGGGTTTCGAAGTGCTCCGCAAGTTCAACATGAAGCTAAACCCCGCCAAGTGCGCATTCGGAGTCACCGGGGGGAAGTTCCTCGGGTTCATGGTCACTCACCGCGGAATTGAGGCTAACCCAGAGAAGATTGACGCTATCCTCAACATGGTCACGCCCAAGACCAACGTTGAGATCATGCGGCTCACGGGATGAGTCGCCGCACTGAGCCGTTTCATGTCCAGGTCGGGGGAGAAATGCCTTCCGTTCTTTAAAGCACTGAGGAAAATCCCGAGGTTCGAGTGGTCGGAGGAGTGCCAAGACGCCTTAAACCAATTGAAGAAGCACCTCGCGACGCCGCCACTGCTCACCCGACCAGTTGAAGGAGATGAGCTGTCGCTGTATCTGACGGTATCCGACCAAGCAGCGGGCTAGGTGCTCGTCCGGGAGGCCGAGGGAGCGCAGAAGCCAGTGTACTATGTGAGCCACGTATTTAAGGACGCAGAAATGAGGTACCCCGCCAAAAAGAAGATTGTCTTAGCCTTCGTGGTAGCCTCGAGGAAGCTGCAGCACTACTTCCAAGCACACACCATCATCGTCCTCACCGAGCACCCGTTGGGGGCTATCCTAGCATCACTAGAATCCTCGGGCCGCTTAGAAAAATAGAGGTGGGAGCTATCTCAGTTTGACATAAGGTATCGCCCGAGGAAAACCATCAAGCCGCAGGCCCTGGCCGATTTCATCATTGAGTGCACCATCCCTAGCAAGAAGCCGGAGTCCACGCCGCCCTTCGCAACCCAGTGTCCCATCGCGGAAGGGCCTGGCTTGGTTCCGGAGTGGGTCATCTACGTTGACGGGTCTTTTACCGAAGAAGGCTGCGGTGCCGGCCTCATTATCCGGGGCCCGAACGAAGCAGAGATGGAGTATTCTCCGAGGCTCGGTTTCAAAGCCTCGAACAACACGGCAGAGTACGAGGCCCTCCTGGCCGGACTGCGCATGGCCGCCGGACTGGGACTGAAGATAATTCGAATCTGCAGCGACTCTGCCCTTGTTGTCGGTCAAGTGACCAGCCGCTTCGAAGCTCGGGAGCCTCTGATGATGAAGTACCTAGAAGAAGTGAGGAAACTCCAAAGGAACTTTGATGAAGTCTAGGTAGAACAAATACCCAGGCAGCTGAATGCCCAAGCCGACGCCCTGAGCAAGCTGGCTTCGTCATACTCGGCGAATAATAGGCGGTCTATCCTCTTTGAAACCTTGCCTCAACCCAGCGTGGGAGACGGAGCGACGACACTCCACGTGTATACGGCGCAGGAGAGCGACCAGGATTGGAGGAAGCCCCTTATGGAATTCCTGAAGGACGGCACGCTCCCAGAGGACCGGGCAGCCGCTCTCCGTCTCTGGGCCAAAGCCCGCCACTTCGTCTGGAGCAATGGGAACCTCTACAAGAAGGCCTTCACTCAGCCCCTGCTCCGTTGCGTTGACCCCCACGAAGCCGACTACGTCCTTCGGGAAATCCATGAGGGGGTGGGCGGTGCACACCAGGGGGCCCAAACCTTGATCCAAAAGGCGTTGCTCCAGGGGTACTACTGGCCCACTTTGCACGAGGATGCCCTGGAGCTAGTCAGGAGGTGCAAGAGCTGCCAGCTTCACGGCAGCATTCGCCCCCTCTCGGCAACCGAGCTGACTGCCCTAACATCCCCATGGCCGTTCGCCCAGTGGGGATTGGATATGATCGGCTAGTTCCCTACCGGTACAGGCGGGCACAAATACGTCCTCGTCGCGGTGGACTACTTCACCAAGTGGATCGAGGCCGTCCCCATCAGGAAACCGGACGCCGCCACAACCATTAAGTTCCTGCAAAACAACCTGATACTCCAGTTCGGCATCCTGAGGTGTATCATCACCGACCACGGGACGAACTTCAAGAACGAAAAAGTGAAAGACTTTTGCAAAGAATACTATATCCTCATGAAGTTCTCCGCGGTCGCGCATCCCCAATGCAACGGGCAGGCCAAGGTCGTTAACCGAGATGTCCTCCGAGGTCTCCAGACCCGCCTAGAAGGGCGACAAGGCAGTTGGGTCGAAGAACTACCCCGGTTCTTATGGGCCCTGTGCAGGTCAAAAAAGACTCCCACCGGGGAGACCCCCTTCAGCCTCTGCTACGGGACCGAAGCGATGGTCCCAGCGGAGATCGGACTACCCAGTCACTGGGTCGAGCACTTCGATGATGACACAAACACCTCAGCGCTACGGACCAACCTGGACATCTTGTTGGAGAAGAGAGACCCGGCTCAGATCAGAGCTGCCGCTTATCAATAACAAACGGCCCGATACTACAACGCTCGGGTCAAACACCGCTCCTTCAAGACTGGGGATCTGGTCCTACGGCGAAACGAGTTCATCGACCAAGGCAGGATTCATAAGTTCTCCCCAAAGTGAGATGGTCCCTTCCTCGTCTCTGAGGCGCTCCCCGGCGGAGCCTACCGCCTACAAGACGCGGACGGACGCAAGCTCCCGCGGCCTTACAACGCCGAGAAGCTCAAGCTATACCAGTGAGGTCGAGGCCAACGAGTGTGTACCCCCCTTTTTTTCTTTCGCAAAGATGATGTAAAACGTTCTCTAAAAATCCTGTCCATACGAATAAAGAAACGTCGAAACATCCCGAGTAGAGTTCCGTCTTTACAATCCAAAGCTCTCGCCAAGAGGCGGCCGCGCAGCCCCACTGCCCAGTTATCCTTAGTAGGCTTCCTATAGCCTCCCGGCGCTAAGGACCAAAGTCCTCCTTAGAGGCAACCCAGCAGCTACTCTGCTCGGTTATCCCTGGCGGGTAGCTTCCCTACCGCAACGTCAGGGATCAGAAAGCCCTCCCAGAGGCAGTCGAGCCCAACCGTCGCTCGGCTATCCCCGGCGGGCAGCTTCCCTGCCGCAACGCCGGGGATCAGAAAGCCCTCCCAGAGGCAGTCGAGCCCGAGGATCACTCGCTCGGCTATCCTTCAGGACAAAAGCCCTCGCCAAGAGGCACCGGGAGGTAACCCTACCCGACCAAGGGTCCTTGGTAGGCATCTACAGTCCTCCCGCCCCAAGGACCAAAGTCCTCCCAGAGGCAGTCGAGTCCTTGCTCGGCTATCCCCGGCTGGTAGCATCCTACCACGACTGACAGGGATCAAAGTCCTCGCCAAGAGGCACTGGGCAGTAACCCTGCTCAGTCCCCGTCCTGAAGGATCAGAGCCCTCGTAAGAGGCAACCGTACGGCGTCACTGCCCGGTCATTCCTGCCCAGTCGATCCCGGCGGGTAGCTTCCCTACCGCAACGCCTGGGATCAGAAAGTCCTCCCAGAGGCAGTCGAGCCCTTGCTCGGCTATCCCCGGCTGGTAGCTCCATGCCCGTGACACCAGGGATCGAAGCCCTCGCAAGAGGCACTCCCAGGCTGGTAGTTGCCTACCCACAACGCCAGAAATCAGAAGCCCTCACCTAAGGACAACGGGGCAGCTTCCACCCATCCTCGGCAACACTTGGCAAGTGATCGAAGTCAACTTGACGAACGGTCGCTGAACAGGTGGCCGACCTGACATGAAAGCCCAGCGGCACAAACAGAAGATAAAGTGCGGACCGATGAAACCAAAGAAGAAGTTTTATTATCAAACGCACAGTCTTTACAAAGGGTACTTCGGGCTCCCCAGCCTTACAAACTACCCGGAGGATTACAAAAGGGGGACAAGGAAACGTTAAAAATACCTAAGTCGCAAACCCCCTCCCCCCTGCGCCTCGCTTCCCTCGTCGCCGGGGGCTTCACCACCGGAGGTTTTTCCACCAGGGGAACGCCTCATTTCCCCCATCGTTGCCAGCTGGAGGCCTTGCTACCGGGAGCAGGACTCGAGCACGGAGCTCGCCATCAGCGAAATCGGGAAGCTGCTCCTTCACGGCATCCAGAGTCTTATTCCACGCGATGGCAGAATACTCACCGAGCTCGACGTAGAACTGCTCTGACACCTTGTAATCGGCCACGACTTTCCTAGCCCGGGCCTCAGCGGCCTGAGCCGACAAAAGCGCCGCCTCGGTATCCCTCCGGCTGGCATCTCTCTCCTTTTCCATGGCCGCGAAGCGATCGGCCAGGTCCGCCAGCTTCCTCTCAGAAACCCAGAGAGATGCACTCAGGTGACGGCGGACGCCCTGATTCACTGAATTGGCAAGCTCCGCAGACTTCGCACGGGCTGCCAGAACATCGGCCCTGGCCCTCTCCAGGCGCAGGTCACGCCGCAGGACTTCGACCTCCGAAGGGAATGCCTCTACTGGGCTCGGTGCGTAGAATGCTCCCTCGGCTTCCATACGAGCGGCGATGGCGCAGTGTTGAAGAACATGACAGGAAGCGGATGAGAAACCAGGAGTCACTCGGGCCAAAGAAAGGAAGGCAAAAAACAACGCGTGAAGGGGTTCGTACCTGGACCGCCCCCCTGTGCTATGGCCTCCATTTGGGCCCTCACGGTGCCGCATGGAAGTCTCCCTCCTGCCGACTCTTCCATCCCGGCGAGCAAGCCGACAGCGACGGAAAGCCCGGACGGAACCATGAAGACGGCCTCTCCCTCTTGCACGGGGATCCCTTCAGGGACCATTGACGGCAATGCATGAGAGATTGTCCTTTTCCTCTTAAGGGGGACCCCGTCCTCTCCCCTCCTCCATCTCCCGTCTGGGACTCGGATGACCGCGGGCGCCTCTGACCGCCGCCGGAAAAACCCCCAGGAGTCGCCAACGGGGCGGACGACCCTGCCGCCGGCAAAACATTTGACGCAGAACCTCGGCCAGCCAGGGGCACGCCCACGTCGCGGGCCTCCCTCTAGGACGAGCGACCCAAAGAGTGGGAACGAACCATGTATCCTAAAAAGAGGAACGCCGAGCAGCCAAAACTTAGAAGAAAGGTGAGATGAAGGATTAGGGACCATGGAGCAGGCCCCACCCCTATTTATCGCCACGAGCAACCTCATCCAACGGTGCCCTTCGTCTCCCGCCGAAACGCATCCTCGTGTCCAAACGGCTCAGATTGCTCCACCTGTCATTCCCATATTAGACCGCGCCCTTTCAGGCGTCGCAGGTCTGCGCACGTTGCGTCAGCCAAACAACGCTCGACACGTGGACCGTCACTTCAAAGACAAGATACACGAACTGGCGCACCCTCCTTAAATGCAGAGATCTCGCCCTGATTCGCTAGTGGAAAAGACAGCTCACGGCCCGGGGACGCGTCATGACGAAACCTTAGGAGGGAGCTCACCCCGGGTGGCCCGGCGGTCCACTCCTGACCCGACTCGATAGCTGGTCGGGACAAGAGTGGGGGGCTAATGATAATGCTCAATATTGGCGTCCCTCAAGATCAGGACACGTGGCAGACGACACGTCCTAGAACTCAGAGGGAAGGGCCCACAAAGGCAGATCAGGCCACCCCCGAACCCGTCCGGCCAGCGCAAGTTAGCCTTCCTCGGGGCTCCCCGCATATTGGCCTCCTAGGCCCCTCAGCTCGCCCCGAGCTGCCGCAAGACCAAGTCTCCTCAGCCTTCTCGCTCGTCCCCGAGCCCCCTTGCCGAGGCTGTCTTCCTCGGCCCCCCGACCAGTTCCGCCGCTCACAGGCGTAACCGCAGCTCCTCGAATCTCGCCATGTGCGGATTCTCTGCCAGCAACATCCCACGTTACACGCCTTCACGATCCCCATTCATAGGCGATCCGCTCTCTACGCGGACGTGATGTCGGGAGTGTAACTGCCGGCGAGATTCTCGCGTCTGCTGCTGCATGCCTCCACCACTATATAAACCCCCATCACAGAAGGGTCAAGTAAGCCATTTTTATTCCACTTAGCCGTTACGCTGCTCGGATCTAGTACTAACTTGATCGTCGGAGGGTCCTCGGTGGCGTCAAACCATCCCAGGACTTCTTTGCAGGTACTCGGCATCAAACTCCTCCAATCACCAAATCTCCTAAAAACCCATTGAGACCCACACGCAATAGGGGATCCCTTCCAGAATCCACTGGGAGATCGACGGAAGACAACATCTGAAGGAGATCTGAAAAGGACCTCCATCACCGGCAAGGTTAGAATTCGGGTTGTTTATACTTATCTTAATACCCCTTCCACTGCACCATAACTCTAATGTTATAACGAGGGCTGAGAGAATATATTTTATATTCTAACGCTTGCCGAAAACATTTTTGATGACCGCATGAAAATACGTTTGTTGATTTTATTTAGGGTAAATTTTGTTAGATTACTTTATATTGTTGCTACTTTTCACTAAAATGCTCTATATATACGCTTTTGATTACCCTAAATACCTCAAACTAATCATGTTACACTAATATATCAAACAGTGTTATCTGAATCTTGTGTTATGCTATTTTGCTCCTTTCACGTCATATATCATTTTCATGAGGAGTTAAATTTGAGAGAATTTGGTAGATAGTAAAAAATATAGAATATTCAATATGAGTGAATACATATATATCTTTCTCTTGACTCATAACAAGTTTGACTAAATAATAACAAATATATTTGACAAAACTAAAGAATCATATCTATAACTAAATTAGATTATCAACCACACAACCATATCCGTAACAACCAATATTATCCCAATCATAAAATCATATCTTTAATATCTTTAACAGTCCCCCTCAAGTTGGAGAGTGGAATGAACGGACCAACTTGCTAATAAGTGTACGAAATTGAGCGTGCCCCAATACCTTGGTAAAAACATCCACGAGTTGAAGACGTGATGGAAAAAATGCAGTCTGAATTAAACATGTTCGTATCTTCTCACTATGAGATGACAATCGATTTCAATTTGTTTAGTGCGCTCGTGAAATACATGATTAGAGGCAATATGAAGGGCTGCTTTATCATCACAATATAAAGCTGCTGATTGAGACAAAATCTATAGATCAAAGTGAAGAAAATTCAACCATGTGATCTCACAGGCTGTGGACGCCATGGAGCGATATTCAGCTTCAGCGGAGGATCGTGACACAGTATTTTGTTTCTTAGATTTCCAAGATATAGGACTACTTCCAAAAAAAATACAATATCCAGTAATTGATCTTCGAGTCATCAAACAACTAGCCCAATCAGAATCACAATAGACATGCAATTTAAGTGAATTGGTAGAAAAAAGAAAATTCCGTTGCCAGGAGAGGATTTGATATATCGAACCACGCGAAGTGCAGCCTGCCAATGAGGCTCTCGAGGTCTGCTTATAAATTGGCTAAGGATGTTGACACAGTGGGTGATGTCTGGCCGAGTGATGACGACGACCAATAAGACGCTGGTATCGTGATGGATCCTTCAACGGTGCACCATCATCCAACTTGAGCTTTAAATTTTGTTCCATAGGAAAATTTGAAGAATTCCCTCCAATATTTCTCGTATCTTCCGATTTGTCTAATGCATACTTTATTTGGGTCAAATAAATTTCTTGTTTAGAACTAGCAAGCTCAATGCCAAGAAAATACTTTAATGTATTCAAATCTTTTATATGAAAATGAGAGTGGAGAGATTGCTTGAGAGCATTAATAGAAGTAGAATTATCTATATATATAATGCAAATACTCTTAGTTAGAGATCCACACCTCTCCTTTTTTCTTGAAAAATAAAAAAAATAAGAAAAATCCTCATCTCTCAAGCTCTCCACATCATCTCTCTCACCTCTCAAGCCTTCCACCTCATCCCTCCCCTTTTTATAAAATAAATAAATAAATAAGACTCTAGAACCCTCCACACCATCTCTCTCATCTCTCAAGCCCTCCACCTTATCCCTTTCCTTTTTTAAAATAAAAAACAATTAATTGTTAATTTAGAACCTTCCATATCTTCTCTTCCAATATATATATATATATATATATATATATATATATATATATATATATATATAATGCAAATACTCTCAGTTAGAGATCCACACTTCTCATTTTTTCTTGAAAAATAGAAAAAATAAGAAAAATCCTCATCTCTCAAGCCCTCCGTATCATCTCTCTCATCTCTCAAGCCTTCCACCTCATCCCTCCCTTTTTTATAAAATAAATAAATAAATAACACTCTAGAACCCTCTATACCATCTCTCTCAGCTCTCAAGCCCTCCACTTCATCCCTTCCCTTTTTTTAAAATAAAAAACAACTAATTGTTAATTTAGAACCTTTCATATCATCTCTCCCAATATATATATCTATATATATATATCTATATTGGTTAGAGAACCCTCTCTTAATTTTTTTAAAAAATAAATAAAGGCTCATATATATATATATATATATATATATATATATGTGTGTGTGTGTGTGTGTGTGTGGATTGGTTAGAGATCCCTTTCTTAAATTTTTTAAAAAATAAATAAAGACTCAAGAACCCTCCACATTTCTCCCCCTCCTCCTTGAATTTTTTAAACTAACACGTGCAACGCACGTGCATAAATTCTAGTTACCTGTAATGATAATATCATCCACATAGTCTAATACAGTGTTGAAAGCTAAGCCTTTAGCGCATGTGAAAAGAGAATAATCGGTTTGGATTGAGAAAAACCAGCAGGAAAAAGAGATGAAGAAAATTTTCCGAACCAGTTGCGTGAAGCCTTCTTACGCCCATAAAGAGATTTATTAAGGTGACAAATATGATGCTCCCCTGTTTAGAAACTCTGGGTTTTCATATACACCTTTTCGGCCAAGTCACTGTGAAGAAAGGCATTATTAATGTCCAATTGATTCAAAGGCCAATTACTGACCATGGCAACTTCAAGAAAACAATGGACTGTGACTACCTTGGCAACTAGTGTAAAAGTTTCATTATATTCCATTCCTTTGATTTGGTTGAAGCATTTGGCAATAAGACGTGTCTTATAACGCTCAATAGTGTCGTCAAAACGATATTTGATTTTATACACCAATTTAAAGCCAATAGGTTTTTTATCTGCAAGTAAAGAAACAATGGTCCATATGTTGTTTTGTTCAAGTGCTTTAGTTTCGGCAGCCATAGCATTTTTCCAATTTGGATTTTTGACAATCTTTGTAAAAGAAGTGGTATCAGAATGGGAAGAAATAGAACTAACAAAAGCACGGTGAGATGGAAAAGATTTATCATAAGAAATGAAATTAGATATGGGATATTTGATACCTGAAGTTCCTAACGACGAAGTTAGTGATTGGAGGGCCCTGTAACAATATTCTTTTAAATGAACGGAAGGTTGTCGGGTGCGAGAAGAGCGACGAAGTGATGAATGTATATTTGTAACCGGTTGATCAAGAGAAGATATTATCGTTGTAGGAGAAGGTGTGTTTTTTATTGGTTGCATGTGTAAAATTAGTTATTTTGTCATCATTTATTGGAGTAGGTATTACAACCGATGAATCTTGAGGAGGTGATTTAGTTTTGGTTGTAGTAGGTTGTAAAGGTGACGCGGGGCGGATCCGCGCCAAGATATTACCTTCCGTTGTTTTGCTGATGGCGGCGATGGACGGCTGAGATTTGATCTGGAGGCTAGCTTCTGAGGCGTGTGGATCTTAATAAGTTTGAGGTTGTATGTGTCGAGCTACCTGCAAGGAAGTCCCGGGGTGGTTGTACCATCGAGGACCCTCCGACGGTCAAGTTAGAGAGGAAATCCGAGCAGAGTAACGGCTTAGTGGAGTAAAAATGGCTTACTTGGACCGTCTGTAGAAGGGGTTTATATAGCGGTGGCAGCAGGCAGGGCAGGCGCGAGAATCACGCCGGCCATTATACTCCCGATGTCACGCCCGCGTGATGAGCGGGATCTCCCATTAATGGCGAGACCGGCTCGTTAATGGGGGATCGTGATGGCGTGGAATGTGGGATGTGGCCGGCGGATATCTCGTGCACGGTGAGATTCGCGGGATGGCGGTTGCGCCTGTGAGCGGTGCCGTTGGTCGGTCGATGAGACCGAGGAAAATGACCTCGGCGGGAGAGCTCACGGACGAGCGGGAGAGCCGAGGTATCTTGGTTCCGAGGTAGCCTGGAGACGAGCTGTGAGGCCGATGATGCCAATTGTGCTGGCTGCTCGGAGGTGAGCCAGCGCTTGCTTGTGGGACGAGAACAGGAGTAGTCTGGTAAGCCACTGTAGGTCCTTTCTTGCATGCCCTGAGACACGTCATTTGCCACGTGTCATGGTCTGGGAGATCACCGATATCGAGCATCATCATTAGCCCCCCACTCTCGTCCCGACCAGCTGACGGGTTGGGTCGAGAGTGGTCTGCCGGGTCACCCGAGGTGAGCTCCTTTTCGAAGATATCGTCGGGCGTGTCCCCGGGTAATCTGTTGTATATTCTGGATGATACCAGCGAATCAGGGCGAGATCTTTTCATTAAAGAGGGTGCACCGGATCGTGCGTACTTTCACTGAAGCGACATGCCACGTGTCGGGCGCTGGTTGGCTGACGCGATGGGCCGCAGACCTCTGGCATCTGAGGTGACATGCCAATGTGCATGCGACAGGTGGAGCGATCGTGGCCGTCGAGTGTACTGAACCGTTTCGATGGGAGATGACCGTCGCCGTTGGATGAGAACGCCGATGGCAATAAGTAGAGGTGGGGTCCACATGAGGGCCCATTCCTTTTCATAATCTCCTCGTCTTTGGTCTTATTAGCTCGGCGCTCTCCTCTTTAGGTCGGATCCCTGCGTTCCCGAGAATTTCTTCCCATCAGGTTAGATGTCTGCCTTTTCTTTTCTTCTGCTTCCTCTCCTTCTGAATCGAGCTTGCCTCTTCCTTTGGCAGGATAAATAGATCAATCCAGGGCTCTTGGTTCCCTCGGTGCTCCGTCTCGGAGGGGGGCCGGCAGTGTGGCTGCGCCTCCGGCTGACCTAAGCCCCGCGCCAACTGTGCCGCCGGCGGCAGGGCCGTCTGCCTCGTCACGAGCTCCCGACGATTGTCCCGGCGGCAGCCAAAGGCATCTACGGGTTCTCGAGTCCTGGACGAGGGATGCAGGAGAGGACGAGGATGGGGTTCCTCTTAATAGGACGAGGACGGCCTCTCGCGCGTCACCGTCAGAGATTCCTAAGGGGATTCCTGTGCAGGAGGAGACGTCCGTTTTGTAGTCCCGTCCGGGCTTTCCGTTGCCACCGACCTGCTTGCTAGTATGGAAGAGTCGGCCGGGGGCAAGATTCCGCCGGGGAATTTGAGGGTCCAAATGGCGGCTATAGCTCAGGAGGCGGTGCAGGTACGTACTCCCTCATGTGTCGTTTTGAGCACCCTTTCTTTAGTCCGAGTGTCTCTAAGTCTCTCTGCTGTTTCCCATCAGGTCCTTCAGCGCTGCTCCCTTGTCACTCGCATGGAGGCCGAGGGGGCTATCCACGCTACGAGGCCGGCAGGAGAGTCTTCTTCGAAGGCCGAGGACCAGCGACTTGAGCTGCATCTGGAGAGGGAGAGGATGGCTATCTTGGAAGCCCGATCGACCGCCGCGGAACTTGCCGTCTCAAAATGTCGGGAGTCCTATCACCGCCTAAGAGAGTCCCACCGAGTCGTCGAGGCGAAGTTGATGGAATTGACCGATCGCTTTGCAGCCATGAAGAGGGTGAGGGTTGCCAGCAGGCGGGATGCCGAGGTGGCGCTTCAGGCGGCGGAGGTTGCCAAGATTCGGGCTAGGAAGGCGGTGACCGATTATAAGGGGTCGGACCCATTTTACGTCGACCTCGGCGAGGCTTCCGCCGTTGCATGGAACAAAGCTCTTGATGCCGTCAATGAGCAGTTTCTTGGGTTTGCCGATGGTGAGCTCCATGCTCGAGTCCCACTTTCGGTAGTCATGCCTCTGGCCGACGGTGATGAGGGAGGCGAGGTCTAGGCGGGGCTTGCGACTCGAACTTTTTGGCTTTTCTTCCTCTCTTTTGTAAGCCTCCGGGTAATTTGATAAGGCTGGGGAGCCCACAATATCCTTGTAAAGACCTTTGGCTTTGTGAATAAAAACTTTTTGTAGTGTTTGTGTTCGTATTTTCCTTTGTCGGTAAACACTTGTATTTGCACGGTACTGCCTTTGTGTTATGTCGATTCTTCGTTTAGCGATTACGCGTCGAGTTGAATCTGTTCATTTGCCCTGTATGCGAAGACGGTATCTCCATGGCCCTGAAGTCGAGGTGGAGATCGCTCAGATGTAGACAGACCGGATGCCTCGTGGTGAGGTCATGTTCCTTAGCGTGGGAGGCTCGGAGAGGCATGCTAAGGACGGGGCCGAACAGGGTGGCTGCTCGGTGCCTCTTGGTGAGGGCTTTGATCTTTAGAGCGGGAGGGGCTGTAAGTGGCCTACCAAGGATGGGTCGAGCAGGGTAACTGCCCGGTGCCTCATGGTGAGGGCTTTGATCCCTGGTGTGTTGGGGTAGGGAGATAACAACCAGGGATAATCGAGCAAGGGCGGGCCCGGTTGCCTCTTTCGAGGGCTTTTGATCCTTAGGGCGGGAGGGGCCATAAGTGCCCTACCAAGGACGTGCCGAGCAGGGTAGCTGCCTGGTGCCTCATGGTGAGGGCTTTGATCCCTGGTGTGTTATGGTAGAGAGCTACCAACCAGGGATATCTGAGCAAGGGCGGGCCCGGTTGCCTCTTTCGAGGGCTTTGGATCCTTAGCGCGGGAGGGGCCGTAAGTGGCCTACTAAGGATGGGCCGAGCAAGGTTACTGTCCGGTGCCTCTTGGCGAGGGCTTTGATCTTTAAGGATGGGCCGGGCAGGGTTGCTGCCCGGTGCCTCTTGGCGAGGGCTTTGATCCCTAGTGTGTTGGGGTAGGGAGTTACCAGCCAGGGATAACCGAGCAAGGGCGGGCCCGGTTGCCTCTTACGAGGGCTTTTTATCCTTAGCACGGGAGGGGCCGTAAGAGGCCTACTAAGGATGGCCAAGCAGGGTTGCTGCCCGGTGTCTCTTGACGAGGGTTTTGATCCTTAAGGATGGCCGAGCAGGGTTGCTGCCCGGTGCCTCTTGGCGAGGGCTTTGATCCCTGGCGTTGTAGGGTAGGGGAGCTACCAGCCAGGGATAGCCGAGCGGGGTAGCCGCTCGGCTACCTCTTAGTGAGGGCTTCGATCCCTGGCGTTGTGGGGTAGGGGAGCTACCATCCAGGGATAGCCGAGCGGGGTAGCCACTTTGCTGCTTCTTAGTGAGGGCTTCGATCCCTGGCATTGCGGGGTATGGGAGCTACCAGCCAGGGATAGCCGAGCAGAGTAGCCGCTCGGCTGCCTCTTCATGAGGGCTTCGATCCCTGGCATTGCGGGGTAGGGGAGCTACCAGCCAGGGATAGCCGAATAGGGTAGCCACTCGGCTGTCTCTTTGTGAGGGCTTAGATCCTTAGCACTGGAGGGGCCGTAAGTGGCCTACTAAGGATGGGCCGAGTAGGGTTGCTACCCGGTGCCTCTTGGCGAAGGCTTTGATCTTTAAGGATGGCCGAGCAGGGTTGCTGCCCGGTGCCTCTTGGCGAGGGTTTTGATCCCTGGCGTTGTGGGGTAGGGGAGCTACCAGCCAGGGATAGCCGAGCAGGGTAGCCGCTCGGCTGCCTTTTAGTGAGGGCTTCGATCCCTGGTGTTGTGAGGTAGGGGAGCTACCAGCCAGAGATAGCCGAGCGGGGTAGCCGCTCGGCTACCTTTTAGTGAGGGCTTCGATCCCTGGAGTTGCGGGGTAGGGGAGCTACCAGCCAGGGATAGCCGAGCAGGGTATCCCCTCGGCTGTCTCTTCGTGAGGGCTTCGATCCTTAGCGTTGGAAGGGCCATGGGAGGCCTGCTAAGGATTGACCGAGTAGTGAAGCTGCTTAGTTGCCTCTTGGCGAGGGCTTTGATCCCTGGCATTGTGGGGTAGGGAGCTACCAGCCAGGGATAGCCGAGCAGGGTAGCCACTCGGCTGCCACTTAGTGAGGGCTTTGATCCCTGGTGTTGTGGGGTAGGGGAGCTACCAGCCAGGGATAGCCGAGCAGGGTAGCCGCTCGGCTGCCTCTTGGTGAGGGCTTAGATTCTTAGCGCGGGAGGGGCCGTAAGAGGCCTACTAAGGATTGACCGAGCAGTGAAGCTGCTCAGTTGCCTCTTGGCGAGGGCTTTGATCCCTGGCGTTGTGGGGTAGGGAGCTGCCAGCCAGGGATAGCCGAGCAGGATAGCCGCTCGGCTGCCTCTTGGTGAGGGCTTTGATCCCTGGCGTTGTAGGGTAGAGGAGCTACCAGCCAGGGATAGCCGAGCAGGGTAGCTGCTCGGCTGCCTCTTGGTGAGGGCTTAGATCTTTGGCGTTGTGGGGTAGGGGAGCTACCGGCCAGGGATAGCCGAGCGGGGTAGCCGCTCGGCTGTCTTTTAGTGAGGGCTTCGATCCCTGGCTGGTACTCATTACCATTCTCTATTCACACTTCTTCAACCCATTAGAGCGCATCTCGTGGAAGTGGCGCGTGGCGGAGGAGAGGGAGGAGGACTTACAGTCGGCCTCGATGAAGATGGTGTAAATGAAGACATCAGGTGTGATGTCTCTCTGCAGCATTTCGTTAAGCATATTTAGTGTTTGGAATATGGAATCATGTAGCACCAAAGATAAAATGGTTGCCTCAGAGACATTAGATCGAACACCTATCCTACACTTAACTCCACGAAACAAAAGAAAATCTTGCTTCAATCTCTTGATCAACACACAAATACCAACTCAAGAAAGCCCCTCAAACTTATAGAGCAGCTCAAACATGGGGAAAATTGATTTCTTTTCTTGTAATGTTTCTGAAATCTGAGATTTTAAAGAATTGATAATAATAATAATAATCAAGGAAAAAACTTTTTTTTTCTGGAGGAGGAGATTTGTGGCCTGCCATCATGTCGCGGGAGTATTTGCAGTAGCCGGAGAGAGAAAAGGGCGGAGGGAGTGGCAGTGGAGGACAGAGAGATGAAGAGCGAGACTGAGTGGCGAACTCGAAAAAGATGGAAACAAGCACGAGCGGCGAAGCCCAGAAAACTACTGCAAAGCGAGAGACGAAGACGAGATCATCGCTGATGCCGCCGCCGTTGTTGCTGAGCTCCTCCTCTTCTTCTGCTTCATCTTCTTCCTTTTAATTTAAGTTATAAATTAGAGGAAAAAGGATGAAAGGATGTTTTGGTCATTTGAAAATAAATTTATCAGCAGGGGGTCATGGGGGGAGGGGGTCGAATTTAACGGATGTAAACTTTAGGGGGTTTCTGTGATGGGAATTTTCTTCAAGGTGGTTTTAGGAACGTAGGCTAAACTATAGGGCAGTTTTGGTGAAATTTCCCATTCTTTAAATAAAGATCGAGTATTTCTCGAAAAAAATCACTACCATTATCGTGAAGGATGGTATAGGCTTTGACATTGCAATTAATTATTTTTGAACATGCTTAAAAACATAGCGAAGGATAGTATAGGTTTCAGATTTAAACTTCATGAGAAAAACCCAAGTGCAGCGAGAAAAATCATCAACAATAGTGAGAAAGAAATGAGCACTACCTGCAATAGGTACAACATAACTACCACAAATGTCACAATGAAGTAATTCAAAACAATTAGAAGTTGAACTAGAACTAGAAGGGAAGGAAAAGATAAACGCGTTTGTTTTGCCAAAGAACAAGTCTCACAAGCATTACATGCATTATTCAAGGAAAAAGAAATAACATCTTTTATGTAACACCCTAGTTTGGTTATACTATAGTAATTGGTATTTAAATTGTGTTTTATATTTTATCTATTTTGGTTGCGATCGATTCGAATAGTAAAGATAGTTATCCGATCCGACCTGCATGTGTGAAACCCAGTATGATGCTAGATTATATCTGATATTTATCGGTAAACTGAATTTATGAGAATCTAGTATAGTATATATACTTAATATCTAAAGTATATCATTATATATCTTTTAGTAGCCATAAGTTAAGCATAAGTTATATTTTTGCTAACTACCATCATATGGTTAAGCATCCCATATCTTATTTTGCTTTTATCTGTTACGTTCAAATCACAAAATATCTAATACTGAATATGTATTATATATATATATATAGTATTTTTAAATTTTATATTAGGGGTATGAGTTATTTAAAGTATATTCTTACATTATGGTTTAAAGGTTTACGTATTAGTATTATTTTCCAAAATATATTTTCCGTGAGATTTTGGAAGAGTTTGGCAGAAGTTTGATATTATCTGTATACTATTAGTTATAATTATATTATAATAAATATTTATAAATTAACTTATAACTATACTGTATATATAATATATATACAATTTATATTATATTATAAAACAAAACACACACACTCTCTTCCTCTCTCTCTCTCTCTCTGTGTGTTCTCTCTCTTTCCCCAACTCCCGCTCTCATCCCGAGCCCTAACCGACGCCATCGTCGACCTCACCCCCTTCCCCAACCTCCATCGTCCTCACCTCGTCGACTTCACCTCACCTCACTTCGCCTTCCTCATCGTCACCTCTCTCTCATTTCATCCTTCAAGACTTCACCGAACCCAACTCCTCCATCGTCGGCTGCAATCTCACGTCGCCGTCAACCTCGCCCTTCCCCATCTTGTCGTCATCACCATCCTCATCTTCATCAACTTCCTTTCTCTGCTAACCTTCTACCCATCACCTTAACCCACTGCTTTCCCTCTCGTCATCGCTGATATCTTCCTCCCCTCGCCGTCATTGTCAACCTTCTCCCCTCATCGTCGCCTTCGATCCAAACACCAAAACTCAAGCTATCTGCATAGCACGAGAAGACCACCCCAGCGCAATACATCGTCACTTTTGGCCGAGGTCGTGATTGCATCATATTTTACGATCGTTGTCGTCGTGCGGATATTCGTATACGTCGTCATGATTTTACAGATCAAGGCAAGTTTTCTAACTTGTAACATGCTAATTTACATATACTTATTATATATATATATATATATATATAATATTGCAAATTATTATCGTTATATAATTTTATAAAGGCAATCCATATTTTGTTATTTATGACGCATACTTGTAATTGTTATCAATCTACAGTTAATCTATATTTTATCATTTACTAGTTATAATTGTTTAAGTTATGCAAAATACTTATACGAATTATTTTAGTAGATGTGGTTAATTTAAATATTAAACAAGTGCAGAACACTATTGCAGATATGATTAGAAATATTTTGACAAAGTATATCCTTTCCGTTATAACTAGATAACCATAACGATTATATTAGTGCTTTTATTATGATTGGTTGCGCGATTAAATAATTATCATGTTTAATACACAATACTGCGCGACACGTTTCTTGCCATTGCCATTACTATATTGTTTATACCTGTTACTTGAATAACTGGCGATGCCAACAAGACTGTATTGTTATCCCGATTCATCTGACTTGTAGTTTTGCTAGACAAGGCTTGTACACGATTATTCATGTGTTGGCATTAGGTAGCCATTCTATTAATACCTGAGTTGAACACGAAACCTTGGAAAAGGAGAAATCAAGGATGAAACCCGACATGTAACTCAACAGTTCACTACTTTCCAGAGAGTGGTCAATCAATACTGGATTCGGGCCCCGGAATGATGATGCTGACACCATTCATCTGTACATGACATTGTTTTACTGCCTAATGGCACGTCTCAGATTCAGCCCTGAGAATCATGACCGTGGTCCCAGGCACACGCGGGATACTATTGAGATATGATGAGGATTACATTAATTGGTTTCAAAGACCTATAGGATAGTAAACTTAGAAACACAGACTTTAGGACACACGTGACATACCTATAGCTTGCTATTATATCGCCTGTGATTGTTTGTTTATAATTATACATTATTTTGCACATAACACCCTATATAGTATATTGTTCAGTTATTATTATTATGATATTTATGACGCATTGATGTCTGGGTTTTGCATGACCTAGTTCCTTTAATCTTGTCGCAGGTAGATCGAGAATATTTTGACAAGTAAGCTGAGTAGTGAGGAGCTTTACTAATTAGTTTAGTGATGCTTAGTTTAGTTTAATTTCTAGTTTTGGTTTAACGTTGTGATTCCATAAGGGACGTAGTAAGGATATTATTTTGTGTTGGATCCTTATTCTTTTCCATTATTTTCTTGTTATTATTCTATCGTGGCAGTTGGACAAGTGTTAGTTGGATTTTTATTTACTGTTCTTGATATCTTATTGACAGCCGTAATATGACTATGGAAGGATTTTTTCTTACCATAGGTAGCATGGTTGGTTTTGTCACGTACCATATTTATGTATTTTGGGAAGCGGGGCGTGACATTTTAACATATTGAGCGTTCTAAAAAGGGATAGCCTAATCGCTTTTGCCACAAACTAGTAGAATTTATTGTAGAAAGCAACGAAGTAGGTCCGGTTTCATCCACAAAATGATAAAGACCATCATACTCATGTCCCTTGCCAATCAGTATTGTGGAGTTTTCTTCCTTAGACGTCTGAACAAGGAGGTTCAGATGTCTGGCATGCACGAGCATGGAACCAAAAGAGCAGAGTGACGCCAGACGTACGAAGGCAAAGTGACAGACGTCTGGCTAAATCTAGAGCCGTCACAGAGCGCAGGCAGATGTCTGGCCAAAGATTCGCAGACGTCTGCCAAGGAGCTGAAGCCATCACAAAGTGTTGGCAGACATCTGACAAATTCTTCGTCAGACGTCTGCGCACGGGTTTTCTGTGTGAACCGAATATTAATCATATTCTGTTTAAATTTAATTTATATAGGATTAGGGTTAGGCTATATAAAGGTTCTCTCATATAATGAAATTTTAAGGCCGTTAAATTCATTGTATAGAGAGGGTGACGGCTAAGAGAATAGAGAGATTTGAGATAAATCTCCTAGGGTTGATCTTGGTGTAAACTTGATTCAAACATTTAGTGGAAGTTTGCATATTCCGCTCTGCCGGGGACTAGTCATACGGTGGGTGAACCTTGTTAATAAATCCCTTGTCTCTCTGGTTTGATTCTCTTGTTCTCGCGTTTGTTTATTGTTTTATCTTTCGTTGTTTTTGCGTGGATTGGCCGTAGCATAGTTCTATGTAGTGTTATCTTCTCCCGGCTATTATCCCCAACAAACTGGTATCAAAGTATAGGGAATCGAAGGGTCTTCGACTCTACGATCTAAGTTTACGGTGGATGACGATGCTTATGCCCGCTTCCCATCTTCTTAGTTTGTAATTTCGAAGGTGTTGGTTCAGATTGGAGAAG
Organism: Agapanthus africanus; assembly: GCA_030015575.1. Taxonomy (NCBI): domain Eukaryota; kingdom Viridiplantae; phylum Streptophyta; class Magnoliopsida; order Asparagales; family Amaryllidaceae; genus Agapanthus; species Agapanthus africanus. Next base: position 618,289,087 of record JASDDO010000022.1, read on the forward strand.
AAGGTTGAGTTTGCTGCGGTGGTAAACAAAAAATGGCGGAGGATAAGATCAAAATCGAAAAGTTCATTGGTCATAACTAGGGTTGGTGGTGTATGCAGATAGAGATCTACCTATATCAGAAAGATTTGTATTTTTTGTTGTTGGGTGACAAGCCCGAGAAGATGTCGGCATGGAATCTACCAGATAGGAAAGCCCAAGCAACGATTAGGTTATCGTTGACTCTGTAAGTGGCCTTTAATATCTCGAAAGAGAAAATAACCATGGGGCTAATGATGATATTAGTAAAGTTGTATAAGAAGCCTTCAACGTCGAATAAGATATTTCTGATGAAGAACCTTTTCAACATGAAAATACCAGAACACGGTTCAGTGCCAGAGCATCTGAACGAGTTCAACAGTGTGACAATTCAACTCGAATCAATCTCAATCACGTTTGAAGACAAGATTCGAGCCCTATTGTTTCTATGTTCGTTACCGGAAAGTTGGGAAAATCTGGTTATGGCGGTCAGCAACTTGATCTTAGGGACTCTCACATTTAATGATGCGGTGAGCAACATATTAAGTGATAAGATGAGCAGAAAGGCCATGAGTGGGAGTTCGGGAACTTCTGCACTCTCAGTTGAGAATCATGGCAGGAAAGTGGAAAGGGAAAAAGGCAAGAAGTGGAAGTCAAAGAGCCGAGGAAATTCAAAAGGAAAATTCAAGGCGACTATTGGAACTGCGGAAAGAAGGGTGACTTCAAGAGTGACTGTAGACTCTTGAAAAAAGAGAAAGGCTTAGATGAAAAGAAAGCCAATGTGGTTTCTACACATGAATAAGGGGAACATGGATTTTTTCTTTTAGCGAATGAAAGCGCAAAAGGAGATACTGGTTTCTAGATTCGGGAGTATCATTTCACTGCACTTCAGGTCGACATCATTTTGGCGACTATGTTCAAGGGGATATTGGGCATGTGACGGTGGGAAACGGTCAGCCGTGCAAAATCGTTGGAAAAGGGACGATTATACTACAACCTTCAGGAGGAGATCAGATAAAGATGAAAAATGCTAGACACATACCAGATCTAAAGAAGAGTCTGATTTCTACAAGTTAGCTAGACAACGAAGGGTATATTACGGTGTTTAACAATTCTCGGTAGAATATTTTCAAAGGATCGTTGGTGGTCGTATGGGGCAAATTGAGCGGTTCATTGTATTCCTTCAGTGGGAGTAGTGGAGGTTCGATTGCATTGTCGACAGGTTTGGATACAGATTCCGAGACTTCGCTGTTGAACAAGAGATTGGGGCATCTTAGAGAGAAGAATATGAAGATTCTTCAGAGTAGGGGGCTTTTATCCGGGCAGAAGAATGTAGAGTTGGGACCCTGTGAGTTACGTTTGTGGAAAGCAAAGCGCACTCAGCTTTCAGATTCGTGGTGTACTAAAGAAGACCAAGAAGGTAGAGTTGGTGGATACGGATGTATAAGGACCGGCCTCGGTAGAGTCTTATGGAGGAAATCGGTACTTCGTTACTTTCATTGATGATGCAAGCAGGAAGACCTAAGTCTATGCAATGAAGAAGAAGTCTGATGTGTTTGGTCTCTTTAAATACTGGATTGCACAGGCGGAGAACCAAACGGGGAAGAAGGTTAAGTGCCTAAAGTCCGATAATAGCGGGGAATATTGCACACAAAAGTTTGAGGGGTTTTGCTCGCAGAAGGATATACGTTGGTTAAAGATGGTACCAGGGACACTGCAACATAATGGTGTCGCTGAAAGGATGAACAGGATGATCCTAGAGCGGGTGAGGAGCATGACCTTAGATGTGGATGTGCTGATATTTCTATGAGCAGCAGTTGTCGATAGTTCTGTGAATCTGATCAATAGAAACCAGGAAAATGCGCTCGATGGAGAAATTCCGGAAGAAATTTGGTCGGGTAAACCAGCAAATTACTTGCACCTTAAATTTTTTGGCCGCATTGCGTATTCGTTGATAGATAAGGCAAAAAGGAGTAAGCTTAACTCCAAATCTAGGAAGTGTGCATTCATCAGTTATGGAGGAGAGTTTGGTTATTGGCTGTGGGATTATTCAGGCAAGAAGATAAAACGAAATCAAAATGTCATCTTTAATGAGCAACACTTGTACAAGGAAGCAAAAAAAGCTAATGTTGACAATGGTGCAATATCTGAATTCGTTGAGTTAGATGAAATTCAGGAGAATGGTCAGGTTCTTACAGGTGCGGATCAGAATATAGAGGAGACAAGCACTGCAGTGTAGGATCAGGTACAGGTACGGGTTGAAGACCAGATTCAGCAACAAGATTTTCCAATTCTGAGGAGATCTACACGAGAGAAGAGACCACTTGAAAGATTAGTTACCGACTTCATATTTTACACTGATTTGGGAGAGCCCGAATCCCTCACAAAAGCGATGTAAGACGGTGCCGGCAAGCAGTGGGAGCAAGCCATAGATGAAGAGATGGATTATTTGAAGAAGAACCGTATATGGGATCTAGTTGTAACAACTTTGTTTCAGTGTACAGAAAATTTGATTAAATTTTAATGTATAAATGGAGTATTTGCAATCCTGTGTACACTATAAGTATTTGAATTGCTTTTGAACAGCAAGAAAACACTTATAGCTCATTGGTAAAGTCTTGCACTACTGTGACGTAGCCCCTGTGATCGAATCCCCCCAGCTACATATATTTTTTAATTGATTTTCTTTTAATCTTTTAGAAGATCAAAGATTTACACGTACACTACACGTAAAATGAAAAGTTACAAGGTAAACAAACGCGTGCACTGAGGTATACCAAGCGACATGGACACGTGGCATCGATCCGAATCCAAGCCACCGGTTTTGGACCCGCGAGATCTTCTTGGGGGGTCGGCACCGCTGGGTATACCCGTAGGTAATGCTCTGGAATTTTCCCCTGGCACCCCTTCACCTACCCCACTACATCCATGTTATTTGTTTACTCTGAAAACATCCAGAGAGTAATAATTCTTCTCTTTAATTCATTTTTAATGCAAATTTTAATTCTATTCTTCATTACCCTAAACCCTAATTTTCCCTATAAATACCACACTACTTTTCACCCCTCCTCATTTAAAATTTCATTACAAAAACTCTCTAAAATTTCCAAGTCCCAAGTTGTGCAAGTGGAGTTAGCAAAGGTCGATGTTCCGGAAACGTTTCAAGAAGAATCCGGCGATGAAACGACTCCCCGACGGTTCTAATAGCTTCCCCTCTCTCTCCTCTTGTTTTACAATCAGTAAGTCCCCACTCCCCTGTAAGTCAATGTAGCACACCCCACGTGTTTGTGGGGAGGTGAAATTTGCAAAAAAATAATTTTTACGAGCTTCACAACACCGACTAGAACCAAGGATCGTCCATAAACCCTAGCTAGCAAACTATTTGAGGTTTAACTACTCAGATACGAAGTTATACCTCACGATACATGTCCTTCGGGTCTTCATCGCTGTCCTCCTCATCTATGTAGGCTCCAAGGATCGATCCGGATCGTAGCTTCTTCGACGGCCTCTTCGAGTCAAAGACGATCCACCCGAGAGTCTATAGTCCGAGCTCCACGTCAAAACCGAGGTAACTAGGACAACAAGCTTGCTAAACTTGATGGCCAAGATGATGTAGAGTATGAAGATGGATTTATTTGTCTCTTTAAACCCTAAGATTCTCAACACATGAGAGTTTTTAGGGTTTTGATGTGAGGAAGAAGAAGAGGGCTAGCTTAAGAGCTCACTTAAGGAAAGAGAAATGATTTTGATAAATGATAATGATATGATAAATTGAGATGGCTACCTTGACATGACTACAAGCATGACATGAAAAATATCTCATCAAAATATCTAGGTCACAAAATATCTCACAAAAATATCTAAGTCAAATAGTCAAACCAAGTCAAGTGGTCAAGCCAAGTCAAAAGGTTAAACAAAGTCAAGTCGTCAAAACTAGTAGCCATGCCTCAATTATCATTTACAAAAATAACAAATACTTTCATCCACCTTATAATTTTTTTAATCAAGTAAATGGTCAAAACCCTAATGACGTGTCTCCTTCTGTGCTCCTCTCATCCGTATATACATACCCGTATTCATGTTCCGAGAAACACGAATACAAAGAGACGAAACCGATCCATCAATATAATACTAGGATCTGGCTTAAACCAAAGCCCACTAGTATTATCCGCCCGAACATTATACGCGCACAAGTGTACATAAACGATCGAAGCCCTGCCGTAAAACCATACGGCCTCTACACCTTTTTCCCAGTACAGGGAAACTCTCTGTGTGAGACTCTAAAGACTCGACACTACACTGGCAGTGGGTTTAACCACAGGCCGCAAGCAGTACTAGCTACACGTAACGGTCCCCAGGTAGATGCCGATAAGAAGGCCGATAAGGAAAACCCATCCGAACTTCTACTGAGCCTGAATGTGACAATCTCTGTACAGTCCGGTTTGTTTTTCTAAGAGTATCGCATATCGGGCTTAGGGAACGGTAATCGTCAGACCCCTAATAGCACAATAAGTCATGCCAGAGTGTAGCCTAAAACACCATAAGAAACTACTGGAATACCTACCAGTAAATCTCGTTTGCCCTGGCCAGGGACTTTGTGTAATGGCTCTCTGAACACAGCACGATATCAACCCCCAATACCGGGAGAGACGAATCCTATCTAACCGCTACTGCCTCCAAGTGCTTCGGGACAGCACCCAACTACTACCTGTTTGCATGACTCCTTTGAGCTGTGGTAGGGTAGTAATCAAAGTACAGTGGGAACACACTAGAGGCGAAGTAGCAGTGTCAAGTCGACGGACAAAGCTGTACTCATGTCACCTGGGAACTGCTACCCGACAATAGGTATAATACTAACCAACAGTTCCCGATGAGTCCTGTCCAATATACTCGTAACTTAACGAGCACCAGCATACTATCTCCAGTACGACGTACTAATGGCTGTGGGATAGACCATCTCCCCTACTGGGATGAGAAGCGTATACACTAGTCTACTCCGGAGTATTGATGCCCCGTCTCGATAATCCTACGACTAGAGACCTGTATAAGGATGTGCTTGTAAATTACCCAGCCCCTACTAGTGTGACTGCCATCACAACGCTGGTAATCAAGCAAAGATCTTAAGGGCTCCACTAATATGTATAAGCAATATGCTAAAAGAAACACACGCACATATTAAAGTAGAAACAAACCAAATAGCATACTACCATTTTGAGCAAGACTGTCAATACAACTGTGAATATCCCAAGCTTCCATTAAGTAATATACAAACCAATATGATACAATAATGGCCTCTAGATCATATACACTAACAATCTCCCACTTGCACTAGGGCCATGTACTGGCGTATCGCAGACCAATCATCTCGATCAGCCGCTCGAACTGTGTGTCTGAGGGATGACCTTCGTGAGTGGATCTGCAGTGTTATTCTTCGTATCTACTCTCCCCACCTCGATCTCCCGGTGATCTACGATCTCCCTGATCAGGTGGTACCGCCTCAAAATGTGTCTGGACTTCTGATGGGACCTGAGTTCCTTCGCTAAAACTATAGCGCCATTGTTGTCACAATACAGAGGTATTGGATTAACAATGGTCGGAACCACCTGAAGTTCCATAAGGAACTTCTTTATCCAGACAGCTTCTTTTGCGGCATCGCAAGCAGCTATGTACTCCGCTTCCATCGTCGAGTCAGCAACAGTGTCCTGCTTGGAGCTCTTCCAACAGACCGCCCCTCTATTAAGGGTAAAAACATAACCCAACATGGACTTGGAGTCATCCTTGTCACTCTGGAAGCTAGAGTCAGCAAAGGCCTCGATCTGGAGGTCTTTTCCTCCATACACCAAAAACATCTCCTTAGTCCTTCTCAGGTACTTGAGAATGTTCTTTACTGCTATCCAGTGCTTCTCTCCTGGGTTTGACTGATACCGGATTACAATGCTCAATGCGTATGCTACATCTAGTCTGGTACACAACATCTCATACATTATAGAGCCCACTGCATATGCGTAGGGTATAGTTGACATGCGAGCTCTTTCCAAATCAGTCTTTGGAGACATCTCTTTGGAGAGGGTGATTCCGTGACAAGCTGGTAGATTACCGTGCTTTGAATCTTCCATACTGAATCTTTTCAGTATGGTGTCGATGTACCTGGACCGCGAAAGTCCCAACATCTTCTTAGATCTATCACGATAGATCTGGATCTCTAGAATGTAGTTGGCATCACCCAGGTCTTTCATGGAGAACCTCTGTGACAAGAATCCTTTGACTGATTGTAGCATATGAATGTCATTTCCTATCAAGAGAATGTCATCCACGTACAAGACGAGGAATATCACATTTCTTCCTACAATCTTACTATATATGCATGGTTCATCTGGATTTTTGATAAAGTCGAATTCTTTGACCGTATCATCAAAATAGATGTTCTAACCCCGCGATGCCTGCTTTAGTCCATAAATGGACTTAAGCAACTTGTACACTTTCCCGCTGCTCCCACTCTGAATGAAACCCTCTGGCTGATCCATATAGACGCACTCTTCCAAATTTCCATTTAGAAAAGCCGTCTTTATGTCCATCTGCCAGATCTCATAATCGTGGAAGGCAGCAATGGCAAGAAGGATCCGAATGGATTTAAGCATAGCCACTGGAGAAAAGGTTTCATCATAGTCCAAACCAAGTCTTTGACGAAAACCTTTTGCAATAAGTCTAGCCTTATAGGTTTCAACCTGTCCATCTACACCAATCTTCTTTCTGAAGATCCATTTGCAGCCTATGGGTTTTACCCCTTCCGAAGCAATGTCCAAAGTCCATACTTTGTTGGTATACATGGACCCCATCTCGGTCTGCATTGCATCCATCCATTTTACCAAGTTGCCGCTCTGAATGGCTTGCTGGAAGCTAGTAAGCTCATCATTGTCAATGATGCAATCCTCTCGATCCCCGTCTATAAGAAAACCGTAGTATCTCTCGGGCAGATAAGATTGCCTGCTAGTTCTGCGGAGTGGCACTGGAATGTCCGGTTCTTCTGAAATCTCTGGTTCTACCAAGCTTTCAGTAATAGCTTGTGGTTCTGGAATTTCTTCTAGTTCTATTGCACTCCCACTTATCTGATTTTCTAAAAATTCAGTTTCCAAGAAGCAGGCATGACGAGAAACAAAGACCTTTTGCTCCTTTGCGTAATAGAAAAGATATTCCTTGGAGTTCTTTGGGTATCCCACAAACTTACATTGTACTGAGCGTGCCTCGAGTTTGTCCGCATGCTGCTTTTTGACAAAAGCTGGACATCCCATGTCTTAAAGTGTTTAAGATAGGGTTTCTTCCCACTCCACATCTGATATAGTGTGGTAGGCACTGACTTAGTAGGAACCTGGTTCAAAAGATATGCAGCTGATTCCAGTGCATATCCCCAGAAGGATCATGGCAACTCAACCTTACTGATCATTGAACGAACCATATCCAATAGGGTTCTGTTCTGCCTTTCCGATACACCATTGTGTTATAGCGTGTATGGAGGAGTAAGCTGAGAGAGAATTCCATTCTCTTTTAAGTAGTCCAGGAACTCGGCACTTAAGTACTCACCACCTCGATCAGATCTCAATGTCTTGATACTTTTGCCTGTTTGTTTTTCCACTTCATTCTTATATTTCCGGAATTTCTCAAAGGCCTCGGATTTATGCTTCATCAAGAAGATATGTCTATACCTAGAGAAATTATCTGTAAAAGTAATGAAATAGGAATAACCACTTCGTGCATGTGTAGACATTGGACCATACACATCGCTGTGTATGAGTCCCAAGAGTTCGCCCGCTCTTACTCCGTGTCTAGTGAACGGAGTCTTTATCACTTTCCCATGAGACAAGATTGATAAGTTGTATAAGACTGATATTCGAACGAATCCAAATATCCATCTCTATGTAGCTTCGTCAACCGTATTTCGTTGATGTGACCCAGTCTACAATACCATAAGAAAGCTTGATTTAATTCCGGAACTTTCTTTTAAGTGTGTTCTGGACACTGAAAACCTGAGCTTGATTTAATACGTATATACCGTTATCTAATGTACCTGACCCAATCAAAACTTGATTTAGGTGGATGTAGACCACATTACTTACAAATGTAAAATCATATCCTTCCTTAGAAAGTAAGGATACAGATATGATGTTACAAGCTAGACTAGGTACATACAAACAGTTACGTAGAATCAATATCTGCCCACTTGTCAATCCAATGTGATATTCCCCTACGGATTCAGCGTCCACGCTCATTCCGTTAGCAACCCTGAGAGTCATATCACCTAACCTGATAACTCTACGGTTTCTCAAACCATGTAATGAATTACAGATATGAGATCCTGATCCGGTATCTAGTACCCAGGAAGTAGAGTTAATTGACATACAGTTTTCGATTACAAACACACCCGAAGTCGAAGCCACAACATGTTTCGGATCCTGGATTCTGGCTTTCAAAGCCCTGTAATCCCTCTGCCAATGCCATTTCCCATGACAATAGGAATATCCCTCCTTCCCTACTGTTAGCCTAGAAACTTTTGTCATTCCCTGTCCTTCTACCTTACTAACACCGCATATCGGCTTTGTAGAGGTCTTCTTCTTCTCACCCTTTGCTTTCACCTTGGATGCAGAAGAGGAAGATTCCCCAATAAGCTGAGTGGGTGTCACCCTGGTTTCCTTCAGGATGCCCTCAACTAGAAGTATAACTTTCTTCCCCAGGGCAAAAGTAGATGGTAGGGACTGTAGAAACAAGTCAGTATATGACCCGTTTCCCAACGTGGTCTCCAGGTCTGTGAGCTCATCAATATAGTTAGTCATCGTAAGGACATTTTCCCCTACAAATAACCCGACAGCCAATCTCGCTTGAAGCAATTCCTTCGAGGTATAATATCTTGCAATACGAGATTGCTCTCCATATAAAACATTGTTATAGAGGAAGATGGAAACTAAGTCCATCTTCTCATGCTGCCTCTGGTTTACACCATCTACTGAGGCCAACACGAGGCACTTGGTATTCGCACTATCCTTTTCCTTTGTCTTACGGATATCAATATCCGCGATGGTGGAAACTGGACCTGAGACGGCAGGGTCTTGAGTAGTAATGAGGTGTCCCAGCTTGTCATAGGCAATGGACATCTGGACAGACCATTGCCAGTCATTATAGTCAGATTCAGTCATTTTATTATCTCGATGTAACCTATGTCTGGTCACGGGGTCGCTGCAAGAGAGAGAGAAGAAAACACTTAGCATGATGCTCTTGCAAGTTTAGATTGATTTTTAATTTATCTAAACAGGATGGCTCCCACTGTTTCTTGAATCCTTCCTCAAACCAAAAAAGAAGAATTAGTCAGGATTGATCTCATCGTACAATTCTTGCTTAACCGTTAGTTCAGGTTAGTGTCGGTACTTCGAGGGAGGTTTTACGACGCTTTCGCGAAATTCCTTAATTAAATAACCTCTTTTCCCTGGAGGCGTAGCCCCGCTAACACTGTTCTAGACACCTACTTGGTTTATAGCATTGATCGTTAAGTGAAAAATTATCCCGAGGAGTAGCGGATACTCACAGTAGGATCGGGACCCAAATATCATTGTGTGATAATGCTGAAGGAATCTTACCAACATTATCAAACTCCAAATGGTATACAGCACTAGCAAGTTTCAGTTTCTTTAGAAACTCCCGATGTGGATTTTTACCCCATGCTCTTATGACCTTGACTAAGGCCAACAAATCATAAGTCACATGTCAAGTTCTACCCGTCATTGTCCAGATTAATTTGAACTCACCCGTACATACCTTTGACTAAGACCAACAAAGTAGTACGACTGTCCCAAACCAATGCATCTATCTATGCAACATATGAATACCCAGCAGCTACCAATAACTATGCCTTGACTAAGGCCAACAAACATAGCTTGAATACTATTGAATATTCATATGAAATGACGGAGGGCTATGAATGGTTTTGGCGAAACCGTGAACGTAGTGAACTTGATATAATCGATGGAACCTGATAGCTTTTAAAAGAAATGGTTTAAGCTCCGCATTTAAAAGTCTGTTGTTTTAAAATAACCGAGTGGTTTTAAAATTTGTTCTAACGATTCAGCTTTGGTTTGTTTGCTTTGCATTAATATAATGCAATCCCATCAATTAACCTACCATTGCAGAAAACAACGAAAATACAACATACGCTTATGCCATCCGCATTCGCCACGGGGCCTCGTCATCACCCGTTAGGTTACTTAACTAACGACAGAGCGGGGGCTAGACTAGCGCGGATGCAAAACATAAGCAATGTCTATTATATAATACATATATAATAATAACCATTCGTCAGACGCAATGATAGGCATTCCAGATCACAGATGAACATATTGGATATACTTGGAATTCCGTGTTTTGTTTGAGCCTGTAACGAAAGACGGATCCCACGGTCATGATGAATAGCTAAACCCCACCCTAGACCCCTACGGGCCCGGCCAACTACCCGCCAAATACCCAAAGTGAAGCAACCTCCTTCAACAAAGTGAGTAGGCCACTCAGCACTTCAAAGTACTCGGTAGTTTGTGCACCCCACCTTGGGTCTATCATAGAAGCAAAAAACAGTAAAAGAAATAATACAACGGTGGCTACAAGCTCAACCTGGATATGCCCCATAAAATAATATTACATCACTTTTCAAATTTTACATCGAATGAAAGAATGAAAACCCTCATCTCACATCCCCGACTATTCATTCACGACGATCCAACAAGTTCATATACACAAACCATCACAACAACATCACAGATATGTGCAACCCCGACTAATCGACGTATAGCAATTAGTCGACGTTTCTAAACACATATATACAACACAGAGCTTGTAAAGTAACTATGATATTAGAATTCCACACGCAATTAGCAAACTTAAACAATTTTCCAAGACATGAAAATCTCGTGGGCTAAAGTTCCAAAAATGAAAGTTTTAAGCCAATCCGGGAGTCGAAACGAACTCGAAACCCGCCCGAATCTTCACGGAGGTGAAGACACAAGATAAATTGTCGAATGAGGGGCCTCGGGGGGGGGGGGGGTACCCACCTCTAGGGGCCACCATGAGGTGGCCCCAAAAGGAGGGCAGACTCGAGAGCACCAATTTCAGGTGCTCTCGGGTCACCAGCCCCTAAGGCCACCAAGTAGGGGTCTTGGGGGGTGGTCCTAGTCGTTGGTCCCCCCCGAGGTATCCCCGAGGTGCATACGCTTCACCCCGTGGCTTCTCGGTTCAAACCGTGAGCCCGCAGGGTGTGCAAACAACTCAAAACCTCACTTTTGAAAACTGTTTTTATCGACAGTTTTTCCGCGACAAAAACGGCGGAATTCTAACATCGCTACAAGCTATCTAAGGTTTATGAGAGGCTCTGATACCACTGTAAGTCGATATTGCGCACCCCACGGGTTCGCCGGGAGGCAAAATTTGCAAAAAATGATTTTTATGAGCTTCGCAACACCGACTAGAACCAAGGATCGTCCATAAACCCTAGCTAGTAGACTACTTGAGGTTTAACTACTCGGATACGAAGTTATACCTCACGATACATGTCCTTCGGGTCTTCATCGCTGTCCTCCTCGTCTACATAGGCTCCAAGGATCGATCTGGATCGTAGTTTCTTCGACGGCCTCCTCGAATCAAAGATGATCGACCCGAGAGTCTATAGTCCAAGCTCCACCTCAAAACCGAGGTAACTAAGGCAACAAGCTTGCTAAACTTGATGGTCTAGGTGATGTAGAGTATGAAGATGGATTTATTTGTCTCTTGCAACCCTAGGATTCTAAACACATGAGAGCTTTTATGGTTTGGATGTGAGTAAGAAGAAGAGAGCTAGCTTGAGAGCTCACTTGAGGAAAGAGAAATGATTTTGATAAATGTTAATGATATGATAAATTGAGATGGCTACATTGATATGACCACAAGCATGGCATGAAAAATATCTAGGTCACAAAATATCTCACAAAAATATCTAAGTCAAATAGTCAAACCAAGTCAAGTGGTCAAGCCAAGTCAAAAGGTCAAACAACGTCAAGTAGTCAAAACTAGTAGCCATGCCTTAATTATCATTTACGAAAATAATAAATACTTTTCTCCACTTCATAATTGTTTTAATCAAGTAAATGGTCAAAACCCTAATGAGGCGTCTCCTTCTGTCACGCCCCGCTTCTCGGTATACGGCAAAGGGGACGGGACGAGGCCGCTACGTATGTACTCAGAAGTACATACGCTAAGCGTATCTAAGCAATATAAAAGTAAATACACAAGAGACAAGATATATAGACTGAACAAAAAATTTGTTTATTAATATTCTTTTGTACAATGCATGAAAAGTAAATACAACTGAATAAAAAGAAATGCCTAAACAATGGCATAACAGAAATGAAAGTACTGAATAGAAAGTGTACAATGAACTAGAGCTCGAGGTCTTCACTGAGCTAGCCCAAGTCTTCAGCAGTAGGCTCGATCTCTGAAGTGTCCAGATTACCTGACGACATTCAAAGAAGAAAGAAATAGAATGTCGTCAGCGAACAGGTCGCTCGGTAAGTCCCAAAGATAAGAGGAGAAATAGAATAGACAGAGAGAGAGAGAGTAGGTTTTACAGTTGTATTATATTGTTATATTGCTAATGCTGTTGTTATCGTAAGTTCAAGGGTGAATGTCAACTAATCTCAAGAGTGTTCTCAAACCCAACATGCCATAGTCCAGGGGTAGGGAACCACGGGCCCAAATGATATGTTAGTAGCGGGACTTCGACCGTTGTCGAAGTATTCCAAACTCAACAGGCCACAGTCCAGGAACATGGAAACACGGACCCTCATGATTGCTTGCTTGTGTTAGTAGACATGAATTCATGATCTAGTGAGACTCTTGAGATTATGTTGGATTCACGAATGAACTACCCCAATACCCCGTGTAGTTATTGTATTGATAGTATTGTATTGCATTGTAATGTCTTGTAAATTGAATTGTATAATTGGATGACTTGCCGAAACCATGATATCAGTAAACGGATGTAACCGTAGAATCATGTAAACTGGATGTAAACTGGAGATCATTTAAATGGAATGTATATCCATGGTTCGGTTCAGTCAAGTTGTATAGATTGATAATTGGGTTCATGGATTCATGTTGAATTGTAATATTGAAGATTGTAGATTATAGATTGTACTTGAATAATATTCAACTCAGATTATACTGAGATTCAAACTGAGTCAGACAAATTAGTAAAGTAAATTGAAGTCCTGATTGTTTTTATTACTTTGTCTACCTTAGATAGGAAGCACCCACTTCTCCGGCTCCCTGAGGCTCAAGAGATTGGTTCCGCTTAAACCTATGTTTACTAGGATCCTTAGGGTAATTTATAGAACTTGAGAGGGTTTTATGTAAAAATATTTTTATATACTTTTCAAAATACACCTCAAGTATTTATTATTCGTCTTTAGAGTTGTGATGAATGTGGATTTTGTATTGTGATATTTCAAGTGAAAATATCCTAATTTAAAAAATAAAGCTATTTATTTGTAATATTGATTTGTTTGGAATTCATCGTATTTTAGTGTAAAATTTATTCTTGTGATTTTTAAAAAAAGTGGAATATTTATATCATAACAAAATAGGTATTTTAATGATAAATATACATATATTTATACAAAAACAATTTTAATATATTTTTTATATTCTAAAAATCTCATTTTCTTAAGATGTCGTATTTTAAATCTTTCGAGACCGAATGCTCCTTGCAGAGGTCTGAATCTCGCACTACTAAGCCCTAGGATGCGCGATAATCCGCACCATCCCGAGCGGGTTCCCCAAAATGGGTTGTAGCGGCGCTTTGCAAAGATTGTAAAATACTAAACCCTTTAGAAAACGGTTTTATGAAGTAAATGGTATTTATTTGTAAAGTTGACAATTTTCCGTATTCTATATTCTAAGGTCTCCTAATTCAACTAGACTATTCCTAACTGGTCCAAACGACAAGTCGTGAGATACCTCAAATCGCCTCTTCACCGCCAATTGTGGCCAGGTAAGTACAAGTGAAGAAAGGAGGGATCCGCTCACGAATCACCGTGAGACGGGCCTTTTAAAGTTACCTTTCTCACTTGCCTAGCATAGACACCACAAAGTCAGGTTTAGATAAATGACCGATGTCCACAACTTATCGTATTTTCATAATAAGTGGTACTCCTTTAAAAAGTGTATCAAAACTACATCTTTTAGAAATGGTTTTTATTAAGTATATGGTATTTAAATGAAATTGTTTATTTTCTAGTATTCTAGGTTCTTGGGGGTGTTGCATATGAGTGTGTGAGGAGGTAGGTCGTTACCTCGTGATCCACTTTAAATATATAGCAAGTTTGATGGAGTTAAATGAAGGATTGAAACAATGTGGTATTTAAGTGAAAAAATACGATAAATTGAAATAGCTATCATTTCATGTGATGAAACTTGATCAAATTATTTTATTAGTGTTTAATAGTCAACATGAGGAAGTTTACGTATGATTGTATTAGTGAGAAGTGGAATTTTATAAGAAACCGAATCGAAAATCGGATTTGTTCCGATTCCGTCGGGTTTTGTAAAACCGTATTTTTTGATAGAAGAGATAGATAGAAATTGGGACTTACGGGTTTTAGGTCACACAAGAGAGTGAAATGAAAGTAGGGGAAACGCTGATGTGTTGTGTCGTCGCCGGTAGTTCCTAAAACGATCGGCGGAAGTTCGCGGTAGATTTCGCCGGAGCTTTGTCTTTCGCTCACTTCGATTGCACACAAAAGTTTCTTGAAAATTCTAAAGAGTTGGCTCAGAATTTAGGGTGAGAGGGTAGAGGGTAGGGGTGGTATTTATAGGATTAGGCTAGGGTTAGGGTAGGTGAAAGGTCAAAATGAAAAATGTAATAAAATGTATTTAAAATGTATTAAAAGTGAAATAATTGGGATTTTTAAAGAGCTCTGGAAATGGTCTTAGGCTAAAATTTTGCAGGTGCATAGGGAATGTGAAAAGACACAACTTTCATGTTGGGGTCGTCGCCGGAATCGGCCGACTCGGCTGTGACTCGGCCTTGACTCGGTCGGAGGACTGAGTCGGCCGAGGCGGGGCCGATTTGGCCGATTCCTGACCGAGTCAGGCGGCCGGGATCCCCCCCGACGGTTCATCTATCCTCTGGCAATGTTACATTTTTGGGTGTAGTGGGTTTTTTTGTGAGATATGCACGTATAAACTCATAGTATTCTAAAGGTTCAAAATAAAAACAATATTAAAAATAATGTGGGGTATGGGATTTGAACTCTGGTGGCTTGGTTCAGCAGTGCAAGGTATTACCAATGAGCTACAAACTCCTTTTTGTAATTATGGAGCTAATTAATTACTTAAAGTAATTACAGTAAATGTAAATACCCCAAGTATACATTAATT
Organism: Agapanthus africanus; assembly: GCA_030015575.1. Classification (NCBI taxonomy): domain Eukaryota; kingdom Viridiplantae; phylum Streptophyta; class Magnoliopsida; order Asparagales; family Amaryllidaceae; genus Agapanthus; species Agapanthus africanus. The sequence goes on from JASDDO010000022.1 coordinate 618,304,546, forward strand.
TTAAAGTAAATTTTTGTACACTAAAAATAGAGTTGTTACATTCTTTTAACTTATAATTAAAAAGCAAAATAATTACTTATCTCTTGTGCTCAGGCTTAAATACCCATTTATGGATTTTTGAAGAAAATATTTTGAAAAAATTTGTATAGGAAATTTGGGGTTGTTACATTCTACCCTCCTTATAAAAATTTCGTTCTCGAAATTTGTAAAAGGAAAGTGTAACAGATTCAAGGAAAGTTTGGTGATAGCGTGTGAATAATAACAAAGTGATACAAATGTGTGAAAAAGGTTGAAAAGAATTACCAGGATTATCCTGACCCACCGTATCAGCTTCTATGGTCGCCAAATTGTAAGCCTGGCGTCTCGGCACGTTTCTTCGTGCAAGCTGGTACAATGCTGATTGTCGAGATAAAGGTGGTCCACGTGGAGGTGGTGCAGGAAGAGTTAACCGGGTAGGTAGGGCTTGGAAAGCTGGTCTAGCTGTGGAATTAGGATTAGTTCGCTTGTGTGGACAAGTTCCTATGGTATGTGAGGATGATCCACATATCAGGCAAAGACCGTTTGCTCGTCGGCAAACTTCCATCAGATGTCCAGCTCTCTTGCAGTAGGTACAAAAGGCTAGGTTGGGCCTGTTGATTGGTACTCCCAGTCTCCTTGGTACAAATTATGGTTCTGATGCGGCTTCTCCTGCCATCTGGTTGGCAGGGCGCTTAACTCCTGCAGACTGAGGTCTGCCCCTCGCTTTTATCACTGCCTCATAACTGCGGGCAACTTCCAGAGCATCTTCATGAGTTGGAAATTTCCCTGTGGCTAGTGCAGCCTAGATTTCCGTGTCCAAACCTTGTTGAAATCGACGGGCTCTGATCTCATCCGTCGGTATCAGGTATACCGCAAATCTGTTATGGTCTTGTGTTAGCTGTATGGTATGTGATATTAAAAATTTGAAATACTGTGGCATATCTTACCGACTGAGCATGGTGAATTCAGCGTCATACTCATCTATTGACTTGTCCCACAACGAACCTTGTTGTAGATGAATGAACTGCTGTTCCATGGCAAACCTGGCAGTCACAGGGAAGTACTTCGCATCGAACTTATCGCAAAAAGTCTTCCATTCAATGGGCTGATCAAGACGGCTTTCTTCCACCTTCCACCAGTTCCGTGCATTGTCCGTTGGTTGCAGCTTTGCAACTCGGACCCAAGCTATTTCTGGCACTTGTGCTGCTATCAGATCATCCTCGATAGTTTGAGCCCATTCCTCAGCTTCCAGTAGGCTTCCCTTTTCTGAAAATTGTTTGGAATGTAAAGCCCTGAATTGCTTTACCCCAGGTGCGTCAGTCTCGGGATGGTTCAGGAGTTGTTGCTGTCCTTCAAGGAGGCTGCGGATCACCTCAAGTAGAACCGTTTTCTCAGTGGGTGGAGCAGGAACAGCAGGTGTGAGAGATAGTGGTGGAGGTGTGTTGTTGACATTAGCGCTGGTGTTGTTTGGGGAATCCATAATCTTGAATGAAAAATTTAGATTAGGACAAATTCAAAGTATATGTTCAAAGAATAAGAAATGATGGGATTCAAGGAACATGATTGTAAAGAATGTTTTAGTTGTTGGTTCTTGTGTTATATTGCTTAGGTTGTTCACGCAGAACAGAATTGCATGGCAGTGTTCCATACATCTCTGACTTGCATGGGCCACCAACAAAATCTGTCACGCCCCGCTTCTCGGTATACGGCAAAGGGGACGGGACGAGGCCGCTACGTATGTACTCAGAAGTACATACGCTAAGCGTATCTAAGCAATATAAAAGTAAATACACAAGAGAAAAGATATATAGACTGAACAACAAATTTATTTATTAATATTCTTTTGTACAATGCATGAAAAGTAAATACAACTGAATAAAAAGAAATGCCTAAACAATGGCATAACAGAAATGAAAGTACTGAATGGAAAGTGTACAATGAACTAGAGCTCGGGGTCTTCACTAAGCTGGTCCAAGTCTTCAACAGTGGGCTCGATCTCTGAAGTGTCCAGATTACCCGAAGACATTCAAAGAAGAAAGAAATAGAATGTCGTCAGCGAACAGGTCGCTCGGTAAGTCTCAAAGATAAGAGGAGAAATAGAATAGACAGAGAGTAAGAGAGAGAGAGTAGGTTTTACAGTTGTATTATATTGTTATATTGTTAATGCTGTTGTTATCGTAAGTTCAATGATGAATGTCAACTAATCTCAAGAGTGTTCTCAAATCCAACAGGCCATAGTCCAGGGGTAGGGAACCACGGGCCCAAATGATATGTTAGTAGCGGGACTTCGATCGTCGTTGAAGTATTCCAAACTCAATAGGCCACAGTCCAGAAGTATGGAAACACGTGCCTTCATGATTGCTTGCTTGTGTTAGTAGACACGAATTCATGATCTAGGGGGACTCTTGAGATTATATTGGATTCACGAATGAACTACTCCAATACCCCGTGTAGTTATTGTATTGATAGTATTGTATTGCATTGTAATATCTTGTAAATTGAATTGTATAATTGGATGACTTACCGAAACCATGATATCAGTAAACAGATGTAATTGTAGAATCATGTAAACTGGAGACCATTTAAATGGAATGTATATCCATGGTTCGGTTCAGTCAAGTTGTATAGATTGATAATTGGGTTCATAGATTCATGTTGAATTGTAATATTGAAGATTGTAGATTGTACTTGAATCATATTCAAGTCAGATTATACTGAGATTCAAACCGAGTCAGACAAATTAGTAAAGTAAATTGAAGTCCTGATTGTTTTCATTACTTTGTCTACCTTAGATAGGCAAGCACCCACTTCTCTGGCTCGCTGAGGCTCAAGAGATTGGTTCCGCTTAAACCTATGTTTACTAGGGTCCTTAGGGTAATTTATAGAACTTGAGAGGGTTTTATGTAAAAATACTTTTATATAATTTTCAAAATACACCTCAAGTATTTATTATTCGCCTTTAGAGTTGTAATGAATGTGGATTTTGTATTGTGATATTTCTAGTGAAAATATCCTAATTTCAGAAATAAAGGTATTTATTTGTAATATCGATTTGTTTGGAATTCATCGTATTTTAGTGTAAAATTTATTCTTGTGATTTTTAGAAAAAGTGGAATATTTATATCATAACAAAATAGGTATTTTAATGATAAATATACATATATTTATACAAAAACAATTTTAATATATTTTTATATTCTAAAAATCTCATTTTCTTAAGATGTCGTATTTTAAATCTTTCGAGACCGAATGCTCCTTGCGGAGGTCTGAATCTCGCACTACTAAGCTCTAGGATGCGCGATAATCCGCACCATCCCGAACGGGTTCCCCAAAATGGGCTGTAGCGGCGCTTTGCAAAGATTGTAAAATACTAAACCCTTTAGAAAACGGTTTTATGAAGTAAATGGTATTTATTTGTAAAGTTGACAATTTTCCGTATTCTATATTCTAAGGTCTCCTAATTCAACTAGACTATTCCTAACTGGTCCAAACGACAAGTCGTGAGATACTTCAAATCGCCTCTTCACTGCCAATTGTGGCCAGGTAAGTACAAGTGAAGAAATGAGGGATCCGCTCACGAATCACCGTGAGACGGGCCTTTTAAAGTTACCTTTCTCACTTGCCCAGCCTAGACACCACAAAGTCAGGTTTAGATAAACGACCGATGTCCACAACTTATCGTATTTTCATAATAAGTGGTATTTCTTTAAAAAGTGTATCAAAACTAAATCTTTTAGAAATGGTTTTTATTAAGTATATGGTATTTAAATGAAATTGTTTGTTTTCTCGTATTCTAGGTTCTCGGGGGTGTTGCATATGAGTGTGTGAGGAGGTAGGTCGTTACCTCGTGATTTACTTTAAATGTATAGCAAGTTTAATGGAGTTAAATGAAGGATTGAAACAATGTGGTATTTAAGTGAAAAAATACGATAAATTGAAATAGCTATCATTTCATGTGATGAAACTTGATCAAATTGTTTGATTAGTGTTTAATAGTCAACATGAGGAAGTTTAAGTATGATTGTATTAGTGAAAAGTGGAATTTTATAAGAAACCGAATCGGAAATTGGATTTGTTCCGATTCCGTCGGGTTTTGTAAAACCGTATTTTTTTGATAGAAGAGATAGGTAGAAATTGGGACTTATGGGTTTTAGGTCACATAAGAGGGTGAAATGGAAGTAGGGGAAACGCCGATGTGTTGCGTCGTCGCCGGTAGTTCCTAAAATGATTGTCGGAAGTTCGCCGTAGATTTCGCCGGAGCTTCTTCTTTCGCTCACTTCGATTGCACACAAAAGTTTCTTGAAAATTCTAAAGAGTTGGCTCAGAGTTTGGGGTGAGAGGGTAGAGGGTAGGGGTGGTATTTATAGGGTTAGGCTAGGGTTAGGGTAGGTGAAGGTTAAAATGAAAAATGTGATAAAATGTATTAAAAATGTATTAAAAGTGGAATAATTGGGGTTTTAAAAGAGCTCTGGAAATGGTCGAAGGCTAAAATTTTGCAGGTGCATAGGGAATGTGAAAAGACACAACTTTCATGTTGGGGTCGTCGACGGAATCGGCCGACTCGGCCGTGACTCGGTCGGAGGACTGAGTCGGCCGTGTCGGGGCCGATTCCCGGCCGGGTCAGGCGGCCGTGATCCCCCCCGACGGTTCATCTACCCTCTTGCAATGTTACATTTTTTGGTGTAGTGAGGTTTTTGTGAGATATGCACGTATAAACTCTTGGTATTCTAAATGTTCAAAATAAAAACAATATTAAAAGTAATGTGGGGTATGGGATTTGAACTCTGGTGGCTTGGTTCAGCAATGCAAGGTATTACAAATGAGCTACAAGCTCTTTCTTGTAATTATGGAGCTAATTAATTACTTAAAGTAATTACAGTAAATGTAAATACCCCAAGTATACATTAATTTTAAAGCAAATTTTGTACACTAAAAATGGAGTTGTTACATTCTTTTAACTTGTAATTAAAAAGCAAAATAATTACTTATCTCTTGTGCTCAGGCTAAAATACCCCTTTATGGATTTTTGAAGAAAATATTTTGAAAAAATTTGAATAGGAAATTTAGGGTTGTTACACTTTCTGTGCTCCTCTCATCCGTATATACATACCCGCATTCGTGTTCCGAGAAACACGAATACAAAGAGAGATGTCAGTCACATGCATTGTCTTTACCCTCAGTGGAGGGACGGTATGTCGGAAGAGTTCCAAACTAGATACCGTGGCAAACTAGACGATAAGGGCTGGATACATTGCTACCAAGGATGATACCAAAGAGGTATTCTGGATGTACACTAGTTCATGAGATGAACTTCGTTCCTACCATTGTGTGACAGTGGAGTTGTGGCTTAGGCCTAGGAACCCCCGTCCCATCAGTGATCCAGACATATTCTTAGGCAGTATCACCTGATCATGGAGATGGATGATCTCCCGGGAGATCGAGATTAGGAGAGTAGACACAGAGAACAACACGGCGGATCCACTCACAAAGGCCTATTCCCAGGAGAGACTTTTATGGGATGGTTGAGTATAAGATACTTCAACCACTGCTGATTGTTGGGTATGGGATACTACAACAGATGGCCCTAGTGTAAGTGGGAGATTGTTACTTATATGTATGCCTTAGAGGCCATTACTGTACATACGATGTATATTATAGTGGATGCTTGGACATATATAGTGAGGACTTTCTTGCTCGACATGATAGTATGCTATCTGGTTGCTCTTTATCTTAATATGTACTCTGATTGTCTCTATATTAAATGTCGATAAAGCCCTTAGGATGGGTACTTTGTAAGTCGATGTGCAACACCCCACGAGTTGCGGGGAGGCGGAAATTTGAAAAACGATCTTGTTCTATAAGCGTACATCGACTAACCGAAGATCTTTGCTAAACGATAATTAACAACAACCATAGAAGTTCTTAGCTACTATGTAAAGAGATTATACCTAGTGAATTGTGTCCTTCATCTTTTCGTTCTCTACGTCCTCCTCGGCCTTCTCTAAGTGATAGATGATCCAACCGAGAACCCTAATCCAAGCTTCACCTCCAAACTTGAGGTAACTAAGTTTCTCTAGTTGCTAATCAAAGGAACTTAGATCATATAGAGTTAGGTTATGGAGTGTTTAGTCTATTCTAATCCTTGATCTCAACTCATGAGTGGTAGGATTAGAGTTTGAAGAGAGAGTGAGCTTGAGGAGAGAGAAGGTGAAGATGAGAATGATAATGATATTGTTTCTCACTTGAATATATGAAGCATAATGAATAAACAAATAAATGAATAAATGTGATTATTCATTATGCTACATTAATTCAATATGAGTGATTCACTATGTGAGTCATTAAGCATTTAATAATGCATTAATGACATGATGAATCACACAATATGAGTCACAATATCATTTAATGATAATGCCACCTAAACCCTCAATTCACCATGCTTCTAGAAGCTTCCCGTAAAATTACGAGAACGCCCCTCCTATCCGTGAAAACATGGAAAAACTTTAGACTGTATAAATCCAATAACCTGATACTAGAATCTGGCTTAAACCAAAGCCGGCTAGTAAAAACTGTCCGAATGTCGTACGTGCGTTTAAACACGTATGCGTCCAAACCCTTTGTCGTAAAACCATACGACCTCTATATCGTTTCGCCTGGAGTTGGGAAATCTCTGTGTGGGACTTTAAAGACTCGACTACTACGCTGGCAGTGGGTTTAACCACAGACCGCAAGCGGCACTAGCTGTACGTAACGGTCCCCAGGTAGATGTCGATAAGAAAGCCGATGAGGAAACCCATCCGAACTCCTACTGAGCCTGTCCGTGACAATATCCGCGCAGTCCGGTCTGTTCGTCTAAGAGTATCGCATGTATAGTCTAGGGTGTGGTGAACGTCAGACCCCTAATAACCGTATAAGTCGTGCCGGTATGGCTCAAGACTATCCGAGAATCTACTGATCAGTCCATCAGTAATTCTCAATCAGCCCTGGCCAGGGACTTATGGTAATGACCAACCGATCACAGTGCGATATCAACTCCCTAGACCGGGAGAGACGAATCCCTAACAGTCGCTCACTGCCTCCACGTGGCTCGGGACTGTGCCCAGCTAAAACCTGTTTGCACGACTCCTTTGAGCCGGGTAGGGTAATAATCAAAGCACAGTGGGAACTCATACGAGACAAATGATGACTTTAAGTCAACAGACTATCTGCACACATGTCACCTGAGAACTGCTATCTGACGTTAGGTATAATACCATCCAGTCAGTTCTCGGCGAGTCCTGTCTGGTGTACTCACATGAAGTGAGCATCTGTATACAATCTTAAGTGCACATCACCAATGGCTGTGGGACAATCCATCGTCCCTTATCAGGGTCTAGATATGTATACACTGGTCTACTCTGGAGCATCGATGCCCAGTCTCGATACTCCTGCGACCAGGGACATTTAAGGATGTGCCTATTGACTATCCAGCTCCCACAAGTATGACTGCCATCACAACGCCGGTAGTCAGGCAAACACCCTATGGGCTTTATCAACATGTATATACAAAGTAAAATATATCACACGTTTAAGATAAAGACAAACCAAATAGCGTACTATCATTAGCAAGATTGTCATGTACATACATATCCCTAACCGTCTATACAATGAAGGCCTCTAGGGCATATATATATCCAACAATCTCCCACTTGCACTAAGGCCTATAATTGGCGCAATGTGTACCACTGTCTGCACTAGATCCAGTTGTTGGCGTACCGCATGCCCAACATCTCAAACAGCTTCTCGAACTAGACTTGAGGGACGGCCTTGGTGAATGGATCTGCCGTGTTGTCTTTTGTGTCCACTCTCCGCACCTCGATCTCTCGACGATCCACGATCTCCCTGATCTGGTGATACCGCCTTAAGATATGTCTGGATTTATGATGGGACCTTGATTCCTTCGCTAATTCTATAGCCCCATTGTTATCGCAATACAAAGGTATTGGATTGGCAATGGACGGAACCACCTGAAGTTCAGAGATGAACTTCTTCATCCAGACAGCTTCTTTTGCGGCTTCACTAGCAGCTATATACTTAGCCTCCATAGTTGAGTCTGCGACGGTATCCTGTTTGGAACTCCTCCAAGATACATCCCCTCCATTAAGGGTAAACACAAAACCCGAAATGGACTTAGATTCATCTTTGTCACTTTGGAATCCGGAGTCAGTAAAAGCCTCAACCTGGAGGTCCCCATTACCGTAAATCAAGAACATCTCCTTAGTCCTTCTTAGGTACTTGAGAATGTTCTTTACCGCTATCCAATGCTTCTCACCTGGTTCAGACTGATACCCGCTTACCACACTAAGTGCGTAAGCTACATCTGGTCTGGTACATAACATCGCATACATTATAGATCCTACTGCCGAAGCGTAGGGTATAATGCCCATGCGGGCCCTTTCTTCATCAGTCTTTGAAGACATCTCTTTGGAGAGGGTGATCCTGTGACAAGCGGGTATATTACCGCGCTTGGAATCTTCCATACTAAATCTCTTTAGTATAGTGTCAATATACCTGGACTGTGAAAGTCCCAACATTCTATTAGATCTATCACGATAAATCTTAATGCCCAGAATGTATGATGCATCTTCCAAGTCTTTCATGGAGAATTTCTGTGACAAGAAGAGCTTTACTGATTGTAGCATAGGGACATCATTCCCTATCAGTAGTATTTCGTCGACGTACAAAACGAGGAAGACTACTGCTCCTTCTACAATCTTCCTATAAATACATAGTTCATCTTCATTTTTGATAAAGTCAAATTCCTTGACTGTCTCATCAAAGCAGATGTTCCAACTCCGTGATGCTTTCTTTAATCCATAAATAGATTTAAGCAATTTGCACACCTTTCCGCTGCGCCCACTGTCTAAGAAACCTTCTGGTTGATCTATGTAAACACTCTCTTCTAAATGTTCATTTAGAAAAGCTGTTTTTACGTCCATCTGCCAGATTTCATAGTCATGGAAGGCAGCAATGGCAAGCAGGATCCGAATGGATTTAAGCATAGCTACTTGTGAAAAGGTTTCATCATAGTCCAATCCTGGTCTTTGATGAAAACCTTTTGCAACGAGTCTAGCTTTGTAGGTTTCTACTTGTCCAAATGTACCAATCTTGTTTTTGAAGATCCATTTGCATCCAACTGGTTTCACCCCAGGAGGAGCAATTTCTAAAGTCCAAACTTTATTGGTGTACATGGATTCCATTTCGGATCTCATAGCATCCAGCCACTTCACCGAGTCGCTACTCGTGATAGCCTGCTGAAAACTAGTAGGCTCATCATCATCGATGATGCAATCCTCTCGATCCCCATCCAGAAGAAACCCATAGTACATTTCAGGAGGATGAGAAAACCTACTAGATCTGCGGAGTGGCGTTGGTTCGTCATGTTCTATTGAAATCTGAGGTTCTACTAAGTTCTCGGTAGTAGTTTGAGGTTCTGGAATTTCTTCCAGCTCTACCACGCTCCCACTAATTTCTTTTGCAAGAAATTCGCTCTCTAAGAAGACAATGTAGCGAGCGACAAACACCTTTTGTTCTTCAGTGTGGTAGACCATATACCCCCTTGAATGCTTGGGGTATCCTACAAACTTGCACAAAACCGATCGTTCCTCGAGCTTGTCCGGATTATACTTTTTAACATATGCCGGACACCCCAATATCTTGATATACTTGAGATATGGTCTCTTCCCGCTCCACATTTCATATGGAGTGGTAGGCACAGACTTAGTCGGAACTCTATTCAATAGGTATGCTGCTGATTCTAGAGCAAAACCCCAGAAGGAAAGTGACAACTCAGCACTACTGATCATTGAATGCACCATATCTAATAGCCTGCGATTCCTCCTTTCTGATACACCATTATGCCGAGGTGTATAAGGCGGAGTAAGCTGAGAGAGAATTCTATTCTCTTTTAAGCATTCAAGGAAACTGGTATTTAAGTATTCTCCACTTCGATCAGATCGAAGTGTCTTGATGCTTTTACCAGTCTGTTTCTCTACTTCATTTTTATACTCTTTAAACTTTTCAAAGGCCTCGGATTTATGTTTCATTAAGAACACATGTCCATACCTAGAGAAGTCATCAGTAAAAGTGATGAAGTAGGAGTGACCGCTTCGTGCATGTATAGACATTGGACCACATACATCACTGTGTATAAGTCCCAAGAGTTCTGTGGCTCTTTCTCCGTGTCCGGTGAACGGAGATTTGGTCATTTTTCCTTTGATAGATGATTGACAAGTTGCATATGCACTACTACAAATAGGGGTTGCCCCTACGGATAAAGGAATCCGTAGGGGCAATTTTTTATTGCCCCTACGGATTAATCCGTAGGTGCCCACTGTTGTCCCTACGGTTTTCTATATTTTAATTTAAAAATATTTAATCATAATTTGTTGTTTGGCCCTACGGTGGCGCAAACAAAGAACCTACGGCTAAGTCCGTAGGGGCATGTATACGGGTTAATAATAAAAAAAAAGGCACAGAAAATCCCTCACCGTTCCCAAATTTTTCTTCTCTCTTATTCTTCCGCGCCTCGCGACGACCGTTCCCGCGTCTCGATCCCGATCTCGTCGGCCATCGACGTCCTCATCCTGACCTCGCCACCACAACCGTGCTTGACTCGTCGACTTCCACGTCGCAACCGTGCTTGACTCGTCGCCGATCGCATCGTCGACTACTGGCCTCCTCCGTCGTCTCCTCCACCGCGGTTAGTAAATTTCCAATTTTTACTTCTAATTTAATACTGTTATTTCCCTCTTTTGATGATGTTAGGGGTAGGGTTCAGGGATCTGGGTTCGGGTAGGGGTGGCATCGGGTCAGTTAGGGTTAGGGTTCGATTGGGGTTGGGGTTGGGGTTAGGGTAAGGGTTTGGTTGGGGCCGGTTGGGGTTAGGGTTGGGGTTAGGGTTGGGATTAGGGTTCGGTTAGGGTTGGGATTGGTGTTGGCCGGGTTGTGGTTAGGGTTAGGGTTCGATTGGGGTTGGGGTTGGGGTTAGGGTAAGGGTTTGGAGGGGGCCGGTTGGGGTTGGGGTTGGGATTAGGGTTCGGTTGGGGTTGGGATTGGTGTTGGCCGGGTTGTGGTTAGGGTTAAGGGTTAGGGTTAGGGTTATGGTATTTAGGGTTAGGGTTAGTGTTAGGGTTAGGGTCATGTTTAGGGTTAGAGGCTATGGTTAATTTGGGTTAATTGCAGTGTAGGGTTAATTTGGGTTAATTAATGATAATTTGAAAAGGTTAGGGTGTTGATTAGGCTTAATTTGGTTAATTTGGGTAAATTTGGTTAAGTTTGGGTTGATTAGGGTTAATTAGGTTAATTTGGGTAAATTGGGTTAATTAGTGATAATTTTTGTTAGGGTAACAATTATGGTTAATTGTGGTTAATTAGGTTAATTTGGGTTATTTAGGTTTATGGTGCACTAATTTATTTAGTAGGATACACTAGTTCATTACAATAGGATACTCGATGACAACATAAACGTACAACTTTACCACAAACGCAAGAAAAATTTACCCTAAACATGAAATTTCGAACTCTTAATAACGAAACGTAAACGTAAAACTTATTCACGTTAAATGTTCAAGTTAAAACCAATATATGATACTCGATGATGATATGAAACCTTCATATTCCCATCGATACCCGTATATGAAACTAAAAGCGCCACTTAGTCCCCGTCTATCGGTTAACATACGTGCGATGCTCGTCGTGACCTAGAACTATACGAAGGTTGTTAAATATCGGACAGTATAGCTCGATACTAACAACCGTCGTATAGTCTACGCGACGAGAAAATTCAATCGTATGGTAACCCATAGATTTGTCCCGTGTGGACAAGTTAAGAATGTATAAAGCAAACGCCTTCATTCACTTGTGTTTTCATCCGTTTCGAGATATTTCGTCGGTACCTTTCCGCTGGTTCTCCGTGTACAAAGATAGATTAGATGTTCATTTCAACGTTGTTTCACAGCTTTGAAATGATTATCTATTCTATTACAGTGTACTCGGAGAACAGCGGGGAGGTGCTGCCGAAATTTACTCGAAACGGTTGAAAGCACAAGTGATGGGCGTTCGCTCTATACATTCTTAATGGGATAGAAACCTACCCCCGACAGCCGGAACACATACATACAAACGCATAATCAGAGAGCGACTCGAGATGTTCGGGTTAAAACCAATATATGATACTCGATGATGATATGAAACCTTCATATTCCCATCGATACCCGTATATGAAACTAAAAGCGCCACTTAGTCCCCGTCTATCGGTTAACATACATGCGATGCTCGTCGTGACCTAGAACTATACGAAGGTTGTTAAATATCGGACAGTATAGCTCGATACTAACAACCGTCGTATAGTCTACGCGACGAGAAAATTCAATCGTATGGTAACCCATAGATTTGTCCCGTGTGGACAAGTTAAGAATGTATAAAGCAAACGCCTTCATTCACTTGTGTTTTCATCCGTTTCGAGATATTTCGTCGGTACCTTTCCGCTGGTTCTCCGTGTACAAAGATAGATTAGATGTTCATTTCAACGTGTTTCACAGCTTTGAAATGATTATCTATTCTATTACAGTGTACTCGGAGAACAGCGGGGAGGTGCTGCCGAAATTTACTCGAAACGGTTGAAAGCACAAGTGATGGGCGTTCGCTCTATACATTCTTAATGGGATAGAAGCCTACCCCCGACAGCCGGAACACATACATACAAACGCATAATCAGAGAGCGACTCGAGATGTTCGGGTTAAAACCAATATATGATAATATGAAACCTTCATATTCCCATCGATACCCATATATGAAACTAAAAGCGCCACTTAGTCCCCGTCTATCGGTCAACATAACATGCGATAATTTATTCTTTTCAACGACAAACGCACACACAAAGCATATACATGAATTTTCTTCTTTGTCAGTAACTATCCCATTCTTATATTTCTCAATATAGTCAGCATAACCTACAATTTATATGTTATTCAGTCTAACATGGCCCATGAGTACGTCAGAGTTAAGGACTGGATGTATGTGGATTGGAAACAACGTATGCAACCTAAGTTTGTCGCAGGAGTTGCTGCTTTCCTTGAATTTGCACGAGCACATAATAAGATCATAATAGAGAAGATTCTCTGTCCGTGTGATAGATGTGGCAATAAGTACTGGCGGAAGGTAGAATTGGCAGAGCTTCATATTGTAAAATATGGGTTTACTAGACTTTATTCAATTTGGAAATATCACGGGGAAGGAGAAGAATGCAGTACTGCGGTAGAAGAAGGAGAACACGATAATGCGGCAGGAGAAGAAGAAGAATTCGGTAATACGGCGGGATACGGAAATTTATTTCCATCAGAAGAAATGGAGGATATGGTAGAGGCTGCCCTAGGTGAATCTATTCGTACCGAAGATGACATTCCTTCCGGTCAAGGACCGCGTGCGGATAAATATGAAAATTTCATGAATGATGCTAGGAAACCAATTTATGAGAATGCGAAGTATTCCACCCTCTCATGGTTCGTCCAATTTTTCCAAATTAAGTGCCTAAATGGATGGAGCAACAAGTCATTCACAATGCTTCTTTCGTTCTTGAAAGATTCTATGCCTCCGGGAAATAATATGCCCGAAAGCTGGTACGAAGCCCAGAAAATGATGTCTGATTTGGGTCTAAAGTGCGAGAAGATTCAAGCATGTCCTAAAAATTGCGTGTTGTACCGGAAAGAGAATTCAGATTTGAAAGAGTGTCCAACATGCGGAGAGGCCAGGTATAAGCCGAAAGATTCTGATAAGAAGCCTGATATACCTGTGAAGATAGTACGATATTTTCCCATAACACAGAGGCTACAGAGGCTATTTAGGTGCAAGAAAACAGCCGAGGCAATGATTTGGCATCACCGTGCTCCTCCAAGCGAAAATGGAAAAATGAGCCATCCAAGAGATTCACCGGCATGGAAGGATTTCGATAGGAGGCACGCAATATTCAGTAGCGATCCTCGCAATGTCCGGCTCGGACTGGCTGCCGATGGCTTCTGCCCATTCAACTATATGGCTGGAAGTCACAGTACATGGCCCGTTGTAATGATAATTTATAATCTGTCGCCTTGGTTGGCTATGGACCAATCATACTTTATGATGCCTCTTCTTATCGACGGACCAAACTCACCGGGGAACAATATCGACGTCTATCTCCGACCTCTGATTGAGGAGCTGAAAACTTTGTTCATTGATGGTGTAGAGACATATGATTCAAACACAAATACAACCTTCATACTGCGTGCGGCTTTAATGTGGACAATTAATGACTTTCCTGCGTATGGAATGCTTTCAGGTTGGTCCGTACATGGTCACAAAGCATGTCCTCATTGCCATGAACACACAACATCAAAATTTTTGAATTTTAGCAGGAAGGTTTGTTATTGCGGCCATCGACGTTTTCTGCCTCCAGACCACCCCTATAGGTTAGACACGGTTCACTTTGATGGTCATCAGGAGCTTCTTGGGCCTCCATCCCCATTGTCCGGAGAGGACGTGACTGCTAAATGGGATGGTTACAATAACGTGACCTTCGGGATGGATCCGACGAGACAGGTCAAACCATAATATTGGAACAAGTTAAGCATTTTCTTCGAGCTTCCGTACTGGTCTACAAATTCAGTGCGTCATTGTCTGGATGTCATGCATATAGAGAAGGGAGTATCAGAGCACATACTTAACTTGCTTCTGTGTAAAGACGGGAAATCGAAAGACAACATGAATGCCCGGATGGATCTACAAGAGTGGGGAATAAGAAGTGAACTGCACCCTAAACCGGTAGCGGGTAAACCGGGCAAGTTTGTACTTCCCAATGCCGCTTATCATATGTCACAACCGGAGAAGAAAAGATTCCTGCAGGTGTTGCATGATTTGAAAGTCCCCACAGGCTTCTCAGGATCATTCAGCAAGAAAATAAAAATTGTGAAGGGCAAGATCGATGGGCTGAAAAGTCATGACCACCATGTTATCGTGGAGCACCTTCTTCCATTAGCCCTCAGGACTTCTCTCCCCGACTCGGTTGGTCTGGTAATCAACGACCTATGTTGTTTTTTCAGGGAGTTGTGTGCTAAAACGCTGGAGGTTGCGACGCTGGATAAACTAGAAAATTCTATTGCGTTGATACTTTGCAAGTTTGAGCGTATTTTCCCACCGTCATTCTTCGATATCATAATACACTTGACGGTTCATCTTGCAACTGAGGCGAAATTAGCCGGACCGGTACAATATCGATGGATGTATCCCGTCGAGAGGTACGTTAAATTTTTCGTTTCGCGCAATTTATAAATTTATTTTTGTCATGTATGCCCGTGTTTATTTATTCAACATATTCTCATTAGGTACCTTTACACTCTTAAGAAGTATATACGCAATAAAAATCGACCAGAGGGTTCTATCATGCAAGGTTATCTTCTTGATGAAGCAACCACATTTTGTTCCCGCTATCTGGACGAGAACATTGAGACAAGGCTTAACCGACCACGAAGAATTCAAGACGGGCCATATGGTAAAGCCGAGTATAAGAGGGTAGACACTATGTTTATCAACAAGATATACCGGTTTTTCTTACTTAATTGCGTATGTCTTGAACAAATTAGAGAGTAAGTTCTTTTGGATTAATTGTTATATCTGTGTTTGTGTGTATGAAATGACATAATATTAATGTCACAATTATTTGTCGAAAACAGAACTCATTTTAACGAGGTACGTGAGGGGCATCCTGATTGGAACGAAGAGCGTTTAGAAAAATACCATCAGGATAATTTTTGTGATTGGGTCACAGAGCATGTAAGTTATTCGAATTACATTTTATTGCTATCGGTTTTAATCTAAACTTGTATCGTTATGTATTTATCGTAAAATTTGTTTTGTTAGATCCACGATCCGAACTTGTCTGCATCATTTGAGAGTGGTTCAAGATGTTTAGCTCAATTTCCTAGTATGGAGGTTGCACATTACAAAGGATTTGGTGTCCTTGGATACAAATTCAAAGTTAAGGACATAGAAACATCTAGAATCACTCAGAATAGTGGGATTGCGACGGTAGGATCGGACGGTGTGATTTACTATGGGTACTTAAATTGTATACTCGGCATCCACTATCCCGGACGATCAGAACCCTTTTATATATTCCACTGTACTTGGTACGATCCGCGAACCGATACAGACAAGTGGAGAAGCAGTCTTGGGACCTGGAAAGATGAATATGGATTGACCAGTGTGAACACACTTCGATTTTACGGTCAGGACGATCCGTTTATCTTTCCGAACCAAGCGTTCCAAGTATACTACTCACAGTGTTTGAAGCATCCGGGGTGGAGTGTTGTATGCCGATGGAAACCTAGAGATGTCTACGATGTCCCAGAATACGAGGACAGCGATGAGGACGAAGAAGAGAGAAGGCTTAAAGTGCTCCGACCGTCTGTTTCGAAGGACGGGTTGTCTTCGACCGATCATGAAGTTACGTGGGTTAGAAATGACATCGACGATGAAATCCAAGTATATATGTATGATGCGCCCACGAAACGAAAAAGGTTATCAGTAATGTTATATTATTACTTCACATTTTACGCTCTAGATCATATATAGTCAATACTTTTAATGATTGTCTAATGTGTCCACGAACCGTTTATCTAGATTTGATGACGATGTCGGGAGCAGCGAGGGGCCGCAGGAGCTCCAGCCGCGGCAGAGGCAGAGGCAGAGGCAGAGCGGTTCTGCCGCCCGGAGAGCTCCGTAGGGAGCTTCAGAGGGCCGGTCTTGCACCCAGATCGGAGACCCCTTCGGATGCCTCCTTCCGTGTTGATTTGGCCACACCTCCAGGTATACTGCACGCATATCCATTTTGAATGTAATATTACAGATATTCATGCATGTTTATGTAAAAATTACTTATATTGTCAATGTTTGATTGTCTAGTTGTTGGTGATGCGTCCACATCTGGGACAGAGGCCACCCCCGCTCCTCCAGGTATGTTTATATATCATATAGTGTATGTATATTGATTTAGAATGCTATATCATAAATATACACATTCTTTTTGCTCTTACTTAGCAATTTTTATTATTGTCTAGCTGTAGGTGGTGACACCACCGCACCTGCGGGTATGTTTATATGTCCTATAGTGCATGCATATTGATTTAGAACGTTATATTATTGATCTACACATTCTTTTTGCAATTACTTATAAAATCTATTTTTAATTGTCTAATTATAGGTGGTGCGTCCACACCTTCCACAGGGGCCACTCCTGCCGCTTCCATACCCTCCGCATCGTCTGCAGGTTAGTATGAATAAATTTAAAATATTTATTTATTTTACATATGCTCTATAGAATAAATATGAACTTCATGGAGATTTAGCGTTGATGTTTATTTTACAGTTGGAGGGGATGCGTCCGGGACCCCGGTTGTTCCTCACCGGAGGAACTATCGTCCCGCTCGTGCTGCTGCTCGGGCCCAGGCTCGTGCGCTATTCACCGGAGGTATATATCACACTTGAATTCTAAATACAACTTTGTCTTATTATTGATTGTCTTGATATTTCGTGCAGACGCAGGGCCTCTCCACCCCCAGAGGGGGACTCGAGGCCCGAATCAGTCCCATAGGCTGAGGCCTGATAGAGCTAGGGGGGAGGCAGCATTCCCCCTATTTTTTACCCTTGACTATCGCTATACCGGTCCTCATGCCGAGAGGTTCGGCCGGTATTTGGGGGACGAGAGCCGGATCGTGAAGAACTATCCACTTCACGTTGAGTGGGGCGAGCAGCACCAGCGCTCATTCGCCCTCTTCTTTGAACAGGCTCAGGTATGTATTAATATATATTTTCATTTGATCTATCCAATATATTTATTATTAACACTTGCAATCTAATAACAATGTTTTTTTGTATTTTCAGTTGGATTACGATTTTCAGCCTGTAGCCGACCCTGATCACCCGGGGAGGGTGCTCGACCTTCATGCTCTGTACAATGGCCTGATGAAGAACATGCAGGCCAAGGTCCGATACAACAGGAATGAGCTGAAGACCGACTGCTACTCCCTGTGGATAGCGACCCCCGAGGCAGAGAGAGCGGCCCTCCTATCTACTCCGGCGTTTGCGAGAGTCGACGTAGAGACATGGCCTATATTGTGCGCTTATTTCGACTCCGAACGCAAACGAGTATGTATTTTAAATTTAATTCATTATTTATGATATAATTTATTTCTTTGTGTTTCTTAATTAGAAAACTAAATGTTAATGCGTTGTGCAGAAACAGGCCGCTCAGAATACGGAAAACAGGAAGTCGGCGAAGAGGGGTCGCCCCACTTACACAGGTGGCTCGAGGAACATTACTCGAGCCATGGAGTTATCGGTAAATTAAGAGTTATTCTCTAATATTCTGCAATATTAAGAGTTATTCTCTAATATTTCTAATATTAAGAGTTACTTTCTAATATTGCAGACAGCTCGGACCGTGGCGTCAGGTGGTACACCGAGCGTGCTGTCCGCATATCTTGCCGTCCACGGCACCTCGACAGATCCCGCCATGGGCGAGCTTCGATGTCCCGACGTCGCTACCCAGGAGTACTGCGTAAGTGTTAATATTTTTTCTACCCAAATTTGAAATTTTAGTTTTGGAAGGTTCAAGTTTAAATTTTATACTTATACTTTACTGCTTAATGTGGGTGTAGGAGCGGGTGGTTGAGCAGGCCCAGGCCTCGGGGATCGATTTTACCGGACAGAACGATCCGAGGCTGCTGACCCCAGTTCTGGACGCCGCACACGGAGGGCACCACGGAGGTTGGGAGAGAGGCCGGGGATTAGGCCCCAGCAGGGCCCATATGAGGTTGGACTCCACCCCGGCGGTTACTTCCTCCGTCTCCAGTGGCCGGCATGTCCATCAGGAACTGGATAGCTTGAGGGCCACCGTTCAGGAGTTGAAGGAGATGCTGGTATGTATACTACTTTATAGTAAAATATCATTTCATATTATATACATATCAACATATCCATAATTAGTACGTAGCTTGAGCTTATTTGGTTTTAGAATTAAGTTTGATTAATCATACATACATATGTAATTAAAATAAACAACGCTTTTCCAAACTAGATATCCAAACAGGGTTTCGAAATAACTTAATAATGAAACGAATTCGAATAATACACAGTTCTTACACGCTTCTTACACACGTTATGTCCAGACGCGACAGGGTAGATCGGCCGAGCCTCCACATGCATCTCCTTCGGCTGCGGCTCCGCAAGCCACTACATCGGCTGCGGTTCCGCAGACAGCTCCTGTAGCTCCACCGCCCACTCAGACTCCCGCAGCCGCGGCTCCGCAAGCGACTACCTCGACGGCGGCTGCGCAGACCACAACGCCAGCTCCACATGCCGCTCAGACTCCCTTATCTGTAGCATTGGAGAGTGTATTTACCGAGGAGCAGGCGCGCGTTATTTTAACGTTATTCGGAGGTGGAGCTGGACCGAACTAGGGTAGCTTTTTGGTTCTTATTTTTTGAAACATGTATTTATTTATATCACATTGTACTACATTTTGAAACGATATTGATATTGGTTTGAATTTATATCATATTCAGTTTTTGGGTTTCTTTTGTATATTATATATATGCGTAGGATGTGATTATGAATACTGCAATATATGATTTGATTGATGTATATAGTATTGTGCACAGGGCGGGAAAAAATCTAGCAGCCCTTTTTTAAAAAAAAATACAGACAAACTGTACCTACGGATTAATCCGTAGGTATATATGTTGCCCCTACGGCGTTAGCCGTAGGGGCAAACTATCAGGAAACCTGATATTTTCCCACCTGATATCAGTGCAGGGTGTTGGGGGTGCCCCTACGGATATGTACGTAGGGGCCACTGTTTATCCCCTACGTATATAACCGTAGGGGCAAAATATCAGGTTCCCTGATATTTTCCCCCCGATCTCAGTGCAGTGTGTTGGGAGTGGCCCCTACGGATATATTTGTAGGGGCTACTTTATATCCCCTACGGCTGTATCCGTAGGGGACGTAATAGGACCTACGGTTATATCCGTAGGTACATACAATATATTCAAAAAAAAATTTAAATATATGATTTTATTACCCCTACGGGGTACTCCGTAGGGGCTATAGCACCTACCGTGTTATCCGTAGGGGCATAAATTTGTCCGTAGGGGCACGTTCAGAACCTCAACTTGCACCTGCGGCCTTTGCACCTACGGGGTCTTTTTTCGCCCCTACGTATATATCCGTAGGGGCAGTGGGTTGCCCCTACCGATAAATCCGTAGGGGCAAACCATATTTGTAGTAGTGATGATGAATATTCAAACGGATCTAAATATCCATCTTTATGTAACTTAGTCAACCTTGTTTCGTTTATATGACCAAGTCTACAATGCCATAGGAAGGCTTGGTTTGAATCTGGAGCCTTTCTTTTAAGCGTGTTTTGAATATTGAAAACTTGAGGTTGATTAAGTATATATATGTCGTTTTCCAGTGTGCCAAACCCAATCATTTATTGATTTAGGAGAATGTTCATGACATTTCTTTCAAGCGCAAAATTATATCCTTTATTAGACAATAAAGATACTGATATAATATTACACAGCATACTGGGAATACAAAAACAGTTGTACAATACCAAAATGTTCCCACTAGTCAACCCTAGGTGATATTCCCCTATTGCAATTGCATTTACATGCATTCCATTGCCCATCCGGAGAGTCATATCACCTGTCTCCAGTACTCTACTATTTCTCAGATCCTGCAAAGAATTACAGATGTAAGAACCAGAATCGGTATCAAGTACCCATGATGTAGAGTTTACTGAAAGACAATTTTCGATTACAAACACACCTGAAGCAGAAGCAATAGCCTGCTTCGTGTCCTTTGCCTTGAAGGCCATACAGTCCTTCTTCCAGTGCCCTTGCTTGTGACAATAATAGCATTCGTTCTTATCCGCCTTCACCCTTCCTGCCTTGTTCGTTCCCTGCACCTTCTTGACCCCGCCTTTCGGTTTGGTGGCTTTCATCTTCTTCTTCCCTTTAGCTTTCGCTTTAGATTTAGACGAGGATGATTGGCCAACATACAGAACAGGGGTCTTCTCCTTTTTCAAGGAGGTCTCTGCTACCCTCAACATGTTGAGGAGTTTTGGAAGATCAGCTTCCATTTCGTGCATATTGAAGTTTAACACGAACTGAGAGAAGGTGTGGGGAAGGGACTGCAAAATCAAGTCGATGTACAAATCATTCTCTAGCACGCATCCCAGGTTTGCGAGTTCCTCAACGAGGCTGATCATTTTGAGGACGTGCTCTCCTACTGGTGATCCTGGAGCTAACCTCATCTGAAAGAGTTTCCTTGAGGTCTCGTACCTCTTGATACAGGAGTGCACCCCATACAATTCCCTGCAATGGAAAAAGATGGATACTATATCCATACTCTCATGCTGTTTCTGGAGTTCATTGTTCATGGATGCCAGCACGATACACTTAGCTTTCTCACAGTCTAGATCCCAGGTTTTGCGAACTTCCTTGTCCGCAACTGAGGAATCTAGTCCTGGGATAAGGGGAGGAACAGCGGTGGTAACATATGCTATTTTTTCATAAGTCAGTGCAATGTTGACGTTCGTTAGCCAATCTTTATAGTTTTGTCCGGTCAGTATATATTTTTCAAGTAATAGTTTTAGTCCTGTCATGGTTGCTGGCAGAGAGAGAGAAAAGAAATACTCAGCATATGCTTTTGCAAGTTTAGATTGGTTTATTAATTTATCTAAACAGGATGGCTCCCACTGTTTCCTCAAATCCTTCTTCAAACCCTAAAAGAAGAACTAGTCAGGATTTAATCACACGTCACAATACTTGCTTAACCTTTCAGCCAGGCCAGTGTTGTACTTCGAGGGAGGTTTTCCAACGCTTTCGCGAAGTTCCTTAATTAAATAACCTCTTTTCCATGGAGGCGTAGCCCCTCTAACACCTTTCTGGACACCTACTTGGTTTATAGCATTGATTGTTTAAGTGAGAAAATTTCCTGAGAGTAATCCTACTCATCAATGGGATCGGGATCCAACTATCATTGTATGATGCCCTAGATGGAAGCCACTCTAGTCACCATACTCCAGAAGGTATGCTAAATCTGCAAGTCTCAATTTTTGAAACTCCCGATGTGATTTTTACCCCAAGCTCTTATGACCTTGACGTAGGCCAACAAATCATAAGACGCAAGTCAAGTTCTACCCGTCGTTGTCCTGATTAATTTAGGTACATCGTACATGCCCTTGACGTATGCCAACAAGGCTGTACGTCTGTCCTATACTAGTGCATCTATCTATGCAACAAATAAGCAAACACACTGCTACCATACACTATGCCTTGACGTAGGCCAACAAGCATAGCATGAATACGATGTGCTGTCTATTTGAAACGACGGAGGGTTACGACTGGTTTTTGGCAAAAAACCGTTAACGTAGTGAACTTGATATGATCGAAGGAACCAAGATAGCTATTTTTTAAAAGGAGTGGTTTAAGCTCCGTATTTAAAATTTGCTTTTTGAAGAAAACCGAGTGGTTTTGAAATTGTTCCAACGATTAAGTTTAGGTTTTATTTTCTTTGCATTAATAATAATGCGTCTCATCATTAACCTATCATTACAGATAACAACGAAAATACAACGTCCTCTTATGCCATCCACATTCGCCACGGGGTCCCGTCATCACCCGTTAGGTTACTTAACTAACGGCAGAGCGGGGGCTGGGCTAGCGCGGGTGTAAAACATAAGTGACGTCTTAATAGCTATCATATATAGATATTGTACATTCGTCAGACGCAATAATAGGCATTCTAGATCACACATGAACATTATTGGATTAAGCAAGCAATCCGCGTTTCTTTTGAGCCTCCAACGAAAGACGGATTACACAGTTGTGATGAATAGCCATTACCCCATCCAAGACCCCTACGGGTACGGCAAACTACCCGTCAAGTGCCCGAAATGAAGCGGTCTCCCTCAACAACGTGAGTAGGTGTAACAACTCCAATTTTTTTATACCAAAATTTGCTTTAAATATGATGTATACTTGGAGTATTGATGTTGCTGGAAACAATTTAAGTATCTATTTCCTTACAATAATTATAAAAAGGAGCTTGTAGCTCATTGGTAATACCTTGCACTACTGAACCAAGCCACCAGAGTTCGAATCCCATGCCCCAGATATTTTTATTATCTTTTTGTTTTAAATTTTTTGGGAAGTCAAACGGTTAAACAGCCATAACTCACAAATTAATGCAATTTATAAAAAATAAAGTATACCAAATTTCCGCCCAGACAAAACCACACCCGACGTGACTCGACTCGGCCCTGACTCGGCCAAGTCGGCCGGTCGGCCGAGTCGTCAACACGAAAAATCTTCGTGTTGATTTGGTCAACCCCCCTGCATGGTCCATTTTCCCAGTACTGTTACCAATTTTTCATTAAACCTCCTTTAAGTCCAAATTTAATGAAATTTTAATGATTTTTATATATTTTTAAATATTTTTAATCCAAACCCTAACCCTAGCCTAGCCCTATATAAAGATCCCTACCCTCTACCATTTCACCTCACCACTCTAAGTCCACTCTCTCAAATTCTCGAGAACTCGGTACGAAGAGCGAGAAGCAAAGCGCTGCCGAAACCGACGACGGATTCCGGCGATCGGACTAGAACTTTCGCGACGTTTTCGACGCACCGACAACCACCACTTCCCTTAGCCTCCTTAGCTTGTCCAAACCCGTAAGTCCCATCTCTTCTATCTCTCTTCTCTTTAATATAAAAATACGGCTTTTTGGATCCCGACGGAAATCGGAACAAAACGATTTCCGATTCAGTTTTTCTGCAAATTTCCACTTGTCACCTAATATATAATACCTACCTATATTCATGTTGACTATTAATCACCCATAAACCAATTTAAACAAACTTTCTCACATGAAATGATAGCTTCTTTACAATATCGTATTCTTTTCATAAAAATACCATGAAGTTCATTTTTCTTCGTTTAATCAATTCCCTCACTCCTAAATAAGTTTATCTTGATCACTAAACTTGTAGAAATCAAATTGAATGAATTTTCACACATGAAATAATAACGTTTTCAAATACTGTATTCTTGCGCTTTAATACCTTCAACTTTAACATGTCATGTTTTACCTCTAAACGTCATCAAAACTTAAAACAAGTCACGAGGTAATGACCTACCTCTACACACACACAAATATAACCCTAACTGATAAATGTCAAAACATAGAATACGACATTACCGGACTTTTCACTAAAATACCATATTCTTTATAACTTTTACTTGAAAGTTTTAAGTTGTATAAAATTTTAAATAAAATGAAAGCACGATACGTCATGGACATCGATCGTTTATCTAAACTGTCTTGTGGTGTCTAGGCAAGTGTGTCTAGGCTAGTGGTTTTTAATTAGGCCCACGACTGTGGTTCCTTCCCACTTACCTGGCACTTACCTGGCCGCAATTGACGGTGCAGAGGCGATTTGAGGGTTCTAATGACTTATCGTTTAGACATTAGAAATAGGCTAGTTGGCTTAGAAAACCCTAGAAAGTAAAATACGGAAATCTATACCCTTTTACAAAAAAATAACTTTTATTTATAAAACCGTTTTCCTAAATGAATAGTATTTGTTAAACCTAAACAAAGCGCCGCTACAACCCACTTTTGGGGAACCCGTTAGGGATAGTACGGTTCATCGTGCACCCGCGGGCTAGTAGTGCGAGATTCAGACCTCCGCAAGGAGCATTCGGTCTCGAAAGGTTTAAAATACAGCATTTAAGAATAATGTGATTTTGGAAATTAAAATATTTATTTAAAATTATTCTTGTATTAATATATATTTAAATACCATTTAGACACCTATTTTATCATAATATAAAGTTTCCACTTTTTCCTAAAATTCCAAGATTAAAGGTTACATTAAAATACCATGAAATTCTAATAAAACAATTAATACTTTTATCAGGATATATTCACTAGAATAACACAAATAAAATTCACATTCATTATAATTATAAAGACGAATAATAAATACTTGAGGTGTATTTTGAAAACTATACAAAAGTACTTTTTACGTAAAACCCCCTCAAGTTTTACAAATTACAATAAGGCCCCTAACTAATATTGAACTTCAAATTACCTTTATTTTAGTCTGACTCGGGTTAGAGTCTGACTATTTCTAACTTGAATATGATTCAAGTCAATCTATATTCCTTTATATTCCAACACAATTTGAATACATGAATCCCTGAATCCAGTTAACAATATATTCATTTTGACTGAATCAAATCATGGATATTCATCCATTATCCTGATATTCCATTTACCTGATTATACAGTTGCAACATGTTTACTGATATCATGGTTTTGGTCAGTCACCCAACTTACATATTCCAATACTACAATACTGTTAAAACATTTCGGGGTTTAAGGGGTAGATTGGTATGGAAGGTGTTAAAGGTGGCACGAGGTGGTCAGATTAAGACACCTAACCTGAATCCTATTGCTGTTGTACCGTGGCATAACGGTTCCTTGTACTTCCTTTTGCTCTGATCTCTAGCATATAGAGATCCCCCTCGTATACACTGGCATCCTTCTGTACCAAGCTACAAACAACAGCGTTAACTCAATATTCCATCATATTCAACAATGTAATACTTTAGAAAATAATTTTACACTGTCATTCTAATTCTTCCTTATCTTTGGGACTTACCGAGCGACCTGTTCGCTGACGACATTCTATTTCTTTCTTCTTTGAATGTCGTCAGGTGCGTTGGACCAAGCTGAGATCGAGCCCACCGGTGAAAATTCGGAGCAATTCCAGGAAGATCCCGAGCTCTAAAAATTGTACCTTGTTCTTTCCAGTATTTTTTTCATTTTCTGTTATGCCACTGTTTAGGCATCGTTTTTCATTTCAGTTGTATTCTCTTTTCATGCATTGTACAAAGAATGTTATTAATAAAAGTTGCTGTTATTTCTATATTATTCGTCTCTTATGATTTATTTTATAGTTCTTAGCTACTCTTAGCGTATGTACTTCTGAGTACATACGTAGTGGGCCTTGTCGTGTCCTCTTCGTCGTACACTGGGAAGCGGGGCGTGACAGGTTTTGTTGGTGGCACATGCAGGTCAGAGCTGTATGAATCCGTGTCATGCAGTTCTGGTCTGCGTGAACAACCTAAGCAATATAACACAAGAACCGGCAACTAAAACATTCTTTACAATTTATGTTTTTTGAATCTTGCAAATCTTTATTCCTTGAATCTTATAATTTCATGTATTTGAATCTGTCTTAACCCAAATTTTTCTTCAAGGTCATGGATTCCCCAAACAACACCAGCATTAACGTCAACAACACCCCTCCAGCACTACCTCTCACACCAGTTGTTCCTGCACCACCCACTGAGCAAACGATGCTATTCGAGGCGATCCGCAGCCTTCTCGAGTGACAGCAACAACTTTTGAACCGTCCTGAGACCAATGCACCGGGAGTAAAGCAATTCAGAGTTTTGCACCCAAAGCAGTTTTCTGGTAAAGGAAGCCCTCTTGAAGCGGAAGAATGGGCACAAAGTATCGAAGATGATCTGGCAGCAGCTCAAGTGCCATATAACGCTTGGGTCCGTGTAGCGAAGCTACAGCTCACGGATAATGCTCGCAATTGGTGGAAGGCGGAAGAAACCCGTCTGGTACAGCCGATTGAATGGAAGATATTTCGCGAGAAGTTCGACGCGAAATATTTCCCTGTGACTGCCAGGTTCTCCATGGAGCAGCAGTTTATTCATCTACAGCAAGGATCAATGTGGGACAAATCGGTAGATGAATACGATGCTGAATTCACTATGTTGAGCCGGTAAGATAGGTCACAATAGTTCAATTTTTAGATATCACATACTACACAGCTAACACAATTTTTAAACAGATTCGCGGCACACTTGATACCGACGGACGAGATCAGAGACCGTCGCTTTCAACAAGGCTTGGACACAGAGATTAAGGCTGCATTAGCCACAGGAAAGTTTTTGACCCATGAGGAAGCCCTAGAAGCTGCCCGCAGTTATGAGGCAGTGATAAAAGAGAGGGGCAGACCTCAGTTTAAAGGAGTCAAACGCCCTGCCAACCAGATGGCAGGTAGAGCCACGTCCAGACCATCTTTCGTGCCAAGGCGACCCGGAGTACCAACCCATCGTCCTAGCCCAGCCTTTTGCACCTACTGCAAGAGAACTGGACATATGATGAAGGACTGCCGTCGAGCCAACCGCCTTTGCTTAATCTGCGGTTCAGCCACTCACGGTATTGGATCTTATCCCCAAAGACAGAACCCAGTTGCTTCACCCAGGCCAGCAAATACCTATTAGCAGCGTCCAGCTCTTCAGGCACCTGCTACCAGACTTGCACTGCCTGCACCATCTAGGGGACCACAAGCTGCACCACCTCCTCGACAGTTCCATCAAGCTTAAAGGAACGTTCCGAGGAATGCTCCTCAAGCCAGGAGGAATGCGCCAAAGCACCAGGCTTTCATGATGTCTGTTGAAGAAGCTGAGGTCAATGGCCAAGTCATTACTGGTAAATTTTCCTTCTCAAACTTACCTTTTTGTCTTGTTTATCTACACACTTTCCCTATACCTAAAACTTATCCCATATACCTTAGGTACAATCCTAGTAGCTTCACTACCTACACTTGCACTGTTTGATACTGGAGCATCCCACTGCTTTATGTCGCAACGGTTTGTCCGAACCCATGCGATTCCAGTATCACCGCTTGTATCCAGCTGGAACGTCAGTTCCGGAAATGGTGTTCTAAAGGCAACTATGGGATACAGCATGTGTCCAGTCGTCGTCTGCAGTCGAGAGTTTTATGCTGACTTCAAGGTACCGGACAGGACATACCAAACTTCGATGTGGTTCTAGGAATGGACTGGCTTGGAACCTTTTATGCTACCATCGACTGTCGTCAAAGGAGGGTAGTATTTGAGATTCCAGATCATCCGGTCTTCTATTTCAAGAGTGGAGATCGTACACTGGAACCAAGTACCTATAAAGCGAAGCTAATGGAAGCAGTAGTTGCAGCAGCTCAGGCAGAAGAAGAATCAAGACCGGAGGTAGTTCGAGAGTTCGACGATGTATTCCCTGACGATATATCAGGTTTGCCTCCCGATCGAGCTCTTGAATTCAGTATTGACTTAGTACCAGGAGCACAACCAGTGATCAAAGCACCGTATAGACTAAGTCCGAAAGGTTTGAAGGAAGTTCGAACACAGTTGGACGAATTACTGGCGAAAGGATGGATTCGTCCCAGCACTTCAAGTTGGGGAGCACCTATACTATTGGTGAAGAAGAAGGAAGGTTCATATAGAATGTGCATCGACTATAGGGCCTTGAACGAAGTTACTATAAAGAATAAGTATCCATTCCCGCGCATCGATGATTTATTCGATCGGCTAAGTGGATCTTACGTCTTCTCTAAACTAGATCTTCGTTCAGGTTATCATCAAGTGAAGGTTAAGGAAGCTGATATTCACAAAACAGCTTTCAGAACTCGCTATGGACATTACGAATTCCTAGTAATGCCATTTGGAGTGACCAATGCACCAGCAATCTTCATGAACCTTATGAACCAAGTCTTCCGGGAGTATTTAGACAGGTTCGTTATCATCTTCATCGACGACATCCTCGTATATTCTAAGAATCGGAAAGAGCATGTGGAGCACTTACGAATTGTCCTGGAAACTCTTCAACAACATAAGCTTTATGCCAAGTACAGCAAGTGCGAGTTTTGGCTAAATCAAGTTGGTTTTCTTAGACATATCGTATCAGGAGAAGGAATTTTTGTGGATCGAGCAAAAGTTTCGGCAGTTAGCGAATGGCCTACACCAAAATCAGTGAAGGATATTCGAAGTTTCTTGGGCTTAACTGGATATTACAGAAGATTCATTGAAGGCTTTTCAAAGATAGCAACACCTCTGACCAAGCTCACAAGAAAAGACGAAAAATTTGTGTGGTCAGAAGCATGCGAGCAAGCTTTCGTAGAACTCAAGTCAAGACTGTCATCTGCACCTATTCTCGTCATACCGGATCAATCTGGAGGATTCGAAGTGCATTACGATGCATCCGGTAAGGGATTAGGATGTGTTCTACATCAGCACGGTAGGGTTGTGGCTTATGCTTCAAGACAACTGAAGACTCATGAGCGCAATTATCCGACGCATGATCTGGAGTTGGCAGCCGTCATTTTTGCTCCCAAGATTTGGCGCCACTACTTACTTGGTGAACGAGTGAACATCTACACAGATCATAAAAGTCTGAAGTATGTGTTTACTCAGAAGGAGTTGAATATGCGACAGAGAAGATGGTTAGAACTCATGGCGGACTTTGACATCAACTTGCAATATCACCCAGGAAAGATGAACGTAGTACCTGATGCTCTTAGTCGCCAACCTTTATCAATGAATCTCACCACCCAGTGGAAGCTTTAGCAAGACTTACATCAGATGGAGATTGAACTAGTCATGCCAGGTGATGTTTCAAGTTTGATAAATCTACAAGTTCAATCAACCATTGTCGATCAGATCAAAGCAGCTCAAGCCAGCGATGCTAAGTTGCAAAAGATCAGAGAACAAGTGGAGAATGGACTCAGAACATATTTCATCATCCATGAAGACGGATCTTTGAGATACGGCAGCAGATTGTGTGTACCAAAGGGTCCTGTTCGGGAAGAGTTAATGAAAGAAGCTCACAGCTCTCCCTATTCAGTACATCCTGGAGGTACCAAAATGTACAAAGATCTACGTCAGAATTATTGGTGGCATGGAATGAAGCGTGAAGTAGCCAGAAGCATCGCAAAATGTTTGGTGTGTCAGCAAGTAAAGGCTGAACATCACAGGACAGCTGGACTACTTCAACCGTTACCAATCCCAGAATGGAAGTGGCAGCACATCATGATGGACTTTGTAACTGCCCTTCCTCGCAGCACAAAGGGTAACGATGCGATTTGGGTCATTGTGGATCGACTCACAAAGTCGGCTCACTTCATCCCATTTCGAGTTGGCCAATCAACTGAGACATTAGCGAAGAAGTACATGGAGGTAATAATCTAAATTAGATTTAAAAACTCTTCATAATGTACTATCCCTGATACCCATGAACTCATACAGGAAATTGTGAGACTTCATGGAGTACCGGTCTGCATTGTCTCCGATCGTGACACCAGGTTCCGATCACAATTTTGGCAGAGTCTGCAAGCTAGCTTGGGAACAAGTCTGAACTTCAGCACGGCTTATCATCCACAAACAGATGGTCAGTTGGAACGAACTATTCAGATCTTGGACGATATGCTCAGAGCATGTATGCTCGACTTTAAAGAATCGTGGGAAGATCACCTGCATCTTGTGGAGTTTGCGTACAACAACAGCTACCAAGCAAGCATAGGAATGACACCTTTTGTAGCATTATATGGAAGGAAGTGTCGATCACCATTAAGTTGGGACGACATCGGAGATAGAGAACTCCTTGGACCAGAGATGATAGTAGCGACCGTTGATGTGGTTCGTACCATCAGGGAAAGAATGCGCATAGCCCAAGATAGACAGAAACACTGGGCTGATGCGAAGAGACGACACTTGGAGTTCCAGCCAGGAGATCATGTATTCCTGAAAATCTCTCCGAACCGCGGAGTGATCAGATTTGGAAGACGGGGAAAGTTGAGTCCAAGATACATTGGACTGTTCGATATACTCGAACGAGTCGGTGAAGTGGCATATCGTTTAGCGCTTCCACCTTCATTGGAAGGAGTGCATAACGTGTTCCACATATCTCAACTCAGAAGGTATGTGAGTGACCCCAGCCATGTACTTGATCATTCCGAGCTTACGATACAGCCCGATTTGTCTTGTGAGCAACAACCTGTGGAGATCCTGGACAGGAAAGTGAAGACACTTCGGAACAAGGAAGTTAATTTGGTCCGGGTAATGTGGAGGAAAGACACTCCAGGAGAATCCACGTGGGAAAGGGAGGATGAAATGCGTGCAAGATATCCGCACCTTTTTGTAAACTAGTCCTTAAATAAAGTTGTAAATTTCGAGGACGAAATTTTTTATAAGGAGGGTAGATTGTAACAACTCCAATTTTTGTATACCAAAATTTGCTTTAAATATGATGTATACTTGGAGTATTGATGTTGCTGGAAACAATTTAAGTATCTATTTCCGTACAATAATTACAAGAAGGAGCTTGTAGCTCATTGGTAATACCTTGCACTGCTGAACCAAGCCACCAGAGTTCGAATCCCATGCCCCACACATTTTTATTATCTTTTTGTTTTAAATTTTTTGGGAAGTCAAACGGTCAAACAGCCATAACTCACAAATTAATGCAATTTATAAAAAATAAAGTATACCAAATTTCCCCCCAGACAAAACCACACCCGACGTGACCCGACTCGGCCCTGACTCGGCCGAGTCGGCCGGCGACTCGGCCGGCGCCGCCGGCCGGACTCGGTCGGTCGGCCGAGTCGTCAACACGAAAAATCTTCGTGTTGACTTGGTCAACCCCCCAGCATGGTCCATTTTCCCAGTACTGTTACTAATTTTTCATTAAACCTCCTTTAAGTCCAAATTTAATGAAATTTTAATGATTTTTATATATTTTTAAATATTTTTAATCCAAACCCTAACCCTAGCCTAGCCTTATATAAAGACCCCTACCCTCTACCATTTCACCTCACCACTCTAAGTCCACTCTCTCAAATTCTCGAGAACTCGGTACGAAGAGCGAGAAGTGAAGCGCTGCCGAAACCGACGACGGATTCCGGCGATCGGACTAGAACTTTCGTGACGTTTTCGACGCACCGACAACCACCACTTCCCTTAGCCTCCTTAGCTTGTCCAAACCCGTAAGTCCCATCTCTTCTATCTCTTTTCTCTTTAATATAAAAATACGACTTTTTGGAACCAGACGGAAATCGGAACAAAACGATTTCCGATTCGGTTTTTCTGCAAATTTCCACTTGTTACCTAATACATAATACCTACCTATATTCATGTTGACTATTAATCACCCATAAACCAATTTAAACAAACTTTCTCACATGAAATGATAGCTTCTTTACAATATCGTATTCTTTTCATAAAAATACCATGAAGTTCATTTTTCTTCGTTTAATCAATTCCCTCACTCCTAAATAAGTTTATCTTGATCACTAAACTTGTAGAAATCAAATTGAATGAATTTTCATACATGAAATGATAACGTTTTCAAATACTGTATTCTTGCGCTTTAATACCTTCAACTTTAACATGTCATGTTTTACCTCTAAACGTCATCAAAACTTAAAACAAGTCACGAGGTAATGACCTACCTCTACATACACACACACAAATATAACCCTAACTGATAAATGTCAAAACATAGAATACGACATTACCGGACTTTTCACTAAAATACCATATTCTTTATAACCTTTACTTGAAAGCTTTAAGTTGTATAAAATTTTAAATAAAATGAAAGCACGATAGGTCATGGACATCGATCGTTTATCTAAACTGTCTTGTGGTGTCTAGGCAAGTGTGTCTAGGCTAGTGGTTTTTAATTAGGCCCACGACTGTGGTTCCTTCTCACTTACCTGGCACTTACCTGGCCGCAATTGACGGTGAAGAGGTGATTTGAGCCTTCTAATGACTTATCGTTTAGACCTTAGAAATAGGCTAGTTGGCTTAGGAAATCCTAGAAAGTAAAATACGGAAATCTATACCTTTTTACAAATAAATACCTTTTATTTATAAAACCGTTTTCCTAAATGAATAGTATTTGTTAAACCTAAGCAAAACGCCGCTACAACCCACTTTTGGGGAACCCGTTAGGGATAGTACGGTTCATTGTGCACCCGCGGGCTAGTAGTGCGAGATTCAGACCTCCGCAAGGAGCATTCGGTCTCGAAAGGTTTAAAATACAGCATTTAAGAATAATGTGATTTTGGAAATTAAAATATTTATTTAAAATTATTCTTGTATTAATATATATTTAAATACCATTTAGAAACCTATTTTATCATAATATAAAGTTTCCACTTTTTCCTAAAATTCCAAGATTAAAGGTTACATTAAAATACCATGAAATTCTAATAAAACAATTAATACTTTTATCAGGATATATTCACTAGACTAACACAAATAAAATTCACATTCATTATAATTATAAAGACGAATAATAAATACTTGAAGTGTATTATGAAAACTATACAAAAGTACTTTTTACATAAAACCCCCTAAAGTTTTACAAATTACAATAAGGCCCCTAACTAATATTGAACTTCAAATTACCTTTCTTTTAGTCTGACTCGGGTTAGAGTCTGACTATTTCTGACTTGAATATGATTCAAGTCAATCTATATTCCTTTATATTCCAACACAATTTGAATACATGAATCCCTGAATCCAGTTAACAATATATTCATTTTGACTGAATCAAACCATGGATATTCATCCATTATCCTGATATTTCATTTACCTGATTATACAGTTGCAACATGTTTACTGATATCATGGTTTTGGTCAGTCACCCAACTTACATATTCCAATACTACAATACTGTTAAAACATTTCGGGGTTTAAGGGGTAGATTGGTACGGAAGGTGTTAAAGGTGGCATGAGGTGGTCAGATTAAGACACCTAACCTGAATCCTATTGCTGTTGTACCGTGGCATAACGGTTCCTTGTACTTCCTTTTGCCCTGATCTCTAGCATATAGAGATCCCCCTCGTATACACTGGCATCCTTCTGTACCAAGCTACAAACAACAGCGTTAACTCAATACTCTATCATATTCAACAATGTAATACTTTAGAAAATAATTTTACACTGTCATTCTAATTCTTCCTTATCTTTGGGACTTACCGAGCGACCTGTTCGCTGACGATATTCTATTTCTTTCTTCTTTGAATGTCGTCAGGTGCGTTGGACCAAGCTGAGATCGAGCCCACCGGTGAAGATTTGGAGCAATTCCAGGAAGATCCCGAGCTCTAAAAATTGTACCTTGTTCTTTCCAGTATTTTTTTCATTTTCTGTTATGCCACTGTTTAGGCATCGCTTTTCATTTCAGTTGTATTCTCTTTTCATGCTTTGTACAAAGAATGTTATTAATAAAAGTTGCTGTTATTTCTATATTATTCGTCTCTTGTGATTTATTTTATATTGCTTAGCTACGCTTAGCGTATGTACTTCTGAGTACATATGTAGCGAGCCATGTCGGGTCCTCTTCGCCGTACACTGGGAAGCGGGGCGTGACAGTAGGCCACTAAACACTTCAAAGTACCCGGTAGTTTATGCACCCCACCTTAGGTCTATCCTAGGAGCATAAACAGTAAAATGAAATAATACAACGGTGGCTATAACCGCAACCTGGATGTGCCCCATAAAATAATATTACAACATATTACAATTATATCAAATGAATTAATATAATAACCCATCACAAAACCCCGGCTAATCATCACAACAATCCAATACAGTTCATAATCACAAACAGTTAAAACATTACAGATATGTGCAACCCCCTGCCAACCGACATACTAGCAGTTAGGGGAGGTTTACGACCACATAATACAGTTCACAGATATAATCAAACAAGCAAACATCGTATAATTTCGATCGATCAAACACATTAGATTCTACTCCAAAACTTCTCTGTAAATCTGAAACTTGAGCAGAAAATAAATCATTCCAGAAAAGACAAAACATTACAGAAGATTCACAGGGAAAAACTGGGCTGAATCGGCTCCAACTCGGCCGTAGATCCGCGGCGGATCGGTGGGATCGGCCGCGGTTCCGCGGCTCAGTGGCCGATTCAGGAGCCCATTTTTTTTCTGTGTTCTTATACTTTCCTGTAGGTTATTCTGGAGGTCCCTGAAAAATTTTTAGGCCTCATTTTAAAATCGACAGAAACATGGTGATATCCGTGTATTTTCTGGTTTGTTTTGCGTTCGAAATTTATACGACTTTGCAAATGAGTTAATTATTGTTTAGTGAGGCTCTGATACCACTGTAAGTCGATGTGCAACACCCCACGAGTTGCGGGGAGGCGGAAATTTGAAAAACGATCTTGTTCTATAAGCGTACATCGACTAACCGAAGATCTTTGCTAAACTATAATTAACAACAACCATAGAAGTTCTTAGCTACTATGTAAAGAGATTATACCTAGTGAATCGTGTCCTTCGTCTTTTCGTTCTCTACGTCCTCCTCGGCCTCCTCTAAGTGATAGATGATCCACCCGAGAACCCTAATCCAAGCTTCACCTCCAAACTTGAGGTAACTAAGTTTCTCTAGTTGCTAATCAAAGGAACTTAGATCATATAGAGTTAGGTTATGGAGTGTTTAGTCTATTATAATCCTTGATCTCAACTCATGAGTGGTAGGATTAGAGTTTGAAGAGAGAGAAGGTGAAGATGATAATGATAATGATATTGTTTCTCACTTGAATATATGAAGCATAATGAATAAACAAATAAATGTGATTATTCATCATGCTACATTAATTCAATATGAGTGATTCACTATGTGAGTCATTAAGCATTTAATAATGCATTAATGACATGATGAATCACACAATATGAGTCACAATATCATTTAATGATAATGCCACCTAAACCCCCAAGTCACCATGCTTGTAGAAACTTCCCGTAAAATTACGAGAACGCCCCTCCTATCCGTGAAAACACGGAAAACTTTAGACTGTATAAATCCAATAACCTGATACTAGAATCTGGCTTAAACCAAAGCCGGCTAGTAAAAACTGTCCGAATGTCGTACGTGCGTTTAAACACGTATGCGTCCAAACCCTTTGTCGTAAAACCATACGACCTCTATATCGTTTCGCCTGGAGTTGGGAAATCTCTGTGTGGGACTCTAAAGACTCGACTACTACGCTGGCAGTGGGTTTAACCATAGACCGCAAGCGGTACTAGCTGTACGTAACGGTCCCCAGGTAGATGTCGATAAGAAAGCCGATGAGGAAACCCATCCGAACTCCTACTGAGCCTGTCCGTGACAATATCCGCGCAGTCCGGTCTGTTCGTCTAAGAGTATCGCATGTATGGTCTACGGGGTGGTGAACGTTAGACCCCTAATAACCATATAAGTCGTGCCGGCATGGCTCAAGACCATCCGAGAATCTACCGATCAGTCCATCAGTAATTCTCAATCAGCCCTGGCCAGGGACTTATGGTAATGATCAACCGATCACAGTGCGATATCAATTCCCTAGACCGAGAGAGACGAATCCCTAACAGTCGCTCACTGCCTCCACGTGGCTCGGGACTGTGCCCAACTAAAACCTGTTTGCACGACTCCTTTGAGCCGTGGTAGGGTAATAATCAAAGCACAGTGGGAACTCACACGAGACAAATGATGACTTTAAGTCAACAGACTATCTGCACACATAGGTATAATACCATCCAGTCAGTTCTCGGTGAGTCCTGTCCGGTGTACTCACATGAAGTGAGCATCTGTATACAATCTTAGGTGCACATCACCAATGGCCGCGGGACCAATCCAACGTCCCTTGTCAGGGTCTAGATATGTATACACTGGTTTACTCTGGAGCATCGATGATCAGTCTCGATACTCCTACAACCAGGGACATTTAAGGATGTGCCTATTGACTATCCAGCTCCCACAAGTATGACTGCCATCACAACGCCGGTAGTCAGGCAAACACCTTATGGGCTTTATCAACATGTATATACAAAGTAAAATATATCACACGTTTAAGATAAAGACAAACTAAATAGCGTACTATCATTAGCAAGATTGTCATGTACATATATATCCCTAACTGTCTATACAATGAAGGCCTCTAGGGCATATATATATCCAACATACATGACTACCAGGATTATGATGCAGATCATACTAGTGGGGACAGGGCATCGATATACCAGAGTAGACTAGCGTATAGCTTCTCAACCCATGTAGATGGGCGAAGGATGATCCCATATCCATTGGTGTTTGACATCAGAGATAGTATACGGGTGCTCAGTGGAGACTGGGTACACTGAACGGACACGCCGAGAACTCCCAGATGGTATTATACCTAACGTCAGATGGCAGTTCTTTGGTGACACTGGTACATGTTAGTCTGTAGACCCGAGATCGTCATAGAGTCTGGTGTGATTCCCACCGTGCTTTGATTTCCACCTTACTACGTTCAAGAGAACGTGCAAAACGGTGGCTTTTAGGTACAGTCCCGAGTCACATGGAGGCAATGAGCGATAGGAGGGGTTTCGTCTCTCCCGGTATAGGGAGTGGATGTTGCGCTGTGCTTGATTGGCTATAACAGGAAGTCCCTGGCCAGGGCTGCTTTAGAGATATACTGGTAAGTGTTATCAATAGTTTCTCGACCCGTTATGAGCCTCATATCGACACAACTTATCGAGTTACTGGGTCTGACGTTTACCACCCCTAGACGAGATATGCGACATATCAGACGAAGAAACCGGACTGTACGGTAGTGTTACTGATTGGATTCGCAGGAGTGTGAACAGGCTTGCTTGTTGATCTTCTGATCGCTCAATACCCGGGTGGCCATTACGTTTAGCAGACCGCTTGCGGCTTGTGGGTGTTTGATATGATCGTCACCTACTACCGGCGTATTGACGAGTCTTTAAAGTCCTACAAAGAGGTTTTCTGGCTCAAGTGAAATAGAGTAGGAGCACATATGTGATATGTGCGGGACCGAGATTGATACAATATGAGACACCGTATTCTATTCTCGCGATTTGTGACATTGGTCGGTTATATGCGATACAGCCGGGTTTTCGGATCAAGTATTGATTCGATAAGTTGTTACATATGATATTAGTCGGTTATATGTAATATAGCCGGATTATTAAATCAAGAGTTGATTTGATAATATAATGTATAATTATATATTTGATATATTATATTACATTAACTAGTTTTAGCTCACTTAAGATTTCTTTTCTCACTTGGTTTGTGCACATTATATATATGCGATATATGCAAGTGTACATTATTTTGTGTCATGCTTGATGATACATGGACATGGGTGTGTGTATGACTTACACCATGCTAGGGTTGATCTAGGGTTTTATTTATTTAAAGTTATTCAAAAATGTGTTGGATTTTGTCATGGCAAGAAGCTTAAGGTTGCATTGATTTAGTCTTCCATTTTTGTTTAGCTTAAGATATTTATAAACCCAACCATCATAGCTAGCCATGGTTAACTCTCTACAAGGGTTAAGGGATAGCATATACTCACTATGGTTTATTTTCTAACCTCATGATATTATTCATTCATCATGAGACTTATCTTCTTCTTCCTCCTCAAAACTTTCTAGCTTCAATGGAGATGTGAGAAAATGAGTGAGAAAATAAAATCTAAAGTGAGTCCACTTCCTACTTCATCATCCTCTACTACTTGCCATTTTGTATAAGGTGTTTGCTTCACTAATTCAACAATTAGTGAAGGGATAGATTGGGTTAGTTTCTCCTCGACGTAGATCATTTTCGGCCTCGAAGACTTCGAAGCAAGCATGTTTGTTTCTTCATGGGAGCCTCTCTAGAGTCCGGAGTTCACGATCGCAACGAAGGGACTACTACATGGAGCTATTGAAGTGAAGGACCAGTCTACAAAGGTTGTATTCCTAGCTCACTTTTCATATGCGAAGTAGTTTGCATTTCATTTCGTCGGATTTCTAGTATACGATTCTATGGTTAGGGTTAGCTAGAATGGCAAAATTTTAATATGGCATGAGAAATGCTTCTCGAAACCTTGCTGCTGTCCTAGGTAGCCCTGCAGTGGTATCACAGCCATGCTAGAAATTTATACGGATTTTGTTAAGATTACGAAACCGAAATACTCCAAAACTTGAAATGCCAAAATGTAGTTTCTGTCGAATTTAAATAATTGTCAAATTTTTTTTTAAACAAGTACAAAGTGATGTATGAGATATATCATGAACACAGCCAAAATTTCAGGGTGTTCTGCTCGGATTTGGCCAAGATCATAGGGTATGGGGCCGACCACTTTTTCATGGAATTGCCTGAAATTTTTTTTGTGTTCCAGTGACTTGGTTTTGATGTTTCAGATGTTGTTTGTTTTTGCTAATTTTGCATGTGATGTAATCTTACACTATAAGTAATTCGGAGTGTTCGTATTCGTAGTTTTAACAATGTTTCGGGTTATTCACATATTGTCTAGGCGAAGTTAAAAAGTTCGAACGATTATCAAAAACCCATTTTTCCAAGTTTAACGTATTCGGACAAACATGCAAGTAAGTCTATGAACCCTCTAGAAGAATGAAACCCTAACTCGACTTTTTGGACCGCGGAACCACGGTCATGCCCTAGGGTTTGTCGTAGTTTCGTGACGACATGAGTGAGGCTTGGGTTTGCCCTTCTACGGCTGGTGCATAGGTACTGTGGCATATTCTTGGTATTGTTGAACTGTGCTCAAAGTGTTGAGCCGTCAGGAAATTGTGGGACTTTGATGAATTGATCGAAAAGTTTAACGTTCGTCCGGGTATCATGTGATGGGATACAATATTTGGAATCCACAAAAGTAGTTATGAGATAACTAATTTGAATGTTAATATCTAGTAATTTAGTCTCATTTGATCGGTTGCCACGGGATTTTGATGTGATCAAAAGTCCGTCGCAATCACGTAGCATACGCGGATACTCGCCGGGTAACCTTATTAGATAGCCACGCCCCATAGCCCTGAACAAGTGACTGTAGAAGAACCCCTTCGCCAAAAGCATCCGTTCGGGTGCTCGCGGCAGCGGTGTTCCACCTTAGTACACTTCGTCGACGGCATCGGGGGGTGCGGCCGTCTACTAAAGTTTCCGAAGAGCATTCGATCAGGATGTCAGGAATCTTGTTGAATTGCCCGACTTGATATTGAAAAGTGTTTTCGAGATCGAGACTAAAATGCAGGGTTTATAATTATTAGGCATGCGATATCTAAGGAATTCATTTGGTTAGGCATGTGATGTCTAAGGTGGTTGTGGATTCCAATTGTTGTAGTTTTTCACTTTCTTTTCTGCGACCGTAAGTGTAATATGTGGTGTATCGCCGGTTTCGGTGCTATATGTCGACGACAATTGGGATACGCATATTTACTTACGTTGATGACGTGTGATGTTATGTGTTGCTGTGATATGTTATATTGGATCGTCGTGTTTTGAATAGCCGGGATTTTTATGTGAGATGAGAGTTTTTTATTTTCATTCAT
Organism: Agapanthus africanus; assembly: GCA_030015575.1. Classification (NCBI taxonomy): domain Eukaryota; kingdom Viridiplantae; phylum Streptophyta; class Magnoliopsida; order Asparagales; family Amaryllidaceae; genus Agapanthus; species Agapanthus africanus. The sequence goes on from JASDDO010000022.1 coordinate 618,344,905, forward strand.
GTAAAATTCATTGTATGTAATATTCTTTTATTGGGCCACTTTCAGGTTGAAGATGATGTCACCATTGTATATTATTTACTTTTCTGCATTAGGATAGGCCCAAGGCGGGGAGCACAAGTAACCAAGTTCTAGGGTCAAGTGGGAGACCATCTCGAGGAGTCGAGACCGGGTCTCCTAACTCTAGAATTGGTAGGGTTGCTTGCCGCTCTCGTAGGGGTCTAGGGGTGTGGGATTGGCTATTCATCACGAGCGTGGAATACGTGTTTTATACATGCTTAATTTAAAACCCGAAAATCTTAGTATATCCAATCTTTCATATGTTTTATTCTGCTGTGATATTGTGTGATGTGATCATTGATTATATTCTGAGATGAATGCTTATATTATATATATATATATATTATATATATTGTTGCTTTCGTTTCATATGTGATGCTTGGGAAGCATAATAAATGGGACTTCATTAATGAGATTAATGAAATAAAAGAAAGCTAAAGATATTGTAGAAACTTGTCTCAAAAACAGGTAGCTCTAGTTCTTGCTTTGCATAGCGGTATTCCTTGTAGAATATCCAGCACCTTATTCGATAAGGAAAGAGCCAAGATCCCTTCACCGGGAGTGACCTGTTTAGCGAAACTAGCAGATGCTACAAACTCAGTTTGTCTTTTGATTGCTTTTATAGTTTTTTCTTTGCATAGTGGTATTTGTGAAATACTCTGCATCTTATTCGATAAGGAAAGAGCCGAGATCTTTTCACCGGGAGTGGCCTCTTTAGCAAAACTAGTAAAAGCCTAAAAAACACTCATTTACAAAATCACTCGATTCTACGACGATATCAAGTTCATTACGCAAAAGGTTTTCTTAAAACCTGTCATAGCCCTCCGTCATTTTAGCTAAGTAATAGTTAGTATTCGTGCTGCGTTTGTTGACCTTGTCAAGGCGTAGTGTGCGATAGCTGATTAGTGCTTATCTGCATAAGCATATGATGCGATTGGATTAGGGTAGTCATGCGACCTTGTTGACCTTGTCAAGGGTCATGCGAGTGGGTTTAATTCAATCAAGAAATGACGGGTTGAACTTGACTTGCGGCCTATGGTTTGTTTACCTTGTCAAGGTCATAGATCGCTCGGGGCAAAATATTATCGGGAATTTCAAGTGTTGAAATTTGCAATGAGATCGCATACCTCCTATGAGATAGTTGGATCCCGATACCCACTGCGAGTAAGAGTTACTCCTGAGAAGTTTTACACATCACAATTAGCCGATCAAGTAGGTGTCTAGAAAGGTGTTAACGGGGTTACGCCCCTGGGAAAACGAGATTTATTTTAATTAGGTCCGTGCGAAAGCAAGGGGAACCTCCCTCAAAGTACCGGCACTGGCCTGCCTGAAAGATTGGCGAACTTGTAGGGTGTAATTAATCCCGGCTAGTCTTTCCTTTTAGGGTTTAAAGGAAGATTTGACTAAAACAGTGGGAGCCATCCTGATTAGATAAATTAATAACCAACATAATCTTGCAAGAGCATATGCTGAGTGTTTTCTTCTCTCTCTCCAGAGGTAGTGACCATATCACGCCTTAATCAAGATAATAATACGGATGTATTGATTGAACCCGCTTGTTATACTGAGCTAGGGAATGTTGCCCCCGCTCCAACTTATAATTGTTATAAAACCGAGCAGGAAATAGGGGATTACCACGATTCCCGTTCCGCCCAAATGAAGAAAGTGCATGCTGATGCATCTTCTTCGGGTGTGTTCATTACCGAGGACTGTTTCTCAGTATCCTCTACGTCCTGGGTATGAGATACCGGATCAGGATCCCGCATATGTAATATGTTACATGGGCTACAGAAAGGTAAAGAACTGAGAACGGGTGATAAGTTTCAAGAGTTGGAAATGGTGCAAGTGTTGTAGCCAAAGGAGTTGGCAGTTATCACCATGTATTACCAAATACATTGATTCTGAACGAATGTTATTAGATACCGAACCTGATATACAATATCATATCAATCTCTTTATTTAGTAAAGAAGGATATAATTTTGTATTGTTGGATAATGTTTTGAACATTTCCTATATCAAGAGTTGATTGGTTCAGGCACGTTATCTAAAAGCATATACGTTCTAAATCAAACTACAGTTCTTAATGTATAGAACACACACAAGAGGAAGAGTTCAGAAATGAAAGAATCCTTCTTGAGGCATTGTAGACTAGGTCATATCAATACGACCCGACTAGCGAAGTTACATTTAGATGCATATTTAAATCAGTTTGAACTTACATCTTGTGAAACTTGCCAGTCATGTCACAAAGATAAGATGACCATAGCTCCGTTTATTGGAAACAGAGAAAGAGTTAGTGAACTCTTGGGATTAATACATGATGATGTATGTAGGTCCCCTGTCTACACATGCCAGGACTGGTTCTTTGTACTTCATTACATTCACTAATGATCTCTTAAGATTCGGACATATGTTTCTGTTGAAACACAAGTCTGAAGCTTTTGAGAAATTTAATGAATATAAGTTAGAAGTATAGAACCAAAACGGGTATAAGTATTATGTCCTTTGATGTGATCAGGGAGGAGAATACTTAAGCACGGAATTCCTGGACTATTCTATAGGAGAATGAGATTCTCTCTCAGCATTACTCCTCCGAACACACCACAGCACGTTGGTATATCGGGGCGGAGCAATCACACCCTATGTGATATGGTGTGCTCTATGATGAGTACTACTGAGTTGCCTGTTTCCTTTTGGGGGTTATGCACTTGTGATGTTGCATACCTATTGAATATGGTTCCAATCAAATCAGGTGCCTGCCACTCTATATATGATATGGTATGGGAAGATCCCATCTCTTAAGAAAGTTAAGAATTGGGGTTGTCCGGCCTATGTCTAAAAGCAAAATCCGGACAAGCTCGAGGCAAGGTCAGTTCTGTGGAAGTTTGTTGGATATCCCAAGCATTCGCAAGGGAATATCTTCTACCAAACCGAGGAACAAAAGGAGTTTTGTTTCTCAGCATGCCACCTTTGGGAAAGGGAATTTCTTGTGAAGAAATTAGTGGTCATGAGATAGAACTGGAAGGAGTTCCAGCTATACAAACTGCAGCTGATGATTTGGTAGAACCGAAGGATTCAATAGTTCCTGACGAACTTCAGCCTCTCTGCCGATTTGGTAGGGTTCCTCACCCACCTGAGAGATACTTCGGTTTTCTTTATGACAGTGGGAGCGAGGATTGCATCATGAGATGATGCCCCAAGTAGTTTCGAGCAGGCCATCAAGAGTTGGGACTCTGTGAGAATGGCTAGATGCTAAGCGATCTGAGATGGAATCTGTATACACCAACAAAGTATGGACTTTGGTTGCTTTATCTGAAGGGTTAAATCCCCATCAGGAGCAAGTATATCTTGAGAAGATTACTTGGTGTACATGGAAAAGTTGAGACTTTCAAAACTAAGGCTTGTTGTAAAAGGTTCTCGTCATCGACCAGGTGTGGATAATGATGAAACCTTTTCTAGTGTCTATGCTTAAGTCCATTCGGATCCTACTTGCCATTGCTACATACCATGACTACGATATCTGGCGGTTGGGTGTCATGACTGCTTTTGTAGATAGTGATTTAGAAGAGAGCGTCTATAAGTACACAGCCAGAGGGCTTCGTAGACAGTGGGACCAGCGGAAACGTGTGCAAGTTGCTTTATGAGTTAAAGCAGGCATCGTGGAGTTGGAACAACTGTTTTGATGTGGTAGTCAAAGCGTTTGACTTCATAGAAATGGTAGATGAACCTTGTATATACAAAAGGTAGTAGGGTGTATGGTGGTGATCCTCGTATTGTATGTGGATGACATACTCTTGATAGGAAATGAGTTTCCTATGCTACACTTGGTTAATCTCCTCTTATCACAAGGATTCTCCATATAGGATCAAGGGGATACCTCCTAAATCCTAGGTTTTGGATCTATGAGATAGATCTAAATAGATGTTAGGATTCTCACTAGGTGTAGTGAGATGGTATCAATCGATCCTGAGGAGAATCACTGGATAGCTTCCAGGGTGGTAAGGTCGACTGAATGTCAGTCATAGGCATTGTCTTTACCCTCAGTGGAGGGACGGTATGTTGGAAGAGTTCCAAACTAGATACCGTGGCAGACTAGACAATAAAGGTTGGATACATTGCTACCAAAGATGCTACCAAAGAGGTAGTCTGGATGTACATTAGTTCATGAGATGAACTTCGTTCCTACCATTGTGTGACAATGGAGTTGTGGCTTAGGCCTAGGAACCCCTGTCCCATCAGTGATCCAGACATATTCTTAGGCAGTATCACCTGATCATGGAGATGGATGATCTCTAGGGAGATCGAGGTTAGGAGAGTAGACACAGAGAACAACACAGCGGATCCACTCACAAAGGCCTATTCCCAGGAGAGACTTTTATGGGATGGTTGGGTATGAGATACTACAACAGATGGCCCTAGTACAAGTGGGAGATTGTTACTTATATGTATGCCCTAGAGGCCATTGCTGTACATACGATGTATATTGTAATGGATGCTTGGATATATATAGTGAGGACTTTCTTGCTCGACATTATAGTATGCTATCTGGTTGCTCTATCTTAACATGTACTCTGATTGTCTTTATGTTACATGTTTATAAAGCCCTTAGGATGAGTACTTGACTACGAGGATTATGATGCAGATCATACTAGTGGGGACATGGTAGTCGATATACCAGAGTAGACTAGCATATAGCTTCTCGACCCATGTAGATGGGCGATGGATGATTCCATATCCATTGGTGTTTGGCATCAGAGACAATATACGGGTGCTCAGCGGAGACTGGGTACACTGGACGAACTCGCTGAGAACTCCCAGATGGTATTATACCTAATGTCAGATGGCAGTTCTCTTGTGACACGGGTACAGGTTAGTCTGTAGACCCGAGATCGTCATAGAGTTTTGTGTGATTCCCACCGTGCTTTGATTTCCACCTTACCACATTCAAGAGAACGTGCAAAACGGTGGCTTTTAGGTACAGTCCCGAGTCACATGGAGGCAATGAGCGATAGAAGGGGTTTCGTCTCTCCCGGTATAGGAAGTGGATGTTGCGTTGTGCTTGATTGGCTATAACAGGAAGTCCCTGGCCAGGGCTGCTTTAGAGATATACTGGTAAGTGTTATCAGTAGTTTCTCGATCCGTTATGAGTCTCATATCGACACGACTTATCGAGTTACTGGGGTCTAACGTTTATTACCCCCAGACGAGATATGCAACATATCAGACGAAGAGACCGGACTGTACGGTAATGTTACTGATTGGATTCGCAGGAGTGTGAATAGGCTTGCTTGTTGATCTTCTGATCGCTCAATACCCGGGTGGCCGTTACGTTTAGCAGACCGCTTGCGGCTTGTGGGTGTTTGATATGATCATCACCTACTGCCGGTGTATTGACGAGTCTTTAGAGTCATACACAGAGGTTTCCTGGCTCAAGCGAAACAGAGTAGGAGCACATATGTGATATGTGTGGGGCCAAGATTGATATGATATGAGATACCGTATTCTATTCTCACGATTTGTGACATTGGTCGGTTATATGCGATACAGCCGGGTTATCGGATCAAGTGTTGATTCGATAAGTTGTTACATATGATATTAGTTGGTTATATGTAATATAGCCGGATTATTAAATCAAGAGTTGATTTGATAATCTAATGTATAATTATATATTTGATATATTACATTGCATTAACTAGTATTAGCTCACTTAAGAATTCTTTTCTCACTTGGTATGTGCACATTGTATATATGTGATATATGCAAGTGTACATTATTTTGTGTCATGCTTGATGATACATGGACATGGGTGTGTGTATGAATTACACCATGCTAGGGTTGATCTAGGGTTTTATTTATTTAATGTTATTCAAAAATGTGTTGGATTTTGTCATGGCAAGAAGTTTTGAGAAGCTTAAGGTTGTATTGACTTAGTCTTCCATTTTTGTTTAGCTTAAAATATTTATAAACCCAACCATCATAGCTAGCCATGGTTAACTCTCTACAAGGGTTAAGGGATGGCATATTCTCACCATGGTTTATTTTCTAACCTCATGATATTATTCATTCATCATGAGAGTTATCATCTTCTTCTTCCTCAAAACTTTCTAGCTTCAATGGAGATGTGAGAAAATGAGTGAGAAAATCAAATCTAAAGTGAGCCCACTTTCTACTTCATTATTCTCTACTACTTGCCATTTAGTATAGGGTGTTTGCTTCACTAATTCCACAATTAGTGAAGAGATAGCTTGGGTTAGTGTCTCCTCGACGTAGATCATCTTCGGCCTCGAAGACTTCAAAGCAAGCATGTTTGTTTCTTCATGGGAGCCTCTCTAGAGTCCGGAGTTCACGATCGCAGCGAAGGGACTACTACAGGGAGCTATTGAAGTGAATGACCGGTCTACAAAGGTTGTATTTCTAGCTCACTTTTCATATGCGAAGTAGTTTGCATTTCATTCCATCGGATTTCTAGTATACGGTTCTAGGGTTAGGGTTAGTGATTGATCTAGATTTATGTGTAGTAGTTAACCGCAATCAATAACGGTGTCGCGTGTAGCTAGACCGAGATGAGTACGGATCGTCCTCTGGGAAACGTTGAATATTTTATTCTTATTTTAGGCGTGTTGATTAGGAAAGGAGGAAGAATAAAGAATGGTTGTAGGATCTAGATCTACGTTAAATACGGATGAAAAATATAGATCTAGATTAACTACGGAGGTAAGTTTAATATTAAAAGGGGGCTTGTAGGGTTCATTGGGATTTAGTAGTTATGGATGATTAATTAAAGATTACTCTTTTTATCCTTTAATAGATTTAAAACTAGAATGACAGTGATGCATGTAAATTAGGGGTTTTAGAGGGAAAAGAGTTCCCACTCTTAACCCTTATCTCGACATGGAACTCCGTTCATATCTAGCCTTTACCAAAATAATTGTTAATCTAATATCTAATCGCAGTCGAAACTAGCAATGAATTGGTAGCGCGCCCAATTAGGATATTAACTATTCTTTTGATAAAGTTTATAAACTTTATAGGACTTAAAAAGAGTTTAAGGATCTTCATCATCCATTAACCTACCCTAATCCCATGAACCCTAACAAACGAAGAATTACTCGCGCGTGTTTGGAGAAGAAGAGATAGAGAGGGAAAACATAATGAAAAACTACAAAGAAATAAAATAAGAAAACAACTACCTTTATTAATCAACAAAAATCATTTACACTTTGTTCCCTTAGAAAATTATTACAAAATACTAGTTAGCTTCTCGATCTCTTCTAAGGAGGTAGATGAACAGTTGATGATCAACCAGGATTCTTGAGCCGTCGTGGACTTCGTGATCGCGTTGGTTTGATAAATTTTCTAAGAGGATCTCGGTCCTTATTTATAGTCCCAGAGTCAGAACTCTAGTTTCATAATATGGAAACCAGTGGTTAAGATCCCAACAGAAAAAATCTCATGCCCTAACTACCCTAGTTTCTTAATATGGAAACTAGTGGTTAAGATCCCAACAGAAAAAATCTCAAGCCCTAACTACCCTAAAAGTGCGGCGGAACCGCGGCGTAATGGTGGGTTTGGCCGCGGATCCGCGGTGGATTAGGAGGATCGTGGGTTCGTTTCTCTTGAGGCTTCTTCTGGTGACACATGTAGACTATTTTGGTATCTGGAATCTGAAAATTTTCTCTACGTCTCTGCCAGTATTGATTTCTTCAATTAACTTTACTATTTCGGTAGATTTGATCTCGATAACTCGAATTTCCTTGATTCCAGTCCTGAAATAATTTCTGCACAATTATCTCAATAAATAATGTTAGTAGAATTTTCTTTTATTGAGATATTGTCTTTAACAATTTGTCATGATATTTTAGTTTTAAGAGAATTGGTCAAAGATATTTAATAAGGTAAATATATTTAAATATACCAAATGTTACATGGATATTATATGCTTACATTTTCCTACATAATGATAATTATAATATATAAACACATGAAAATAGTATTTTTGCAAATAAACCTTCATATGTGTCATATTTATAATAAACACCTTTTACTATATAGAAATAGTAGGAAAAATGTCATATTAAATGTGCAGTTTTATCAACTGAACAAATACCCCCAAACTTATCTTTGATCGTCCCGAGCAAACTATTTATTCAAGAGAAGGAGAAAAAGTAGAAGAATTAGGTAAGCACACTTTCGTAGGCAACACGATTGCACTGAGCACGTGCAACAAGCCGTTAAACCTCTAGGTGTCCCTAGTAGGAGGAGTGTTGTCTCCTGAGGGTTTTCAGCGGATTACACCCACAAAATCCCATAATAAAAGAAAGATAGTGAAAGTTACATATAAAGATAAGAACTATAAAAAAAAGAACTTGAAAATAAGAGTTTCCAACTATACTAGCTTTTCAGTTGCTATGAGCCCTATCTTAATGGCCGTGAAAAGATATTAGAAATCACATCATCCCTCAATAAAACATCGCCTTTTAGTCTTCCTCCCTGTCTTTCTTCCAAACATTGATCATATACCCCTACGTGTGTATACCTCTACGTGTGTGTAAAATACATCCCCACACTTAGAAAATTCAATTCAAGCTATCATACTCTTGTCCATCTTCCAAAGTACTTTATAGTTGGTGAATATTATCGATAAAATTGCTCACACATTCTTCATGCGACCGTCAATACTTCTTGAGGTACTAACCGACCGGTTACAAAATGTGCTTGCATATTTAGGCATAATTCCTCGTTTCACAACACCTAAGGCTTAGCCGTGGCTCCCAAACCAGTTGGTCTAAGGCACTAGGTGATAAAGCACCCTCGCTATATATTTTTTTATGCTGCCTGTTAGTTGTATGTATGCTCTAGAGGCCAGTATTGTACAGATGATGTATATTATATTGGATGCTTGGACATATATAGAGAGGACTTTCTTGATCGACATGATAGTATGCTATCTGGTTGCACTCTACTTTAACATGTATACTAGTCTCTTTATACTGTTTTATAGTTACATGTTGGTAAAGCCCTTAGAATGTGTACTTGACTACCTGGACTATGATGCGGATCATACTAGTGGGGACATGGTAGTCCATAAGTACATCCTTCAAGGTCCCTAGTCGTAGGTGTATCGAGACGGGGTATCGATATACCGGTGTAGACTAGCGTATACGCTTCTCGACCCATGAGATGGGCGATGGATGATCCTATATCCATTGGTGTTTGACATCAGAGATGGTATACGGGTGCTCAGTGGAGACTGGATACACTGGACGGACTCGCCGAGAACTCCCAGATGGTATTATACCTCACGTTAGATGGCAGTTCTCTGGTGACACTTGTGCAGGTTAGTCTGTAGACCCGAGATCGTCGTAGAGTTGTTCAGTCGATAAAACTGCACATTTGTAATACATTTTTCCTACCATTTTTATATTAAAAAAGGACTTTATTATAATATATTATACATATGAGGGTTTATGTGTAAAAACATTATTTTCCATATGTTAATATATTTAATTATCATTTGGTAGGAAAATGTATGCAAATAATATTATTGGTCTAATCCTAGTAGAACAAAGTCTACTAAAATCTTATATGAGTTGTTGTGCAGATTATTTCCAAGTTGTTATGAAGGATTTAACAAACAAATCAATTTGTTGAAGAATACTTTCCAAATTAAAGAGCAAACTTGGAGACTAAGTCTGGAAGCAGCCGAGAAAATATTTTCAGATTCTGAAGATGTTTAGGAGTGCCAAATGTCACCATCAGAAAGCCCCAGAAAAACCATCAACGATGGAGATTAGAGGACCGCGGATCCGCGGCCAAACCCACCCTGGGGCCGCGGATCCGCCGCAGTTTAAAGAGTTCATGATGCAAGATTTTGGGAGATTTTCAAATGCTGAATTTTACCAACTTCTGAACAAAAAGATTCTGGGTTTTCACTATATAAAGGCACCGAGGGCATCTTGGAAAAGCTATCAAGCCGAAGAGATCACGAAGCTCCTGACGCTCACGCATCCAGGCTGATCATCGACTGTTCGACTACCTCCCTAGGAAAGATCGAGAAGCAAATCAAGTTTTGTAATCATTTTCTATGGATTAAAAGTGTAGTTGAAGGAGTTGATTAATAAAGGTAGTTTTTTTTATTTAATTGTTTGTTTTTACATTATGTTCTTCCTCTCTTTCTTTTCATCTTCTTCTCCCAACATGCGCGAGTAATTCTCCGCTTGTTAGGGTTCGTAGGATTAGGGTAGGTTAATGGGGGATGAAAATAATTAAACTCTTTTTAAGTCCTATAAAGTTTAGGAACTTTATCAAAAGAATCATTAACATCCTAATCGGGCGCGCTAGCAATTCTTTGCTAGTTCCGACCACGATTAGAGATTAGATTAATGATTGTTTTGGTAAAGGCTAGATAATGAACGGAGTTCCGTGTCGAAATAAGGGTTACGAGTGGGATTCCTTTTTCCTCCAGAAACCCTAATCTACACGCATCACCGTCGTTCTAGTTCTAAATCTATTAATGGATAAAAAGGGTAACTTTTAATTAATCTTCCATAACTACTAAATCCTAACGAACCCTACAAGCCCTATTATTATATTATTTAAATCTCTAAAATAATCTAGATCTATATTTAACATTCTTGTTTAAAGTAGATCTAGAAACTTTTCACAAAATTCTTTATTCCTCCTCTCTTTCTCAACACATCTAAAGTAAGAATAAAAGGTTCCACGTTTCCCAGAGGACGACCCGTACTCATCTCGGTCTAGCTACGCGCGACACCGTTATTGATTGCGGTTAACTACAAACACGATTTTTCGTATCAATCAAATGGCGCCGTTGCCGGGGATACGTGCGTAATTTTTTATTTTTACTATTTGTGTTGAATTCTTTGACGAGTTATATCATTATTAACACAAAACTGCAAATTGCATATTTAACGATTTGTGCGTGGATTTTTGCAAGGAGATCTGGAGTCACAGAATTGAGGGAAACAGGAAACAGAGACCTTTTTAGAGATCCAGAGGAGCACAGAGGGACACAGAAAAATTTTCATCAAGTGATCCAAGCACCTCGCGGCGGAAGCGCGGCAGAAGGGCCTCTTTGGCGGCGGAAGCGCGGCAGGGTGGAGGAATTAGGGCTTCTGTCTTCTCTGGTAGCTTTCTTAACTCCTTCTCTCTCTCCTCAAATCCAATAAAATCTATTTTCTGCAGGATTCTTTGCAAAATTGCGCCGCTCAAAAATCTGTTTGCAAAAAGTTTTGTGTTTGGTTTGTTTTGCATATTTAATACGGATTTTACGGGGCAAAGACCAAATCAAGATTAGGTGGGGATTTCATCACCCTTCCTAAGCCCCACAAATCACAAACCGAGCATATAGCACAACCCTTCATTAATTTAAAAAATATCTAGACCAGACTCTAAGGACTGTCGAGCTCAATAGGAAAAAGACTAGTATAGGCATCGGCCGTTTATCCTAACTGACATTGCGGTGTCTAGGCTAGTGGTTTTTAATTAGGCCCACTATAGTGGTGGTTCCTTCCCACTTACCTGGCCGTACTTGTCCGTGAAGAGGCGGTTTGAGGTCTATTTCTAGCCTTAGTTAGGAGCTGTCTAGAGACTGACCTAGGTAACCTTAGTTCTAGGGTTGCTTGTGCATTTTAGGGAGATTTGTCTTGAGTCCCACTTTTTCAAAACAAGCCAATTTTAAATCACACACACGCTGCCACTTGCACTAAACCCGCTTAGTGCATGCTCGGCTGGACACGGGATCCTAGTGCCCGTCTTGTCCGCGTTCCTGTTATCGACGCCGAAGTCGGTACTTCTTCATCTTCTTTTCTCCCACCACACACCACATCAACCGAGATGGACGACACTCCATCAGAGTATAACACCACGCTGCCACCGCCCGCAGGTGCGCAGAATCCACCGCGCATCTCTCTCCAAGAGAGATGCTATCCTATTCGTGGTCCCCTCCCTACTTGTCTATCTCTTCCACCACCTAACGGGGATAATTTCGAGATTAAACCCCACTACATCAATCTGCTGCCCAAATTTCACGGGCTTGAATCGGAAGACGCGTACGTTTTCATCACCAAATTCGAAAACGTATGCGCAATGATGGGTACTTCACAATTGACTTTAGATGCTATGCGCTTACGTCTTCTCCCATTCACACTGTGCGACTTGGCAGAAAAATGGCTTTATAATACTGCCGCACACTCTATCGCTAATTGGGATGAATTCGTCGTAGCATTTCTTAAGAAGTTTTACCCAAATCATAAGACTGCACATGTTAGGAGCGAGATTAACCAGTTCACCCAGCTTCCCAATGAACCATTTTGGAAGTGCTTTGAACGTTTCAAAGATCTGCTTGTCCAATGCCCCCATCACGGGATACAAAGATGGGATTTATGTCGGATTATATATGAGGGCATTAATCCAGCGACAAAGCAGATGCTTGAAACAATGTGTCAATGCAATTTCATGTCTAAAGATGACGGTGAAGCATGGAAATATCTGGAAGATCTCGCTGAACACACGTTGCAGTGGGAAAGCGTAAGACCACCTTCAACTAAGGGAGGTATTCACCAACTCGATGTTTCCATCGCAGTGAAAGCCGAAATGGCAGCGATACAGAAGAAACTCGATGCTATGGAGAACAAATTTTCATCATTCTCCCTAAATCAGGTTACGCTTCCCAAGACTGTCTGTGGTTGCTGTTCGGATCCTTCACACTTAACGGAAGAATGTCCTATGAATGCATCGTTTCAAGCTAATGCCGCTTTTCAGCAGCGACCTAGAAATGATCCTTATTCTTCCACATATAATCAAGGATGGAGGAATCATCCTAACTTTGCTTGGAATCAAAACCAACAAAATAATTATCAAAGACCTCCTCCACAGCAACCACAACCACAGAATCAGCCCCCCTTTCAGTCACAGAATTTCCAAAATCCGGCCAACATTTCTACACCACAAGTGGCCGGTATTGACAACTCACTTGCACAAACTTTGGATATGTTCATGAAACAATCCATGCAAAATTCGGCTGATATGAGGTCTTCTATTGATGCCCTAACAAAAAACTCCTCCTCCCATGGTGAGAGTATTAAATCAATAGAAAACCAAATCGCACAGTTAAACGCCGCAATGAGTGCAAGAGAAAAAGGGAAACTCCCATCTCAACCCCTACCTAATCCTGGCCATTCACAAAGTCATAATGTGAATGCCGTCACTACGTTGAGATCGGGGAGAGTGCTGAACAACCAAGTGGGTGAGCAAGTTGATGATAGTGACACATTTGATACCCCTTCTTCTTCTTCTTCCCCTAATTCGTCTAGTCTCCCACCTTCATCCGAGCCTATTCTTCGTTTTCCCCAAGGCTCAAACATTTCACCAAATCTATCTAAGTCGATTCCCACTCCAATTTTGGGATCGAATCCGTCGCCACAGTCTTCTCCACAAACGTTGGACCCAAAACTTATTGATCGTGCTCCATTTCCAAACCGATTAAGGGCCAACCGACCTAACCCGCAAATGGAGAAGATTGTGGAAATGTTTAAGCAAGTTAGCGTGAATATTCCTCTCCTAGATGCTATTCAACAAGTCCCATCTTATGCAAGAATCCTTAAAGACTTGTGCACTAGGAAGAGAAAAACTCAAGTGCCTAAAAAGGTTTTCATGACGAGTAATGTTAGCACAGCTTTTACCCAACAAATACCAAAGAAACGTAAGGACCCCGGCTGTCCTACAATCTCTATTTCTATTGGGGGTAAAAATATAAATCGTGCTTTACTCGATCTAGGCGCTAGCGTCAACTTGCTTCCTTATTCAGTATACGAGCAGTTAGGAATTGGAGAGTTAAAACCAGCCCATTGTACTCTCCAAATGGCTGATCGATCTATCACCAAACCTCGGGGCGAACTAGAGGATGTGTTAATTAAAGTCGGGGAATTCATATTTCCCGTGGACTTTATTGTTTTAGATACACAACCTGTGGCAAACCCACGCAATCAAATCCCGGTGATACTTGGTCGACCCTTCCTAGCAACTTCTAACGCTGTGATTAATTGTCGTAACGGTTCTATGAACTTATCCTTCGGGAAAATGACAATTGAGCTTAATATTTACAAGCTAGGAAGTCAGCCATCAGAACCTTCTGCTCATTTGCTGGATGTTTGTTCCATCCACGAGATAGCTCCCGAAAGCTGCATGGATGAGGAACTTTGCTTTGATGTTCTCGACAACACTAATGAGACATCGTTTGATCTTGCACCACTTCACAGTGAGGATATGTTCAATGAGTCCGACCTTGAGATTGAACCCGTTGACTCGTTGCAAAAGTCAGCAGCACTTTCCGAGTCAATATCTTATGCAAGTTTTGAACCTCTTAAGGAGTCTGAATATCATTCCATTACTCCTCCTTCTATTGTCTCTCCGCCAATTCTTGATCTCAAACCGCTACCTTCTCATCTTAAATATGCATATTTAGGAGAGAATGAGACTTTGCCAGTGATTATTTCCGCTTCTCTAGCCTTAGAGCAAGAGAATGCACTTTTGGCAGTGTTGAGATCGAATCGGGAAGCATTTGGTTGGACTATGGCTGACATCAAAGGGATTAGTCCCTTAATTGTTGAACATCACATACATCTGATGGATGAAGCCAAACCAACCCGAGACCCACAAAGACGGTTAAATCCCGTTATGAAGGAGGCGGTAAAGAAAGAAATCGTCAAGTGTCTTGATAGTGGAATAATTTACCCCATATCTGATAGTCAATGGGTAAGTCCAATTCATGTGGTCCCTAAAAAGTCTGGCATCACGGTCATCACTAACGAGGCTAATGAGTTAATCCAAACGCGCACCCAAACTGGATGGCGCGTATGTATTGATTACAGGAAACTCAATGCCGCGACGAGGAAAGATCACTTCCCTCTACCTTTTATTGACCAGATGTTGGAACGATTAGCGGGACACGAATACTACTGTTTCTTGGACGGATACTCTGGTTACAACCAGGTCCCCATCGCCGAAAAGGATCAAGATAAAACCACTTTTACTTGTCCTTTCGGAACTTTTGCTTATAGACGCATGCCCTTTGGGTTATGCAACGCTCCCGCTACATTTCAGCGGTGCATGATGGGAATATTTTCAGATATGGTGGAAAATTTTCTAGAAATTTTTATGGACGATTTCTCCATTTTTGGGGACTCCTTTGAGGACTGCCTTTGTAATCTTGACGCTGTTCTTACCCGCTGTAAGGATAAGAACTTGACTTTGAATTGGGAAAAATGCCATTTTATGGTTCAAGAAGGTATTGTACTTGGACATATAATTTCACATAAAGGCATTGAGGTCGACAGAGCTAAAATAGATGTCATTCAAAACCTCCCTCGTCCCAATTGCGTCAAAGATATACGATCCTTCCTTGGTCATGCAGGATTTTATAGGAGATTTATTAAGGACTTTAGCAAAATTGCTAGACCCTTAACCCTTCTATTGGCCAAGGACACTACATTTCACTTCGATTCGGATTGTGAGGCTGCTTTTGAATCACTTAAAGAATCACTCACTACAGCCCCCGTTCTATCATCTCCGGATTGGAACCACCCTTTCGAGCTTATGTGTGACGCATCAGATTTTGCTATTGGTGCTGTCTTGGGACAGCATATTGATAAGATGCCACATGTAATTTACTATGCAAGTAGGACCTTAAATGATGCACAAATAAATTACACAACTACCGAGAAAGAACTCTTGGCAGTTGTATTTGCATTAGAGAAATTCAGGCCCTACTTGATTGGCTCGCCTATTGTGGTTTACACTGATCACTCCGCCCTACGACATCTTTTAACGAAGAAGGATGCAAAGGCCAGGCTAATACGTTGGATCCTATGGTTACAAGAATTTGATCTTGTTATCAAAGACAAGAGTGGATGTGAAAACGTAGTAGCCGACCATCTTTCACGCATCACTTCTTCGCCAACTGTGACCGTGCCGATAAATGACTCATTTCCCGACGAACAGCTCTTGAATGTATCCTACGAACCTTGGTTCGTGGATATCGTGAACTATCTTGCAACGGGACTTATACCTAGCGATTGGTCGAAACAAGACAAACTTCGATTTCTATCCCAAGTAAAATATTTTTACTGGGATGAACCATATCTATTCAAGTATTGTTCCGATCAAATCATTCGCAGGTGTGTCCCTAACGATGAGTTCAAGAGCGTGTTATCATTTTGTCATGATCAGGCATGCGGCGGTCACTTTGGACCTCGAAAAACGGCGGAGAAAGTTTTGCAATGTGGCTTTTATTGGCCAACATTATTTAAAGATGCATTTGAACATTGCAAAACTTGTCCGCGATGTCAGCATTTGGGTCGGATTTCACGAAGGAATGAGATGCCGCTCCAACCTATACTGGTTGTGGAAATATTTGATGTTTGGGGTATTGATTTCATGGGCCCTTTTCCCAACTCATTTGGGAATTTATATATCTTGTTAGCGGTTGATTATGTCTCGAAGTGGGTGGAAGCTGTACCGTGTCGCACTAATGACAACAAAGTTGTCATTAAGTTCCTTAAAGAAAATATCTTTTCGCGATTCGGACACCCTCGCGCTATCATTAGCGACAACGGGACGCATTTCTGCAATAGGTCTTTCGAGGCCTTGATGCGGAAATATTCAATCACTCACAAGCTTTCTACGCCCTATCATCCCCAAACAAGCGGGCAGGCTGAGATCTCAAATAGGCAGATCAAACAGATTTTGGAGAAGACGGTTTCTAAGAACCGTAAAGATTGGTCAACCAAATTGACGGATGCTCTTTGGGCATTCCGCACCGCTTATAAGACCGATCTTGGTATGTCTCCATACCGCCTTGTGTTTGGGAAGGCATGCCACCTCCCTGTCGAGATTGAACATAAGGCAATGTGGGCTATTAAAGAGCTTAATTTTGATCTTGATCATGCAGGCAGCTATCGGAAGCTGCAATTGAATGAGCTAAGCGAACTCCGCGATGAAGCTTACGATAATGCAGTGATAGTAAAGAATAGGACTAAAGTGTTTCACGATAAAAATCTTTCTAGAAAAACCTTCACATCGGGGCAACAAGTCCTTCTTTATGATTCACGTCTCCATCTTCATCCGGGTAAGCTTAAGTCTCGTTGGAAAGGACCTTTTGTGGTGCGGTATGTACACCCGCATGGGGCGGTTGAAGTCGAAAATTTGAAAAACGGTTCGATTTTTAAAGTAAATGGGCATAGATTAAAACCGTATTTTTCTGCTGACCCCGCGGAGGAGCTCCTGTTTTTACAGGAGCTGCTTTATCAAAACTAAATTTCCTCCGCCTCACCTCCATATTTTGATAACTTTTTCACATTTTAAGAATGGAGGTGAGTGAAAAATGATTTGATTGAATATCTGTGCGTGTCAAAGAATAAGTTTGGGGGAATTTATCATTTAACTATTATTTTACCCCTTGTATCTCTCCCTTAGTATACAGGTCCATGTTCTCAAAAGGCTACATCAGTGAGGACACTGCTGAAAACAGGTTTGGGGGGGAGGTTTGTATTCACTGAATTATTTTTGACACCGGGCATTTAAAATAAAAAAAAAAAAATAAATAAATAAAATAAAATTTTTTTTATAACAAAAGAATAGAAAGTGAAACATTACATCCAAAAGATAGGAATAGTTTAAGAAAACCAAGAAAATTAGAAGTTTTCTTATACGAACTAGTAATAAGTAGTTATGAGCTGTTGTCCCAAGGGTTAGTAAGATGAAGGAAGTCACTAATCTGAGGATAAAAATAAGTCTGAAAAATAGTTTCTATTCTGGAAGCCAAACATTTGAATGTTGATACCCTACAATATGCACCTACACACGTCTTGAAACTCGGGATAGTAGAGGATACCTTGAAATGCTCTTGTCTAAAAGCCATAGTATGAAGGAAATGATGAAGAAAATATAAAATGGTGAAAAGAAAAAAAAAATGAACACTGGTTTTGTATCGCCAAGGTAGCAATAAAAAAATATAGCGAGGGTGCCTCTTCACCTAGTGCCCTAAGGCCAACTGGTCTGGGAGTCACTGCTTAGCCTTAGGTGGTGCAAGACAAGGAAAATATTATCACCAAATCTGCAAGCACATGAGTAATCGGTCGGTTAGTACCTCAAGAAGTATTAACGGTCGCATGAAAATGTGTAAGCAATTCTAAGTATTCATCAAAGTAAAAAGTACTAAGGTAGATGGACAAGAGTATGATAGCTTGAATTGAATTCTCTGAGTGTAGGGATGTTCTTTACACACACGTGGGGTTATATGATCAATGTTTGGATAAAAGGTAGGAGTGAAGAATAAAGACGATGTTTTATTGAGGGATGATGTGATTTCTAACATTTTTTCATGACTATTAAGATAGGGCTCATGACAACTGAAAAGCTAGTATAGTTGGAAACTCTTCTTTTCAAAGTATTTCTTTTATGGTTCTTATCTTTATATGTAAATTTCACCATCTCTCTTTTGTTATAGGATTTTGTGGGTGTAATCCGCTGAAAACCCTCAGGAGACAACACTCCTCCTACTAGGGACACCTAGAGGTTTAACGGCTTGTTGCACGTGCTCAGTGCAATCGTGTCTGCCTACGAAAGTGTGCCTAGTTTTCTCCTTTCTTTTTCTCCTCTTAAATAAACTAATTTGCTCGGGACGATCAAAGATAAGTTTGGGGGTATTTGTTCAGTCGATAAAACTGCACATTTGTAATACATTTTTCCTATCATTTTTATATTAAAAAAGGACTTTATTATAATATATTATACATATGAGGGTTTATGTGTAAAAACATTATTTTCCATATGTTAATATATTTAATTATCATTTGGTAGGAAAATGTATGCAAATAATATTATTGGTCTAATCCTAGTAGAACAAAGTCTACTAAAATCTTATATGAGTTGTTGTGCAGATTATTTCCAAGTTGTTATGAAGGATTTAACAAACAAATCAATTTGTTGAAGAATACTTTCCAAATTAAAGAGCAAACTTGGAGACTAAGTCTGGAAGCAGCCGAGAAAATATTTTCAGATTCTGAAGATGTTTAGGAGTGCCAAATGTCACCATCAGAAAGCCCCAGAAAAACCATCAACGATGGAGATTAGAGGACCGCGGATCCGCGGCCAAACCCACCCTGGGGCCGCGGATCCGCCGCAGTTTAAAGAGTTCATGATGCAAGATTTTGGGAGATTTTCAAATGCTGAATTTTACCAACTTCTGAACAAAAAGATTCTGGGTTTTCACTATATAAAGGCACCGAGGGCATCTTGGAAAAGCTATCAAGCCGAAGAGATCACGAAGCTCCTGACGCTCACGCATCCAGGCTGATCATCGACTGTTCGACTACCTCCCTAGGAAAGATCGAGAAGCAAATCAAGTTTTGTAATCATTTTCTATGGATTAAAAGTGTAGTTGAAGGAGTTGATTAATAAAGGTAGTTTTTTTTATTTAATTGTTTGTTTTTACATTATGTTCTTCCTCTCTTTCTTTTCATCTTCTTCTCCCAACATGCGCGAGTAATTCTCCGCTTGTTAGGGTTCGTAGGATTAGGGTAGGTTAATGGGGGATGAAAATAATTAAACTCTTTTTAAGTCCTATAAAGTTTAGGAACTTTATCAAAAGAATCATTAACATCCTAATCGGGCGCGCTAGCAATTCTTTGCTAGTTCCGACCACGATTAGAGATTAGATTAATGATTGTTTTGGTAAAGGCTAGATAATGAACGGAGTTCCGTGTCGAAATAAGGGTTACGAGTGGGATTCCTTTTTCCTCCAGAAACCCTAATCTACACGCATCACCGTCGTTCTAGTTCTAAATCTATTAATGGATAAAAAGGGTAACTTTTAATTAATCTTCCATAACTACTAAATCCTAACGAACCCTACAAGCCCTATTATTATATTATTTAAATCTCTAAAATAATCTAGATCTATATTTAACATTCTTGTTTAAAGTAGATCTAGAAACTTTTCACAAAATTCTTTATTCCTCCTCTCTTTCTCAACACATCTAAAGTAAGAATAAAAGGTTCCACGTTTCCCAGAGGACGACCCGTACTCATCTCGGTCTAGCTACGCGCGACACCGTTATTGATTGCGGTTAACTACAAACACGATTTTTCGTATCAATCAAGAGTCTTGTGTGATTCCCACTGTGCTTTGATTTCCACCTTACCACGTCCATGAGGGCGTGCAAAAAGGTGGTTTTTGGGTACAGTCCCGAGTCACATGGATGCAATGAGCGATAGGAGGGGTTTCGTCTCTCCCGGTATTGGGGGTTGATGTTACGCTGTGCTCGATTGGCCGTAACAGGGAAGTCTCTGGCCATGGCTGATTTAGAGATTTACTGGTAAGTGTTACCAGTAGTTTCTCGACCCGTTATGAGCCTCACATCGGCATGACTTATCGGTTATTGGGGTCTGACGTTTTCCACCCCAAGACTTGATATGCGACATATCAGACGAGGAGACCGGACTGTACGGAAAGTGTTACCGGCAGGCTTTTACAGGAGTTGGAGCGGGCTTGCTTGCTGATCTTCTGATCGCTCAATACCCGGGTAGCCGTTACGTCCAGCTAGTACCGATGATGACTTGTGGGTGCGTAATGTGATCATCACCTACTGTCGGCGTATTGACAAGTCTTTAGAATCCTACATAGAGATTTTACTGGCTCAGGCAAAACGAAATAGGGGCGCATATGTGATGTGTGCGGGACCGAGAACAATGCGTGTATGTGATACCGTATTCTATTCTCGCGACTTTATGTATTGGTCGGTAATATATATGATATAGCCGGGTTATCGAATCAAGTGTTGATTCGATAAGTCGATACATTGGAAGTTAGTCGGTTATATGTGATATGACCGGATTATTAAGTCAAGTGTTGATTTAACAATTTATTGTATAATTGTATATTTGATATACTAGTTTACATTAACTAACACATGTTCACTTAGGGTTTTTTCTCACATGTACACATCTTTACTATATATATGATATATATTAAAATGTGTTATCTTTTTGTATCATGGTTGATGATACATCATCCATGCGTGTATGAGACTTACACTATGCTAATTTTTAGTTTGGGTTTTTAATATTTAAAGTAAATACAAAATCAAGTGGAGGATTAGAAAATGCATGAAGTTTGTGGAAGCTTGTGGATGTATTGACTAATTCAACTTGAGTTTGTATTTTACTATGGATATTTATTAACCCAACCATAACAATTAGCCTAGGGTTAAGTCTCTATAAGAGTTAGTATATGATACTCACTCACCATGGTTAGATCACACACTTGATCATTATCCTCTTCTTTTTTCTTTTGTTCATCTTCTTCATTGTTCAAAAGAAAAGGTTGCTAGGGTTTGATCCAAAGTGAGAACTAAAATGAGAAATAAAAATCCAAAGAGAACCCACTTCCTATTTCTCCATTCTCTACTAGACTAGCACTTTAGTATAGGGTGTTTGCTTCACTAATTCTCAAATTAGCGAAGTAGTAGCTTGAGTTGGAATTCCCTCGACGTAGATCATCTTCGGCCTCGGAGACTTCAAGCAAGGTCGCATCTTTCACCTCGTGAAGCCATGCAAGAGCCCGGGAGAACCATGATCGTAGTGAAGGGACTTCAACAAGGAGCAAATGAAGTGAAGGACCGATCTACAAAGGTTGTATTTCGTGTTCCCTACGAAGTAAAGTTGTTTACTTACTATTAGTTTCGCCTAAACTCTAGTATACGATCTTGCTTAGGGTTGTTCGGCACATAAAAATTTAATTTTGGTATGGTCGATGCCTTGTAGAGCCTTGTTAGTGTGCCTAGTAACCCTACACTGCCTTGGTAATTACAAAACCAGTGTTCATTTTTTTCTTCATCCTCACTATATTTTTTTATTTTCCTTCATACTAAGGCTTTTAGACAAGAGCATTTCAAGGTATGCTCTACTATCCCAAGTTTCAAGATGTGTGACAGTGCATATAGTAGGGTATCAACGTTCAAAAGTTTGGCCTCAAGAATAGGGATTATTTTTCAGACTTATTTTTATCCTCAGATTAGCAATTTTCTTCATCTTACCAACCCTTGGGACAACAGCTCATAACTACTTATTACTAGTTTTGTTTAAGAAAACATCTTACCAACCCTTGGGGCACTTTCGGGATGAGGTTGATGTCACATTTTGTATAATATTTACTTTTCCGCACTAGGATAGACCCAAGGAGGAGAGCACAAGTAACCGGGTTCTGGAGTCCAGTGGGAGACCAACTCGAGGAGTCGAGTCCGGATCTCCTAACTCTAGAATTGGTAGGGTTGCTTGCCGCTCTCGTAGGGGTCTAGGGGTGTGGGTTTGGCTATTCATCCCGATCGTGGAATCCGTGTTTTATAGAGGCTCAAAATAAAACACGGACGTCCTAGTATATCCAATGTTTCATATGTTTCTTCCGCTGCGATATCTGTGATGTGATCATTTGATGTGCTGTGATAAATACTGTATATATTATATATGATATATTATATAGACGTTACTTATGTTTTACACCAGCGCTAGCCCTGCCCCGCTCTGCCGTTAGTTACCTAACCTAACGGTGCACGAGGGGACATCGAGGCGAATGCGGATGGCATAAGTGTACGTCGTATTTATCTGTGATGTTTAAGTGACTTAAATGACGGGACTTCATTAATATGATGTGCTGTGATAAATACTGTATATAGTATATATGATATATTATATAGACGTTACTTATGTTTTACACCCGCGCTAGCCCTGCCCCGCTCTGCCGTTAGTATATATGATAAATACTGTATATAGTATATATGATGTGCTATGATAAATAATGTATATAGTATATATGATATATTATATAGACGTTACTTATGTTTTACACCCGCGCTAGTCCTGCCCCGCTCTGCCGTTAGTTACCTAACCTAACGGTGCACGAGGGGACATCGAGGCGAATGCGGATGGCATAAGTGTACGTCGTATTTATCTGTGATGTTTAGGTGACTTAAATGATGGGACTTCATTAATATGATTAATGAAACAAAAGAAACCTAAAAGATGTTGTAGAATCAAATTTTTCAAAAAGGGTAGCTTCAGTTTTGCTTTGCATAGCGATATATATGATATATCCCGCACCTTATTCGATGAGGAAAGAGCCGAGATCCCTTCACCGGGAATGACCTCTTTAGCAAAACTGGTAGATGCTACAACACTCGGTTTGTTTTTGATTGTTTTTGGAGTTTTGCTTTGCATAGAGATGTATATGATATATCCTGCACCTTATTCCATAAGGAAAGTGCCGAGATCCCTTCACCGGGAGTGACCTCTTTAGCAAAACTAATGAAAGCATCAAAATCACTCCATTTCAAAATTCACTCAATTCTACGACGATATCAAGTTCATTACGCAGTAGTTTTTCAGAAAAACCTGTCATAGCCCTCCGTCATTTCAGATAAGTCCTGCTCAGTATACGTGCTGCGTTTGTTGACCTTGTCAAGGCGTAGTGTGCGGTAGCTGACCAGTATTTATCTGTTTATGCATATGATGCAGATTGTTTTAGGGTAGTCGTACGGCCTTGTTGACCTTGTCAAGGGTCGTGCGGGTGGGTTTAATTCAAGCAAGAAATGACGGGTTGAACTTGACTTACGGTCTATGGTTTGTTGACCTTGTCAAGGTCATAGATCGTTTGGGGCAAAATATTATCGGGAATTTCAAGTGTTGAAATTTGCAATGAGATTGCATACCTTCTATGAGATAGTTGGATCCCGATACCCACTGCGAGTAATTGTTACTCCCGGGAGAGTTTTACACAGGACAATTAGCCGATCAAGTAGGTGTCTAGAAAGGTGTCAATGGGGTTACGCCTCTGGGAAAACGAGGTTTACTTTAATTAGGTCCGTGCGAAAGCACGGGAAACCTCCCTCAAAGTACCGACACTGGCCTGGCTGAAAGATTGGCGAAATTGTAGGGTGTAATTAATCCCGGCCAGTCTTTCCTTTTAGGGTTTGAAGGAAGATTTGATAAAAAACAGTGGGAGCCATCCTGATTAGATAAAATAATAACCAATCTGATCTTGCAAGAGCATATGCTAAAGTGTTTTCTTCTCTCTCTCTCCAGGTAGCGACCATATCATGCCTTAATCAAGATAATAATATGGATGTATTGATCGAACCCGCATGTTATACTGTGCTGGGGAACGTTGGTTCCGTTCTTTTTTATAAGAGTTATAAGACTGAACAGGATATAGGGGAATACCAGGATTCCCATGCCACCCGTATGAAGAAAGTACATGTTGATGCATTTTCTTCGGGTGTGTTCGTTACAGAGAACTGTTTCTCCATTTCCTCTACGTCCTGGGTATTAGATACCGGGTTAGGATCCCATATATGTAATCAGTTACATGGGCTTAGGAAAAATAGAGAACTTGGAGAAGGTGATAAAGACATAAGGGTTGGAAATGGTGCAATTGTTGCAGCTAAAACCGTCGGGGAATATCACCTTGTATTGCCAACTGGTAATACATTGATTCTGAACGAATGCTGTTACATGCCGAACCTGATATGCAACATTATATCGGTTTCTTTGTTGAGTAAAGAAGGATATAATTTTGTATTACAGGATAATGTTATGAACATTTTTCTAAACCAAAAGTTGGTTGGATCAGGCACGATGTGCAATGGCATTTATGTTCTAAATCAATCAACAGTTCTGAGCATAACAAACACACACAAGAGGAAGAGTTCAGAAATGAACGAAACCTTCTTGTGGCATTGTAGACTGGGTCACATCAATACGACACGACTAGCTAAGTTGCATAAAAATGGATATTTGAATCCGTTTGAATTTTCATCTTATGACACTTGTAGTCATGTCTCAAAGGAAAGATGACCAAAACTCCGTTTACGGGACACGGAGAAAGAGTTACCGAACTCTTGGGACTGATACATAGTGATGTATGCGGTCCCATGTCTACACATGCCAGGGATGGTTCTTCGTACTTCATTACATTCACTGACGATCTCTCTAGATTTGGATATATGTTCCTGATGAAACACAAATCAGAAGCTTTTGAGAAATTTAGAGAATATAAACAAGAAGTCGAGAACCAAACCGGGAAAAGTATTAAAATCCTTCGATCTGATCGAGGAGGTGAATACTTGAGCAATGAATTCCTGGACTTCCTAAAAGAGAATGGGATTCTCTCTCAGCTGACTCCTCCATATACACCACAGCACAACGGTGTATCTGAATGGAGGAACCGCACCCTATTAGATATGGTGCGCTCTATGATGAGCACAGCTGAGTTACCTATTTCCTTCTGGGGGTATGCGCTGGAGACAGCAGCATACCTATTGAATCAAGTTCCATCTAAATCTGTACCTACCACACCATATGAGATATGGAGTGGGAAGAGGCCATATCTTAAACGAGTTAAGATATGGGGTTGTCCGGCCTATGTTAAAAGACAAAATCCGGACAAACTCGAGGCACGGTCAGTTCTTTGCAAATTTGTGGGATATCCAAAGAACTCATATGGGTATTTTTTCTACCACAGTGAGGAACAAAATGTTGCTCAACATTCCACCTTTTTAGAAAAGGAATTTCTTGTAAAAGAAATTAGTGGTAAAGTGGTAGAGCTGGATGAGGTTCCAGATACACAAACTACAACTGAAGATTTAGTGGAACCAGAGGATTCGGTAGTTCCCAACGAACCTCAACCTCTCCGCCGATCTAGTAGGGTTCCTCACCCACCTGAGAGATACTACGGTTTTCTCATGGATGGTGGGAGCGAGGATTGCATCATGGTTGATGATGACCCAACTAGCTTCGAGCAGGCCATCACGAGTGGGGACTCAGTGAAATAGCTGGATGCAATGCGGTCCGAGATGGAATCCATGTACACTAACAAAGTATGGACTTTGGAAGTTGCTCCTGAAGGGGTAAAACCCATTGGGAGCAAGTGGATCTTCAAGAAAAAACTTGGTGTAGATGGTAAAGTGGAGACTTTCAAAGCTAGACTTGTTGCAAAGGGTTTTCGTCAAAGACCAGGTGTGGACTATGACGAAACCTTTTCTCCAGTGGCTATGCTTAAATCCATCCGGATCATGCTTGCCATCGCTGCATATCATGACTACGAAATATGGAAAATGGATGTTAAGACCGCCTTTCTAAACGGTGATTTAGAAGAGTGCGTGTACATGACTCAGCCAGAGGGCTTCGTAGATAGTGGGAGCAGCGGGAAGGTGTGCAAGCTGCTTAAATCCATTTATAGATTAAAGCAAGTATCGTGGAGTTGGAACATCTTCTTTGACGTCGTTATCAAAGAGTTTGATTTCGTCAAAAACGTAGATGAACCTTGTATCTACAAGAAGGTGGCAGAGAGTAAGGTTGTCTTCCTCGTATTGTAGGTGGACGACATACTCTTGATAGGAAATGGCATTCATATGCTGCAATCGGTCAAGCTCTTCTTATCACAAAGATTCTCAATGAAAGATCTTGGTGATGCCTCCTGCATATTGGGAATTATGATCTATAGAGATAGATCTAAAAGGATATTGGGATTGTCCCAATCCAGGTACATTGACACCATACTAAAGAGGTTTAGTATGGAAGAGTCCAACCGTGGGTTTTTACCCACGATCTCAGGGCTCACTCTCTCCAAAGAGATGTCTCCCAAAACTGATTTGGAGAGAGCTCGCATGCAAGGGATACCCTATGCTTCGGCAGTAGGCTCTATCATGTACGCGATGCTATGTACCAGACCCGATGTAGCATACTCACTAAGTGTAGTGAGTAGGTATCAAGCTGATCCTGGAGAAAGTCACTGGACAGCTGTGAAGAGCATTCTCAAGTACTTACGAAGGACTAAAGAGATGCTCTTGGTGTATGGTAACGGAGAACTCCAAGTGGAGTCCTTTACCGATTCGAGCTTCCAGAGTGATAAGGACGACTCTAAGTCGCAATCGGGATTTGTCTTTACCATTTACGGAGGGGCGGTTAGCTGGAAGAGTTCCAAGCAGGAAACCGTGGCAGACTCGACGATGGAGGCTGAATACATCGCTGCCAACGATGCTGCCAAAGAGGCTGTCTGGATCAAGAAGTTCATTACTGAACTTGGAGTGGTTCCATCCATTGAGAATCCAATACCTTTGTATTGCAATAACAATAGAGCGATGGCTTTGGCCAAGGAACCCATGTCCCATCAGCGATCCAGGCATATTCTGAGGCGGTATCACCTGATCCGGGAGATAGTTAATCGCCGGGAGATCGAGGTCAGGAGGGTTGACACGAAGAACAACACTGCGGATCCACTCACGAAGGCCATTCCCCAGATAAAGTTTGAGAGACTCTTCGGGATGCTTGGTACGCGATACTACAGCAGCTAGCCCTAGTGCAAGTGGGAGATTGTTAGTTGTATGTATGCCCTAGAGGCCAGTATTGTACAGATGATGTATATTATATTGGATGCTTGGACATATATAGAGAGGACTTTCTTGCTCGACATGATAGTATGCTATCTGGTTGCACTTTACTTTAACATGTATACTAGTCTCTTTATACTGTTTTATAGTTACATGTTGGTAAAGCCCTTAGGATGTGTACTTGACTACCTGGACTATGATGCAGATCATACTAGTGGGGAGTTGGTAATCCATAAGTACATCCTTCAAGGTCCCTAGTCGTAGGTGTATCGAGACGGGGTATCGATATACCAGTGTAAACTAGCGTATACGCTTCTCGACCCATGAGATGGGCGATGGATGATCCCATATCCATTGGTGTTTGACATCAGAGATGGTATACGGGTGCTCAGTGGAGACTAGGTACACTGGACGAACTCACCGAGAACTCCCAGATGGTATTATACCTTACGTCAGATGGCAGTTCTCTGGTGACACTTGTGCAGGTTAGTCTGTAGACCCGAGATCGTCATAGAGTCTTGTGTGATTCCCACTGTGCTTTGATTTCCACCTTACCATGTCCATGAGGGCATGCAAAAAGGTGGTTTTTGGGTACAGTCCCGAGTCACATGGAGGCAATGAGCGATAGGAGGGGTTTCGTCTCTCCCGGTATTGGGGGTTGATGTTGCGCCGTGCTCGATTGGCCGTAACAGGGAAGTCCCTGGCCAGGGATGATTTAGAGATTTACTGGTAAGTGTTACCAGTAGTTTCTCAACCCGTTATGAGCCTCACATCGGCACGACTTATCGGTTATTAGGGTCTGACGTTTACCACCCCTAGACTTGATATGCGACATATCAGACGAGGAGACCGGACTGTACGGGAAGTGTTACCGGCATGATTTTACAGGAGTTGGAGCGGGCTTGCTTGCTGATCTTCTGATCGCTCAATACCCGGGTAGTCGTTACGTCCAGCTAGTACCGCTGACGAATTGTGGGTGCGTGATGTGATCATCACCTACTGCCGGCGTATTGACGAGTCTTTAGAGTCCTACATAGAGGTTTTACTGGCTCAGGCAAAACGAAATAGGGGCGCATATGTGATATATGCAGGACCGAGAATAATGCGTGTATGTGATACCGTATTCTATTCTTGCGACTTTATGTATCGGTCGGTTATATATATGATATAGCCGGGTTATCGAATCAAGTGTTGATTCGATAAGTCGATACATTGGAAGTTAGTCGGTTATATATGATATGACCGGATTATTAAGTCAAGTGTTGATTTAATAATTTATTGTATAATTGTATATTTGATATACTAGTTTACATTAACTAACACATGTTCACTTAGGGTTTTTTCTCACATGTACACATCTTTACTATATATATGATATATATTAAAATGTGTTATCTTTTTGTATCATGGTTGATGATACATCATCCATGGGTGTATGAGACTTACACTATGCTAATTTTTAGTTTGGGTTTTTAATATTTAAAGTAAATACAAAATCAAGTGGAGGATTAGAAAATGCATGAAGCTTGTGGAAGCTTGTGGATGCATTGACTAATTCAACTTGAGTTTGTATTTTACTATGGATATTTATTAACCCAACCATAATAATTAGCCTAGGGTTAAGTCTCTACAAGAGTTAGTATATGATACTCACTCACCATGGTTAGATCACACACTTGATCATTATCTTCTTCTCTTTTCTTTTGTTCATTTTCTTCATTGTTCAAAAGAAAAGCTTGCTAGGGTTTGATCCAAAGTGAGAACTAAAGTGAGAAATAAAAATCCAAAGAGAACTCACTTCCTATTTCTCCATCCTCTACTAGACTAGCACTTTAGTATAGGGTGTTTGCTTCACTAATTCTCAAATTAGTGAAGTAGTAGCTTGAGTCGGAATTCCCTCGACGTAGATCATCTTTGGCCTCGGAGACTTCAAGCAAGGTCGCATATTTCGCCTCGTGAAGCCATGCAAGAGCCCGGGAGAACCATTATCGCAGCGAAGGGACTTCAACAAGGAGCAAATGAAGTGAAGGACCGATCTACAAAGGTTGTATTTCGTGTTCCCTAAGAAGTAAAGTTGTTTACTTACTATTAGTTTCGCCTAAACTCTAGTATACAATCTTGCATAGGGTTGTTCGGCACATAAAAATTTAATGTTGGCATGGTCGATGCCTTGTAGAGCCTTATTAGTGTGCCTAGTAAGCCTACACTGCCTTGGTAATTACAAAACCAGTGTTCATTTTTTTCTTCACCCTCACTATATTTTTTTTATTTTCCTTCATACTAAGGCTTTTAGACAAGAGCATTTCAAGGTATGCTCTACTATCCCAAGTTTCAAGATGTGTGACAGTGCATATAGTAGGGTATCAACGTTCAAAAGTTTGGCCTCAAGAATAGGGATTATTTTTCAGACTTATTTTTATCCTCAGATTAGCAATTTTCTTCATCTTACCAACCCTTGGGACAACAGCTCATAACTACTTATTACTAGTTTTGTTTAAGAAAACATCTAATTTTCTTATTTTTCTTAAACTATTCCTATCTTTCTAATGTAATTTGTCACTTTCTAACTTCCGTTATCAAAAATGTTTTTTGTGCTTATATATAATATAATGCAAAGTAATGTGTAAATAAGCACAAACCTCCCCCAAACCTGTTTGCCGAAGTGTCCTCACTGTTGTCTCTTTTAAATATCAAAATCTGTAGACTTGGGAGGAAAAGTTTTTAAAGGGGACAAGAAATAATGAAAGTGAAATTCTCCACCAAACTTATTTTTGGCTCGTAATTTTGTAAAATTTTTCTTTCAAGAGCGAAAATATCCCCCCCCCCAAACTTGAGTAAAATCATATTAAGCATTTAAAATTATAAGAGGGGGTCAAAGTTATTGGTCAATACCAAGCTTTACAAAGACCAAAAGTCAACACCAACCATTCGAAGATTTAATCAGTGTAGTGTATCAGTTGGTGGAAGAATATGTTGTAGAGAGGCGGGAAGAAGTGGGGAAAAGATAAGTGGTGGGATAGATGTGTTTGCGTCTCGTTTTGGAGAGACGACATAGTGATTGTGATGGATTACTCGCATTCTCTTTATAGTCCAGAAGAAGGGGTGGAGGTTCAATTTTTTTGTTTTGGAGATGATTCATCTCAACACCCGTATTTGCTAAAAATGCTAGTTCATCAGCGAAGATTTCCTCAAAGCTCTCATCGATACCCCGAAGAATAATGTCATCAGAAAAAATGGGGTGATCATCAGACTCTATAAAAAGTTCCTCATCAGTGTTAGATGTTGACCCGGACAACTCAGTGGAAGAGTCCGTGTATGTATAATACATAGTTGGGTCAAATAACAACATATGAAAATAGTCAGTATCATGAGGCTAATCAAATTCACTGTTGTCGACATCCATTAATTCGACAGAACATGCTTGAGCAGTAGGTTCGGAGGGTACACTTCCTAACTTGTAAATGTTCAGCTCAATTGACATCTTTCCGAAGGATAGGGTCATAGAGCCGTTACGACTGTTGATTATAACATTAGAAGTGGCCAAAAAGGGTCGACCGAGAATCACCGGAATTTGATTCCGTGGGTTCACTACAGGCTGTGTATCTAGAACAATAAAGTCCACAGGGAATACAAATTCCCCGATTTTTATTAATACATCCTCCAGTTCACCCCTAGGTTTGGTGATTGATCGGTCGGCCATGTGGAGAGTTGTGTTCGAGGGCTTTAACTCTCCGATCCCTAACTGTTCATAAACTGAGTAAGGAAGCAAGTTAACACTTGCACCAAGGTCAAGTAGAGCACGGTTAATATTTTTACCCCCAATAGAAATAGAAATTGTAGGACAGCCGGGGTCCTTACGTTTCCTTGGTAATTGTTGGGGAAAAGCTGTGTTTACAGTACTCGACATGAACACCTTTTTTGGCACTTGAGTCTTCCTCTTCCTAGTGCACAAGTCCTTGAGAATTTTCGCATAAGTCGGGACTTGTTGTATAGCATCTAGGAGAGGGATATTGATGTTAACTTGCTTAAAGATGTCAATAATCTTCTCCATCTGCAGACTCGGTTTGTTTCCCCTTAACCGATTCGGATAAGGAGCTTTAGCAATAATAGCTGGGTCCAACAGTAGAGAAGTTGGTGTGGGTAGGAAAGATCCCAGAATAGGAATGGGGATCGTCTTTGGTGGACTAGAAGAAGTGTGCTGAGGGTTCGAGCCTTGGGGAAAACGGAGAATAGGCTCGAAAGAAAGCGGTGGGGTAGACGAACTGGGGTCAGAAGTAGAAGTAGAAGGAAAAGTCTCACCCGGGGTATCATCGATTGATTACTCACCATCAATCTCTTCACCGGCATGGTTGTCTAGCACTCTTCCAGATCTCAACGTGGTAATTGTTGGATATATGTATGCCCTAGAGGCCATTATATGATAGTGGATGTATTTATACATGTATATATATATATTCAGTGTACATTCTTGCTCGACATGATAGTATGCTATCTGGTTCTTCTTTATCTGACATGTTGACTTGATCATATTTTTATTCATTCATACATGTTGATAAAGCCCTGAGGATATAGGCTTGACTACTGTGATTATGATGGAGATCATACTAGTGGGACATCTGTAGTTTATAAGTATATCCTGAGAAGTCCCTAGTCGTAGGTATATCGAGACGGGGCATCGATATACCAGAGTAGACTAGCGTATATGATACTAGACCCATATGATAGGCGATGGATGTTCCCACATTCATCGATGTTTGACATTGAGATCGTATACGGGTGCTCAGTGGTGACTGGGTACACTGGACGGACTCACCGAGAACTCCTATATGGAATTATATCTATTGTCGGATAGCAGTTCTTAGGTGACACTGGTACAGGTTAGTTTGTAGACCCGAGATCGTCATAGAGTCTTGTGTGTTCTCCCACTGTACTTTGATTACCACCCTACCACAGCTCTACTGAGTCATGCAAACAGGTGGCCGTTGGGTACAGTCCCGAGACACATGAAGACGATGAGCGATAGGAGGGGTTTCGTCTCTCTCGGTATTGGGAGTTGATGCTGTGCTGTGCTCGATTGGCTATATCAGTAAGTCCCTGGCCAGGGCTGTTGAGATTTACTGATAAGTGTTATCAGTAGTTTCTCAATCTGTTATAGAACACTCATCGGCACGACTTATTGAGTCATTGGGGTCGACGTTACCATCCCTAGACTCGATATGCAGCATATCTGACGAAGAGACCGGACTGTACGGTAGTGTTGCCGGTTGGCTCGACGGGAGTTGTGACAGGTTCGATTGTTTTCTTCTGATCGCTCAATACCCGGGTGGCCGTTACGTTTAGCTGACCGCTTGCAGCTTGCGCGTGCTTGATATGATCATCACCCACTGCCAGCGTATTGACGAGTCTTACAGTCCCACAATGGAGTTGCCTACTCTAAGTGAAACGATGTGGTGCGCATATGAGATATGCGCGTGGACCCGGTTAAAATGTGCGTATGAGATACCGTATATTAATCGGACGGTTTGCTTTTGGTTGGGTCGTATGTGATATGACCGGTTTGCTAAATCAAGTGTTGATTTATCATTGACCATTAGTTTCTCACTTTAAACCATTTCTTGTCTTTTTATTGTATGCATGCATGTATGCATTTATTCTCATTCATGCACATATGGATGTGCATGCACACATACATGCATACATAATTCTATCATGGTTGTTGATATAGTGGATGGTGGCAATATAAGACTCACACCATATATAAATATATAGATATTAATTTTTGGAAAAGAAAATTGGAAATGGAAATTGTTATCATGGTTTAATATTTTATTCATGCACTAACCCTTTGGTTTAACCATGATTCATTTTCTATGGCCATTTTTGATCCAAAACAAATATCTAGATATTTTATAACTATGGTTAAGAATGAGAAAGAGAAAATATATATATTTTCATTTCTCATTTCTATTCTTATACTTATCATTATCTTGAACTCTTTACACGACATCATCTTCTTCCTCCTTTCTTTCTTGCTCTCTAGTTTTCTCAAGTGAGCAAAATAGTCATCAAGTTAGGGTTTTGAAGTGAGAAAATAAACCGCATCACCATTCTATACTAATCTTGCCCATTAGTGTAGAGTGTTAGCTTCCATTTCTTCTCTTGATCTAGTGGAGCTTCAAGCTTGGACAAAGAGGACTCCGGGTGGATCGTCGTGGACCTAGAGGATTTCAAGTGAGCCTTTTTCCAACTCTCAAATAGCCAAGGAGTCTAGCGTAGGGAGCTACAAAGGTTGTACTCTCAAAATCCTAGCTTTTACTACTTGTGTTATTGTTAAAGTTATGTTACCCTATATTTTCTAGCATGATCCTTAAGATAGTTTCTCTAGCACCATATAAAATTTAAATATGGCATGTGTGTTGCATCCAAACCCTTGTAGTGGTACTGTAGGAAACCCTTCATGGTATCAGAGACAAGCTAGAGCCTTAAGGTAACCTAGACGACGTTAACTCGAACGAACGAAACACGACGCCCGGGGGATGTTCTCTGGAAATTTTTCTAAAACCTGGATTTTTTCAAATTAAAAATACTTAAAAAATTCATCAGGGTATTTTATGGGCCCACCAGAAATACGATGCCCTAACTCATCCGTACGACTGCGGAACCGCGGCCATAATGGCCTTTCTGCGGCGGTTCCGCGGCGCAGTAGGAGGGTCATGGGCCTTATTTTCTTTTGCAGGCCCGTATGTATTTTGTGCTGTTACTGGTATTTTTTAAAACTGCTCAGGTGTTGAACTTTCTGAGAAGTCTTTGGGTGTTCAATCGTTCGATCGAATGTTTTAACGTCGCCTAGTTTATTAATATCTGATACAATAATTGGAATCTACAAATTCATTTGTTGCGTGTAAATCTAGCAGTTCAATCTCGGCAATAATCGGAAATCTTGTTGAATTATCCGGCTTGTTTTGAAAAGGTGTTTTCATGGATGAGACCGAAATGCGAGCTTTACATTGTTAGACATGAAATCTTGTATATGTGATATTCCGGGTTTGTGCTGTCTAAAGGCGGTTACGATTCCAATTGTTGTAGTTTTTCATTTTATTTCTCTGTGACCGTAAGTGTAGTATGTCGCATATCGCCGGTTTCGTTGCTATACATCAACGACAATCGGGGTACGCATACTTACTTATGTTGATGATATGTAATATTATGTGTTACTGAGATTTAAAATGTAGGATTGTCGTGATTGAATAGCCGGGGGGTTTGATGTGAGATGAGAGTTTTCTTTTCATTCATGTAAAATTCAAATGTAATGTAATATTCTTTTATTTGGGGCACTTCCGGGCTGAGGTTGATGTCACCAGTGTTGTATATTATTTACTTTTCCGCATTAGGATAGACCCAAGGAGGGGAGCACAAGTGACCAAGTTCTGGGGTTCAGAGGGAGGCTATCTCGAGGAGTCGAGACCGGGTCTCCTAAACTCCAAAATTGGTAGGGTCGCTTGCCGCTCTCGTAGGGGTCTAGGGGTGTGGTCTTGGCTATTCATCGCGACTGTGGAATCCGTATTTTCTATTATTAGCTAAATACTAAATACGGACGTCCTAGTATATTATCATATCTGTGTTTCTGCTGCCTGTATACTGTGATGTGATATTTGAGATGAATGATATATTATATATGAGATATATAGTAGACGTTGCTTATGTTTTACACCCGTGCTAGTCCCGTCCCGGTATGCCGTTAGTTAAGTAACCTAACGGTGCATAACGGAACATTGCGGTAAATGCGGATGGCATAAGCGTACGTTGTATTTTCGTTTCTTTTTTGGGATTGGCTTAAGGACTTAAATGATGGGGCTACATTAATATGATTAATGTAAAGAAAATAAACCGAAAAGATGTTGTAGAATCGGATTTGAAAACCACTCGGCTCTTTATGAAAAAGCTACATTTCAAAACTGTTGAGCTCAAGCCACTCCTTTTGAAAACCATTTGATTCTACGACGATATCAAGTTCAAAGCGTTAAAGATTTTCTTAAAAATCATCCGCAACCCTCCGTCATTTTAGAAAGTAGAGTACTTAGTATTCGTGCTATGTTTGTTGACCTTAGCCAAGGCGTAGTGTACGGTAGCTAAGTGATGTCTTCCTACAATGCATATGATGCAGATTAATTGGGACGGGCATATGATTTTGTTGAGCTTAGCCAAGGGTCATGTGAACGGGTCTAATTAATCAAGAAATGACGGGTTGAACTTGACTAGTGCTTGTGATTTGTTGACCATAGCCAAGGTCATGAGTACTAGGGGTAAAAACCACATCGGGAATTTCAATAGTTGAAATTTGCAATGAGATTGCATACCTTCCATATGATGGTTGGATCCCGATCCCACTGTGGGCAATAGTTGCTCCCAGGAGAGTTTTGCAGTTTACAATTAGCTAACCCATTAGGTGTCTAGAAAGGTGTTAACGGGGCTGCGTTTCTGGGAAGACGAGGTTTACTTTAATTAGGTCCGTGCGAAAGCATGGGGAACCTCCCTCAAGTACCGACACTGGCCTGGCTGAACGGTTAGCGAAGTTGTAGACTGTAATTAATTCTGGCTAGTTTTCTTTTTAAGGTTTGAAAGAAAAAACTTGATTAAAGCAGTGGGAGACATCGATTAGATAAGATAATAACCAATCTGATCTTTGCAAGAGCTTTCGCTGAGTGTATTCTTTTCTCTCTCTTAATGGCAGATACCAATGACATGACTCAAGCTTCTACTAGATAAAAATAAACTGAATGGGACCAATTATAAAGACTGGCTGAGGAATCATAACATTGCCTTGACTTATGATAAGATATCATATGTCCTCACGGCTCCAGCCCCGCCTGTCCCGGGTCCAAAATCCTCAGTTGCGGATATTGAAGTCCGCAAGACATGGGACGCTGACTGTGCCATGGCCAAATGCCTCGCGCTTGCATCAATGGATAACACACATCAAAAGTAGCACGAGAATATGGACGTTCACGCCATATTCCTCCATACAAAGGAGTTGTATGGAGAGCAATCCCGTGTATTACGATACGAAGCATCAAGAAAACTGTTTCAGATGTGAATGGCCCCTGGCACACTAGTAGGAGACCATGTTCTGAAGATGATAGCTCTCATAGAAGAACTTGAGGACCTTGGATGGACAATGGACAATGAACAATATACGGATATTATTCTGCAGTCCCTCCCCTCCACCTTTGCTCAATTTATAGTTAACTTCAACATGCACAACATGGAGAAGGAACTACCTGAACTCCTTAATATGTTAAGGAGTGCAGAGAGCACACCGAAATCAGTGAAAACTCCTACTTTGAGTGTTGGGCAATCTTCCTCTTCTCGCCCAAAGGCTAAGGTCAAGGGAAAGATGAAGAAGAAGCCTACCAATCCTAGGGGTGGAGTTAAAAAGGTTAAGGGGAAGGACAAGTCCAAAGTTGGAGAATCAGGGAAAGGGGAATGTTATCACTGCCACAAAACATGACATTGGAAGTGCAACTGCATGGAGTACTTGAATCTCAAGAAGAAGCATGGGGATGCTTCCGCTTCAGGTGTGTTTGTGACAGAAAACTGTTTTTCAATAAACTCTTCTTCCTGGGTATTAGATACCGGTTCAGGTTCTCACATTTGCAATTCTATGCAGGGGCTGAGAAATAGCAAGATTTTGAAGACAGGTGACCATACTCTCCGCGCTGGAAATGGTTCCAATGTACATACAGTTGCAGTGGGAGAGTATCACTTGGGGTTGCCATCTGGGTGTATATTGGTTTTGAACCCATGTTATTATGTACCTTGTATGCTTTGTAATATAATATACGTTTCCTTGTTAGACAATGAAGGATATAATTTTGTATTGCAGAACAATGTTATGAACATTCACCTGAATCAAATGTTGGTTGGGTCTGGTACGCTTAATAACGGGATATACGTCCTAAATCAACACACAGTTTTCAGCATACAACACACTAATAAAAGAAAACTTTCAGAAATAAATGAAACTTTTCTTTGGCACTGTAGACTTGGTCATATTAACGAAACAAGACTAAACAAGTTACACAAAGATGGATATTT
Organism: Agapanthus africanus; assembly: GCA_030015575.1. Lineage (NCBI taxonomy): Eukaryota > Viridiplantae > Streptophyta > Magnoliopsida > Asparagales > Amaryllidaceae > Agapanthus > Agapanthus africanus. The sequence continues at coordinate 618,382,519 of JASDDO010000022.1, forward strand.
AAACCCTTTTGAATATAAATCTTATGCAACTTGCCAGTCTTGTATCAAGGGTAAAATGACCAAAACTTCGTTTACAGGACACGGAGAAAGAGCTACTGAGCTCTTAGGCCTCATACATAGTGATGTATGCGGGCCAATGTCTACACAGGCTAGAGGCGGTTTTTCATATTTCATTACTTTCACTGATGATTTCTCAAGATTCGGTCATGTATTTTTATTAAAGCACAAATCCGAAGCTTTCGAGAAATTGACTGAATATAAACTCGAAGTAGAAAAACAAACCGTCTTGAGTATCAAAATGCTTCAATCAGATCGAGGTGGGGAGTATCTCAGTACATAGTTTGCGAACTTCTTAAAAGAGAATGGGATTCTCTCTCAGCTCACTCCTCCTTACACACCACAGCACAACGGTGTGTCAGAACGACGGAATCGGACCCTATTAGATATGGTCCGTTCCATGATGAGTGATGCTGAGTTACCCGTCTCATTTTGGGGGCATGCATTGGAGACTGCAGCGTTTCTACCGAACAGGGTTCCAACCAAAACCGTGTCTACCACGCCATATGAGATATGGCATGGGAAGAGACCATCTCTTAAGAGAATTAAGATTTGGGGTTGCCCGGCCTATGTTAAAAAACAGAATCCGAACAAACTCGAGACACGGTCGGTCATGTGTAACTTTGTGGGATATCCAAGGAATTCTTATGGATATCTTTTCTACCACAAGGAGGAACAAAAGGTGTTTGTTTCTCAGCATGCCACATTCTTGGAAAAAGAGTTTTTCACAAATGAAACTGATGGCAATGTGGTGGATCTAGAAGAGGTTCTAGAGACACAAACTACAAATGACGACTTGGTTGAACCAGCTGTTGCAATAGAAACTGAGAAACATCGACCACTCCGTAGGTCTGGTAGGACTTCTCGCCCACCGGAGAGGTACTACGGTTTCCTCATTGATGGTGACAAAGAAGACTGCATCATGGAAGATGATGATCCTACCAGCTTTCAGCAAGCTATCACGAGTGGAGACTCTGTGAAGTGGCTGGATGCTATGAGATCCGAAATGGAGTCTATGTACACCAACAAAGTATGGACTTTGGACGTTGTACCCCCTGGGATAAAACCTGTGGGGTGCAAATGGATCTTTAAATGAAAGATTGGTGTAGATGGGTAAGTAGAGACCTATAAGGCAAGACTTGTGGCGAAGGGTTTTCGTCAAAGACCGGGTTTGGACTATGACGAGACTTTTTCTCCCGTAGCCATGCTTAAATCCATTCGGATCCTACTTGCTATTACTGCTCACTACGACTATGAAATCTGGCAGATGGACATTAAACGACATTTCTAAATGGAGATTTAGAAGAATGCATTTATATGGATCAGCCAGAGGGCTTCATTGATAGTGGGAGCAGCGGGAAAGCATGTAGATTGCTTAAATCCATTTATGGGTTAAAGCAGGCATCACGGAGTTGGAACATCTGTTTCGATGATGTTATCAAAGAGTTTGATTTCATCAAAAATCTAGATGAACCTTGTGTTTATAAGAAGGCTGTAGGGAGAGCTATCACATTCCTCGTATTGTACGTGGATGACATTCTTCTGATAGGAAATGATATTCCTATGCTACAGTCGGTCAAATCTTTCTTATCACTAAGGTTCTCCATGAAGGACCTAAGTGATGCCACATACATTCTGGGCATTAGGATCTATAGGGATAGATCCAAGAGGTTATTGGGATTGTCCCAAACCAGGTACATCAACACCATCCTAAAAAGGTTTAGTATGGAAGACTCCAAGCGGGGTGCCTTACCCTCTTGCCATGGGGTCACTCTCTCTAAGGACTCTTGCCCAAAGACGGATGAAGATAGAGCTCACATGAGCATTATACCCTATGCTTCGGCAGTAGGATCTATAATGTATGCGATCTTATGTACACGCCCAGATGTAGCTTATGCACTTAGTGTTGTAAGCAGGTATCAATCCAACCCAGGGGAGAATCACTGGATAGCTATGAAGAACATTCTTAAGTACTTGCGAAGGACTAAAGAATTGTTCTTGGTGTATGGTAATGGAGATCTCCAAATGGAGGCCTTTACCGATTCGAGCTTCCAGAGCGATAAGGACGACAGCAAATCTATCTCCGGGTTTGTATTTACCCTCAATGAAGGGGGGGTAAGTTGGAAGAGTTCCAAACAGGATACCGTTGCAGACTCTACGATGAAGGCTGAGTACATTGCTGCAAATGATGCCGCCAAGGAAGCCGTCTGGATGAAGAAGTTCGTCTCGGAGCTAGGAGTAGTTCCAACCATTATTGATCCAATACCATTGTATTGTGATAATAATGGGGCTATGGCATTAACCAAGGAGCCCAGGTCCCATCAGCGGTCCAGACACATCCTGAGGCGCTTTCATTTGATCCGGGAGATTGTAGATCGCCGTGAGATCGAGATTAGGGAAGTAGACACAAAGAATAACGCCGCGGATCCACTCACCAAGGCCCTCCCTCAACCACAACATAAGAGACTTTTTGAGATGTTGGGTATGAGATACGCCAATAACTGGCCTTAGTGCAAGTGGGAGATTGTTGGATATATGTATGCCCTAGAGGCCATTATATGATAGTGGATGTATTTATACATGTATGTGTGTGTGTGTGTGTGTGTATATATATATATATATATATATATATTCAGTGTACATTCTTGCTCGATATGATAGTATGCTATCTGGTTCTTCTTTATCTGACATGTTGACTTGATCATGTTTTTACTCATTCATACATGTTGATAAAGCCCTGAGGATATAGGCTTGACTACTGTGATTATGATGGAGATCATACTAGTGGGACATCTGTAGTTTATAAGCATATCCTGAAAAGTCCCTAGTCGTAGGTATATCGAGACGGGGCATAGATATACCAGAGTAGACTAGCGTATATGATACTAGACCCATATGATGGGCGATGGAAGTTCCCACATTCATCGATGTTTAACATCGAGATCGTATACGGTGCTCAGTGGTGACTGGGTACACTAGACGGACTCACCGAGAACTCCTATAAGGAATTATATCTATTGTCAGATAGCAGTTCTCAGGTGACACTGGTACAGGTTAGTCTGTAGACCCGAGATCGTCATAGAGTCTTGTGTGTTCTCCCACTGTACTTTGATTACCACCCTACCACGGCTCTACTGAGTCGTGCAAACAGGTGGCCGTTGGGTACAGTCCCGAGACACACGAAGGCGATGAGCGATAGGAGGGGTTTCGTCTCTCCCGGTATTGGGAGTTGATGCTGTGCTGTGCTCGATTGGCTATATCAGTAAGTCCCTGGCCAGGGCTGTTGAGATTTACTGATAAGTATTATCAGTAGTTTCTCGATCTGTTATAGACCACTCATCGGCACGACTTATTGAGTTATTGGGGTCGACGTTACCATCCCTAAACTCGATATGCAGCATATCTGACGAAGAGACCGGACTGTACGGTAGTGTTGCCGGTTGGCTCGACGGGAGTTGTGACAGGTTCGCTTGTTTTCTTCTGATCGCTCAATACCCGGGTGGCCGTTACGTTTAGCTGACCGCTTGAGGCTTGCGCGTGCTTGATATGATCATCACCCACTGCCGGCGTATTGACGAGTTTTAGAGTCCCACAATGGAGTTGCCTAGTCCAGGCGAAACGATGTGGTGCGCATATGAGATATGCGCGTGGACCCGGTTAAAATGCACGTATGAGATACCGTATATTAATCGGACGGTTTGCTTTTGGTCGGGTCGTATGTGATATGACCGGTTTGCTAAATCAAGTGTAGATTTATCATTGACCATTAGTTTCTCACTTTAAACCCTTTCTTGTTTTTTTTATTGTATGCATGCATGTATGCATTTATTCTCATTCATGCACATATGGATGTGCATGCACACATACATGCATACATAATTCTATCATGGTTGTTGATATAGTGGATGGTGGCAATATAAGACTCACACCATATATAAATATATAGATATTAATTTTTGGAAAAGAAAATTGGAAATGGAAATTGTTATCATGGTTTAATATTTTATTCATGCACTAACCCTTTGGTTTAACCATGATTCATTTTCTATGGCCAGTTTTGATCCAAAACAAATATCTAGATATTTTATAACTATGGTTAAGAATGAGAAAGAGAAAATATATATATTTTCATTTCTCATTTTTATTCTTATGCTTATCATTATCTTAAGCTCTTTACAAGCCATCATCTTCTTCCTCCTTTCTCTCTTGCTCTCTAGTTTTCTCAAGTGAGCAAAAGAGTCATCAAGTTATGGTTTTGAAGTGAGAAAACAAGCCATATCACCATTCTACACTAATCTTGCCCATTAGTGTAGAGTGTTAGCTTCCATTTCTTCTCTTGATCTAGTGGAGCTTCAAACTTGGACAAAGAGGACTCCGGGTGGATCGTCGTGGACATAGAGGATTTCAAGTGAGCCTTTTTCCAACTCTCAAATTGCCAAGGAGTCTAGCATAGGGAGCTACAAAGGTTGTACTCTCAAAACCCTAGGTTTTACTACTTGTGTTATTGTTAAAGTTATGTTACCCTATATTTTCTAGCATGATCCTTAAGATAGTTTCTCTAGCACCATATAAAATTTAAATATGACATGTGTGTTGCCTCCAAACCCTTGTAGTGGTGCTGTAGGAAACCCTTCAGTAATAGCATCCACATGATGTGAGTAGCCATGATTCGGTACGGGTTGAGCTGGAAGTTTCCCTTTCTCTCTAATACTCATTTCGGTTTTAATTGTGCAATTTGTGCTTTCGTCGATTTAATACTCTCACATTGGGAGGCAGAGTTCTTCTTTATGTCATCGACAAAAGACTTCATCTCAGCCGAAACTTGCATGAAATTTGTCAGAAGCAAATTCATGGTTTGTTCGAGTGAAGAGGAGTTATCAGAACCGGTCAGTTGCAAAGAATTTTTGTACGGTGCAGAAGTGTTGACCGGATTTTGAAAATTTTGTGATTGATAGGGGTGCTGACTCAGTTGTAGTGGTTGCTGTGGTTGTGGAGGGACCCTTTGAAAGTTGTTTTGGTTTGGAACCGTGTTTTGAGTTTGTTGTTGGTTCCAAGCAAAGTTAGGGTGATTCTTCCAACCCTGATTATATATGGAAGAATACGGATCGTTTCTAGGTCTTTATTGGAAAGCATCATTAGTATGCTCTTGACCTTGAAACGGAGAATTCAATGGACATTCTTCCGTAAGATGTGATGGATCAGAACAGCATCCACAGACAGTTTTGGGGAGTGTCATCTGATTTAGGGAGGCTACTAAAATTTATGTTCCATAACTTCGAGTTTCTTTTGCATTGCTGCCATTTCAGCTCTAACTCCTATGAAAACATCAGATTGGTGAATACCACCCCTAGATGATGGTTGGTTTACACTCTCCCACTGTAAAGTTTTTTCAGCAAAATTTTCTAAAAATCTCCAGGCTTCACCATCATCTTTAGTCATGAAGGTGCCTTGACACATGGATTCAAGTATCTGTTTTGTTGTTGGATTAATGCCCTCATATATAATCCGACACAGATCCCATCGGTGGATTCCGTGATGAGGACATTAGACAAGCAGATCCTTGAAGCGTTCAAAACACTTCGAAAATGGTTCATTGGGAAGCTGGGCAAATTGATTTATTTCGCTATGGACTCGAGTTGTCTTATGATTTGGGTAAAAAATTTTAAGGAATGCTATCACGAATTCATCCCAATTGGTAATAGAGTGTGCGGCAGTATTATAAAGCCATTTTTCTGCCAAGTCGCACAAGGTGAATGGGAGAAGACGCAAGCGCATAGCATCCACGGACAATTGTGAAGTACCCATCATTACGCATACATTTTCAAATTTAGTGCTGAAAACATATGCGTCTTCAAACTCAAGCCCGTGAAATTTGGGCAACAGATTGATGTAGTGGGGTTTAATTTCAAAATTATCCCCGTTGGCTGGAGGAATGGATAGACAAGTAGGAAGTGGACCACGTATAGGATAGCATCTCTCTTGGAGAGAGATGCACGGTGGATTCTGCTCACCTACGGGCGGTGGCAGCGTGGTGTTATAATTTGATGGAGTATTTTCCATCTCGGTCATAATCAACCCTATAACTAAGGTTACCTAGGTCAAGTCTCTAGACCGTTCCTAGACTTCCAAAGGACAAGCCGCAGGATTAATCCTCTACCACCTCTTTACTACTCTTGTGGCCAGGTAAGTGCCAGGTAAGTGGGAGGTATCCGCTATACGAATCATCGAAAATAGCGGGCCTAATTAAGTAACCACTTGTCTTATACACACTTGCCTAGACACCACAAAATAAATGCAGATAAGCGATAGATTACCCACGACTTTCCTCTGTCCTATTTGAGCGCGACGGTCCTCAGGGTCTTGATCTAGATATTTTTTAATTAATATAGGGTTATGCGGATGCTCGTTTTGTGATTTGTGGGGCCAATGAAGGGTGATGAAATCCCCACCTAATCTGAATTGTGGTCTTGCCCCTTAAAGTCCGTATTAAAATATGCAAAAACAACCCAATTACAAAACTTGCAAAAATATTTTTGAGCGGCGATATTTTGGAAAGAGTCCCGCAGAAAATATATTATTGAAAGATTCAGAGGAGAGAGAAAGATATAGAAAAGATACCAGAGAATTTGGATAGCCTAAATCCTCTAATGTGTCGCGGTTCCGCCGCCAATAGGCTCTTTATACCGTGGTTCCGCCGCCGAATAAGATTTGATGAAGATTTTTGCTACATTGCCTCCCTTTCTCCTCTGGATCTTGATGAATGTCTCTGAATCTTTGTTTTCTAAAATCTGTGACTCCATATTCCCTCGCGAAAATCACACAATAATCGTTAAATACACAATTTGCTGTTTTGTTTATTTATGATATGGATCGAATAAGAATTCAACACGAATAGTAAGAATAAAAAATTACGCACGTTTCCCCGGCAACGGCGCCATTTGATTAATCTGTATTTTTATGTATAGTAGTTAACCGCAATCAATAACGGTGTCGCGTGTAGCTAGACCGAGATGAGTACGGGTCGTCCTCTGGGAAACGTTGAATATTTTATTCTTACTTTAGGCGTGTTGATTAGGAAAGGAGGAAGAATAAAGAATGGTGAAGAATGGTTGTAGGATCTAGATTTACGTTAAACACGGATGCAAAATATAGATCTAGATTAACTACGAAGGTAAGTTTAATATTAAAAAGGGGCTTGTAGGGTTCATTGGGATTTAGTAGTTATGAATGATTAATTAAAGATTGCTCTTTTTATCCTTTAATAGATTTAAAACTAGAACGACAGTGATGCATGTAGATTAGGATTTCTAGAGGGAAAAGAGTTCCCACTCTTAACCCCTATCTCGACATGGAACTCCGTTCATATCTAGCCTTTACCAAAAAAATTGTTAATCTAATCTCTAATCGCGGTCGAGACTAGCAATGAATTGGTAGCGCGCCCAATTATGATGTTAACTATTCTTTTGATAAAGTTTATAAAGTTTATAGGACTTAAAAAGAGTTTAAGGATCTTCATCATCCATTAACCTATCCTAATCCTATGAACCCTAACAAGCAAAGAATTACTCACGCATGTTCGGAGAAGAAGAGATAGAGAGGGAAAACATAATGAAAAACTACAAAGAAATAAAATAAGATAACAACTACCTTTATTAATCAACAAAAATCATTTACACTTTGTTCCCTTAGAAAATGATTACAAAATGCTAGTTTGCTTCTCGATCTCTTCTAAGGAGATAGATGAACAGCTGATGATCAACCAGGATTCCTGAGCCGTCGTGGACTTCGTGATCGCGTCGGTTTGATAAATTTTCCAAGAGGCACTCGGTCCTTATTTATAGTCCCAGAGTCAGAACCCTAGTTTCCTAATATGGAAACCAGTGGTTAAGATCCCGACAGAAAAAATCTCATGCCCTAACTACCCTAGTTTCCTATTATGGAAACCAGTGGTTAAGATCCCAACAGAAAAAATCTCATGCCCTAACTACCCTAAAAGTGCGGCGGAACCGCGGCGTGATGGTGGGTTTGGCCGCGGATCCACGGTGGATTAGGAGGATCGTGGGTTCATTTCTCTTGAGGCTTCTTCTGGTGACACATGTAGATTATTTCGGTATCTGGAATCTGAAAATCTTCTCTACGTCTTTGCCAGAATTGATTTCTTCAATTTACTTTACTATTTCGGCAGATTTGATCTCAATAACTCGGATTTCCTTGATTTTAGTCCTGAAATAATTTCTGCACAATTATCTCAATAAATAATGTTAGTAGAATTTGTTTTTATTGAGATATTATCTTTAACAATTTGTCATGATATTTTAGTTTTAAGAGAATTGGTCAAAGATATTTAATAAGGTAAGTATATTTAAATAGACCAAATGTAACATGGATATTATATGCTTACTTTTTCCTACATAATGATAATTATAATATATAAACACATGAAAATATATTTTTGCAAATAAACTTTCATATGTGTCATATTTATAATAAACACCTTTTACTATATAGAAATACTAGGAAAAATGTCATATTAAATGTGCAGTTTTATCAACTGAACAGTTAGCTAGAACGGCAAAATTTTAATATGGCATGAGAGATGCCTCCCGAAACCTTGTTGCCTGGGAGTTCTCGACAAGTCCGTCCAGTGTACCCATTCTCCACTGAGCACTTGTATACTGTCTCTGATGTCAAACACCAATGGATATGGGATCATCCATCGCCCATCTATATGGGTCGAGAAGCTATACGCTAGTCTACTCTAGTATATCGATGCCCTGTCTCGATACACCCACGACTAGGAACATTTGAATAGGATGTACTTAGCGACTACACTGTCCCCACTAGTATGATCTGCATCATAATCCTGGTAGTCAAGTACTCATCCTAAGGGCTTTATCAACATGTAACATAGAGACAATCAGAGTACATGTTAAGATAAAGAGCAACCAGATAGCATACTATCATGTCGAGCAAGAAAGTCCTCCATATATATGTCCAAGTTCTCTGGTGACACTGGTACAGGTTAGTCTGTAGACCCGAGATCATCATAGAGTCTTGTGTGATTCCCACTATGCTTTGATTTCCACCTTACCACGTTCAAGAGAACGTGCAAAACGGTGGTTTTTGGGTACAATCCCAAATCACATGGAGGCAATGTGCGATAGGAGGGGTTTCGTCTCTCCCGGTATTGGGAGTTGATATTGCGCCGTGTTCGATTGGTTATAACTGGAAATCCCTGGCCAGGGTTGCTGAGATTTACTGGTAAGTGTTATCAGTAGTTTCTCGAACCGTTATGGACCTCATATTGGCACGACTTATCGATTACTGGGGTCTGACGTTTACCACCCCTAGACCGGATATGCGATATATCAGACGAAGAGACCGGATTATACGTGAGTGTTACTGATTGGATTCATATGAGAATGTACAGGCTTGCTTGTTGACCTTCTGATCGCTCAATACCTGGATGGCTATTACATTTAGCCGACCGCTTGCAGCTTGTGGGTGTTTGATATGATCATCACCTACTGCCAGCGTATTGACGATTCTTTTAGAGTCCTATACAGAGGTTTCCTGGCTCAGGCAAAACGGAGTGGGAGCACATATATGATATGTGCGGGACCGAGAATAATGCGTGCATGTGATACCGTATTCGATTCTCGCGATATGTGATATCGGCCGGGTATATGTGATATAGCCGGGTCATCGGATCAAGTGTTGATTCGATGAACTGATAGAGATTATATTAGTCGGTTATTTCATAATATCCGGATTATCGGATCAAGTGTTGATTCAATAATTTAATATATAATTATATATTTGATATATTACATTACATTAACTAATATAAGCTCACTTAAAGATTCTTTTTCTCACATGTTGATACATTGATATATATGTGATATATGTTAATTGTATTAGTTTCTTTTGTTACAAAATATTGTATATGTGATATATAATATTGTAACATATTAGGGTTACAAATACAACTAGGGTTTAGAGTTTAAACCATGCTAGGGTTGTAAACTTGGGTTAATTTTTTCTTTATGGATTAATTCATTTTGGATGGATAATTCATTTTGTTTTGGATGAACTTTGAGGAAGCTTCATGATCCTTTGACTTTGTCCACCCTCTTTGTTTTATCTTTGATATTTGTTAACCTAAGTTTAACCCTAGCCTATGGTTAATTCCCTACATGAGTTAGCCATGACACATATTAAACAATGGTTGCATTTCTAACCTCAACAATAATTCATTCATCACAACTTCATCTTCTTCCTTCTCACTCCAAAAGCTTTCTAGCTTTTCATTTGTGATGGATGTTTTGTGAGAAATTGAAAACAAAAGAGAGCAAAATTCCTACTTCATCATCCTCATCTATTCTAGCCACTTAGATTAGGGTGTTTGCTTCACTAATACTTGATTAGTGAAGTGAGAGCTTGGGTTAGTGTTTCTTCAAGGCAGATCTTAGTTTTTTGAAGATTAGAAGCAAGGTTGCATCATTCTCTTCTTGGAGCCTCTCTAGAGTCCGGGTAGTTGATGATCACAGCGAAATGACTTCAACTCGGAGCTTATGAAGCGAAGGAATGGACTACAAAGGTTTTAATCCCTAACTCTTACATGTTAAGTTGTTAACATGTTAGTTTTGGTTTGATTCTCTAGTTAATGATCTAGGTTTAGGGTTATCTATAATGGCAAAATTTAAAATTGGCATGTGAGATGCCACCCGAAACCTTGCTGCCGTTGTAGGTATCCCAACAGTGGTATCAGAGCCTAGCTAGAGAATTAGACGGATAAGTGTAGGATTACGAAACCGAAATAACTCCGAAACACCCGATATCAAACCCTAGTTTCTGTCGATTTTAAAATGAGCTCTAAAAATTTTTCAATCAAGTGCAGAATCATGCATGAGACAAATAGTAAGCATGGGCAAAACTTGGACCCCTGTGCTCGCAATTTGGCCGAGCACAAGGCTTGAATTTCCGAGGAGGCCGGCCCCTTTGTGGCTTCTGGGCTTTAGGTTTTGGTCATGCTCTGGTCTTTAGGATTTGGTACTTCAGATGTTGTTTGTTTTTGGTAAAATTGCATGTGATGTTAATTTACTGCATTAACTAATTCGGAGTGTTTCGTATTCACAATTCTATCTTTGTTTCGGTTTGTTTAGACAGTGTTAAAAAATTCAAACGGATATCAATAACTCACTTTTTTCCCTGTCGGAAAATTTCCAAGTGTTGGATTTTTCCTTAGTTAAAAAACATTCAAATATCGTGCAAGTAACACGGTGGACCTTCTAGAAGAACGAAAACCTTAACTCGATTATGTGACCGTCAGAACCGCCTCTAAACCCTAGGGTTTGTGGTAGTTCGACGTTGCCACATATGAGGCGTTGGTTTGACCCTTCTACGGCTGGTCCATTGGTACTGTGGCATGTGATGGATGCTTTTAAACTAAGTTCAAGTGTTGAGCAAATAAGGAAATTTTAGGTGTTTGTTGATTCGATCGGAATGTTTAACGTCGTCTAACTTTTTCTATAATGTGATACAATATTTGGAATCCACATGTAGTTCTGAGATAACTAAAATGAATGTTATAAATCTAGCAGTTTAGTCTCAGTTGATCGAGTTGCCACGGGATTTTGATGCGATTAAAAGTCCGTCTCAATCACGTAGCGTACGCGGATATTCGCCGGGTAAACTTAATAGATAGCCACGCCCCATAGCCCCGACCAAGTGACTGTAGGAGAACCCCGTCGCCAAAAGCATCCGTTCGGATGCTCGCGGTAACGGTGTTCCGTCTTAGTGCACTTCGTTGACGGCATTGGTGGGTACGTCCGTCTACTAAAGTTTCCGACGAGCATTCGATCAGAATGTCGGGAATCTTGTTGAATTGCCCGACTTGATATTGAAAAGTGTTTTCAATATTGAGACTAAAATGCGGGGTTTATAATTGTTAGGCATGCGATGTATAAAGAATTCATTTGGTTAGGCATGTAATGTCTAAGCAGGTTGCGGATTCTAACTGTTGTAGTTTTTCACTTTTTTTTCTGCGACCGTAAGTGTAATATACGGTGTATCGCCGGTTTCGTTACTATACATCAACGACATTTGGGATACGCATATTTACTTACGTTGATGACATGTGATGTTATGTGTTGCTATGATATGTTATACTGGATTGTCGTGTTTTGAATAGCCGGGGGTTTTATGTGAGATGAGAGTTTTTCATTTTCATTCATGTAAAATTCATTGTATGTAATATTCTTTATTGGGGCACTTCCGAGTTGAGGATGATGTCACCATTGTATATTATTTACTTTTCCGCATTAGGATAGACCCAAGGCGGGGAGCACAAGTAACCGGGTTTTAGGGTCTAGTGAGAGACCATCTCGACGAGTCGAGACCGGGTCTCCTAACTCTAAAATTGGTAGTGTTGCTTGCCGCTCTCGTAGGGGTTTAGGGGTGTGGGATTGGCTATTCATCATGACCGTGGAATCCGTGTTTTATACATGCTTAAAATAAAACCCGGAAATCCTAGTATATCCAATATTTCATATGTTGTATTCTGCTGCCATATTCTGTGATGTGATCATTGATTATATTCTGAGACGAATGCCTATATTATATAATGAGATATAATTAATAATGCTGCTTTCGTTTCATATCTGATGCATTGGAAGCATAATAAATGGGACTTCATTAATGAGATTAATGAAATAAAAGAAACCTAAAGATGTTGTAGAAACTTGTTTTAAAAACTGGTAGCTCTAGTTGTTGCTTTGCATAGCGGTGTTCCTTGTAGAACATCAGCACCTTATTCGATAAGGAAAGAGCCGAGATCTCTTTACCGGAAGTAACCTCTTTAGCAATAACTGGCAGATGCTACAACCCTCGGTTTGTCTTTTGATTGCTTTTATAGTTTTTGCTTTGCATAGTGGTATTTGTGAAATATCCTGCACCTTATTCGATAAAGAAAGAGCCGATATCTCTTCACCGGGAGTGACCTCTTTAGCAAAACTAGTAAAAACCTCAAAAACACTCCATTTCAAAATCACTCGATTCTACGACGATATCAAGTTCATTACGCAAAGGGTTTTCTTAAAAACCTGTCGTAGCCCTCCTTCATTTCAGATAAGTATTTCATAGTATTCTTGCTACGTTTGTTGGCCTGCGTTAAGGCGTAGTGCGCGGTAGCTATTTATGCTTATCTTCTAAAGCACATGATGCGATTGAGTTAGGGTAGTCGTGCGACTTTGTTGGCCCGTGTCAAGGGTCGTGCGGGCGGGTTTAATTCAATCGGAAAATGTACGGGTTGAACTTGACTAGTGGACTATGGTTGTTGGCCTGCGTCAAGGTCATAGGACGCTAAGGGTAAAATTTTATCGGGAATTTCAAGTGTTGAAATTTTCAATGAGATTGCATACCTTCTATGAGATAGTTGGATCTCGATACCCACTGCGAGTAAGAGTTACTCCTGGGAGAGTTTTACACATTACAATTAGCCAATAAAGTAGGTGTCTAGAAAGGTGTCAACGGGATTACGCCTCTGGAAAAATGAGGTTTATTTTAATTAGGTCCGTGCGAAAGCACAGGGAACGTCCCTCAAAATACCGGCACTGGCCTGGCTGAAAGATTAGCGAACTTGTAGAGTGTAATTAATCCCGGCTAGTCTTTCCTTTTAGGGTTTGAAGGAAGATTTGACTAAAACAGTGGGAGCCATCCCGATTAGATATATTAATAACCAATCTAATCTTGCAAGAGCATACGCTGAGTGTTTTCTTCTCTCTCTCTCTCTCCAGGTAGCGACCATGTCACGCCTTAATCAAGATAATAATACGGATGTATCGACCAATCCCGCTTGTTATACTGTGCTAGGGAACGTTTGTCCCGCTCCAAACATATAATTGTTATAAGACCGAGCAGGAAATAGGGGATTACCAGGATTCCCGTGCCGCCCAAACGAAGAAAGTGTATGTTGATACATCTTCTTCGGGTGTGTTCATTACTAAGAACTGTTTTTCAGTATCCTCTACGTCCTGGGTATGTGATACCAGATCAGGATCCCATATATATAATATGTTACATGGGCTACAAAAAGGTAGAGAACTGAGAAAGGGTGATAAGTTTTAAGAGTTAGAAACGGTGCAAGTGTTGCAGCCAAGTCTGTTGGCAGTTATCACCCCGTATTACTAAATACATTGATTCTGAATGAATGTTATTAGATACCGAACCTGATATACAATATCATATCAGTATCTTTATTTAGTAAAGAAAGATATAATTTTGTATTGATAGATAATGTTTTGAACATTTCCTATATCAAGAGTTGATCGGTTCAGGCGCGTTATCTAAAAGCATATATGTTCTAAATCAAACCATAGTTCTTAACATACAGAACACACACAAGAGGAAGAGTTCAGAAATGAACGAATCATTCTTAAGACATTATAGACTAGGTCATATCAATGCGACCCGACTAGCTAAGTTACATATAGATGCATATTTAAATCAGTTTGAATTTACATCTTGTGAAACTTGCCAGTCATGTCACAAAGATGAGATGACCATAGCTCCGTTTATTAGAAACAGAGAAAGAGTTAGTGAACTCTTGGGATTGATACATGATGATATATGTACGTCTCCTGTCTACACATGCCAGGACCGATTCTTTGTACTTCATTACATTCACTGATGATCTCTCAAGATCTGGACATATGTTCCTGTTGAAACACAAGTCTGAAGCTTTTGAGAAATTCAATGAATATAAGTTAGAAGTAGAGAACCATAACGGGTATAAGTATTATGTCCTATGATGAGATCAGGGAGGAGAATACTTGAGCACGGAATTCCTTGACTATTCTAAAGGAGAATGAGATTCTCTCTCAGCATTACTCCTCCGTATATACCACAGCACGTCGGTGTATCGGGGTGGAGCAAATCTCACCCTATGTGATATGGTGTGCTCAATGATGAGTACTACCGAGTAGCCTATTTCCTTTTGGGAGTTATGCACTTGAGAAGCTGCATACCTATTGAATAGGGTTCCAACCAAATCAGGTGCCTACCACTCCATATGTGATATGGTATGGGAAGAGCCCATCTCTTAAGGATGTTAATATTTGGGTTGTCCGGCCTATGTCTAAAAGCAAAATCCGGACAAGCTCGAGGCAAGGTCAGTGTTGTGGAAGTTTGTTGGATATCCCAAGCATTCACAAGGGAATATCTTCTACCACACCGACGAACAAAAAATATTTTGTTTCTCAGCATGCCCCTTTTTGGAAAAGGGTATTTCTTGTGAAGAAATTAGTGGTCATGAGATAGAACTGGAAGGAGTTCCAGCTATACAAACTGCAGCTGATGATTTGGTAGAACCGAAGGATTCAATAGTTCCAGACGAGCCTCAACCTCTCCGCCGATCTAGTAGGGTTTCTCACCCACCTGAGAGATACTTTGGTTTTCACTATAACAGTGGGAGTGAGGATTGCATCATGAGATGATGACCCGACTAGTTTCGAGCAGGCCATCAAGAGTGGGGACTCTGTAAGAATGGCTGGATGCTATACGATCTGAAATGGAATCCATATACACCAACAAAGTATGGACTTTGGATGCTTTATCTGAAGGGTTAAATCCCCATCAGGAGCAAGTATATCTTGAGAAGATTACTTGGTGTACATGGAAAGGTTGAGACTTTCAAAGCTATGCTTAAGTCCATCAAGATCCTACTTGCCACTGCTACATACCATGACTACGATATCTGGCGGTTGGGTGTCAGGACTGCTTTTCTAAATAGTGATTTGGAAGAGAGCGTCTGTAAGTACACAGCTAGAGGGCTTCGTAGACAGTGGGAGGAGCGAAAACGTGTGCAAGTTGTTTTATGGGATAAATCAGGCATCGCGGAGTTGGAACGTCTATTTTAATGTGGTAGTTAAAGAGTTTGACTTCATCAAAATGGTAGATGAATCTAGTATATACAAAAAGGTAGTAGGGAGTATGGTGGTGATTCTCGTATAGTACGTGGATAACATACTCTTGATAGGAAAGATGTTTCATATGCTACGCTCGGTCAATCTCCTTTTATCACATAGATTCTCCATATAGGATCAAGTTGATACCTCATAAATCTTGGGTTTTGGATCTATGAGATAAATCTAATTAGATGTTAGGATTTTCACTAGGTGTAGTAAGATGATATCAATCGATCCTGGGGAGAATCACTGGAAAGCTTCCAGGGTGGTAAGGTCGACTGAATGTTAGTCACAGGCATTATCTTTACCCTCAGTGAAGGGACGGTATGTTGGAAGAGTTCCAAGCTAGATACCATAGCAAACTAGACGATTAAAGGCAAGATACATCGTTACCAAGGATGCTACCAAAGAGGCAGTCTGGATGTATATAAGTTCATGAGATGAACTTCGTTCTTACCATTGTGTGACAATAGAGTGGTGGCTTATACCTGGAACCCTCGTCCTATCAAAGATCCAGACATATTCTTAGACAGTATCACCTGATTATGGAGATGGTTGATCTCCAGGGAGATCGAGGATAGGAGAGTAGATACAGAGGACAACAGCGCGGATCCACTCACAAAGGCCTATTTTCCAGTAGAGACTTTTATGAGATGGTTGAGTATGAGATACTTCAACCACAACTGATTGTTGGGTATGAAATACTACAACAGATGGCCCTAGTGCAAGTGGGAGATTGTTAGTGATATGTATGCCCAAGAGGCCATTACAGTACATACGATGTATATTGTAGTGGATACTTGGACATATATATGGAGGACTTTCTTGCTCGACATGATAGTATGCTATCTGGTTGCTCTTTATCTTAACATGTACTCTGATTGTCTCTATATTACATGTTGATAAAGCCTTTAGGATGAGTACTTGACTACCAGGATTATGATGCAGATCATACTAGTGGGGAGACAACGACTAATAAGATTGACGACAGGAGAACACCTTGGCTTTACGACTTTCGTTCGCTAAGTACATCCTATTCAAATGTTCCTAGTCATGGGTGTATCGAGACAGGGCATCGATATACCAGAGTAGACTAGCGTATAGCTTCTCGACCCATGTAGATGGGCGATGGATAGTCCTATATCCATTGGTGTTTGACATCAGAGACAGTATACGGGTGCTCAGTAGAGACTGGGTACACTGGACGGACTCGCCGAAAACTCCCAGATGGTATTATACCTCACGTCAGATGGCAGTTCTCTGGTGATACTGGTACAAGTTAGTCTGTAGACCCGAGATCGTCATAGAGTCCTGTGTGATTCCCACTGTGCTTTGATTTCCACCTTACCACGTTCAGGAGAACGTGCAAAACGGTGGCTTTTGGGTACAGTCCCGAATCACATGGAGGCAATGAGTGATAGGAGGGGTTTCGTCTCTCCCGGTATTGGGAGTTGATGTTGCGCTGTGTTCGATTGGCTATAACTGGAAATCCCTGGCCAGGGTTGCTGAAATTTACTGGTAAGTGTTATCAGTAGTTTCTCGAACCGTTATGGACCTCATATCGACAGGACTTATCGGTTACTGGTGTCACGCCCCGCTTCCCAGAGTACGCTAAGATAGGCACGTGACATGGCCAACCATGCTACCTGTGAATAGGAAATATCCTTCCACAGTCACATTACGGCTGTAGAGATATCAAGAACAAAATAAACTATCTAACACATGTCCATAAGCCAAAATAAAACGAGTCAAGAATAAAATAATGCGGAAGCAAAAGATCCAATACAAGAATAAACTGGAATGTACGTCCCATAATACGGGCTCACATCAGGAATCAAAATACCAAAAGTAAAATGAACTAACTACTAGCAAGTCCTCACTGCTCAGCCTGCTGACTGAAATACTCCTGCTCGGACTACTGCAAAGATAAGGAATCTGGGCCATGAAAAACCCAGACGTCAGTGCGTCATAATATCAAGCAATACTATAAACAGGGGTAGCAATACATGCAGGTATGAGTATGAACAATAAAACAGGTATAACAGTAATATAAAAGTGACAGTGAAGGGTAAGGCACATGTGAGGTGCAGTGAGTACTCTAAACTGGTCTACTAGGTTAACTACTCTCAAGTCTTTGAAATCAATTTGATGAATCATCGATGTAACTCAATAGTATCCCGTGCATGCCCGGGACCACGGTGAAGTTTCTCGGGCTGAAGCCGAGACATGCCGCTAGGCACTAAAAGGTAGTATATAACGATGAGTGATGTCAGCAGCATCACCCCAAGGCTGGCCTAGCCTCTAAAATAGGAAATATGTATAGATGAATGATGTCAGCAGCATCATCCCAAAGCTGGCCTAGCCTCTAAAACTGATCAGTATAAGTAAGCGAACTGTCGAGTTACAAGTCAGGTTTCATCATTGATTTCCCCATACCCCCAAGTTATATATGTTCAAGTCAGGGATTAATAAATCCGGAGCTAATGCCAACGCAGGATCAAGCAGGTATAGGTGTGTCTGGATAGACAACAGGAAATGTCCGTAGGGACAACATGTCAGGTTTGTTGGCATTAGTAACAAGATCAGGTAACAGGTAAAAGCCATGGTACATCAGGTCAAGTCAGGTAATATATATGTATCATGTCATGTCAAAAAGTGCACGGTATCACGTCATGTCAAGTAGTAGGTGTATTAAGTCATGTCAGGGGTGCACAACATGTCACGTGGGTGCTCATAATCAAACTAAAATAAGCATGGGTATACAAAACAAGTATGGGTACTAATGGAACATTGTGATGTTATATGCAAATAAGTACAGATTAAAGCATATGGATGCACAGTTATCGATTTGGGTTAAGGGGATAGTTTCAATATTAATTAAATACAGTTTATCGAATAGAGAATGTTAAAATCACATTAATATGTATTAAATGATCTAGGGATGCAATTGAATATATGTTAGGCTAGATGTATGCAAACGAGTGTCCAATAGAGTATAAACTATTAAAGGGTACTATGGGCTGTGCAAATAATTATTATGTGATTTAAATATGGACGTAGGTACCACGTATTGTAAACTAAAATGCAACATGATATGTTTCAAGTTCTAGATCTAAAATGATATAATGGAATATCGAATGTTAAAATGGAACATGTGACATTAGATTTAATTTACAGGTTTAGTATGCAATTATATACGTATAAAAATAATATAAAAGCATGTAGCAAGTTTTACTTACTTCGACAGATTAAGAAACGGGTATATGGAACGTCACACATCGGCGGGAAAAGTCGCGACGCGCGCACGGTATACGGAACGGATCCAAACAACGCACAAAGTGATTACACGGGTCAGGTACGCTCGCTGGGTCATCGGGATTGTTGGCGTCAAGCACAGCTCCGGCGAACTAAGAAAATACAGAATTCAAGAAAATAAAGAAAAGAGAAAGAAAGGAAGAGGAAGAAGAAGAAGAAGAAAAGGGAAAGGATTGCTTACTGTGGTTTAAGGTGCACAGGGGTCAGGAGAGGGTGATGGTGTCGAGGAGATGAACGGAGTTCCGGTGAGGCTAGGGTTTGGCTGTTAGGGTTAGGTTAGGGTTCGGGTGTTGAGGGTTAGGTTAGGGTTCGTGTGCAGGGGTTTGGAGAAGTGCAGAGGAGAGGGGGAGAGATGGTGTGAGGGTGACGGCGAGGTAAAGGAATCGTCGGCGGTGAGGTGAGGGTGTGCAGGGTTCTGTGCAGGGGGAGAGAGGCTCGGGGAAAAGGAGAGAGGCTTGGGAAGTAGAAAGAAGAAGAAGAAGATGGAGAGGAGGAGGAGAGGAGGCTTTGTGTGGGAGATGGAGCGATGTCGAGAAGACGATGAGGTGACTCGACGAGGGTTAGGGTCTGGGGTTTTCTCGTGCTCGTGGGTTTAATAGAAGAGGAGAAGAATGAAGGAGGGAGGTTACCATAAGGGAAGGAGGTGAGCGGATCCCTGATGAACAGGGATCGCGAGAGGAGTGAGAAAGAGAGGGAAGAGAGAGAAAGGGAGAGAGAGATAGGGAGAAGAGAGATATCGAGGGGGGAGAGAGAGAGAGGAAGGGAATAGTGAGAAGAGATGCGTTTGGATTTAGTGGGGGAAAAGAGAAAGAAAGAAAAAGGGAAAGAAAGAGAGAGAGATTTTTAGTGGGGCCAGCGCAATAAAAGGGAGAATTTGATTGGCTGAAGGTGAGAGAGAAAAGAGAAAGAGAGAAGAGAAGGGGGCCACATGACAGCGAGATGGAGCTGGGAATGGGCTGGAGAGAGTTAAAGAAAAAATTTAAAAAGATTTTAATTCGTTAAAAGGATTTCTGTGAACAGTTTTTAAAATATTAGACTAAGTTATAAAATTTAAATAAATGAATTTTGGCGGGATACAGAAATATTTTCAAAACGCGTCCGGGTCGGGTCTAAAAATTCAGATTTAAAATACGAAAAATAAATGCGACCTCCAAACTTTAAAATGAACGCTTAGGTAACGAAAATGCATACCCCCAAGAACGGACGCACGTACGTGCGCGTAGCTATCCAAACACGTCCGTTTCACTGAATGGGATGAGAACAAGATGCGTGGATGCTACAACGGGGTTAGGGGTATCATGCAGGCTATGAAATGCAATTTTAGTTTATTTTACGTGATCTAAAATGTTATATGTAAAATATGCGATGCTAGATGTAATGCCAATATACAGTTTATACTAGATGCACGTGTCTATGCAACAAGCCAGGGTAATCTATAATTATGAACCAACCAGTTCAAGCAAGCGGGTCGGGTCGAATGCAATGTAAAAGTAAACTACAATTCGCACCCAAACAAGATAAATCAATAAAATATCACAGATAATAAATACGGAACAAAAATTGGTATAACTGAACTCGGTTGTTACATTATACCCAACTACAAAAAGAATTTCGTCCTCGAAATTCCAAGAACAAGAAAGGATAAACAAACAACAAACTACAAGAATAGATGTGGAAACTTCTGCCGGATTTCATATTCTCGTTCCCAAGTTGATTCTCCATGTGAGCGATTACCCCAAGAAACAAGTACAAGAAGGATAACTTTGTTCTTAAGAACCTGTTCTCTTCGATCCACAATCGTTATCGGTCGCTCCTCAAAAGTCAAATCTTCTCGTACAGTCAGCTCCGAATGATCCAACACATGTGTTTCATCTCGAACATATTTACGGAGTTGAGATACGTGAAACACGTCATGAATATTCGCCAAGGATTGCGGTAACGCTAAACGGTATGCTACTTCTCCAACACGCTCCACAATCTCAAAAGGTCCAACGAATCGAGGTCTAAGCTTTCCTCGACTTCATAAATGAATCACCCCTCTAGTCGGTAATATTTTCAAGAAAACCAAATCACCAACGGCGAACTCTAGAGGTCTTCTCGATGTATCTGCCCAACTCTTTTGCCGGTCTTGTGCTGCCTTCATATGATTCCGGATAGTGTTAACCTTTTCAACTGTTTGCACGATCAAATCATGTCCGAACAATCTTCGTTCACTAACATCGTCCTAACAAACAGGTGAACGACACTTGCGACCATATAAAGCTTCGAATGGAGCCATCTGAATAGTCGCCCGAAAGCTGTTATTGTAAGAAAACTCCACTAAGTGTAGATGATCCTCCCATGAACCCTTGAAGTCTAACATGCAAGCTCTCAACATGTCTTCAAGAGTTTGGATCATTCTCCCCAACTAGCCATCTATCTGAGGATGATAAGCTGTGCTAAACTTCAATCGATAAGCTCCTCCAAAAGTGTGATAAGAAACGAGTGTCACGGTCGTACACGATGCTCACTGGTACACCATGCAATCTTACAATCTCCTGCACGTACCGTTCTGCCAATACTTTTATTGATTGACCAACTCGAAATAGGATGAAATGAGCTGCCTTGGTCAAACGATCAACAATTACCCAAGCTGCATTGTTGCCTTTTGGGCTCCGCGGTAAAGCCGTCACGAAATCCATGGTTATATGTTCCCACTTCCATTGAGGAATCGAAAATGGTTGCAATAAACTAGCAACCCTTTGATGTTCAACCTTAACTTGCTGACACACCAATCACTTTGCTACAAAGCAGGAAATCTTCCGTTTCACGCCTTCCCACCAGAAATGCTGTCGTAGATCACGGTACATCTTCGTGCCTCCTGGATGTACGGAATATGCTGAACTGTGCACCCCTTCATAACTTCTTCGCGAATATCTCCTTTTGGCACACACAAACGGCTACCATAACGCAACGAACCATCTTCATGAATCAACAAGTCCGCTCAAAGTCCAGCTTCAACCTGTTCTCGAAACCTTTGCAATCATGTCTCCTTCGACTGCGCTGCTTTAATATTCTCGATCAATGACGACTGTACTTGCAGCTGCAACAACTGTCTCGATGAATGCGGTAGCACAATCTCCAAATCAAATCTTCGAAAGTCTTCAATAAGTTCCTTCTGTGCAGTCAACATCTGAATTGCTGGCAACTGACTAAGCGCATCCGGCACAACATTAACTTTTCCCGGATGGTACTTAAGATCAAGATTGTAGTCAGCCATCAGCTCCAACCATCTACGTTGCCTCATATTAAGATCCTTCTGGGTGAACTCGTACTTTAGGCTTTTGTGATCGGTGAATACTTCGACCCGTCCTCCCAATAAATAGTGTCTCCAAATTTTCAAAGCAAAATATCATAGCTGCTAGCTCCGAGTCATGAGTTGGGTAATTCTTCTCATGGGTCTTCAACTGTCTCGACGTGTAACCTATAACCTTCCCATGCTGTATCAAAACACATCCCAATCCTTTCCCAGATGCGTCACTGTGAATCACCAATCCTCCGGAACTGTCTGGTACGGTTAAAACAGGAGCGGTTATCAACCTCTGCTTCAACGCCTCAAAAGATGACGCACATCTATCCGTCCACGCAAATGGTACTTCTTTGTGCGTAAGCTTGGTCAAAGGCTCAGCCAAACAAGCAAAATTCTCCACGAACCTTCTGTAATAGCCGGCAAGTCCCAGAAAACTTATGATCTCTACTGCGTTATTTGGAATCAACTAATTTTGAACTGCTGCAATCTTCTCGGGATCAGCGGCGATTCCATCTCCGGATACGACGTGCCCCAAAAACTTCACTTCTTCAAGCCAAAACTTGCACTTACTTATCTTTGCATACAATCTTTCTTGCTTCAATGTCTGCAGTGCGATCTTCAAGTGTTCTGCATGCTCTTCTATACTCCTCGAGTAAACCAGAATATCATCAATGAACACCACTATAAACTGGTCCAAGAATGGTGAAAAGATTCGGTTCATCAAGTCCATAAATATCGCCGGTGCATTCGTTACCCCGAAGGGCATTACTAAATACTCGTAATGTCCATACCGAATTCGGAACGCTGTCTTGCAAATATTTTCTGTTTTAACTTGGACCTGATGATATCCAGATCGCAAATCCATCTTCGAGAATACCCTCGCACCACTAAGCTGCTCAAATAATTCTCCAATGCGAGAGATCGGGTACTTGTTCTTAATAGTCACCCGGTTTAATTCTCGATAATCGATGCACATCCTCCGTGTGCCATCTTTCTTCTTGACTAGAAGAACTGGAGCTCCCCAAGGTGAATTGCTGCTGCGAATCCAACCCCTCTCAAGTAATTCAGTAACCTGCTTCTTGACTTCTTCCAACTCCACTGGTGCCATTGGATAGTACGCTTTAGAGACTGGCGCTGCACCAGGAATAAAATCAATCGCGGACTCCACGTCTCGCTTCGGCAGTAAACATGATATGTCTTCGAACAGGTCCAAGAAATCTCGAACAACAGCTGGCGCTTCATCTTTAGCAACTTCCATTGACGTAAGAACCTTGCCTGTCGGCCTAGCCCTAAACTCGACTAGCCCGACAGAACTGCTTCCTCCAGTAAAGATAAACTCTGGATGTCCGGGAATCTGGAAAATTACTTTCTTTGCCCTACAATCAATATGAGCGTGGACAGTGCCGAGAAAATCCATTCCCAAGACAACAACAAACAAAGGAATGCACCAGAATTGAAAAATTCTAATGCGGGAAAGAAATGATCAAGTAAGATACTTGAAACGATTTCACCTGAAGCCAAACACTGAAGAAGATAAGCACGGTAAACAGGATTCAAGCTTGCGATAAACATGAACTGGAAAGCAAGAGAAGCAAGGCAATATAACTACCATGAAACAAGGAAGTGAATCAAGACTAGTACTCTAAGTTACTTAAATAGAGTACCGCATTGTAACTATGCTGCAGTTCATAGTTACAATCACATAACTCCATTCAAGTCGTCCAAATCCTAGTATCAGAATCAAAGAACAGGTAGAAACAATAGGGAACCAACATGTTTCAAGTCGAGATGCAAAGAGGTTTGCATATCGTCAAGATAAGGATCAAGAGATAGATATGATTCAAGAATCGTGATAACAATGTGGCAGGACATGCTCCTAGTTACGAGTATTCTGATTCGTGTATTGGGTCCAATACCCAACTACAAAAGAATCAAACCCGATTAACCTAAACCCTATGTCTTTGATACCAAACGAACCATGTCACGCCCCGCTTCCCAAAGTACGCTAAGATAGGCACGTGACATGGCCAACCATGCTACCTATGGATTGGAAATATCCTTCCACAGTCACATTACGGCTGTAGAGATATCAAGAACAAAATAAACTATCTAACACATGTCCATAAGCCAAAATAAAACAAGTCAAGAATAAAATAATGCGGAAGCAAAAGATCCAATACAAGAATAAACTGGAATGTACGTCCCATAATGCGGGCTCACATCAGGAATCAAAATACCAAAAGTAAAATGAACTAAATACTAGCAAGTCCTCACTGCTCAGCCTGCTGACTGAAATACTCCTGCTCGGACTGCAGCAAAAAGTAAGGAAACTGGGCCATGCAAAACCCAGACGTCAGTGCGTCATAATATCAAGCAATACTATAAACAGGGGTAGCAATACATGCAGGTATGAGTATGAACAGTAAAACAAGTATAACAGTAATATAAAAGTGACAGTGAAGGGTAAGGCACATGTGAGGTGCAGTGAGTACTCTAAACCGGTCTACTAGGTTAACTACTCTCAAGTCTTTGAAATCAATTTGATGAATCGTCGATGTAACTCAATAGTATCCCGTGCGTGCCTGGGACCACGGTGAAGATTCTCGGGCTGAAGCCGAGACATGCCGCTAGGCACTAAAAGGTAGTATGTAACGATGAGTGATGTCAGCAGCATCACCCCAAGGCTGGCCTAGCCTCTAAAATAGGAAATATGTATAGATGAATGATGTCAGCATCATCATCCCAAGCTGGCCTGGCCTCTAAAACTGATCAGGATAAGTAAGCGAACTGTCGAGTTACAAGTCAGGTTTCATCATTGATTTCCCCATACCCCCAAGTTATATATGTTCAAGTCAGGGATTAATAAATCTGGAGCTAATGCCAACGCAGGATCAAGCAGGTATATGTGTGTCTGGATAGACAACAGGAAATTTCTGTAGGGACAACAGGTCAGGTTTGTTGGCATTAGTAACAAGATCAGGTAACAGGTAAAAGCCATGGTACATCAGGTCAAGTCAGGTAATATATATGTATCATGTCATGTCAAAAAGTACACGGTATCACGTCGTGTCAAGTAGTAGGTGTATTAAGTCATGTCAGGGGTGCAAAACATGTCACGTGGGTGCTCATAATCAAACTAAAATAAGCATGGGTATACAAAATAAGTATGGGTACTAATGGAACATAAAAATGGAACATTGTGATGTTATATGCAAATAAGTACAGATTAAAGCATATGGATGCACAGTTATCGATTTGGGTTAAGGGGATAGTTCCAACATTAATTAAATACAGTTTATCGAATAGGGAATGTTAAAATCATATTAATATGTATTAAATGATCTAGGGATGCAATTGAATATATGTTAGGCTAGATGTATGCAAACGAGTGTCCAATAGAGTATAAACTATTAAAGGGTACTATGGGCTGTGCAAATAATTATTATGTGATTTAAATTTGGACGTGGGTACCACGTATTCTAAACTAAAATGCAACATGATATGTTTCAAGTTCTAGATCTAAAATGATATAATGGAATATCAAATGTTAAAATGGAACATGTGACATTAGATTTAATCTACAGGTTTAGTATGCAATTAAATACGTATAAAAATAATATAAATAGCATGTAGCAAGTTTTACTTGCCTCGACAGATCAAGAAATGGGTATACGGAACGTCACACGTTGGCGGGAAAAGTCGTGACGCGCGCACGGTATACGGAACGGATCCAAACAACGCACAAAGTGATCACACGGGTCAGGTACGCTCGCTGGGTCGTCGGGATTGTCGGCGTCAAGCACGGCTCCAGCGAAATAAGAAAATACAGAATTTAAGAAAATAAAGAAAAGAGAAAGAAAAGAAAGAAAGGAAGAGGAAGAAGAAGAAGAAGAGGGAAATGATTGCTTACTGTGGTTTAAGGTGCACAGGGGTCAGGAGAGGGTGATGGTGTCGAGGAGATGAACGGAGTTCCGGCGAGGCTAGGGTTTGGCTATTACGGTTAGGTTAGGGTTCGGGTGTTGAGGGTTAGGTTAGGGTTCATATGCAGGGGTTTGGAGAAGTGCAGAGAAGAGGGAGAGAGGTGGTGTGAGGGTGACGGTGAGGTAAAGGAATCGCCGACGGTGAGGTGAGGGTGTGCAGGGTTCTGTGCAGGGGGGAGTGGGTCGGGGAAGAGGAGAAAGGCTTGGGAAGGAGAAAGAAGAAGAAGAAGATGGAGAGGAGGAGGAGAGGAGGCTCTGTGTGGGAGATGGAGCGAGGTCGAGAAGACGATGAGGTGAGGCGACGAGGGTTAGGGTCTGGGGTTTTCTCGTGCTCGTGGGTTTAATAGAAGAGGAGAAGAATGAAGGAGGGAGGTTACCATAAGGGAGGGAGGTGAGCAGATCCCTGATGAATAGGGATCGCAAGAGGAGTGAGAAAAAGAGGGAAGAGAGAGAAAGGGAGAGAGAGATGGGGAGAAGAGAGATATCGATGGGGGGGAGAGGAAGGGAATAGTGAGGAGAGATGCGTTTGGATTTAGTGGGGGACAAGAGAGAGAAAGAAAAAGGGAAAGAAAGAGAGAGAGATTTTTAGTGGGGCCAGCGCAATAAAAGGGAGAATTTGATTGGCTGAAGGTGAGAGAGAAAAGAGAAAGAGAGAAGAGAAGGGGGGCCACATGACAGCGAGATGGAGCTGGGAATGGGCTTGAGAGAGGTAAAGAAAAAATTTA
The DNA here is from genome assembly GCA_030015575.1 of Agapanthus africanus. Classification (NCBI taxonomy): domain Eukaryota; kingdom Viridiplantae; phylum Streptophyta; class Magnoliopsida; order Asparagales; family Amaryllidaceae; genus Agapanthus; species Agapanthus africanus. The sequence goes on from JASDDO010000022.1 coordinate 618,409,850, forward strand.
AAAAGATTTTAATTCGTTAAAAGGATTTCTGTGAATAGGTTTTAAAATATTAGACTAAGTTATAAAATTTAAATAAATGAATTTTGGCAGGATACAGAAATATTTTCAAACGCGCCCGGGTCGGATCTAAAAATTCAGATTTAAAATATGAAAAATAAATGCGACTTCTAAACTTTAAAATGAACGCTTATGTAACGAAAATGCATACCCTCAAGAACGGACGCACGTACGTGCGCGTAGCTATCCAAACACGTCCGTTTCACTGAACGGGACGAGAACAAGATGTGCGGATGCTACAACGGGGTTAGAGGTATCATGCAGGCTATGAAATGCAATTTTAGTTTATTTTACGTGATCTAAAATGTTATATGTAAAATATGTGATGCTAGATGTAATGCCAATATGCAGTTTATACTAGATGCACGTGTCTATGTAACAAGTCAGGGTAATCTATAAATATGAACCAACCAGTTCAAGCAAGCGGGTCGGGTCGAATGCAATGTAAAAGTAAACTACCATTCGCACCCAAACAAGATAAATCAATAAAATACCACAGATAATAAATACGGAACAAAAATTGGTATAACTGAACTCGGTTGTTACAACTGGGGTCTGACATTTACCACTCCTAGACTGGATATGCGACATATCAGACGAAGAGACCGGAATGTACGGGAGTGCTACCGATTGGATTCACAGGAGAATGTACAGGCTTGCTTGTTGATCTTCTGATCGCTCAATACCTGGGTGGCTGTTACGTTTAGCTAACTGCTTGCTGCTTGTGGGTGTTTGATATGATCATCACCTACTGCCGGCGTATTGACGATTCTTTAGAGTCCTACACAGAGGTTTTCTGGATCAGGCAAAACAGAGTAGGAGCACATATGTGATATGTGCGGGACCGAGAATAATGCATGTATGTGATACCGTATTCGATTCTCTTGATATGTGATATCGGCCGGGTATATGTGATATATAGCCGGGTCATCGGATCAAGTGTTAATTCGATGAAATGATACAGATTATATTAGTCGGTTATTTCATAATAGCTGGATTATCGGATCAAGTGTTGATTCGATAATTTAATGCATAATTATATATTTGATATATTACATTACATTAACTAATATAAGCTCACTTAAAGATTCTTTTTCTCACATGTTGATACATTGATATATATGTTAATTGTATTAGTTTCTTTTATTACAAAATATTGTATATGTGATATATAATATTGTAACATGTTAGGGTTACAAATGCAACTAGGGTTTAGAGTTTAAACCATGCTAGGGTTTTAAACTTGGGTTAATTTTTTCTTTATGGATTAATTCATTTTGGATGGATAATTCATTTTGTTTTGGATGAGCATTGAGGAAGCTTCATGATCCTTTAACTTTGTCCACCTTCTTTGTTTTATCCTTGATATTTGTTAACCTAAGTTTAACCCTAGCCTATGGTTAATTCTCTACATGAGTTAGCCATGACACATATTAAACCATGGTTGCATTTCTAACCTCAACAATAATTCATTCATCACAACTTCATCTTCTTCCTTCTCACTCCAAAAGCTTTCTAGCTTTTCATTTGTGATGGATGTTTTGTGAGAAATTGAAAACAAAAGAGAGCAAAATTCCTACTTCATCATCCTCATCTATTCTAGCCACTTAGATTAGAGTGTTTGCTTCACTAATACTTGATTAGTGAAGTGAGAGCTTGGGTTAGTGCTTCTTCATGGTAGATCATCTTAGTTTTTTGAAGATTAGAAGTAAGGTTGCATCATTCTCTTCTTGGAGCCTCTCTAGAGTCCGGATACTTGATGATCGCAGTGAAGGGACCTCAACTCGAAGCTTATGAAGCGAAGGAATGGACTACAAAGGTTGTAATCCCTAACTCTTAGATGTTAAGTTGTTAACATGTTAGTTTTGGTTTGATTCTCTAGTTAATGATCTAGGTTTAGGGTTATCTATAATGGCAAAATTTAAAATTGGCATGTGAGATGCCACCTGAAACCTCGCTACCGTTGTAGGTATCTCAGCATTGTCGTCCTAGGTAGCCCTGCACATATACACTAACATCCCCTCCTCCATCTCTATTCTAAAACAATCTATTTTCAAAACTCGTCGGAAGCGGAGTTATTCCGACTTCCAATTCGTTTTTCTTTAAAAACTCCATTTTTATTAAACAATAAAATACCATATTCTCTCATAATGATCAAAAAATATAAACAAACACATCAGAACAAGTTTTATCTCAAAAAAATCTATTATGCAACTTTTATCGCATTTTTACGGTTAAATACCATAAACTTTAATTTCGACACAATTCAACATATTCCCTTATATTAGCTTTAGATTACTCACGAGGTAATGACCTCTCTCATCACAACACACATTCTTGACATAGCTCGATGATTTGTGGAACATTAGTTTATGGAAAAATACAAGTTTACGATTAAATACCATAACATTCAAAAACCGTTTTCTTTAAAAAGTGTGTTGCTTAATTTCTTGCAAATACGCCTCTACAACCCATTTGGGGAAACACAGATCGGGATGGTGCGGGTTATCACACATCCACAGGCCTGGTAGAGCGAGATGCAAACCTCCGCAAGGAGCATTCGATCTCGATGGAATTTTTAATGCAATTTTTAAGAAAAATATGATTTCTATTTAATAAATAAATTCTATTTTTTTATATAAATATTAGATATATAAATATTATCAAAATATCTACTTTAAATATATTTATTATATATATATATATATTCCATGTTTTCTAAATCAAAGGAATCACAAATTTCATAAAACTACCTTTACAATTTAATACCATTCCAAGATTACACTAAAATACCATATATAATGAAATCTAGGTTATATCTACTAAAATATTTCACTTTATAAATATTACAATTATGAAAACCCTAAAGACGATAATTAAATACTTGAGGTGTATTTTGAAAATATACCAAAACTATTTTTCATAAAACCCCTTTAAGTTATATTAATTTATAATAAGGACCCTAGTAAACATAGGTTTAAGCAGGACTAGTTCTCTTGAGCCTCAGGGAATCGGAGAATATGGGTGCTTGCCTATCTAAGGTAGACAACCTAACAACGGTGTTATCAATACGGTAATTATTTTGGAAAAAGACACAAATCCTGCCGTCCATGTGCAGCAGTTACCGATAACATCAAAAATAATTCAAAACTTCAATTTCTTTTCAAAGTGTCTGACTCAGACAGAATCTCCATCTAATATGAAATCAATCTGCTTGAATCCAATTCAAATATAACTACAATACAACATGAATCCGTTTATACCGGAATGCCATCTATATCAACATGACTCGACCGAACCGAACCATGGATATACTCTGATTACATGACTATCCATTTATATCCATTCTTTTTACATGATATCACAGTTTTGGCAAGTCATCCATCTATATAACAAAACAATACAATACAACACAAAATACATTACGGGGTTTTTAAAGGGGTGGACTGGTACAGAATGTGTTAAAAGTGGCACGAGACGGTCACTTTAATACACCTAACCTGAATATCCATTGCTGTTGTACCGTGGCTTAATAGTTTCTTGTGCTCCATATACCTTAGTCTCCGGAATAGCAGGACTCCTCTCGTATACACTGTCATATTCTGTACCAAATTACAAACAACCGTGATAACAGAACAAAAGATAACATTATACAGCTATATTCTTTTTTCTGTCTATTCTACTTCTCTCTTTCTTTAGGACTTACCGAGCGATTGTTCGCTGACGACATTTCTTTTCTTCTTTCTTTGGAATATTATCAGGTGGATCCGACTCACTAGAGATCGAGCCTAGTACTGAGGACTTGGAGCAGTTTGCCATCGACCCAGAGCTGTAGGCACTTATATATACTTTTCATTTCAGTCATGCCATTGTTTAGGCATTGCTTTCTATTCATGTATTTGCATTTCCAGTTGTACATGTAAAGAATTGTTAAATAAATAAAAGTTGTTGTTCATTTATATCTATGTCTCTTGTGTACATTTTACTTTATATTGCTTATTTACGCTTAGCATATTTACTGCTGAGTAAATACGTCGCGTGACCCGTCGCGTATCTTTACCGTACACCGGGAAGCGGGGCGTGACACTAGTGAAGCTACCCAAGGGTCGAAAGGTGTTGCTGAATAGGTGAGTGTACAGAATTAAGGATGAGGCCGATGGCATGAAGCGGTACAAAGCTAACTTGGTAGTCAAGGGATATGCGCAACAACATGGGATAAACTACCAGGAGATCTTTTCCCCAGTGGTGAAGATGACTTCAATTCGGGTTATACTCGGTATGGTGGCAGTGGATGTCATGCCCCACTTCTCAGTAGACGGAAACGGTGACGTGATAAGCCCGCAACGTATTTATTTCGAGGTCGTTTCCCTTAATAAATACATTAAGTATAAGTAAGAAATATAACAGTGTGTAAGAATAACAAGAGTAATAAAATTAAACAGCAACTTTATTTACATTTAAATTTCAAATACAATTATCGGAAATAAAAAGATACAATGATTTAAACAAATACCTAAACATTGGCATACAAAAAGTAAATGCAGAAAGGAGATAGTAGTCAGGCTAGGTAGCGAACTGGTCCAAATCCTCTTGGCTCGGCTATATCTCTTCAGAGTCCGGTCCTCCTGACGAACATTCCAAGGAAAAGAAACAAAAAAGAATATCGTCAGCGAACTAGCACTCGGTAAGTCCCCAAAAGAATTAAACAAAGATGACTGAAAGGTGTATAAAATGAATAGAAACCAAGTAAAAATGAACATGTAAGGTTGTATATAAGAGTATCTAAGCATGATCATTTACAGGTGTAAGATATCTATTCTAACGTGGTTGTTTGTTGTTTGATAAAGAAGGTATTCATGTATATGAGAGGAGTCTAACTTACCCCATGGACTATGGTAACATGTAGTACAAGGTCCCGTCATAACCCTGTAAGTGCACGGCGGCGCCCCGGCCGTCAAACCGACGGCCAAATGTGGAAGCGGTGATAAACTTTAATTTTTGCGGACTTAGCAAACCGGCACCACCGCGCACTAAACCCCGGATCGGGCCATTAAACTAGTTCTAGCTAACTACAAGACGGGTTAGAGATATACCGAGTGATCCGAGTCCTCCGGTCTTCTCGTCGTCGTCCCGATCTCCTGCGGAATGTTCGGTCGTCGCCTCCTCGCCGGAAGGGCACCACATCGCCTGCATCTTTTACGGGCTCCCACCTCAATACCGAGGCAACTCGGGCGCGAAGTTGGCTAGCCGACGCGCCCAAGATTTGCTGTAGAATAATGTAGAAACTTGTCTCTTTGGGGTTTAAGATAGTTGCCATGATGGAGGAATTTTTCACAAGGATTTTTCATGAAGGCTTGAAGGAAAAATGGAGCATGCAATCAAAGAGGGAATCATCATCTCCTCAAAAAGGAGCTCGGCCAAAAGTAATGCTCACAGGAAAATGAAGCAAGCACTCTCTCTCTGTGCTGAGAAAAATGAGCCTTAATTTAAGCTCATTCAAATCCAATCTAAATTAAATCCAGCACACCCCATTAAAAAACCATTCCTTACAAAATAAATGAAACCACTATACAATATTAAATTAATCCCACACTCCCTGGAACAGTGGCCGGCCCCCAATTCCAAATTCCATCACAAAACCCATACCACCATCTAATCACAATAAATGCATCATGGAGGAAAAAAGCAAAGATGCTAAACATATCAATCATTTATGCAATAAACCCCTCCACAAATGTTATTTGCACAATTGCAAATAACCCCCTCCATCGGAAAAGTCCGGCCGGGAAAGAACAAAGGGAAACCGGCCGGAACGGAATGCAAACTGGCAACCCCAGAAAACTGGTCCCATAATAAATTACAGGAAAACCCCGATACTGTGTATACACACCCGCATTTGTATTTCGACCGAAATATAAATGTAAAGAGACAAAACTACACTATCAAATACTAAGATCCGGCTTAAGCCAAAGCCGGCTAGTAAAAACCGTCCGATCACGATCCGTGCAATACCGCACGTATCTGATCGAACCCTGTCATATCTCCATACGGCCTCTACAGCGTTTCGCCCGAAAGCTGAGTAACTGAAAGTGTGGTGGACTCTAAAGACTCGTCAATACTATGGCTGTGGATTTAACCACTAGCACGTCAGAGGTATAAGCCAATACGTAACGGGCCACCAGCTATTGACCAAAAGGGACATCGATGAGCGAACTCATCCTGACACCCAACTGAGCCTGTCTGTGACAATATCCGTACAGTCCGGTCCGTTCGTCTATGAGCATCGCATGTCGGGCCTAGGGGGTTGGTAAAAGTCAGACCCCCAAAAGCGGTACAAGTCGTGTCGGAGTGTAGCCCAGAACACCCTGAGATACTACTGGAATACCTACCAGTAAATCTCCTGCCTTGGCCAAGGTCTTCGTGTAATGGCTCTCCTAGACACAGCGCGACCTCACCCCCAATACCGGGAGAGACGAACCCCTGAAGATCCGCTCACTGCCTCCATGTGGCTCGGGACTGTACCCAACTAAAATCTGTTTGCACGACTCCTTTGAGCCGTGGTAGGGTAGTAATCAAAGCACAGTGGGAATTCACACGAGACAAATGACGATCCCCAGGTCGATGAACTAACCTGTACACATGTCACCTGGGAACTGCTATCTGACGTCAGGTATAAGACCAACTAGCATGTTCCCGGCGAGTCCTGTCCGGTGTACTCATAACCCAATGAGCACCTGTATACATCTTAGGTGAACCAACTAACACCAGTGGCTTGTGAGACCGGTCACCGCCCCTCGCCGGGGTCTCGACTGTATACACTAGTCTACTCTGGAGAATCGATGCCCTGTCTCGAAACTCCCACGACTAGGGACCTTTTAAGGATGTGCTAATAGACTCCAGCTCTCACTTATATGATCGCCCTCATACTGCTGGCAGTCAAGCAAGAATCCCAGGGGCTCTATCAACGTGTAATAGCGACATGTCAGGTCACCTAAAGCTGTACACGATGATAAAGGTAAACCAGATAGCGTACTATCATCTCGAGTAAGACTGTTTTCCCGGGATAGGTCCTCCCTCAATCATTGCAATCACGTGCCTGTGACCCAATAATTGACTCTGAGGGCACTATCTCCAACAATCTCCCACTTGCACTCAAGGCTAATTATTGCGATGTCGCATACTCACAACCCGTGTGATACCGAACACCCAACTCCCCTACTAGTCAGTCTCACAAAACTCGTTTGCGAAACTATTGCGGTCGAGGAATAGGCTCAGTGAGTGGATCCGCTCTGATGTTTCTTTCTATGTCTCTTCTATATCTCAAGTTCGCGGAGAAAGCTATCTCCCGAAATGAGCAATACCTGTCTTAGAATGTCTGGATGTCTGATGGGACCGAGCTCATAAATGAACTCCAAATCCAAACTTCTTAGACTGTATCGTCAACTGAACTTAATCAGTATCCTGCGCCATGCCACCCTCAGTATTGCCTTGGACCACCTGTCCAAAATACTGCCCCTCGTCAGAGGGAAAAACTATAACTCTGACAACCTCCTTGTCGTCCATGTCACCTTGGAAGCCTGGAATGATAACTGTCTCCTAAAGGAGGCAGCCGTTATCATATCCCTAGAACATTCACTTATGTTCTAAAACTGCTTCCGACTGTTCCTCCAGGATTGGATCAATATCAACTTATTGCATCTAGTGCAAGAACAACATCTGGTGTGGTACTTGACATCTCATGATTGACTCAATTGCCTAAGCAAGTGATCTGCCAATCATGCAAATCCCTCTCTACTTTAGTCTATAAGACACCTTTAGAGAGGGTGACTCCATTACCTGCAGGTATACTACCGTGCCAGGAGTCGTCCATTCTAAATACTCTTAGAATGCTGTCAAAGTACCCTGATTGGGAAACCACCCAAATCTAGATCTAAAACCATAGATCCAGTAACCAGTATGTCTGACATAATGTCCAAGTCCTTTGTGGAGAAACCACTGTGTGACGACCAATGTATAACCGATCGTAGTATAGGAATATCACTTCCTACTACCTTCTCAACAGATCCATCCCCTATTCTGATGACGTCAAACCTGTGACTGTCACATCAGAAATAGATGATCTATCTCCGCTACATCTGCTTTAGTCTATAAATAGACATAAGCCTGATGTCCACCAATGCTTCCGCTGCTCCCACTGACTACGACAACTCTCTGGCAGAGTCATATACACGTACACTTCTGAAGCTAGTTCAGAACGACGCTATACTCATCCTCCTGCCGGGTCTCGCAGCCTGGAACAACAACAATGGCAAGTGTGGGTAAACAAGAACTTCCCTGTCACCGTCCTCGAGGCTACCGGAGTACCTTTCGGGTGCCTGAAGTTACCCACCTTATCTGCGGAGTGGCCAATGGAATGTCAAAACAGATTGAATCTTTAGGTTCCTTATCAAATCTTCAGTAATCGTTTGCTGTTCTGGAATCACTTCCAGTTCTACCATACTCCCACTACTGTTTTTGAAAAAATCCATTTTTAATAAAACTGTGGCGAGTCTAGAACAATATTTCTATTGATCTGCCAAATGGTAGAAAGTCAACCCTCGTCATAGCCTGGGTCAACCCACAAACTGCCATTACAGAAACGTGCCTTGAGTTGTCCAGTGTCTGGTTTTAATCATAAGCCGGACAACTCCCCATACCTTAACATCGTTAAGATATGAACTGTTCTATATCCAATATAGAACCAGAGGCACTGATTTAATTTAACCAGATTCAAATCATGCAGCTGTCTCCAGTGCATGTCAACTAAATGGAGAAAGGCCGATCAGCGTTACTCAACTTAGGAATGCTTCCAATTATGAGTAACCTGAAAGAGAAGCAATTTCTCTTTATCATTACTATCAATTGAATACCATACACAAGTATCTATATCTTCGATCACTTTGAAAAATCCCGATACTTGCTACACCTGGTTCTCTACTCTATTCAAATACCTATAACTCCTCAAAACTTAGACCCTGTGTTTCTACGAAACACATGTCTAAGAACTAGAGAAGTTAAAAGTAAACAGAATATAGTAAGAGGACCAACCCCTCTGTCCTAATGGACACTGGACAACATACAATACTCTGTATAAGTCCGCTGAGTCTAACAACTCTTTCACTGTGTGTCGTAGGTTGAAAACTGTACTTATGGTTAAGAAGAATTACACCGCTGTTTAATGCTCCTTACCTAACCATCCACTGATATAGGTAAATGTCATCGACATAATATCAAAAGGTATATCTCACTCTATGAAAATAGACGTACAGATATATCAATTTGAAATTGGTGCACAACAGCAGATATTCAAAACCAAATATTTGCCGACCGGCAAACAGCCCAGATGATCTCCTCAAATATCATCGATTACAACGAATCCCGATATAATGAGGATGATCACCTAATTCCCAATAACTTACTCCCACTCATCATCTGTAAAACCATACAGATGTGAGAATCAAACCTGGTAAATACATACCCTGGAGCAAGTGTCTAATCGGGAAATCAGTTTTCTTTTAACAGTACACAGTGAAACTGAAATATTGAAATGTTTCGTTGGGGTATCTTGGTATTCCTAGTAATGCCTCATCCATTATCCAGATTCACAACTGTAACCGTATAATTCTTTGCCACCTCTCCAAATCCCTTTATATGTCTTTAGTCATTACCTTCTGCACACCCTTTTAGGCCAATTGGTTTTCTTCCTTCCCTACCGTTCGGCACCAGCCTATGGTTTGGAAGAAGACTATCCAATAAGCATAATGGGTGTACTGTCCTAATCCTAGGAGCACTCACAATGCGAGAGAAGGTGAAGATAAAAGACAACCGAATAAACCTTATTCCTATTTCTCCTGGACCAGAATCCATCCCCGAACTGGAACAAGTTCCTTTCGAGTTCGTATATAACCATACGATGGAGTATCCAAATAAACTGTGGATCTTCGTAGTGATACGGAGTGTCCTGGAGAAATACAAAGGTGATTTAGGATTGGCGAAGAAATACTTGGTTTGGTCGTGAATATCAGTCGCAATTTACTTTGCCCTCTTACTAATCCCTTGCTTTGTCTTAATCTTAATACCTTCTGCACACCGTTTAGGCTAATTGGTTTTTTTCATTCCCTACCGGTCGGCACCAGCCTAAGGTTTGGAAGAAAACTATCCAATTTGCGTAATAGGTGTACTATCTCCTAAATCAAGGAGTACTCACAACTTAAGAGAAGGTAAAAGGGAAAAGACAACTGAATAATCCTATCCGTTTTCTCCAGAACCAGAAACCATTCTCGAATTCCTTCGAGTTCGTATCTAACCATACGATGGTTTTGTCCAATGGAAGTGGACGTTCGCAGTAATACGGGGTGTCCTGGAGAAAAGGGTAAAAGTAGGAGTGGCAATGAGATTAGCGACTCAGACAATCCAAAAGCCAGTGTTAAGAAGGTTCGGTCAACTTGGTCACTGAGTCATAGTCTAGGGTCGGGTCAATGGTCGCTTCCAGAGAGAGAGAGAGAAAAGAAACACTCAGCGTGCACTCTATCCTAGATCAGAATGGTTACCAATTTATCTAATCTGGAAACCTCCCACTGTACCTCAAATTCTCCTTCAAACCTGAAAGAAGAATTAGTCGGGGTCACCCGAGGAGTAAACTAACTCATCAGTGGGAATCGGGATCCAACTATCATCGCATGATAACATGACGGAATCCGCTCACGCTATCACACTCCAGAAGGTATGCGCATATCTGGCAAGTTTCAGTTCTTTTGAAACTCCCGATGTGATTTTTACCCCATGCTCTTATGACCTTGACTTTGGCCAACATATCATAAGTCACATATCAAGTTCTACCCGTCATTCTCCAGGTTAATTTGAACCCACCCGTACATACCCTTGACTTTGGCCAAAATGGCAGTACGACTGTCCCAAACCAACGCATCTATCTATGCTGCATATGAATACCCCAATAGCTACCAAACACTGTGCCTTGACTTTGGCCAACATACACAGCTTGAATACTATTGACCATTCATATGAAATGACGGAGGGCTACGAATGATTTCTGGCGAAAACCTTTAACGTAATGAACTTGATATCGTTGAAGGAACGGATAGCTTTTTAGAAAATATAGTAACGAAAACCTTCGCTAAAGAGGTCACTCCCGGTGAAGGGATCTCGGCTCTTTCCCCGTAGAATGAGGTGCAGGATATTCCAACTGAATACCACGGTGCAAAGCAAAAGTAATTGGCTATAGTGAAGTTAATGCCCTGACGCAAACTTCTGTCCAAGGGGTCACTCCCGGTGAAGGGATCTCGGCCCTTGCCTCGTCGACTGAGGAGCAGGATATTCCAAATGAATACCACGATGCAAAGCAAAAGAGAACGTCCTTGCAATAACAGCTTTTTGAAAAGTGTTCCAACAACATCAGATTAGGTTTGTTTAACTTGCATTGATCCGAATCAACGCAGTCCCATCAATTGATCACACCACAAAGAACGAAAATATACTGATGTACGTATATGCCATCCGCATTCGCCACTGGGTCCCGTCATCACCCGTTAGGTTAGCTAACTAACGGCAGAGCGGGGACTGGACTAGCGCGGATGAAAAGCATATACAACATCTACTAATATATATACCAATATATTATATTCGCTCAAGGCGTGATAAGAAATGCAACATCACAGAAATGTACAGCATCACAGAACAATACAGATATCTGGGATCCCCGGGTTTCACAGAGCCACTACTGAAACCCGACGTTCCCCTAATCGTGTGGATAGCCTGTGCAATGAAATCCTAGACCCCTACGGGCGCGGCAAGTTACCCGCCAAAACCTGAAGCGAGGCAGCCCCCTTCAGCGCCTGTGAATGGACCACCCAGCACTTCACGGGATCCGGTAACTTGGGCACCCCTCCTGGGTCAACCTGTACCCCCTACGAGTGCGGCGAATAGCCCGCCAATTCTAGAGCGAAGCCCCCTCCGTCCCAATGCCATGAGATGCGGGCTTGTTGCCCTCCAGAACCCGGCTATCCGTGCACCCCACCGTGGGGTAATCCTAGTACAGAAAGTAAAATATACATACAACGGGTACATCGACCACAACCAGGTCGTGCCCCAAAAAAATAATACAATCAGGCAGTGACGGCGGTCCACATGTCGGACGCTCGTCCCGCAATAACAAATGTACATAATACAACAAAACTGTACTAGCATTGCATCCAGGCTATCCCCCACGACCGATCCGCAACATCACAGCAAAAACACAAAACATCAACGTGAAAGTCACGTTCGCAAATCCGTCTAACCGGGCTATAGCAGTTAGACCGGATTTACCGATCGAGTGACATTCACGGTCGCAGATATAATGTAAATACTGTGAAAAATGTGTTTAAAATATCCGATCGAACAAAAATTAACAAGTGGGCCCCCAAGCAATACTGTAGCACTCACAGAAATTCTGGGCCTAAAAAATAATATTCCAAAACCCATATTTTAAGCCCATAAGCCCACTGGAAAAAATTGGTAAACTGAACCCAAATTACTGCGGCGGAACCGCGGCCAAAAAGGGGTTACGGCCGCGGTTCCGCGGTCGTACGGAAAGATCATGGAACCAAAATTTTCCGGTGGTCTTAGGATACTCTGTACATCATTTTGCAATCACCTGAAAAAATTTTCGAGACCAGAAAATTTCGACAGAAAACTGATGTGTAGAAAAATACGGTTTTTGGGATTTTGGTCGATCGGAAATGTAAACACATCAAACGAAGCTAGACTAAGTTAATGGCGAGGCTCTGATACCACTGTAAGTGCACGGCGGCGTCCCGGCCGTCAAACCGACGGCCAAATGCGGAAGCGGTGATAAACTTTAATTTTTGCGGACTTAGCAAACCGGCACCACCGCGCACTAAACCCCGGATCGGGCCATTAAACTAGTTCTAGCTAACTACAAGACGGGTTAGAGATATACCGAGTGATCCGAGTCCTCTGGTCTTCTCGTCGTCGTCCCGATCTCCTGCGGAATGTTCGATCGTCGCCTCCTCGCCGGAAGGGCACCACATCGCCTGCATCTTTTACGGGCTCCCACCTCAATACCGAGGCAACTCGGGCGCGAAGTTGGCTAGCCGACGCGTCTAAGATTTGCTGTAGAATAATGTAGAAACTTGTCTCTTTGGGGTTTAAGATAGTTGCCATGATGGAGGAATTTTTCACAAGGATTTTTCATGAAGGCTTGAAGGAAAAATGGAGCATGCAATCAAAGAGGGAATCATCATCTCCTCAAAAAGGAGCTCGGCCAAAAGTAATGCTCACAGGAAAATGAAGCAAGCACTCTCTCTCTGTACTGAGAAAAATGAGCCTTAATTTAAGCTCATTCAAATCCAATCTAAATTAAATCCAGCACACCCCATTAAAAAACCATTCCTTACAAAAGAAATGAAACCACTATACAATATTAAATTAATCCCACACTCCCTGGAACAGTGGCCGGCCCCCAATTCCAAATTCCATCACAAAACCCATACCACCATCTAATCACAATAAATGCATCATGGAGGAAAAAAGCAAAGATGCTAAACATATCAATCATTTATGCAATAAACCCCTCCACAAATGTTATTTGCACAATTGCAAATAACCCCCTCCATCGGAAAAGTCCGGCCGGGAAAGAACAAAGGGAAACCGGCCGGAACGGAATGCAAACTGGCAACCCCAGAAAACTGGTCCCATAATAAATTACAGGAAAACCCCGATACTGTGCATACACACCCGCATTTGTATTTCGACCGAAATACAAATGTAAAGAGACAAAACTACACTATCAAATACTAAGATCCGGCTTAAGCCAAAGCCGGCTAGTAAAAACCGTCCGATCACGATCCGTGCAATACCGCACGTATCTGATCGAACCCTGCCATATCTCCATACGGCCTCTACAGCGTTTCGCCCGAAAGCTGAGTAACTGAAAGTGTGGTGGACTCTAAAGACTCGTCAATACTATGGCTGTAGATTTAACCACTAGCACGTCAGAGGTATAAGCCAATACGTAACGGGCCACCAGCTATTGACCAAAAGGGACGTCGATGAGCGAACTCATCCTGACACCCAACTGAGCCTGTCAGTGACAATATCCGTACAGTCCGGTCCGTTCGTCTATGAGCATCGCATGTCGGGCCTAGGGGGTTGGTAAAAGTCAGACCCCCAAAAGCGGTACAAGTCGTGTCGGAGTGTAGCCCAGAACACCCTGAGATACTACTGGAATACCTATCAGTAAATCTCCTGCCTTGGCCAAGGTCTTCGTGTAATGGCTCTTCTAGACACAGCACGACCTCACCCCCAATACCGGGAGAGACGAACCACTGAAGATCCGCTCACTGCCTCCATGTGGCTCGGGACTGTACCCAACTAAAACCTGTTTGCACGACTCCTTTGAGCCGTGGTAGGGTAGTAATCAAAGCACAGTGGGAACTCACACGAGACAAATGACGATCCCCAGGTCGATGAACTAACCTGTACACATGTCACCTGGGAACTGCTATCTGACGTCAGGTATAAGACCAACTAGCATGTTCCCGGCGAGTCCTGTCCGGTGTACTCATAACCCAATGAGCACCTGTATACATCTTAGGTGAACCAACTAACACCAGTGGCTTGTGAGACCGGCCACCGCCCCTCGTCGGGGTCTCGACTGTATACACTAGTCTACTCTGGAGAATCGATGCCCTGTCTCGAAACTCCCACGACTAGGGACCTTTTAAGGATGTGCTAATAGACTCCAGCTCTCACTTATATGATCGCCCTCATACTGCTGGCAGTCAAGCAAGAATCCCAGGGGCTCTATCAACGTGTAATAGCGACCTGTCAGGTCACCTAAAGCTGTACACGATGATAAAGGTAAACCAGATAGCGTACTATCATCTCGAGTAAGACTGTTTTCCCGGGATAGGTCCTCCCTCAATCATTGCAATCACGTGCCTGTGACCCAATAATTGACTCTGAGGGCACTATCTCCAACAAACCAACGGGACAACGGCACATGAATTCATGTGGGTGTCTTTTAAAGTGACCTCTCGTGCCACGATATACGTTCTGTACCAACCTACCCCTTATCTCCGTGTATTGTAGTATATATTTCAAGTTTACAGGTCTTAGCCGAATCCATGAATATCAAGATATACCAGTTCAAGTTCATGTAATCATGTATTCAGATATTCATGTCAAGTCAAGTCAAGTGTTCAAGTTCAAGATCAGATATTTAAGTTCAAGATGAAGTGTTCAAGTTTGGGTTGAGTTGGATTCAAGTTTGAGTTTACAACAAGTTCAAGTGTGTATTCAAGTTATAGTCAATATCTTATGAATGGATTTGGCTTTTAAACTTCTTAAGTTCGGGAATAATCGGACAACCGTTGCACATGGACAGTAATATTTGTGTCTTTTTTCAAGACTGTTTCCCCCAATCAGAGCAAAGCTCTGTTTGAATTTCAAAAATTCAAAAATTAAAGCAACGCTTCAAATTCCTTGCGCTGCGCGCAATGCGCCACGTGTCAAAAGCTGATATGTCAGCGCAGCGCCCAAGGCAGCGCCCAATCAGAGCAAGGCTCTATTTAAAACAAAATTAAAGGAAATAACGCTTCAGTTGCGCAAGCGCTGCGCTGCGCGACACGTGTCGCCGTGCGCTGCGCGACACGTGTCAGCGCAGATGTGCTGCGCCGTGCGCTGCGCGACACATGTCAGCGCATTTGCGTTGAGCCGTGCGTTGCGCGACACGTGTCACGCGCTGGGGCGTTTGCGCCAAACAGAATTAAATTCTAGTAAGATCCTTCTGTTCTTGTTAAAACAAGAAAATTGTCTTCTGTAAAACAGAAGCGCTTGGATCAAAGATCCAACGGTAGGGAAAATTCCCCAAATCACTCAGAGAGTGATCTCTTTAACAAACTTAACAAACCTATGTGCACTATATAAAGACCCCTAGACCCCAATTCAAAAGAGGAAAACATCAAGAATCATCAAGAACTTCAACTCTGAAGAAACTTGAAAAGAAATTCAAGAAAAAGGTAAAAAAAAAACCCTTTAAAATAGAAGAATTTCTTCTATTAGAACATTGATCTAAGAACAAGATCAATGATCTTCAATAAAAAAAACAAATAATAATAAGTGCCTTGCACTTTTATGAACCACTGGTTCTCTGAATACAAGAAAAAACAAGAAAAACTTGTTTTCTCTATCTAAATTGGATCAAGAAATTAAACAGTGCCCTGCACTTATAAAATTTGCACTGTTGCGCTCTTGGGTTGGCGCAACCTACCAGAGAGCGCCACGTGTCAGCACCTGAACCACTTGCGCTATGCGCTTTTAAGATAGAGCCTTGCTCTCTGAAATTGGCGCAACTCACCAGAACGAGCCACGTGTTAGCAGCGCAAGCGCAGCGCACTGCGCTTGCGTGACACGTGTCATCACCACAAGCGCTTGCGCTCAGTGATTGGCGCAAAGCGCCTGACAAATGCAATGCATTGTTTACTAAAGGGCCAGGCCCAAATCAAAAAGGCCTAGTAGGCCAAAATAAATTGCAATGCAATAAAAGGGCAGAGCCCAAACAAAATTGATGCTCTGCATCATTTATAAAAGGGCAGAGCACAAAATAAAATGCAGAGCCCAGACAAAATTGATGTTCTGCCTCATTTATAAATAGGTAGAGCCCAAATAAAATAAAAAAATGCAATGCATTATTTAAAAGGGGGCAAAGCCCTAGCACAGGCCTATTGGGCCAAAAACAAATAAAAGCGTTGAACATTTTTTCAACTGGACTTAGCCCAATCATGGCCGTAAGTCCTCAAATTAAATTGACCGAGCACAGTTGCTCTCTTAAATCAATTTACATCCGGTTCGAGGGTACATCTCCGAATTCCTCTGACTCCTATCGTTGTAATCCTTCAACGACGTCAGAGAGGTGATGGGTCCCGACAACCACACATCAACACGGACTGTGTGGTCCTTAAACCCGCGGACTTATGCGTCCTTAAACTAAGACACGAACTGTGGGGTCTCTAAACCCACGGACTTATGCGTCCTTAAACTACCAATGGACCACCATGTCCCTAAACTGGAATATGGACCGAAATGTCCTTAAACTACCTATGGACCACTACGTCCCTAAACTGGAACAATAGAGCCCCCAAATGCTCTTTTGTCGGATCCAAACGATCCCGTTAAGTTGATCTTAGTCTCAAATCAGACTAGCGTATCCTTAACGAACGTTTAAGTTGATCTTAGCCTAAATATGGCTAACGTATCCTTAAACTAAAACATCAAACCCAAATCTAAGTAAATACGGATTTGGACTAATCTATGTCCTACGGGCCACGGCATCACTTAGTCTCCGTATACAATCCACGGGCAACTACAAAAAAAAACACACACGACACGAAGTGAACATCCGGATAAGGAGGAAGTGGCTACCGCGATGCGGTAGCGTAATTAACTGCAGGGGCTTGCGCCTGCAGGGAAGAGTGTCCCCACAATCAAAAACCCCTCAAGCGAGGGGGAATCTGATGAAGTCTGCTACATCGGCCGCATCCGTCTAAACCTCCGATACACGGTGCCATAAATCAACTTGGCATCTTCGGAGAGGTGGACGGATAAAACCAAATAGCATCTGCCCCGAATCTCAGGCAAGGCGTCTTCACGTCGTCGTGGCCGCCATTCGGAGGGGAACAGATTCTGGCACGCCCGGTGGGACCTTTTCCTCTTTCCACTACACACTTCATGTGTCGTCTTCGCGACCGAATCGCGGTTTTGTTAATGGTTGCCTCTGGATTTCAAGTTACTAAGATTTGGTCTTTTGCCTGGCACAAAAATCAAGCATCAATGGCCTCAAATTGCTCGAACTACTCGAAGTGCCAATGCAGCCGATGCTCCACCTCACCTGGAGGTGTAGCATATGGGCCTCAAGCGGCCTCCATCCTTACTATGCCTGTGGAGAAAGTGACTCAAGCCACCACCGGCCTATTTTTCGGGACCATGATCCCGCCAACAAGCTTCACCATCCCTGTGCCCGCACCGGAAGCTTCGAAGAAGTCGGTCTTCGATCGACTTGCTACTCCCACGACCCCTCTCAACGGGTCGTCCAACTCCTCAGTCTTCTCCAGACTGAGCCTGAACTCCAAAGGGCCTGCCAAAAAGCCCATGATACCTGAGAAGGCCATCCCAAAGAAGACGGCTGCTCCCGAAGTCGCCAAGGAGGCTTCTCCTGTCAAAGAGTCAGTCTTTGCAAGGCTGACTATTCCTACTCCTGCCCCTGCTCGAGGATCTATCTTTGACAGATTGAATACCGATACTCAAAGGGCAACCTCAGTCTTTAAGAGGCTGACACCGGCAACAGTCCCTCGCCTGAACAGGGGGCAAGAAGAAGCTGTCTCTGAACCAATACCGACAACTCGTCGCGCCCGACGACGCCACTTGCGCCGGATAAGGAAGACTGGGGGCAACTCCCCCTCTGGGATAACTCCACCAGCTCCAACGGTGGACGTTAATGCTGCTGTTCCAACTGGGAACAGCTTTGAGCTGTTGAACAGGGTACGCAGGAATTCGCCAACTACGGTGCTCAAAAGATCTCCTCCACCGGTAGAGACCGCCGTGGAAGCAGAAAAGCCGGAGCAGTCTCCTCAATCGCTGTCCTCCAGGATCTACAAGATATGGCGACGAGTCTGAGAATCTGTGATTGATCCTAATTTCTCTCGCCAACACAAGAAGTCGAAAGTTCGGCAAGAAGAAAATCCCCCGGTCAAGCAACGAAAGGCGACGACCACTTGGGTGCCCAAAGCAACGGCCCCCTCAACTTCAACGGCCCATAAGAGAAGAAGGCCGGAGAAAGTCCTCACACCGACGGCGAATATCAAAGGTGGTGAACCCAAATGCCCTAAGTCAGGGGCATCGTAGTTCATACCGTCTACATGGCGTCTGGTAAAGAGGACAGCCGCATATCCGCAGGTCATAGACCACTTACACGATCGGTGACCAAAGCGCAAAAGCAGCAGCAGAAGCTCCAAGAAATGATGACCGCGATGGCTGCACCCACTGGGCCAAAAGAAAACCCTGAAGCGTCCTCGGATGAACGCCAGGAGCAAGAAACTGACGCCGAATTCCTTCGTCGGATATTGGAGAAGAAGGATAAAGAGGTTGCTGAATAAGCAGCCAACATAAAGCGTATGGCCCTCCTGTTCCAAGACATGGTGAGGATGATGATCCAACAAGATCCTCCAGCTGAAGATCCCCCGATCGTCCTTGAAGATGATAGGGGAGAAACGTCGAATCCTCCACCAGCTCTGTCAACAGCTAAGGAAGAGACAATCTCCAAAGCTGACTTGGACGAGTACATAGCCCAACAAATACGGGTTCATCATGCGACTGAAGCAGCCGGCCAGGTCGTAAAAACAGGACGACCATATCCGAGCTGGTACGACCAGATCAAGTACCCGCCGGGCTACATAATTCCCAAGTTCCATGTCTATAAGGGGACGGGCAATCCCCACCAGCATGTTGCCCAGTTCAGGGCACTTTGCGGCAACACCGACGGTGATGACAAACTATTGCTTCGCCAGTTCGTCGGCAGCTTGTCAG
Source organism: Agapanthus africanus (assembly GCA_030015575.1). Classification (NCBI taxonomy): domain Eukaryota; kingdom Viridiplantae; phylum Streptophyta; class Magnoliopsida; order Asparagales; family Amaryllidaceae; genus Agapanthus; species Agapanthus africanus. The sequence goes on from JASDDO010000022.1 coordinate 618,429,548, forward strand.
ATACAGCGTTCGAGTGGTATTCTGAGCTCCCAAACGACTCAATCAAGACCTTCGCGGAGATGGAGCTACTGTTTACCCAGCGTTTTGCAAACACCAGCGAACGCACCCCGATGACGGCACTGATTAACGCCAGGGTGAAGCCAGACGAGACATGGGTCCAATATGCTATACGGTGGCAGAATTTATGGTCAAAATGCGAGCAACGCATTGAAGAAGCTCCTACAGTGGGTATGTTTGTAGGAACCCTTGATCCGCAAGCAACCATCTCGCAATTTATGATGTTCTTCAAGCCGACTACCTTCCAGGCCCTGATCGACAAGCTAGCGCAAATGGATCAGATGGGCCATAGACCTCCTCTTCCAAAGCCAAACTCCCGAAATGACAAGGGGAACGGAAAAGCGATCGTTGTAGCTAATGCTCAACAACAACCGAGCAACTCGAAGCCAGTTGTTCGTCAAAATAATATGCGTCCGTACGTACCCCTTGAGGAGAGACTAGGACGTCCTTACTCATTTCCCCGAGATAAAACGAGAAGATTATTCGAGCTGGCGTTGCGCAACCGACTCATAAACCTGCCGGATCCAAAACGTCCGTCGCAACCAAATGATGTTAATGAGCCCAACTACTGTCCCTATCACCGAGTACTGGGTCATCCGATCGAAGATTGCTACGTCTTCAAAAATTAGCTTGAAGACCAGTACCAACAGGGCAAGTTCGCGTTATCCGACAGATGGAAGGTGAATCCGCCGCAACCTCACGCCTCTAAAAGGATGAATATGCCGGGGGCAACGTACTCTCTCGTCGAAGAAGCCCCATGGGAGGTTGTGCTGTCAGCCAAGACAAAGAGGATGCTGAACGATCTTCAGACATGCCCAGCGATCAAGTGGAAGAACCCGTTGGAACCGCAGTTCATTGAGGGGATGTTGAAGCCGCGTCCAACTCCGAAGACCGATGGTGGTGGCCCAAGCACCCGCAACCAGCCGTCAAAATCTTCGAAGAAGAAGAAGAAGAAATCCAAGAAGCCTGTGAAGCCTGGCGACAAGCGCACGGACTTATAAAAACAAATTGACACGCTGGAGGAATATAACCAGAAAGCACGGACTCCCATTACACTCCAAGAGTTTCTCAACCACGTCTTTCAAGAGGAAGATGAGAGAGAAAGTTCGTCGGATGAATCTGAGGAATACGTGGCGAGCTGTCATGTGATTTCCCATTCGTTCACGGACGATGGGGAGACTCCTTGCACTGAAAAGCTGGGGGCAGATCCTGAACAAAAAATTCTGGGGCCATCGGATGAAGTAATTGACGCATTCCTCAATGAAGCTCTGTTGAAAAGTAAAGCTGATCGGGAACGCAAGACGGCTATATTTGAAAGGGCCAAGCGCCAGCGACTTGACGAAAGAGCTGAGATACTTCCGCTAGAGCAAAATACATCCATCACTGACAAAAGCAAATTCAAGACGAGGAAAAGGTTTGCTAAGGCCATGTCAAGGGACATGAAGCTACCATCCTCTAAAGGAAGCATTACTGGTGAAGTGGAAATGCACCCCTCCTACTGCTTGTATCATCGGAAGATTTCGCACCCCACCAAAGAGTGCAAAGCTTTCGATAGATGGTGGCAAGGATATGTCGCTCACCGACAACATTTTAAGCGGGAGAAGCGCAAAACTCGTCGGGAGCGGAAAAATGCGACCGAAGGGCTTAACAGAACTACCGGCAATTGTCGCATGGTTAATGCCGGGGGATCATAAGTGCTTACATTCGGGAGTGATTCCGACGAGGAGCTGGCTCTTAGCCCTCTCTTTAAAGAGTCCACCTCGGGAAAAGAAGAAGAGCAGAAGGTCTGTGAAAATATCCGGCTGCGTAATCGTACGCTATCCGAAAAGAATCTCGGACCCTCGAACAAAAAAGATAAAGGGAAAGAAAAGGTCTCCGAGGATATCGCCCTAGATGACCAAGTCATGGAAGAGCTAACTGCCAAGGACCCGCCAAAGAAAGATAAGGTGGATTACAACGTCTTGGCGCATCTGAGAAACCTACCCTCACAGCTCAGCATTCTTGACGCCCTTCTACTATCAAAAGAGGCGAAAGATTCGTTAATCAAGGCACTACAAGATCCGGAACAATTCCAAGCTTTCCTAGCCGAAGAAAAGATGAAGGATGAATTGGAGGAAGTGCATACGGCCGATATCACTTTTGGCGATGAAGACCTTCTCCTTGGGACGTGCGAATACAATTACCCCCTTTATGTCTCAGGATACTGCCACGATATAAAGATAGGCAAAATCCTGGTCGACAATGGATCCTCCGTTAATCTCCTCAATGTGCGGGTGTTAAAAGAAATCTGCATGAGCGTCCAACACCTTGCTCGGGATAAGATCACCATCTCCGGGTTCGACTCCCAATCATCAAGAACTCTTGGGTCTGTGATACTGACGCTACGCTTTAGGCTACTCGTCATGGACATTAAGTTCCACGTCATAGATGCCAAGACATGCTACAATGCTCTGCTCGGTCGACCATGGTTACACGAGTACAACATTATCCCTTCTACGCAACATCAGTGTATGAAGTATTTTAAGGATGGTCTCGAGTATACCGTGACGGGAGAACTGAACCCGTTCTCTGTGAACGAGGTCCGCAAATATGAAGATGCCAAATACTTCTTACCGGATTTCGAGGATACGGAGAGGTGTCACAAGCAGGAAAACAAAGCTAATGCCACCATCACTGTCTTCGGCAGTGATACCGAGGAGGAAGAGGAGATGATTCATTCGGGTCCACCCCAACACAACAAGCCAAGACCATCCGCTTCTACGTTGATCTTCGGTAGCGACTCGGAGGATGAGGTCCATGCTGTATTCTCTGCTCGACCTTCAATACAAACGTCCGCTGACGAAGAGCAAAGTCTACAAGTCGCCATGGTTCCACTTAAACACCATAAAGAACTGGATGCAGTTGATATCTACAGTGTAGAAGAGCTGCGGACGTTCTATATCCCTCCCAGGCGAGAAGGCGAAAAGGCAATTCTATTCTACCGCTCTGAGGAAACCAAAGTGGAGAAAGAAATCTGGCACGGTGCGGATCCTACGCTTGACAGGCTTCAGCCCATCCGTCTGCCTAGATATTATACAAAGGGTTTGAAGAGGCTACTGAAGCACCAGGGGATATCCTTTAAACAGACCGCTCAAAAAGCCAAATTCTATGACAGGGTCTGGAACGTTCCCGGGACTCAACACAAGTTGCCTAATGGGAGAATGGAAACAATCGGGCTTGGATACATTCGGTCCAAGAAATAAGAGCTACTCCACGGTTGCTACGTTGTGCATGACTTCGATTAAGAAGCGGATGCTCAATGGGAAGACGATGAGCCTGAACCAGTAAAAGTTCCTGATGCAAAAGTGCCCAGTCCATCATTCGAAGAACAAATGGACAAGCTTATAAGGGAAGCTGGTCAAAAAGTCCGAGATGACCATAACCGCGAAATGGCCTATGAGAAAGCCAAAACGCAACGCCTCCTCCGACAGGCTGTGAAAGATGAAAATGCCGCTCCCTGTCAACCTGTTATAAAGAAGGCTCGACGCAGAGGCAGAAACAAGTCGAAACGCGAAAAAGACGCTCAACAGCAACAAAGCGGGACTAAGAAGCCACGTAAGAGAGAATCGAGCGGTTCCGATACATCTCTCATGAGGAAAATGGGTCGGGCATATTCTTTTCCTCGGGACAAGACAAAGAAAATACTTGATCTCACTCTAAAACATTATATGCTTACTCTGCCGGAGTCTAAACACCCCGAACAAGCAAGCAAAGTCTCTCACCCGGACTATTGCCCTTATCACCGAGTGATAAGGCATCCTCTCGAAGACTGCTTCACCTTCAAGAATTGGGTCGAAGATCAGTATCAGCTTGGCAAGTTCGCTCTGTCTGACAACTGGAGGGTAATGCCACCACAGAAGCACGAACCCAAAGCCACGAAAGCAGAACCAGTTCCACATTGGGCTTGGAAACGAATTCGTACTTGTCACATGATAACCATATCAAAAGAAGAGCCCAAGAACATGGATGACCTTCCCTGGTGCTTCGAAAATAGCAACGATGAGGTGATCTCAGAATTTCTACCAGCGTCGAAAGAGCTGGAGGATGGAATACATACCACTGTAGATAACCTCAAGAAAATTGAGTTGGGGACAGCGAATGACCCGCGACTGACATTCATTAGTGAGCTGCTGTCTGAAGAGAGGGTGGTTTCATTAAAAGCCCTGCTTATGTAGCATAAAGATTGCTTCGCATGGAACTATTCCGAAATGCCGGGACTAGATCCAGAAATTGCTGTGCGCAAATTGGCAATATCCCCGAACGTCAAGCCAGTCAAGCTGGCACCAAGAAGGATGCGGCTCGAGCTTGAGATGAGCATCAACGCCGAGGTCAAGAAGCTGATCGACTCCGGTTTTATCCAGGAGGTTCAATATCCTGAATGGATCGCCAACATCGTCCCCGTGATGAAGAAAAATGGGACAGTGCGCATATGCGTGGACTTTCGGGATCTCAATAAAGCCTGTCCGAAGGACAATTTCCCAGTGCCAGCCACCGAACTGATGATAGACAATATGTCCACTCATGAGGTTTTCTCCTTCATGGACGGCTCATTAGGGTATAATCAGATAAAGATGCATCCCGAAGACTAGAAGCATACCGCTTTTCGGACTCCTCAGGGAATATTCTGTTATAAAGTGATGCCCTTCGGTTTAAAGAATGCCGGTGCCACCTATCAGAGGGCCATGACGAAAATCTTTGATGACCTTATACACGAAATCGTCGAATGCTATATCGACGATCTCATGGTTTAAAGCAAATCATACGAGGAACATCTCGAGCATCTGAAGACCGTATTTCAACGCCTTCGACAATACAACTTGAAGATGAACCCTCTCAAGTGTGCATTCGGGGTTTCCTTGGGCAAATTCCTGGGATTCATCGTCCGACACCGAGGTATTGAGATAGACCCGTCAAAGATCAAGGCGATCATGGAAATGCCTCCGCCAAGGACTCTCAAACAGCTGCAGTCTCTCCAAGGGAAGCTCGCGTATATACGGCGATTTATAGCCAACCTTTCAGGCAAGTGCCATCCTTACAGCCACCTGATGAAGAAGGGAACCCCGTTCGTCTGGGACCAAAAATGCCAAAGCGCGCTAGACGAGATCAAGCAATACCTGCAAAACCCGCCAGTGTTGGCTGCTCCGGTCAGGGAAAAGCCCCTCATTCTTTATACAACAGCCCTTGAAGGTTCCTTAGGCGCATTATGGGCGCAAGAGAACGACCAAGGGAAGGAAAAAGCACTCTACTACTTAAGTCGAGTTCTACTGGGGGCAGAAAGCAACTACTCCCCCATTGAAAAACATTGCTCGGCGTTGATCTTTGCGATAACAAAGCTCAGACACTATGCGTTGGCACACGAAGTCCGTCTCATTTCGAAGGTGGACCCTCTTAAATATTTGATGTTGAAGGCCATATTGACGGGGCGACTCGCTAAATGGGCCCTGCTCTTGATGGAGTTCTCGATAACGTATCAACCTCTCAAGGCAGTGAAAGGCTAGGCCATCGCCGACTTCCTCGCTGAGCATCCTATACCCGCCGATTCTCCTCTGAATTGCGATCTTCCAGACGAACATGCGTTTGATGCAATCGACGGTGGTGATAACCGATGAGAGCTTTATTTCGATGGAGCATCTTCCATGAAGAAGCGCAAACAAAGTACCCATATAATCAAATCGAGGGTAGGACTCATCTTTGTAACTCCACAAGGAGGGATAATGCGCTTTGCTTTCTCCCTAACAGAGCCGAGGACAAACAATGAAGCCGAATATGAAGCTTTGATAGAAGGCCTCGAGATCGCCATCGACATGGGAATTGAAAACCTCCTCATATATGGAGACTCCCAGTTGGTCGTTAGTCAAGTAAACGGCGACTATTAAACGTGCAAACCAGAGTTGGTGAAGTACGGCAAAAAGGTGCAACAACTGTTAACCCAAATCCCTTCCTATACTTTGGAAAACATACCGCGCGCGGAAAACAGCAAAGCGGACACGTTGGCCAAGCTCGCCAAGGAACTGGCCGATGAGAACCTCGATGACGTAAGAATCGTGGTACAAAGCCGTCGGGTACTTGCCCCAGCAGAAATATCTCTGGAATCATCCGAAGAAAAAAGAGCAACTGAGCAGAAGACCCTGCAAATAAAAGACCAGGAAAAGGCCGAGGATTGGAGAGAAGTCTTTATAGACTACTTCAAATACCGTCGAACGCCCGAAAATGCATCCTCAAGACATCAGCTTATGAAACGAGCTCTGTCTTTCGCCTTCGTTAATGATACGCTGTACAAGCGGTCATTTGTTTCTCTGTGGTTGAGATGTCTGGGACCTGACGAAACGAAAAGAGTCGTTCAGGAAGTTCATAACGGAATCTGCGGTTCTCACCAAGCAGGCCCAAAGATGAAGTTGAAGATCAAACGGATGGGCTACTACTGGCCCACGATGATTCAGGACTGCCTCGAATATGCGAAGCAATGCCACTCATGCCAAATCCATGGGGACTTCATCCACCAGCATCCAAATCCGCTACACCCGACAGTGGCTAGCTGGCCATTCGAAATGTGGGGAACTGATATAGTCGGCCACATCGAACCAGTATCGTCCAGGGGATATCGTTTCATCCTGGAGACGACTGACTATTTCTCCAAATGGGCAGAAGCAGTACCGTTGAGGGAAGTGAAGACGGAGAATATCCTCCATTTTTTTAAGACGCACGTCATATATCGGTTTGGAATTCCGCGACGGATCATCTCCGATAATGGGTCGGCTTATAGAAGCCACAAGATCAGTCACTTCGCGCAACAATACAATATTAACTGGAGATATTCCTCGGTTTATAATCCGCGAGCTAACGGTCTGGCCGAGGCCTTCAACAAGACCTTGACAAAGATCATGAAGAAGACGGTGTCCCGAAATAAGAAGGACTGGCACGAGAGACTGCAAGAAGCTCTCTGGGCATATCGAACTACGTTCAAGACAACCACGAACACAACGCCATATGCGTTGGTATTCGGTACAGAAGCAGTACTCCCCCTCAAGATAGAGTTACCCTCTCTACGAGTGGCGGTCCACTACGAGCTGACGGACGAAGAAAATACTCACCTTCGGCTTGAGGAGCTTGATGCCCTTGATGAAACCCGGCTCATAGCGCAACAAAATCTGGAGGCCTATAAAGCAAAGATGACGTGCTCATATGAAAGATTGACCCGGCCGAGGACATTCCGCCAAGGCGAACTCGTGCTAATGGTCAAAAGGCCTATGATCCTTAATCGCGCCAAGCGGGGAAAATTCGAGCCAAACTATGAAGGCCCGTACATCATAGACAAGGTTTACCAGGGTGGAGCTTATCTACTCATGGATATGCACGGTGAAAGGCCTTTCAGGCCAATAAATGGTCGATTCCTAAAGAAATACTACGCTTAGCGGGTTATCACCTAGGTCAATGATAGATGACGACGACTATGTCCGCTCGCTATCTTCCTAAGTTCAAACTTTACAAGCGGTAGCCAGCCTTCTTCTTGACGGACCGAAACGTCCTTAAACTAATGGCGGACCGAAATGTCCTTAAACTAATGACAGACCAAAACGTCCTTAAACTAATGACGGACCGAAACGTCCTTATACTAACGAAGGACCGAAACGTCTTTAAACTATTACCGCAGCATCTTCACGCTGACAAGATGAATAAAAGAAAAAGGAAAAGAAAAAAATATAAAAACGGTATGTCCATTAGCAAAAAGGGCACGGATGAAAACCCGAAAGGGCTCCGTGAGTAAAAATAGCAGGGCTACCGGCGAGTGTTCATGAAAACCCGAAAGGGCGCGTGTAACATTTAGGAAAAACATAGAAATAAATAAATTTAATTAAAATAAGAATAAGCTGATAAATCACAAAATGGTTAAAAGCTAATATGTCAATCTTCATAAGATATATGTAATACAAATTAAATTAGAATTTTAGAATGTAATTTTAATAAGTTATGAGGGTTTTTAAGATAATTTTAGCTTCATTTTAATAAAAGATGTGTTTTGTAATAAGTTAATTGTGAAGGGTTAAATTGCAAAGTTAAGTTTTTATGCAAATTGGGTATTGTCAAGGGTTTAAGTGGAAAAGGGATATTAATTCAGTTCTGAAATCAAATGCAAATTAAAAGGAAAAATGTGAAGATAATGGCTAGAACACCTCATGCTTCATGCCACCACCAATTTCCACCTCCTCCTTGCATGGAACATGCACCCTCAAACTCATGACACCTCCACCTTACCCTATCCCTTCCTCCTCCCACATATATAAACCTTTTCAGTTCTGAAACTCAAATTAAAACTGAAAAGAAAATCAAAAGAAAAGAAAAGTAAAGGAAAAAAGAAGAACAAGAGGAAGAAGAAGATGATGAGGAGCTTGTTCATGGAGATAATTCACCATCAAGCTAGGAAGAGCCTATAGATCTTTGGAGGGTTATTCCTACAGCAAATTAGGAGGGTAAATATCCTAAACTTAGTAGAGATTAAGTTCTGTAGATTAGTTAAATTTAGTTTAGCTAGGTTGCATAATATCGTATTTTAGTTAGAATTTGTGTCTGTTAGAATCTGCTGTATTCTGAAACCTAATTAAATAAATTCAACAGTGTAGAAATGATGTAGGAATCAAGGTGAAAACACCACAAGAAAACGACAGTGGGGCGCCGGTTTTGGGCCGGCGACATGAGGAGTTTGGCCGGCGTCGCCGGCCATGGTGAGGGTTTTGGGGGTTTGGTCTATTGGGGTGGTTGCAGTATACAATTTGGGGTATTTTGGTACTGTTGATTTTAATTAGTTTCACTGCAGTTAAAATCTGGGATGTTATGTCGGAAAGGAATCGTAAAACGTTAAAAACGACACGACGGAACTACGTCGCGTATCAAACTCTGCAACAGTACAGATTTTAAGTTAAAATCCAGCTAGAATAAGTGTTTAATAACTTGATAAGATCAGATAGTATATAAGTTGTGGGGGTTAGCGTGTTTTCTATTTCCGTTATGTCGGAAATACAGTTTTGCTTATATACGTTATATTGGTATATTTAGACGCGGATACAAGGAATACGGAAGCCGCGAGGAAAGGGAAAAGATTAGCGATTCCGGAGTAGATTCGACTTTCCAGTGAGTAGACTAAACATCTACCGGGGAATTTAGTAGAGATGGCGTGTTTCGCCCATGGTTTTACATTCATACGATATTCATATCATCATGTTAAATAATTAGAATATCATTCATTTCATTACTTATATGTTGCTTAGTTGTTAGAACACTTCACAAGTATCGACGAGTCATGCCACGTGCACATCTTATATGCTACACACACCTCGTCGATATTGCCATGTCGCATACACTTAAATATCATACTTATTAATATGGATTATATTGTATTTCAAATGTTAAGTATATTGGTAGAATTCCTTATTTACATTTTGTTGCTTTATGCGTATTTCCATGTTGGATATGAGATAGATACAGAATTGAGGATTTATGATTTTGAGTTTTTAAATACTATTACATAAATCCCGTTTTCATGATTGATGTGACATGTCCACCCTGAGTTGATTTCTGTTTTTGGTTTTATTCCGGACCGAGTGGGGGAGATATACGGTCGCGGATTTACGTTATCCATACTGAGTGGGGGAGCTATACAGTTGGATACAGGGTGGACCCGGTCGAGACCGAGGGGCAGGATAGCCGTATTGAGACGGGGGAGCCTAGCGAGGTTACTCGATTCCGGATATTGGTTTTAGAAATATGCGGCGTGCATCTAGAGGATGACGACCGATATTATGGGTATAAGATCATTCGGGGAATGATGCCTATAAGAAATGAAAGTTTTGTGTCGTTGATAGACACCGAGAGATGATTTCTATTGAGTTGTGATTTCAGAAGTATGATGTGATTTATTGTTGGATTTTACATATACTCATATATCATATTGATTCATGTTCATTATCATGATTACCATATTTACTTTATTCGCCGTTATATGTTAGTCGTATTCACTGAGTTGGCAACTCATCCCCGTTGTGCCACAGTTCCTTGCAGGGATAGAGTGGACGGGTAGCTGCGAGGCAGGATCACTTTTGCTGTAGCATTTCATCTTTTGATCGGTAGGTTACATGTGTAGTAACCTCCTTTTTGGTTTTGTACTTTTGTATCTAGAAGACTCCATCAGACTTGTATTTTGACTTAGAAAAAAGAGTTGGTAAATATATGTACAGTTGAAAAATGTGGATCAGTATTATAGTCTTTTCTTTATGAGATTCAGTGATGTTCATTATATGCATATTCATATTCTTATTGATATTGTTGATTCCAACTAGGAATACAACCACACTTAACCTTTATTACTTGTTTAATGAATTAACTTCATAACTCGAGATTTCTACTTAAAACTAAATTTTCATAAATAATTCCGAAATAAGGTATTTTGATCTTGGTTTTTGGCTTACTTGGAATTGTGCATATCTTAAGATATGATACAATCTAAGTGCCTGTCACATCCACACTTGGGTCGTGACAAAGTTGGTATCAGAGCTTAGGAGTAACCTTACGGAATTCAGTAAGGGATTTCAATAGGTTGATGTAAGTCTGAGAGTTAGGATGACCTTTGGTTTGATGGAGTAGGTGAATTAGGACGAATGCAGTACCGTACGTATGTTCCGCGGCATATTTACGTTATCGTATTCAGCCTAACTAACCTTAGGATGTTTATCTTGATCTATTCTTCCGTTGATTCTCCGTTATTGAATTCTTCTGTTCCTACACCTTATCAACTCTCGTTTCTTGTTCCAGTTGCTATGGCTACGCGGGCTAGGCGAGCCGCAGCCAGGAATGCAGCTAGGGCTAGTCCGCCTGTGATGAGGACTGGTACACCGGACGTGCAGGAGGTGCATGAGCATGCTGATCCTCCTCCTCCAGATCGCATGACTAGGATCGAGGAGGGTATGTTGGGATTACAGCGAGTGGTAGGACAGTTAGCTGAGACCACTCGAGCTTTGAGATCAGATCCGGCACCGACCGTAGCAGAGTCCGAGGTACAGCCTACACAGACGGTAGCACCAGAAGATACGAGAGTGATGGAGGTATCACTTGCGGAGTTTATGAGATTGAGACCACCGGTATTCACAGGGACCGATGTGGCGGTAGATCCTCAGTCTTTTCTTGATAGAATGGCGAGGATATGCAGATCATTACGATGTTCTGATGCGAGATCAGTTGAGCTGACTAGCTTTCGTTTGGAGGGACTTGCACAGGAGTGGTGTGAGTCGATGGAGAGAGGGCGAGCTACGAATCTTCCTCCGATGACGTGGATCGAGTTTTCTACAGTCTTTCTTGCCAGATTTCTTCCCGAGAGTGTGAGGGATGCTAGAGCTAGCAGTTTCGAAGCGTTGAAGAAAGCAGCAAGTATGTCAGTAGCCGATTATGACTTGCGATTCACCCAGCTATCGCGATATGCTCCATACTTAGTACCTACAGAGGAGCTTCGGGTGAAAAGGTTCCTAAGGAGTTTGGACACACAGTTGTATCTGGCGATAGGCTCCCAGCATTTTGATACATATGCACAGGCCTTGGATGCGGCGATACGAGTAGAGGAGCGTTTGAGCCAGTCAGGAGTTGTTCCGGAGCCAAAGAGGAGTAGACCATTCGTGCCGACAAATAGACAGTTTGGCCGAGGTAGAGGGTCTTATCCAGGCAGATATACTCCAGGCCGCAGTGTTGGACGAGATTGGACACAGGGCCAGATGTTCAGTTCTTATCCTGAGGATCAGAGATCACCATATACTTGTTATAGATGTGGACTTCCCGGGCACTTTGCGAGAGATTGCAGATCTCAGGGCGGGACCGTTGCTCCACAGGCTGCTTTACCCCTTCCTTCTCCTACACCGATGGCTTTACTTCCTCCCCCAGTTGGCGCTACACGCCAGGCAGTTGCACCAAGAGGTCGAGGCTATGCAGGACGTGCTCAGAGAGGTAGAGGAGATAGAGGTAGAGGACGACAGGATGCGGGCAGGGGCCAGGCACGGGTTTTTGCACTAACTCCACAGGATGCCCAGGCATCAAATGCAGTCGTGACAGGTACTCTTACAGTATGCTCTTTAGAGGCGCATGTCTTATTTGATCCCGGTTCTACCCACTCTTATGTATCTTCACAATTCGCACTTTTATTGGGGAAGGAGTCGTCATTGTTAGAGTTACCTTTGGTAGTGATTACTCCAGTTGGAGATTCCTTTATAGCTCGACACGTATTCAGATCGTGTTCGGTGCGTATTGGTATTAGAGATTCGCTAGTTGATCTGATTCTCTTGGACATGTTGGATTTTGATATACTTCTTGGGATGGATTGGTTAGCCGCTTGTCATGCTTATGTAGATTGTAGAGGAAAAGCGGTTAGATTTTGTTTTCCAGGTGAACCGGTGTTGGTTGTGCAGGGGGATTGCAAGTTAACCCCTGTTAGCATGATTTCTGCTTTTTGTGCGGGGCGGCTTTTGAAGAAGGGTTGTCTTGGGTTCTTGGCTTTTATTCAGGACATAGAGGTCGCTGAAGTTCCTTTGGACCAAATCCCGATCATACGAGAATTTCCTGAGGTATTTCCTGCAGAGTTGCCAGGATTGCCACCTGATCGAGATATTGAGTTTTGTATCGACTTGATTCCGGGTGCAGGGCCTATTTCTATACCACCCTATCGAATGGCACCGACGGAATTGAAAGAACTCAAGGGCCAGTTGCAAGAGTTATTAGATAGAGGACTTGTTCGTCCCAGTGTTTCACCGTGGGGAGCTCCTGTGTTATTTGTAAAGAAGAAGGACGGTAGTATGAGGATGTGCATCGACTACCGACAGCTGAATCGCGTCACGGTGCGAAACAGGTATCCATTACCGCGAATAGATGATTTGTTCGATCAGTTGCAAGGAGCCGGATTCTTCTCAAAGATTGACTTAAGGTCAGGATATCATCAGTTGAGGGTTCGGAAAGACGATATTCCGAAGACAGCATTTCGTACGAGATATGGGCATTATGAATTTCTGGTGATGTCGTTCGGACTCACCAATGCTCCAGCAGCTTTTATGGATATGATGAACCGTATCTTTAGACCATTTATCGATCGGTTTATTATAGTATTCATAGATGATATTCTTGTATATTCTCGGAGTCAGACGGAGCACGAGCAGCATTTACGCATCACATTGCAGACTTTGAAAGAGCATCAGTTGTATGCAAAGTTTTCTAAGTGTGCTTTTTGGCTCGATAGTGTGGATTTCTTGGGTCATATTGTTACGAGAGAAGGTATATGTGTAGACCCAAAGAAGATTGAAGCGGTACAACACTGGCCCAGGCCTATGTCAGTTACTGAGGTTCGGAGTTTCTTAGGTCTGGCAGGTTATTACAGACGCTTCGTGCAGGATTTCTCACGGATAGCGGTACCTTTGACAGGATTGACTAGGAAAGAAGTTCCATTTCAGTGGACAGATGCTTGTGAGCAGAGTTTCCAACAGCTGAAGACGCGTTTGACGACTGCACCTGTATTATCTTTACCTTCCGGGTCAGGGGGTTTCGTTGTGTATTGCGATGCTTCTAGAGTGGGCTTAGGCTGTGTGTTGATGCAACACGGCAAGGTTATAGCATATGCCTCTCGACAGTTGAAGAGGCATGAACAAAATTATCCCACTCATGATCTAGAGATGGCTGCTGTAGTTTTCGCATTGAAGATTTGGAGACATTACTTGTATGGAGAAACGTGTCAAATCTTCACAGATCATAAAAGTTTAAAGTATATCTTTCAGCAGAAAGATCTGAATCTCAGGCAGCGTAGATGGATGGAATTGGTGAAAGATTACGACTGTGAGATTTTGTACCATCCAGGCAAAGCAAATGTTGTAGCAGATGCCTTGAGTCGGAGGCCTGGAGGTAATTTATATCATTTGAGCATTTTGCAGAGACAGTCTTCTACCGACTGGCAGATTTTATGTGATAGTCGTATACAGTTTGAGTTTACATCAACAGGAGGTCAGTTAGCACATGTTCGCACCAGACCTCAGCTATTGGATCGTATTCGAGATGCGCAGCCTACCGATACTCGCTTGATGGAGATTATGGATCATGTTAGGCAGGGCAAGGAGACGGAGTTCGTGATTGAAGATTATGGAGTGTTACGTTTTAGGACTCGTCTCTGTGTGCCAGATTCTGACGGATTGAGGCGTGAGATTTTGGAGGATGCCCACAGATCAGTATACAGTATCCATCCTGGTTCCACCAAAATGTATCGTGACTTGAAGGATAATTATTGGTGGAAAGGAATGAAGAAGGATGTTACGGATTTTGTTTCACGATGCTTGACTTGTCAGCAAGTCAAAGCAGAACATCAGAGACCAGCCGGAGAGCTGCAACCCTTACCCATTCCAGAATGGAAATGGGAACAGATTTCCATGGATTTTGTGGTGGGTCTACCCAGGACTAGCAGAGGGTATGATTCCATTTGGGTGATAGTAGACAGGCTGACGAAGGCCGCTCATTTTCTTCCAGTAAAGACGACATATGGATTTGCTCAGTATGCACAGATATATATCGATGAGATTGTACGTCTACATGGAGTGCCGACATGCATAGTATCAGATCGAGGTACCCAGTTCACGAGCAGGCTATGGCAGAAACTTCAAGATGCTCTTGGTACACGACTGAGTTTTAGTACAGCTTTCCACCCACAGACAGACGGTCAGTCGGAGCGGACCATTCAGATACTAGAGGATATGCTTCGGGCTTGTAGCCTAGATTTCGGTGGTAGTTGGGATCGTCACCTACCTTTGGTAGAATTCTCATACAACAACAGTTTTCAAGAGACGATCCAGATGGCACCCTTTGAAGCCTTGTATGGAAGGAAATGTAGATCACCTGTTTGCTGGACGGAACTTAGTGAGAGTTGTATATTGGGACCGCAGATAGTACAAGAAACTACAGAGAAGATTCACTTGATACGAGATAGAATGAAAGCGGCTCAAAGCAGACAGAAGTCATACGCAGATCGAAGACGACGCAAACTTGAGTTTGATGTGGGAGATCATGTATTCCTTCGAGTATCTCCAATGAAAGGTGTGATGCGCTTCGGGAAGAAAGGGAAGCTCAGCCCCAGATATGTTGGACCATATGAGGTTTTAGAGAGAGTAGGCGCTGTAGCTTATCGGTTAGCGCTTCCACCTGGTTTTCCCGACGTACATCCAGTGTTCCACGTATCGATGCTTCGCAGATATCTTCACGATCCATCTCATGCGATCCAGCATCAGACTCTACAGCTTGAACCAGATCTATCCTTCACAGTGCAGCCAGTTGCTATTTTGGACAGACAGGTAAAGCAACTACGATCGAGGATACTGCCATCTGTAAAGGTTCTCTGGCAAGGAAAGGATCGCGAGGAGATTACTTGGAAGACGGAGGACGCGATGCGAAAGAAATTTCCACATCTTTTCTTAGGTATGTATAGTAATTAGTTTAAATTCGGGGACCGAATTTTCTTAAGGGGGGAATATTGTAACATTTAGGAAAAACATAGAAATAAATAAATTTAATTAAAATAAGAATAAGCTGATAAATCACAAAATGGTTAAAAGCTAATATGTCAATCTTCATAAGATATATGTAATACAAATTAAATTAGAATTTTAGAATGTAATTTTAATAAGTTATGAGGGTTTTTAAGATAATTTTAGCTTCATTTTAATAAAAGATGTGTTTTGTAATAAGTTAATTGTGAAGGGTTAAATTGCAAAGTTAAGTTTTTATGCAAATTGGGTATTGTCAAGGGTTTAAGTGGAAAAGGGATATTAATTCAGTTCTGAAATCAAATGCAAATTAAAAGGAAAAATGTGAAGATAATGGCTAGAACACCTCATGCTTCATGCCACCACCAATTTCCACCTCCTCCTTGCATGGAACATGCACCCTCAAACTCATGACACCTCCACCTTACCCTATCCCTTCCTCCTCCCACATATATAAACCTTTTCAGTTCTGAAACTCAAATTAAAACTGAAAAGAAAATCAAAAGAAAAGAAAAGTAAAGGAAAAAAGAAGAACAAGAGGAAGAAGAAGATGATGAGGAGCTTGTTCATGGAGATAATTCACCATCAAGCTAGGAAGAGCCTATAGATCTTTGGAGGGTTATTCCTACAGCAAATTAGGAGGGTAAATATCCTAAACTTAGTAGAGATTAAGTTCTGTAGATTAGTTAAATTTAGTTTAGCTAGGTTGCATAATATCGTATTTTAGTTAGAATTTGTGTCTGTTAGAATCTGCTGTATTCTGAAACCTAATTAAATAAATTCAACAGTGTAGAAATGATGTAGGAATCAAGGTGAAAACACCACAAGAAAACGACAGTGGGGCGCCGGTTTTGGGCCGGCGACATGAGGAGTTTGACCGGCGTCGCCGGCCATGGTGAGGGTTTTGGGGGTTTGGTCTATTGGGGTGGTTGCAGTATACAATTTGGGGTATTTTGGTACTGTTGATTTTAATTAGTTTCACTGCAGTTAAAATCTGGGATGTTATGTCGGAAAGGAATCGTAAAACGTTAAAAACGACACGACGGAACTACGTCGCGTATCAAACTCTGCAACAGTACAGATTTTAAGTTAAAATCCAGCTAGAATAAGTGTTTAATAACTTGATAAGATCAGATAGTATATAAGTTGTGGGGGTTAGCGTGTTTTCTATTTCCGTTATGTCGGAAATACAGTTTTGCTTATATACGTTATATTGGTATATTTAGACGCGGATACAAGGAATACGGAAGCCGCGAGGAAAGGGAAAAGATTAGCGATTCCGGAGTAGATTCGACTTTCCAGTGAGTAGACTAAACATCTACCGGGGAATTTAGTAGAGATGGCGTGTTTCGCCCATGGTTTTACATTCATACGATATTCATATCATCATGTTAAATAATTAGAATATCATTCATTTCATTACTTATATGTTGCTTAGTTGTTAGAACACTTCACAAGTATCGACGAGTCATGCCACGTGCACATCTTATATGCTACACACACCTCGTCGATATTGCCATGTCACATACACTTAAATATCATACTTATTAATATGGATTATATTGTATTTCAAATGTTAAGTATATTGGTAGAATTCCTTATTTACATTTTGTTGCTTTATGCGTATTTCCATGTTGGATATGAGATAGATACAGAATTGAGGATTTATGATTTTGAGTTTTTAAATACTATTACATAAATCCCGTTTTCATGATTGATGTGACATGTCCACCCTGAGTTGATTTCTGTTTTTGGTTTTATTCCGGACCGAGTGGGGGAGATATACGGTCGCGGATTTACGTTATCCATACTGAGTGGGGGAGCTATACAGTTGGATACAGGGTGGACCCGGTCGAGACCGAGGGGCAGGATAGCCGTATTGAGACGGGGGAGCCTAGCGAGGTTACTCGATTCCGGATATTGGTTTTAGAAATATGCGGCGTGCATCTAGAGGATGACGACCGATATTATGGGTATAAGATCATTCGGGGAATGATGCCTATAAGAAATGAAAGTTTTGTGTCGTTGATAGACACCGAGAGATGATTTCTATTGAGTTGTGATTTCAGAAGTATGATGTGATTTATTGTTGGATTTCACATATACTCATATATCATATTGATTCATGTTCATTATCATGATTACCATATTTACTTTATTCGCCGTTATATGTTAGTCGTATTCACTGAGTTGGCAACTCATCCCCGTTGTGCCACAGTTCCTTGCAGGGATAGAGTGGACGGGTAGCTGCGAGGCAGGATCACTTTTGCTGTAGCATTTCATCTTTTGATCGGTAGGTTACATGTGTAGTAACCTCCTTTTTGGTTTTGTACTTTTGTATCTAGAAGACTCCATCAGACTTGTATTTTGACTTAGAAAAGAGAGTTGGTAAATATATGTACAGTTGAAAAATGTGGATCAGTATTATAGTCTTTTCTTTATGAGATTCAGTGATGTTCATTATATGCATATTCATATTCTTATTGATATTGTTGATTCCAACTAGGAATACAACCACACTTAACCTTTATTACTTGTTTAATGAATTAACTTCATAACTCGAGATTTCTACTTAAAACTAAATTTTCATAAATAATTCCGAAATAAGGTATTTTGATCTTGGTTTTTGGCTTACTTGGAATTGTGCATATCTTAAGATATGATACAATCTAAGTGCCTGTCACATCCACACTTGGGTCGTGACAGCGCGACCTCGTAAAAAAATACATAAAAATAAAAAGAATAAAAAAAAGGTATGTCCATAAGCAAAATTGGCACGGATGAAAACCCGAAAGGGCTCTGTGAGTAAAAACAACAGGACTACCGGCGGTTGTTTGTGAAAACCTGAAAGGGCGCAACCTCGTTAAAAGACACTTATAGGGTCCCCTCGACCTTGTAAGGAGAAACCACCTGCGTGAGATCCTTACGACTCACAAGGGAGCAACACACTTAGTGTAACACCCGAGCCCAATGCTACTAATTTCAGTTACCGTTCGAACGTAGTGTGGCACTTATTTCATTTATCTTGCTTGATGGTTAATTATTGTAAATTCTACCCGGAAATTAATTTCTGCATATAACAATTTTTGGCATCTAAAATAAAATTAAAAATATTCATCTTAGCCTGCTTGACACCCCTAACCCTGTTGTAGCGTCCGTGCATCGTGTTCTCGTCCCGTTCAGTGAAACGGGTGAGTTTGGACGGCTACGTGTACGTACGTGTGTCCGTTTTGGGGGTATGCTTTTTGATCATAAAACACTTCATTTTAAATTTTGGATCCCGCCTAAAATTCTATTATTTCAATTTCAAATTTTTGGACCCAACCCGGGCGCGATTTGGAAATGTTTTACTTTGCGCCAAAATCCCAGATTTTAATATATTTAAACCATCATATATAATTTAGTTAACCATATAATATTTTTACAATCTTTTATATCCTTCTCAATTTATTCTCTCAGCCAATCGCAACCTCCCCTTTAACCCCGTGGGTCCCTCTTCTCTTCTCTCTCTCTCGCTATCTCTCTCATATATTCTCTCATACTTCTCTTTATCATTCTTTCTCTTCTTGCTTCATGTCTCGTTTCTCATTTTTTTTAACTGTTCTTTTATTGCCGGAATTCCGTCGTGCCGGTGACGCTTCACGACGTTCCAGCGAGGTACCCCGACCCATGTGGTTCCTTTGTTCGTCGTTTGGGTTCATTCCGTGAACCGTGCGCCCGTCGCGAGTTTTCCCCGCCGACGGTTAATGTTCCGTTTTCCCGATTCGCGACCCATCGAGGCAAGTTAATCTTGCTACATGCTATGTAATTCATTTTATACCTATTTAAATAAATACCATACCTATAGTTTAAATCTAGTGCCCCATGTTTAATTTTATAACGTTTCGATATTCCATTTGCATCCGTTTATATCATATTAAATCTCGATCATGAAAACTTATCTTGTGAATACTAGATTACATTATACTGCATCCATATCAATTAAAATATATATCGTCGTAATATTTCTTATTATTATCTTTAATTAGTTTATAATCTGCATTTTATAATATTATATATTTGAAAATATTATAGTTTACACATGAAACGTCGTTGAAAAAGCGGATACGACAAATCTGAAATTTATTGTACACCTTACCTTATAAAATTTATTATAAATCATAGAAAAATCATTAGTATACGTTCTTTAGTTAGTTACGAAGCTAACTCAGAATACTATAACTCTATGAAATATTTACTTGCAAAATAAATTGTTTAAATAACATAAAATGTAAATGAAAATGTCTCCAAACTGCTGTCCAGGGAAATTCCAGCAGCAAACTTTCAATTTCAAATGTTCATAACTTTTTGTAGGGACAACCTGAGATGCTTATACTTATAAAACTGAAAACCTTATTGAATTATCTTTGTTTTGGTATAAGACACGTCCCTTTTGGAGAACGTTTGTTATTTTTAAGCTATTTTACAAATTATGGTGACGCTGAATTTCTGAACGGAACTTTCTTGTGCATGGTTAATCAATACCACTTTTATAGTTATTAATCTCTTTGAATATGCTATCCATATTAATATTATTATATCAATATTTATATCACATATTACTTAGTTGTGCATCCCACATTACCATTTTATAGTTTTATAACTTTTCGGATACCCGTTTGCATCCATCGCATTTAAGATACATATAATTGCAACCATAGATCACATTACTATATAATAATGTGATATTAACACTCCATGTTTAATAAATTGCATCCTAATTAATATTGAAACTATAAATGTAACCCTAATCGATAACTGTGCATCCATATCCTTGAAATTATATCTATTTGCATATCATATTACATGTTCCAGTTCATTGTTCTGATAGTACTCATGCTTGTTTATTTATACACATGCTTATGTTAGTTTGATTATGAGCACCCATATGACATCTTGTGCTTCCTGACATGACCTGTTATACTTCCTACTTGACATGACATGGTACCGTACACTCTTGACATGACATGACACCTTTATATATTACCTGGCTTGACCTCATGTACCATGGCTTTAGCTGTTACCTGATCTTGTGTCTAATGCCAACAAACATAACATGTAGTCCTCATGGACCGTTCCTGTTGTCTATCCAAACAAACCTGTTTACCTGATCCTGTGTTGGCATTAGTTCCTTGATTACTGGATACCTGACTTGACATACACATATAACTTGGGGGTATGGGGAAATCAAAGGTGAAATCTGACTTGTAACTCGACAGTTCACTACCTGTATTGAGTGTACACATTCCTGTTTTGTGCCTAGCGGCATGTCTCGGTTTCAGCCGAGAATATTGTGGCCGTGGTCCCGGGTATGTACGGGATACTATCGAGTGTACACATTCCTGCTTTGTGCCTAGCGGCATGTCTCGGCTGCAGCCGAGAATATTGTGGCCGTGGTCCCGGGTATGTACGGGATACTATTGAGTTACATCGATGATTCATC
Organism: Agapanthus africanus; assembly: GCA_030015575.1. Classification (NCBI taxonomy): domain Eukaryota; kingdom Viridiplantae; phylum Streptophyta; class Magnoliopsida; order Asparagales; family Amaryllidaceae; genus Agapanthus; species Agapanthus africanus. Next base: position 618,450,668 of record JASDDO010000022.1, read on the forward strand.
AATTTGGTTTCAAAGACTTTAGAACAGAGAACCTGATAGAACAATCCAGTTTACCCACTGCACACTACCCTGTACTGCTCTGATTTATATTATTTTACCCTTGCTTTATTCATGTTTATATTCGCATTGCCTGTTTACTATGTTATTACTTGATGACTTGACGCGCTGACGTCTGGGTTTTGCATGGCCCAGATTCTTCTACCTTACTGCAGACTGATTAGGAGTTTTACCGCTGTTAGACGAGCGGTGAGGTTCCTGTCGGTACGTAGTTTCACTCCAGGTGTTTCATTTATTGTATCTTTTGGCTTCCGCATATTGTCATCTCTTGATTCTTTTACTCTGGCTTATGGACATGTACTAGGTAGTTAGTTTACTTTCCTGTTCTTGATATCTCCACAGCCGTAATGTGACTAAGGAAGGATTTTTCCTATCCACAGGTAGCATGGTTGGCTATGTCACGTGCCCACTTTAGCGTACTTTGGGAAGCGGGGCGTGACACTTAGGGATCCCTACGATTCCTAAGGAGAAAATACACTTGTGAGATCCTCACGACTCGTAAGGAGAACTCTCTTATGGGACCCTCACGGCTCATAAGATTTGAAAGTGTTAAGTTACAGAGATCTAAACCTGTGCTTAAGCAACCCCCACAACCTTCGATATTGCCCTACAAGTGGTTCAATACTGACCCTTGTATACAATCCACGGGCGCGAATAAACATTTCCCTAACCAAGTCCCATCCGTGACTGGGGATATGTACGCATGATGAACAACCCTTGTAGGTCCTCTCGATCTACAAGGAGAAAACCCTCTTATAGGATCCTTACGACTTACAGAGGAACATACACTTAGGAATCCTCACGATTCCTAAGGAGAAAATACACCTACAAGATCCTCACGACTTGTAAGGAGAAACACCTTTGTGAGACCCTTACGGCTCATGAAGTTAAAAGCCTTAGTCAACAGGACCTTAACCCTGTTCGCTAAGCCATCTTTGTTCGACATCGACAGAGGCAAATGATGATTCGCTCCTGGCAATATCCCAGTTGTGGCAGTGCTGATGCCGAAATCGGTGTCTAATTTCAAGTTTGCGGTGAAAAACCAGCAAGCCGCACATGCAAACGAAACAGCCGAAACGATTGGGCAACTTGCAATAAAAAGCAGCAAGTAAAAACGTATGCATATAAAACAGCCGAAATGATTGGGCAACTCGCAATAAGAAGCAGCGAGTAAAAATAAAATAAATAGCCGAAATGATTGGGCACCGCGAAAAATAGCCGAAATGATTGGGCAATCGCGACCTTCGCGATATAAAAGCTAAAATGATAGAGCATCGCGGAAATAAAACAATAAAAATAAATGAAACTTTTGCCCTACAGTTGAGATCATATCGATCCCTGTATACAATCCAAGGGCACAAACAAAGAGGGAACCACGCCTTCCCGACAGGCTCCACCAAAAAGCTAAGACAAATCTCGACGGTTCGCCAACAGCCTAGAGACAACCGCGACATTCGTCTTAATACAGCAGACGCAGTGCCAGCAAACGAAGCGAAGATCAAATTCCTAGCTTCACGGTTATGACGGTAACTTATATAAAACCTGAAAGACCACCACAGATTAGTTCAACACCAGGGAAACAAGTGTCATTGGCAAACTCCTCAACTCAGAGAAACTAGCGTCCTTGATGAGAGCCTCCTGATCCACATCGGCTCGCAGAGAAACCAGTGTCTCCACGGGAAATTCCCGGTTCGTTTCAACTCCGAAGAAACCAGTGTCTTCGGCAAAATCCTTCGACTCAGGGAAACAAGTGTCCTTGACGAAGAAAATCCTGATTCGCGTCGGTTCGCAGAGAAACCAGTGTCTCCGCGGGAAATTCCCGGTTCGTTTCAACTCCGAAGAAACCAGTGTCTTCGGCAAAATCCTTCGACTCAGGGAAACAAGTGTCCTTGACGAAGAAAATCCTGATTCGTGTCGGCTCGCAGAGAAACCAGTGTCTCCGCGGGAAATTCCCGATTCGTTTCAACTCCGAAGAAACCAGTGTCTTCGGCAAAATCCTTCGATTCAGGGAAATAAGTGTCCTTGACGAAGAAAATCCTGATTCGCGTCGGCTGGCAGAGAAACCAGTGTCTCCACGGGAAATTCCCGGTTCGTTTCAACTCTGAAGAAACCAGTGTCTTCGGAAAAATCCTTCGACTCAGGGAAACAAGTGTCCTTGATGAAGAAAATCCTGATTCGCGTCGGCTCGCAGAGAAACCAGTGTCTCTGCGGGAAATTTCCGATTCGTTTCAACCCCAGGGAAACAAGTGTCCTTGGAAAATACCTCAACTCAGGGAAACTAGTGTCCTTGATGAGAGCCTCCTGATTCGCGTCGGCTCGCAGAGAAACCAGTGTCTCCGCGGGAAATTCCCGGTTCATTTCAACCCCAGGGAAACAAGTGTCCTTGGAAAATACCTCAACTCAGGGAAACTAGCGTCCTTGATGAGAGCCTCCTGATTCATGTCGGCTCGCAGAGAAACCAGTGTCTCCGTGAGAAATTCCCGGTTCGTTTCAACCCCGAAGAAACCAGTGTCTTCGGCAAAATACTTCGACTCAGGGAAACAAGTGTCCTTGACGAAGAAAATCCTGATTCGCGTCGACTCGCAGAGAAACCAGCGTCTCCGCGAGAAATTCTCGATTCGTTTCAACCCCAGGGAAACAAGTGTCCTTGGCAAATACCTCAATTCAGGAAAACTAGCGTCCTTGATGAGAGCCTCCTGACTCGCGTCGGCTCTCAGAGAAATTAGTGTCTCCGCGGGAAATTCCCGATTCGTCTCAACTTGCAAAATGAAGCCTCAGGCAGCAGGAATTAAAAAACTTGTTTCCTGAGCAATGGGACCCTGCAAGTCGGTCTAAAACGGTCTCTTGCATACTATTCACGGGTCTCACTCTCCAAAGTCGAATTTCGACAAGGAGGGAAACAACCGCTTATGGGTCCTCTCGACTCGTAAGAGGGAAAATTCTCTTATAGGATCCTTACGACTTATAAGAGAAAACGCACTTAGGAATCCTCACGATTCCTAAGGAGAAAATACACGTACGAGATCCTCTCGATCCGTAGGGAGAAAAGTCTCTATAAGACCCTCACGGCTCATAGAGTTGAAAAGTCTTAGGCGGCAGATCTGAACCTGCGGCCTGAGCCATCGCTATTTCTGGGTAAAAACTAAGACGCTTACTCTATTATCTGCCAATTATGTTTATCAAGACAGCATGCTGATAATAAGAGAAGGGAGAAAGTAAAAGAGCACATAAGACATTGCAAAGAAAAAATGTGTATCTTTATTTATTATCTTCAATCAAATACAAGGTGGATCGTATAAAAGAATAAAGAATGGATACATATTATTTGAAAAAGAAAAAAATTTTACAAGTGTATTGATACAAAGGCAGCTACTGGGAAGGAAGCATCTTAGATAGCTCTATCAGTTGTTCGGACATTTCCTTCCATGCCTTTTCCTGAACGGCCACCACCGCCAGTTCTGCCTCCACCTGAGCCCTTTGCTGCAAGAGAGATGCAAGCTGCTCCCCAATGTCCTGCTGAGCTGCTTCGTGGCCTTGGGCATTACGCTCGGTAGCATCAAGTTTCTGCTTCAAGTTCAGCCCATTTGAGATACGCTCCAGAAGGCCCTCGAAGACAGCCTTCACCTCGGCAGCGTTCGCCTCAACCTCAGCACGTAGGCGAGCAGTCTCGCTTGAAGACTCCTGACACTCCTTCAGCCTTAAAACTGCTTCTTGTTCCAAATGGCGGAAATGAGAAGTGCTTTGCTCGAGCCATGCTGCCCATTGAGTACTCACGGCCAAAACCTCAGGGGCGGGATGCATCGACTCTAGCTGATGCAGGCGCGTCTCGATCTCCCTGCAGTGATTAACCCAAGACGCAACGATGCCCTCGTCATGGAAATTTACGAGTATCACCAGCATCGGGTTAACCGCCGTAGCGAAATCTGCAGCAAATGTAGGAGTCTCGATGTCGAGTTCCTCAATATAGTCGCTCAACATGCGCAGACTATTCACGGCGCCTTTCGAGGACGGACGTCTCAGGAAAGGGCCTACCGGCATTGTGACACGAGGCTCGAAGGGCGCCGATGGAACGACAGCTAAAAAAAAAACCAGATACGATTAGATGACACTTTAAGAAAAAAAAGGGGGTCATCAATGCAATAGTTTGCTATACCAGCAGCAGCAGGTGGCAAGGCCGGAAGGGCCGGTGGCGCGGCCGATCGTTCATCCCTTCCTTCGATTTGTAGCACTGCAGTCAGGACGAGAAGAAGTTAGAAATAATTCCATCACTGAAAAAGAAAGATATCAGTCGGAAACTATACTCACCAGCGCCACCAGAGGGAGAAGCGAATTCAGATGGGAAGGAGAAGTGTGGGAGCAACACCTGATAAAGATGGTCAAAAAGCACTCCTGAAAAAGACACAACAGTACGATTTTAGTACATAAATTATGCGTCTGAAAAATAAGACTAATAAGTGGCAAACCCATACCTTCCAACATCTTCGATGGTACGAGAGAAGGCTGAGAGGTGACCACCGCAAAGGCAGTAGTTGACGGCGCTCCCTCGAGCAATGGAGCATCGGCACTGGCTGCACCTACGTTAAAAAATAAGGGTAAACCTGTCAGGAAAGATTGCAAGATAAAAAAGGGGACGGTAATCCGAAATTTACCTGATGAGTCTCCAGCCGAGACGGAGGCGTCTCCCTCCTCCATCGACATAAGTCCACCACCTGTGGCCTCATCACCAGACTCCACGGGGGCCGTCGTCGTGCTCGCGAGGCCAGGAGACGGCGGAGGGCCGTAGGCGGGGAGAGCAATGATCAGAGCATTACCAGACTCTTGAGAAAGAGCGGTCGGCTCGTCCTCAGGAATCATGTCCACCTCACCCGCTACTCCCTCGGGCTCAGCAGTCGCGGCTGTCTCGTCCACCGTCGCCATGAGGTCATCGATCTCAGGCGCTCCGTCCGCTGCTACCTCGGGCTTGGCATCAGCCACCTTCTCAGGCATAGCGGACGTGACCATTTCGTCAGCCACTAGCTCGGGCCCGGCAATCCCGGTTGTGTCGTCCGCCATCGGCTCAGATTCGACCAATACCTCTTCCTCTGGCCCCTCAGGTTCGACGGTCTCCGACTCTCCCTCGGTTGGACTTGGCTCTGCAGGACAGAATATATAAGAACCGACAGCTTTACAATTCTTACAACGAAATCCTGAAAGAAATATTGCCTGAGGTGGACTTATCGTTAGCTTCCCTATTGGCGCGCACCACCTGTCTGTGAGCTGTAGACAAGGCGACCGGGGGCTCTTCTGAGGGAGTATCGGCACGCGGGGACGGTGCTTGGGCCCGCTCCAATGGCCAAAGCAGCACTGCGTGCCTTCGCTTCATGCCTCAACCGCTTCCTCTCCTCCCGGGCCGTCGCGATGGACCTCTTCGACGCTTTCCTTCATCAAGGTGTCGTCATCCTCATTTAAAGTTGCCTCTAGAGCCTTCAAGGCATCTCTCATCGGCTCTTCGAGTCGGGTCCCTCGCGGTAGCCCCGAGGAGGCAGAAACATCGGCGATTGGCCCGGGAAGAGTCTCCGCGTCACCTGGCGGGATCGGCATTGTGGTTCCTGCGATAAAAAAGGGGAGATTAGATCGACCATAACACAAGGAGAATAAAGACTTGATGAATCGAAATGTACCAAGGCCTAAGGACGCTCTAAGTCATTCCTCCTCTTGGAAAGTCTTGAGGGAAGCGGCAATGGCCTCTTCAGTGGTGATGCCTGTTTGAAGAAAAGAGGGGGAAAATGTTAGTTAAAGGCAATAATAAAGATATGATGCAATAAAAAAATGTGACTAGTGATTACCCGATTGCGCAAGCTTAGCTAGCCACGCGTCGCGCCTCGCCAATCTCTCTGAAGCTACGATGGCAGCCGCCAAGTCCGTGTCATCCGGTGGCATGACTAATCCCCTGTTGGTCCCGTACTCACCCAGGCCCTCACCATAGGGAGCGTGGGGTTCCTGACCGAACACAACGTAAGCAGCGAAGCGCGACTTCTTTTTCTTCTTCTGCCCACCAGCCCTAGGTGCACCCGGGATCGACTTGCGCTTTGCAGGAACCTTAAGGCGGTGGGTCCCGATGTCCGCACCCACACCAGACTCCGGTGAGGCTACAACCACTGTCTCCACTGGAGCACAGGGCGCTGGTGGTACACCCGCAATATCGGGAAGCGGCAATCCGCGTGGAGGACTCTGCGCACGCGGTGGTCCGGCTCTAGCATCTTTCAGAGGGGGAACTACCGGGGTCCTTGGCACTAGAGGAGCTTTACGGTCGTTACCTGGAGGCACACCCTTACGGTCGACCAGCAATCGCTTTTCTTCCTTTATGACGGCTCCCGTCGAATGACTGTACCATTCTGTATATACCTTGAGGAGTCGTGTGGCGCAAGCCGGCTCACTGATAAAAAAGTGGGAACCCGTATTCAGACGCATGAAGTGATGCAGCGCGCTCTCCATCCCTTCTTCAGTAGCAGCAGGTTCCGATAGGAAAGCCTCCAATGGTACCCCTTGATTGTAGCTCAGTTGTTGGGCAAAACGATGCGGGTTGTATCTCATGAAAATCGCCGCACCATTCTGCCTGAACACCAGGAAGACCGGTCTGATAGAATATAGATGGAGGGTCTCCCGGACCGTCAAAACTGAGGCCCCATCTTTGAAAGTGTCTTGCAAAGGCCGCACCGCAGTGGTAGATGTCTTTCTAATAGTCAGCACCTTGTCGATGAAAGACACCCCGTCTCCAACGGTGTGGGGGCGAAGGAGTAAACCCCTGGCATTTCGTGGCGATGGAGTCACAATTGATGCGCCAATCAACTGTATGATTCGAGGGAAGCTGCACCTGTCATAGAATGAGGGCCTTTTGTGCATGCCGAAGACGCCCGATGTGTGTAGCTCGAGCCATGATATGAAGTAGTGCATCGAGAAAATCACGTGCAGTACCCCAGGCTCATTAGCATCCGCCACTTGACTGAGGCCATGATACAGGTGTGCCAAGCCGGCAATCCCAACAGCCACTTTTACCCCAATGGTCATCCGGTGAGCTGGGTAAAAAACAAAGGGCCGCATATGGTGAGAATGCATCGGGAGCGCAAACCAACTCAGCCATAACCCAAGAAATCCTAAGAAGAAGGCCTCCTCGTCCATCCCAGGGGCTGCAACTTCCACAAAAGACATAGTCGGGAAGTTAGGAAAGAAAAAACCCTTTTGGTATATTTCCTTCGCCGGCAGGTTATCCAAACCTAGACCGAAAGGGTCATCAAGTGTGGCAAACTTGGCAGCTTCTACCGAGAGGACGTTTAGGTGAAGGAACCGAGCGATGAAATCCTCGAAGCTAACTCCGCGACTCCCACGTTCGATGAAAAGGGCCTCATAGATGTTCAACACTTTGATCAGACTTGGGAATTGATGTTGAACAGCATTCTCCGGAGTGAGGCCCCTTACTGCCGGCTTAGCACCGAAGACATACTCGTCTGTAGGAAGCAACTCCTCATAGTGCTCCCCTATAACCGGTAAACCGGAGACCTCTGTGAATTCCTCCAGAGAAATCGACACTTCCCGGTCCATTGCGAGGAAAGTGTGAGTAGGAATGTTCCACTGCTCCAAAAAGGTCTTAAACCACCAGGTGGGAAGCGTGGGATATTGGAAGAGGGAAACATAAACGGCAGTGTATAACCCTAGCCTTATCAGCTGCGACTTCTTCGCCGACAGAATATAGCGAGCCCATGGCAGATAGCCGATCGGGTGGTGGGGGATCAGACCTATGTTATATGATTGCCCCCAAGGTCGCGCCTCGCCTTGACAAATACGGCGTCCCAAGATATCCAAAACCATAGGACACTGAACCGGATTGCATCTATAGCGGGATGAAGAAATCCCTTCGAAGTCTAATCAACCATCTCCACGGCATACTGCACCGGGGGTGGGCTGGCATAATGGATCGCCGTAATAGGCTCTGACGGTACTGCGCACGTAAAGCTCCGTCGACCCATGAAGATTTGATTGTACCACGACCCCCAAAGGTGAAGACTCTTATATTCCGGGTCGTGGTCCCTAATCATAGCTAGGACTTCGCGGTCCCCGGGCGCTTCGGGAAATCCTTCCTACGAACGAGCAAACGGGAATGAGGTATCGAAAGACATGTTCACTGCAAGGGGACAAAATTGGCCGTTAGTGTTGCAATTCCAATGCTTGGCGTTTAAAAAATTTTAAATTAAAATTAATTACACCACACTGCAGTGCAGTGGGTAGGAGACCAAAGGGGGACCCACAAAATCTGGATGACAATGCATCAATTAATAAGACAACCCCGTCATTGGATGAAATTGTCAGTTAATCCCCAAGAGAATATTCTCATTAATAATAAAAAAATCCCTAGAGACAAGGAGAAAATCTTCTCTTTCAGAGCAAAGCTCTGTCACAGAGTGACACTTGTCAAACTCTGGTCTCAGGGGAATAATATTCCTTAAAAGAGCCTAGCTCTGTGATAATGATGAGAAAATCTATTAAAAAAAAGAGTTCTCTTTAAACTCCTAAAGAATTAAAAAAAATTGAAGACTCTTAGGAGTTCTTCACTTTTAGATCAAAAAGATCTACTTTCTGATCCATGAGCAAAGCTCTGCTCATGGGTTAAAACCCATGAACAAGATCTCTGTAGATCTATGGATTCTTGAGAGCAAAGCTCTGTTGGTGAAACCCCGAAGGGGTTTTCTTTAGATCAGAAGATCTATGAGAGCAAAACTCTATTGGTTAAGATTAATTAAAATTAATTTAATCTAAAATTAATTTTACCTAAAGTTTTTCTAACTTTGGAAATGAGAGCAAAGCTCTGGAGTTCTTAAAACAAGAGCAAGGCTCTGAAGTTCTTAAGCAAGAGCAAAGCTCTGAAAATCAAAATCTTGGAAAATAGTAAAGATTTTCTAAGGGCCAGGGGTCCTATATATAGGCGCTTGCGCCCCTTCAACTCCTGAGTTAATCCAACGGCCAGGATCTTGCCACCGCTGCACTCACGTGCGCGCCACGTGAGCGCAAATGAGGGGGGAATTTGTTTCCCCCAATCAGAGCAAAGCTCTGTTTGAATTTCAAAAATTCAAAAATTGAAGCAATGCTTCAAATTCCTTGCGCTGCACGCAACGCGCCACGTGTCAAAAGCTGATACGTCAGCGCAGCGCCCAAGGCAGCGCGCCCAATCAGAGCAAGGCTCTATTTAAAACAAAATTAAAGGAAGCAACGCATCAGTTGCGCAAGCGCTGCGCTGCGCGACACGTGTCAGCGCAGTTGCGCTGCGCCGTGCGCTGCGCGACACGTGTCAGCGCAGTTGCGCTGCGCCGTGCGCTGGGGTGTTTGCGCCAAATAGAATTAAATTCTAGTAAGATCCTTCTGTTCTTGTTAAAACAAGAAGATTGTCTTCTGTAAAACAGAAGCCCTTGGATCAAAGATCCAACGGTGGGGAAAAATTCCCCAAAATCACTCAGAGAGTGATCTCTTTAACAAACTTAACAAACCTATAGGCACTATATAAAGACCCCTAGACCCCAATTCAAAAGAGGAAAAACATCAAAAATCATCAAGAACTTCAACTCTGAAGAAACTTGAAAAGAAATTCAAGAAAAAGGTAAAAAACCTTTAAAATAGAAGAATTTCTTCTAATAGATCATTGATCTAAGAACAAGATCAATGATCTTCAATAAAAAAAACAAATAATAATAATTGCCTTGCACATTTTATGAACCACTGGTTCTCTGAAAACAAGAAAAAACAAGAAAAACTTGTTTTCTCTGATCTAAATTGGATCAAGAAATTAAACGGTGTCCTGCACTTGTAAAATTTGCACTGTTGCGCTCTTGGGTTGGCGCAAGCCACCAGATCGTCCATGGCGGACATCAAGGGGATTAGTCCCCTGATCGTTGAGCATCACATTCATCTGATGGATGATGCCAAACCAGCCCGGGATCCACAAAGACGTCTCAATCCAGTCATGAAAGAGGCTGTGAAGAAGGAGATCGTAAAATGTCTAGATAGTGGTATCATTTACCCTATCTCTGATAGCCAGTAGGTAAGCCCCATTCACGTTGTCCCCAAGAAGTCAGGCATCACGGTCATCACTAGCGAGGCGAACGAGTTAATCCCTACTCGCACCCAAACTGGGTGGCGAGTATGCATTGATTACAGAAAACTCAACGCCGCAACGCGGAAAGACCACTTTCCGCTACCCTTCATTGACCAGATGCTTGAACGATTGGCCGGACATGAGTACTACTGCTTTCTTGATGGCTACTCCGGCTATAATCAAATTCCCATCACCGAAAAAGACCAGGACAAGACCACATTCACTTGTCCTTTCGGCATGTTTGCATATCGACGCATGCCCTTTGGGTTATGCAATGCGCCCGCTACCTTCCAGCGGTGTATGATGGGTATCTTCTCAGACATGGTGGAAATATTTCTGGAGATTTTCATGGATGACTTCTCCATCTTCGGCGATTCCTTCAACGAGTGTTTGCTGCATCTTGACGCTGTCCTTACCCGATGTAAGGACAAGAATCTCACTTTGAATTGGGAGAAATGTCACTTCATGGTGCGCGAAGGTATTGTCTTAGGACATATCATCTCGCAAAATGGCATAGAGGTTGACAAAGCAAAGATTGAGGTCATTTCCAATCTGCCTCCTCCCCGATGCGTCAGAGATATCCGAGCCTTCCTTGGCCATGCCGATTTCTATAGACGGTTCATCAAGGACTTTAGCAAGATTGCTAGGCCCTTGACTCTTTTGCTGGCCAAGGATACGCCATTCGACTTCAACTCGAGCTGTGTGACTGCATTCGAGTCACTAAAACGCTCACTCACTTCTGCTCCCGTTCTTTCTTCACCTGACTGGACGCACCCATTTGAGATTATGTGCGATGCATCCGACTTTACCATTGGTGCTGTCCTTGGACAACACATCAACAAGATGCCGCACGTAATCTATTATGCGAGCCGAACTCTGAACGACGCCCAACTCAACTATACAACAACTGAGAAGGAATTCTTAGCTGTTGTATTTGCTTTAGAAAAGTTCAGGCCCTACCTCATCGGCTCTCCAGTCATTGTCTACACTGACCATTCTGCTCTGCGCCATCTTTTTGTGAAGAAAGATGCAAAATCTCGGTTAATACGTTGGATCCTCTTGCTTCAAGAGTTTGACCTTGTCATTAAGGACAAACGAGGATGTGAAAACGTAGTTGCCGACCATCTCTCACGACTTCCTTCTTCGCCTTCGCTTCCAATTCCGATCAACGACGTTTTCCCGGATGAACAGCTCTTGACAGTATCGTGCGAACCCTGGTTCGCAGATATTGTGAACTATTTGGCCACAGGATTACTACCGACCGAATGGTCAAGTCAGGACAGACTTCGCTTCTTATCCCAAGTAAAACACTTTTACTGGGACGAACCCTACTTGTTCAAGTACTGTCCCGACCAGATTATTCGTCGGTGTGTCCCTGATGAGGAATTCAAGAGTGTGCTGTCATTTTGCCACGATCAAGCGTGTGGCGGGCATTTTGGGCCCAGAAAGACAGCTGAGAAGATCTTGCAATGTGGTTTCTACTGGCCACAACTCTTCAAAGATGCTTATGACTATTGCAAGACTTGCTCCCGGTGCCAACACATGGGCCGGATATCCCGGAGGAACGAGATGCCGCTCCAACCGATCTTGGTTATGGAGATTTTCGATGTTTAGGGGATAGATTTCATGGGGCCGTTTCCCAGCTCTTTCGGGAACTTGTACATCCTTCTAGCTATTGATTACGTCTCTAAATGGGTCGAGGCTGTGCCCAGCCGGACTAACGACAACAAGGTTGTCGTTAGGTTCCTTAAAGAAAACATTTTCTCCCGGTTTGGGCACCCCCTAGCGATCATTAGCGACAATGGAAGTCATTTCTGCAATAAGACTTTCGAGGCCTTGATGCGGAAATACTCCATTAATCATAATCTCTCTATGCCCTACCACCCCCAAACCTGCGGGCAGGCCGAAGTTTCAAATCGGCAAATCAAGCAGATACTGGAGAAGACGGTTTCCAAGAACCGTAAGGATTGGTCGCTGAAACTCACTGATGCCCTTTGGGCCTTTCGAACCGCTTATAAGATCGACCTTGGCATGTCTCCCTATCGGCTTGTGTACGGAAAAGCCTGCCACCTACCTGTCGAAATAGAGCATCGCGCATTTTGGGCGATAAAGGAGCTGAATCTGTCTCTCGAGGATGCGGGCAGCCATCGGAAGCTGCAGTTGAACGAACTGAGCGAGCTTAGGGATGAGGCTTACGATAACGCGGTTGTCGTTAAGAATCGAACAAAGGTATTTCACGATAAACACCTTTTGCGCAAAACCTTCGTACCTGGTCAGCAGGTACTGCTTTACGACACCCGACTTCATTTCCATCCAGGAAAGCTCAGATCTAGCTGGAAAGGACCGTATTTTGTGCGGAATGTGTATCCGCAGGGCGCTGTGGATTTGGAAAATCCAAAGGAAGGTTCACTTTTCAAAGTAAATGGACACCGATGCAAACCGTACCTTAGCGCCGAACCAACAGAGGAGCTCCTGTTCTTACAGGAGCCAGTTTACCCTGAATGATCTTCCTCTGCCTACCTCCAAACTTCGGTTATCCAGCCAAGAACAGTGGACACTGTTCCAAATAAGTTTGGGGGTCTGTATAAACCATTTTGTATATACTTGTGTATATTCTCTTTCTTTTCTTTAAAAACAAAAACAAAAAAAAATTGTGTATCGCTAACCGACAATTTTGACCCTTCAAATGATCTCTTCATGCAATGATAGTGAGGACACTGTCCAGTTTAAGTTTGGGGGTACGCTCGGTACGCATTTCTTACCTTCGCATTCATATGTATATTTTGCATCTGCATATTAAAATCCATAAAATCCATAAAAATCTGAAAATTTTCTAAAAACATAAAAACTTTTCTGTCAAGTTAGCTTGTGGAAAAACTCTGATGCAAAATTTCGACGGTTTTTGTTTGAAAAAATAGGAATAACTAAATCTTATGTTTAGATTTTGAAAACCTGAAAGATAACTCTCCTTTGATATTAACTATAGCTGATATATGTCTTTACATCACACTACACGTGTCGTGAATTTTGGGAATTAGATGACAAGTCTTTCATGTTTAAAAACTTTTAAATAGATAAATGATTTTCTGAGGATCAAATAGGTTTGTTCTGAAATAAGTAATGTCAAGAATAGTTTATGAAGTAAAGCGAATATGAAAGAATGTTATTGATGCCGTAATTGGAACTAAGTCTGAAAAATAACCCATCTGAAACTTGATTGGAATGATTACACACCGAACCCATTAAACACGTCTTTTATTCAAAAAAAAAAATATAAGTGAACTGCCGGTTATATCTCCGTTCGTATTAAATCATCTGATTTTCACGCCAAACTGTCTTTTGTCTTTAGACCTAGGTAACTTGAGTAATTTAGTCCGCTGGGGTGTTTCTACACCTAATGCCCTAAAATCAACTGGTTTGGGTGCATTGGCCCAAAGCTCGCTAAGAAGCCTAGAAAGTCCAGTTTAAAACAAAGTCAAGCAAGTGTTCTCTCCGAGTTAAAATTCCTAACGGTTCTTTGTGTGAGAATAATCTTGATAAAAGACAGGCTTTTATAAAAAAAATTAACGGAGATATGAAGGTTTTATTCTATGATAAAGACTATTGCACGTTCACAGAGGTGTGTATGAAATGAAAACAAGAAAAAGGAGGAGTGAAAAATACGACTTAGTTTCCTGTTAAGGAAGATAGAAATTCTGAAGTTGAAACCTTACTGGAAAACGAAACTTGAAAAATGCTTAACTCTTTATAAAACTTATGTGATCCTTTTAAAATTGTTATCTGGGCTTTATTGTGCGACATGATGACTTTAATCGATCCTTCTGGAACTTAACGACACTATTTGCACTACACGTAAAGACATATAAAATCTGTAGTTAAATAAGAAGCGAGGTGTGAAAAATAAAGGTTCGATGGTCTAGACTTAGGATTATAGAATTGTTATTTTCTGAAACAAAACTTTAGGGTTTGAATCTTAGTTATTTTACAAAACCAACTTGACCGGATTTTGTGGGTAGTATCGCTGAAAACCCTCAGGAGACAACACTCCTCCTACTAGGGACACCTAGAGGTTTAACGGCTTGTTGCACATGCTCAGTGCAATCCCGTTCCCTGCGAAAGTGAGGTTAGGAAGTTTTTTATGAATAAATTGGCTTTGCTCGGGACGAGCAAATGATAAGTTTGGGGGTATTTGTTCATATCAGATTTTTGCATTTTCATACCGCCCAATTTTTATCACATTGCATATCGGTAGATACTCTTGAGCCGTGTTTGCTAGTCAATTGCAGGATACAGGTTCTCGGTTCTAAAACGGTGAAATTCATGGAAAACACGACAAAATCCGGGTTCCTGCCAACCACAGATAAAACACGGTCTCCGCTCTTCATCCGTATGTTGCCAGATACCAGTTTAGGAAGACAAAATGGCAAATCAATGTCGTTTTCATGCACAAGGCTCAATGGCAGCACAAGATCCAAGAAATCTACGCGGAGCTCGAGGAAATCATGACAAAAAGTCCACCTTTCCCTCAACAGAAATTCTGGAAAAATCGTGAAGAAAAAATGAGAAAATACAGATACCAGAATAAAGGGCACACAGAACCAGGGAAGCACAAGAAAAATGAGACCCCAACTCACCTATACGGCCGCGGAACCGCGGCCAATGGGGGGTCTAGGCCGCGGTTCCGCGGCCATACTGGCGCCGCAGTTGTCCAATCTTCGGGGGTAGTTTTGTCTTTTTACAAGGGTCCAGAATTCTGCCCTAGGTTTTCATTCTCCAGCCTATAAATAGCCCAGAACTTTGTGAAGGAAAGGGTCCATAATCTTGTATTTTTCTTTTCTAGGTTTAGTGTTGTTTCTTCTTCCTCTTCTCATCTTTTCTCCATTGAAACTTGTAGTGAGCTTGTGAGTGAAGAATGATGAATAAAGAAGAACCGTTTATTATTTTTCTTGTCTCATTATCTTGTTAATTGTTGTAATTTTCATTTGTTAACTAATTGTTGTTATTTCTTGTTGTTTCTTCTTCTCTCTTTTTCTTTATCCTTAACACAACCATGATGCTTACGCTTGATCCTTGCCGAGGTGAGGTCGCAAATAGCTAGTTGTTATCTTCTAATCTCTTTCTTTCTATCTTCCTCTTTTGTTTTGTTTTATTTTTCCGTATCATGATGTGTGAGTAGTTTCATACTTGTTAGGGTAGGATAAGGGAAGTTTGAGAGAAGGAAATCTCTCTCACTCTTTCCTTGCCCAATAGCTTAATTCGACTCCCGTTAATTGAACCACAATCCGCTCCTTACGGCACCCTATCCTACATGATAGCGGTGATTCCGTAGTGAGACCGGTTGTGGTTGAATTAACCGGAGGTTATGGCTAAGAGCCAAGAACGGACGGACAAGCACCAAAAGGAAGAACTTATGCGTTGGAAAGCCTAGCTTATACTCGCAAAGTCCTTCCTAGTCGTGCTAATCCCCGTTGTTGCCGATTACCGTAACACCGATATTAAGAGGGGCAACGAAAGATGTGGAGACTCCTAACTCAAACTAACCTAATCCTAACCCTAACAAGCTCTCTTTAATTATCAATTTAACACTTAGATAATCACAAACAAATCTGAACTCTCGGACTTAACTCGTTAAAACACATAGAAAAAGACTCCCATCTCCCTGCGGACAACCCGTACTCAACCGGCTAGCTACAAGCGAAACCGTCTTGATTGCGGTATTTAACTAAAACTTGAACACGCAGAATCTCTAACAATCAAATGGCGCCGTTGCCGGGGAGACGGTAGTTTATTTCCTTGTGTAATTTCGGGTTAACTTGTGAATATAACCGAAAAACAAAACAAAAAAATATACATTGTAAAAAACCATCTTGTTGTTTTTTATTAGCTTTTGTGCAAGTGTGCAGGAAAATACGAAGTTCAAGATCGGCGCCAAAGACGTCGGATAAGAAGGAGTTCAAGTACAGTGCCAAAGACGTGGGAAGATAGACCCACATTTCGCGGCTACACCGCGACGGATCAAAACGGAACAAACGGTCTACTGTCAAGATCTGGAGCAGGTACAGTGAGCAAATAAAAATTCAGAAGATCCATACAAGCAGAGGACAAACACAGGAGCTCACACCAAAAACCCAGAAGCCCAAGTCCCTGTTCCTGCCGCGGAACCGCGGCAAAAGAGGGCTTAGGCCGCGGATCCACGGCCACTTGGTGCCTTTGGGCTGCCAAATTCTCTCTGTAAGTCTCTCTCCTCTCTCCCACTCCTCTGGACTCCAATAAATTGTGTTTTCTGCAGATTTCTTTGCGCAAACTCTTCTCCCCCTTCCAATAAACTGTTCTTGTGCAGGATTCTTTGCGCCGCGCTAAAAATAAAAAAATTGTTTGCAGTTGATTTGTTACAGCTTTGCATTCTTTAATACGGACTTAAGGGGCTTGAAACCAATCCAGATTGGGTGGGGATTTCATCACCCTTCCCAGGACCCCAAAAATCACAAAAGCATATGCATTGTCCATTGTAAATTAAAAAATACTAGACTTCAGCCCTAAGGACTTCGCGCTCATTAGGAGAAAATAAACCGTGTTTAGAACCTCGCTTAACGGTATATTGTTTACGGGGTGTCTAGGAAAGTGTTAACGGCGCAACCGCCAAAAGAGAAAGGGTTATTTAATTAAGAAACTTCGCGAAAGCGTTGGACAACCTCCCCTTATCTCTGCACTTACCTGGCCTCGTGATCAGTGTATTTTTAAGCCCGTTTCTCGACACTGTTTAACTTCGACAATCAAGTTCAGGAGCAGGTCTAGTAGACCTAGGTGACCCTAGATCTAGGTGTGATTGTGCATATCTTGTTTGTGATTACTTAAGCCGTATATCCGTACATATTTCTGTAAATCTCTTTTTAAAAACAAAACAAAAAAAAAAGAAAAAAATCAAAAACTTTTATAAAAACTTGCCCTTTGTCGCCAAAATCCATTTTTCACCCACCACCCATCGCCTTTCTCCATTGACGTTTTCTTACCCTCACCTTCTCCGCTTTGACTATACTAAACTCGTTTAGTGTATGTCCGCTTGGACTCGGGACACTAGCGCCCGTCTAGTCCGCGTTACGTTAGTCGCTACCGACTACGCGATCGACTCAGACGTCGATACTCCGTCCACTCCTCTTTCACCCCTTCCTTTGCCGGCCAACTCCGACGTTGATCGGAATTCTGTTCATACATCTTCACCTTCACCTTCACCAACCTCTTCTTCCGCGATGTCGGGATTTAATCCGAACATCTCTTTGACCACCCCTGGATTGGCTCCACCTCCTACGGAGACCAATATCCCACCACCACCGCCTGTTGTAGCGCCGCAACGAATCGCGCTCCAGGATCGTTTCTATCCTACCCGTTCTGCACTTCCCACCTGCCTTTCTCTTCCTCCGGCCAATGGGGGCAACTTTGAAATTAAGCCCCACTTCATCAACATGCTTCCACGTTTTCATGGGCTTGAATCTGAAGATTCCTATATCTTCATCAACAAATTTCAAAACGTCTGTGCCATGATGAAAACCACCCAGCTGTCGGACGATGCTATACGTCTACGGGTCATTCCGTTCACTTTATGCGATCTTGCTGAAAAATGGCTGTATAGCACCGCTTCCCACTCAATCACCAGCTGGGACGAGTTTGTTAAAGCGTTCCTAAAAAAATTCTATCCGAATCATAAGACCGCAAGGATTCGAAATGAAATCAACCAATTCTCCCAGCTTCCTTCTGAACCCTTCTGGAAGTGCTTTGACCGGTACAAAGACCTTCTTGTTCAGTGTCCTCACCACGGTATAGAGAAATGGCAACTTTGCCAAACCTTATACGAGGGCCTGAACCCAGCAACGAAGCAGTTGTTGGAGACCATCTGTCAGGGCCACTTCCTATCGAAATCTGACGAGGAAGCGTGGCAGTTCTTTGACGACCTTGCGGAGCAAACGCTACAATGGGAGAGCACCAGACCGACTTCTTCTTCTTCTACCTCCACTTCTACCGGTCAGTCTAGGGTAGGAATCCACCAACTTGATGTCTCTATTGCGATGAAAGCTGAAATGGCTGCAATAACAAGAAAGCTTGAAGCGATAGAGAGCAAATTTTCTGCTCCTGCTCCTGCCCCTGTTCTCCCCCTTCGTACCATCTGCGCTTGTTGTTCCGATCCTTCTCACTTGACCGAAGAGTGTCCTTACAATCTACTCTCGCAAGGACAGGATCAGGTTAATGCTGCCTTCCAGCAAAGACCGAGGAATGATCCATACTCTTCCACCTACAATCCCGGTTGGAGGAACCACCTCAATTTCGCCTGGAATCAGAATCAGAATCAGAATCAATTCCAGGGCAACAATTTCCAAAGGGCCCCTCCGCCGCAACAACAAGCGCAACAACAAACTCAACATCAATATCAGCAGCCCTTCCAACCCCAACCTTTCCATAATCAGACGAACAACTTTGCACCCAACAATTCTTTTCCACCAAACAACTTTGTTCCGTCAAACAACGATAAGGTTTTCTCGCTCGAACGAAGTCTGGAGGCGTTTGTTAAACAATCGACTCAATCCACCGCCAACATCCAGTCTTCCATTCAATCCTTAGTGCAACACACTACCGCACACGGGCAAAGCATCAAGACCATCGAGGCCCAGATTGCACAGCTGAACGCGGCCTTAAGCGAGCGAGAGAAGGGGAAGCTCCCGTCCCAGCCACTCCCAAATCCCGGTCACCCGCATAATGCACATGTTGCTCTTGAACAGCAGAACCACAATGTGAGTGCCGTGACCACACTGAGATCGGGAAGGATGCTGCAAAACAACATTGGCACACGGATCAACGATGACACCCCGACCGCTGCTTCTTCTTCTTCTTCTTCGTCTTCTGAGCCTATTCTCCGTTCTTCAACAGGCTCTCCTCCCTCTTCTTCTGCTCTGAACGGACCCACTTCTCACTCCACGAAAACACCTATTCTGGGATCCGTTCCAACTCCACAATCTCCTCCTTCAGCATTAGACTCAACCAATTTTCAAAATGTTCCATTTCCAAACCGGTTGAGGTCTAATAAACAAAATCCTCAAATGGAGAAGATTCTGGAGTTATTTAAGCAGGTTAACATTAACATTCCTCTTGTAGATGCTGTCCAACAAGTCCCGTCCTACGCGAAAATCTTAAAGGACTTGTGCACGAAAAAGAGGAAGTCTCAGGTACCCAAGAAAGTTTTCTTGGCTAGTGCTGTGAGTGATGCCCTTACCCAATCTTTACCACAAAAACGGAAGGACCCTGGCTGTCCTACGATTTCAATTACCATTGGAGATAAGAACATCAACCGCGCACTATTAGATCTTGGTGCCAGTGTTAACCTGCTTCCGTATTCAGTATACGAGCAATTAGGCGTCGGAGAGCTGAAACCCACACACTGCACTCTCCAAATGGCCGACCGATCGATCACCCATCCTAGGGGTGAGCTAGAGGATGTGTTAATAAAAGTCGGGGACTTCATATTCCCCGTTGACTTCATTGTATTAGATACACAGCCTGTAGCTAACCCCCGGAATCAAATTCCGGTGATACTCGGTCGCCCATTTCTCGCAACCTCAAATGCTGTGATCAATTGTCGCAATGGTTCGATGAACCTCTCTTTTGGAAACATGACGATTGAACTCAACATTTTTAGGTTAGGGAATCAGCCCGCCGAACCTAACGCTCATATACTGGACGTCTGCTCGATCCAGGAGATCACCCCGGAAGAGTGTGAATTCGAGGAGTTTCTGTTTGATCACGATAATCTTGACGCCACTAGTGCGTTTCTCTTCGAACCTGCTGCTGTTTCTGCGCCCGACAACGACTACGAGTGTTTCACGTTCTCGAACGATCTTAGCCGCGCACAACCCGAGTTTGAATCCTTCGACTTTCCGGATGAGTTACCTGAACCATCCAACTCGGTTGCTTACACTCGCTTTGAACCTTTGCTGGAGTCCTTTGAGTTCGAGACCTTTGCACCAATCTTGCCTTCCATCGTTTCTCCTCCAACGCTTGAACTCAAGCCTTTGCCGTCTCACCTTAAGTACGCTTACTTAGGTGAGAACGAGACCCTCCCTGTCATCATCTCGGCTTCTCTAGCTCCAGAGCAAGAGAAAGCCCTTCTCGCGGTCTTGCACAGCAACAGGCAAGCTTTTGGCTGGTCCATGGCGGACATCAAGGGGATTAGTCCCCTGATCGTTGAGCATCACATTCATCTGATGGATGATGCCAAACCAGCCCGGGATCCACAAAGACGTCTCAATCCAGTCATGAAAGAGGCTGTGAAGAAGGAGATCGTAAAATGTCTAGATAGTGGTATCATTTACCCTATCTCTGATAGCCAGTGGGTAAGCCCCATTCACGTTGTCCCCAAGAAGTCAGGCATCATGGTCATCACTAACGAGGCGAACGAGTTAATCCCTACTCGCACCCAAATTGGGTGGCGAGTATGCATTGATTACAGAAAACTCAACGCCGCAACGCGGAAAGACCACTTCCCGCTACCCTTCATTGACCAGATGCTTGAACGATTGGCCGGACACGAGTACTACTGCTTTCTTGATGGCTACTCCGGCTATAATCAAATTCCCATCGCCGAAAAAGACCAGGACAAGACCACATTCACTTGTCCTTTCGGCATGTTTGCATATCGACGCATGCCCTTTGGGTTATGCAATGCGCCCGCTACCTTCCAGCGGTGTATGATGGGTATCTTCTCAGACATGGTGGAAAAATTTCTGGAGATTTTCATGGATGACTTCTCCATCTTCGGCGATTCCTTCAACGAGTGTTTGCTGCATCTTGACGCTATCCTTACCCGATGTAAGGACAAGAATCTCACTTTGAATTGGGAGAAATGCCACTTCATGGTGCGCGAAGGTATTGTCTTAGGACATATCATCTCGCAAAATGGCATAGAGGTTGACAAAGCAAAGATTGAGGTCATTTCCAATCTGCCTCCTCCCCGATGCGTCAGAGATATCCGAGCCTTCCTTGGCCATGCCGGTTTCTATAGACGGTTCATCAAGGACTTTAGCAAGATTGCTAGGCCCTTGACTCTTTTGCTGGCCAAGGATACGCCATTCGACTTCAACTCGAGCTGTGTGACTGCATTCGAGTCACTAAAACGCTCACTCACATCTGCTCCCGTTCTTTCTTCACCTGACTGGACGCACCCATTTGAGATTATGTGCGATGCATCCGACTTTGCCATTGGTGTTGTCCTTGGACAACACATCAACAAGATGCCGCACGTAATCTATTATGCGAGCCGAACCCTGAACGATGCCCAACTCAACTATACAACAACTGAGAAGGAATTCTTAGCTGTTGTATTTGCTTTAGAAAAGTTCAGGCCCTACCTCATCGGCTCTCCAATCATTGTCTACACTGACCATTCTGCTCTGCGCCATCTTTTTGTGAAGAAAGATGCAAAATCTCGGTTAATACGTTGGATCCTCTTGCTTCAAGAGTTTGACCTTGTCATTAAGGACAAACGAGGATGTGAAAACGTAGTTGCCGACCATCTCTCACGACTTCCTTCTTCGCCTTCGCTTCCAATTCCAATCAACGACGTTTTCCCGGATGAACAGCTCTTGACAGTATCGTGCGAACCCTGGTTCGCAGATATTGTGAACTATTTGGCCACAGGATTACTACCGACCGAATGGTCAAGTCAGGACAGACTTCGCTTCTTATCCCAAGTAAAACACTTTTACTGGGACGAACCCTACTTGTTCAAGTACTGTCCCGACCAGATTATTCGTCGGTGTGTCCCTGATGAGGAATTCAAGAGTGTGCTGTCATTTTGCCACGATCAAGCGTGTGGCGGGCATTTTGGGCCTAGAAAGACAACTGAGAAGATCTTGCAATGTGGTTTCTACTGGCCACAACTCTTCAAAGATTCTCATGACTATTGCAAGACTTGCTCCCGGTGCCAACACATGGGCCGGATATCCCGGAGGAACGAGATGCCGCTCCAACCGATCTTGGTTGTGGAGATTTTCGATGTTTGGGGGATAGATTTCATGGGGCCGTTTCCCAGCTCTTTCGGGAACTTGTACATCCTTCTAGCTGTTGATTACGTCTCTAAATGGGTCGAGGCTGTGCCCAGCCGGACTAACGACAACAAGGTTGTCGTTAGGTTCCTTAAAGAAAACATTTTCTCCCGGTTTGGGCACCCCCGAGCGATCATTAGCGACAATGGAAGTCATTTCTGCAATAAGACTTTCGAGGCCTTGATGCGGAAATACTCCATTAATCATAAGCTCTCTATGCCCTACCATCCCCAAACCTGCGGGCAGGCCGAAGTTTTAAATCGGCAAATCAAGCAGATACTGGAGAAGACGGTTTCCAAGAACCGTAAGGATTGGTCGCTAAAACTCACTGATGCCCTTTGGGCCTTTCGAACCGCTTATAAGACCGACCTTGGCATGTCTCCCTATCGACTTGTGTACGGAAAAGCCTGCCACCTACCTGTCGAAATAGAGCATCGCGCATTTTGGGCGATAAAGGTGCTGAATCTGCCTCTCGAGGATGCGGGCAGCCATCGGAAGCTGCAGTTGAACGAACTGAGCGAGCTTAGGGATGAGGCTTACGATAACGCGGTTGTCGTTAAGAATCGAACGAAGGTGTTTCACGATAAACACCTTTTGCGCAAAACCTTCGTACCTGGTCAGCAGGTACTGCTTTACGACACCCGACTTCATTTCCATCCAGAAAAGCTCAGATCTCGCTGGAAAGGGCCGTATTTTGTGCGGAATGTGTATCCGCAGGGCGCTGTGGATTTGGAAAATCCAAAGGACGGTTCACTTTTCAAAGTAAATGGACACCGATGCAAACCGTACCTTAGCGCCGAACCAACAGAGGAGCTCCTGTTCTTACAGGAGCCGGTTTACCCTGAATGATCTTCCTCTGCCTACCTCCAAACTTCGGTTATCCAGCCAAGAACAGTGGACACTGTTCCAAATAAGTTTGGGGGTCTGTATAAACCATTTTGTATATACTTGTGTATATTCTCTTTCTTTTCTTTAAAAACAAAAACAAAAAAAAATTGTGTATCGCTAACCGACAATTTTGACCCTTCAAATGATCTCTTCATGCAATGACAGTGAGGACACTGTCCAGTTTAAGTTTGGGGGTACGTTCGGTACGCATTTCTTACCTTCGCATTCATATGAATATTTTGCATCTGCATATTAAAATCCATAAAATCCATAAAAATCTGAAAATTTTCTAAAAACATAAAAACTTTTCTGTCAAGTTAGCTTGTGGAAAAACTCTGATGCAAAATTTCGACGGTTTTTGTTTGAAAAAATAGGAATAACTAAATCTTATGTTTAGATTTTGAAAACCTGAAAGATAACTCTCCTTTGATGTTAACTATAGCTGATATACGTCTTTACATCACACTACACGTGTCGTGAATTTTGGGAATTAGATGACAAGTCTTTCATGTTTAAAAACTTTTAAACAGATAAATGATTTTCTGAGGATCAAATAGGTTTGTTCTGAAATAAATAATGTCAAGAATAGTTTTTGAAGTAAAGCGAATATGAAGGAATGTTATTGATGCCGTAATTGGAACTAAGTCTGAAAAATAACCCATCTGAAACTTGATTGGAATGATTACACACCGAACCCACTAAACACGTCTTTTATTCAAAAAAAAATATATAAGTAAACTGCCGGTTATATCTCCGTTCGTATTAAATCATCTGATTTTCACGCCAAACTGTCTTTTGTCCTTGGACCTAGGTAACTTGAGTAATTAAGTCCGCTGGGGTGTTTCTACACCTAATGCCCTAAAATCAACTGGTTTGGGTGCATTGGCCCAAAGCTCGCTAAGATGCCTAGAAAGTCCAGTTTAAAACAAAGTCAAGCAAGTGTTCTCTCCGAGTTAAAATTCCTAACGGTTCCTTGTGTGAGAATAATCTTGATAAAAGACATGCTTTTATAAAAAAATTTAACGGAGATATGAAGGTTTTATTCTATGATAAAGACTATTGCACGTTCACAGAGGTGTGTATGAAATGAAAACAAGAAAAAGGAGGAGTGAAAAATACGACTTAGTTTCCTGTTGAGGAAGATAGAAATTCTGAAGTTGAAACCTTACTGGAAAACGAAACTTCAAAAATGCTTAACTCTTTATAAAACTTATGTGATCCTTTTAAAATTGTTATCTGGGCTTTATTGTGCGACATGATGACTTTAATCGATCCTTCTGGAACTTAACGACACTATTTGCACTACACGTAAAGACATATAAAATCTGTAGTTATATAAGAAGCGAGGTGTGAAAAATAAAGGTTCGATGGTCTAGACTTAGGATTATAGAATTGTTATTTTCTGAAACAAAACTTTAGGGTTTGAATCTTAGTTATTTTACAAAACTAACTTGACCGGATTTTGTGGGTAGTATCCGCTGAAAACCCTCAGGAGACAACACTCCTCCTACTAGGGACACCTAGAGGTTTAACGGCTTGTTGCACATGCTCAGTGCAATCGCGTTCCCTGCGAAAGTGAGGTTAGGAAGTTTTTTGTGAATAAATTGGCTTTGCTCGGGACGAGCAAATGATAAGTTTGGGGGTATTTGTTCATATCAGATTTTTGCATTTTCATACCGCCCAATTTTTATCACATTGCATATCGGTAAATACTCTTGAGCCGTGTTTGCTAGTCAATTGCAGGATACAGGTTCTCGGTTCTAAAACGGTGAAATTCATGGAAAACACGACAAAATCGGGGTTCCTGCCAACCACAGATAAAACACGGTCTCCGCTCTTCATCCGTATGTTGCCAGATACCAGTTTAGGAAGACAAAATGGCAAATCAATGTCGTTTTCATGCACAAGGCTCAATGGCAGCACAAGATCCAAGAAATCTACGCGGAGCTCGAGGAAATCATGACAAAAAGTCCACCTTTCCCTCAACAGAAATTCTGGAAAAATCGTGAAGAAAAAATGAGAAAATACAGATACCAGAATAAAGGGCACACAGAACCAGGGAAGAACAAGAAAAATGAGACCCCAACTCACCTATACGGCCGCGGAACCGCGGCCAATGGGGGGTCTAGGCCGCGGTTCCGCGGCCATACTGGTGCCGCAGTTGTCCAATCTTCGGGGGTAGTTTTGTCTTTTTACAAGGGTCCAGAATTCTGCCCTAGGTTTTCATTCTCCAGCCTATAAATAGCCCAGAACTTTGTGAAGGAAAGGGTCCATAATCTTGTATTTTTCTTTTCTAGGTTTAGTGTTGTTTCTTCTTCCTCTTCTCATCTCTTCTCCATTGAAACTTGTAGTGAGCTTATGAGTGAAGAATGATGAATAAAGAAGAACCGTTTATTATTTTTCTTGTCTCATTATCTTGTTAATTGTTGTAATTTTCATTTGTTAACTAGTTGTTGTTATTTCTTGTTGTTTCTTCTTCTCTCTTTTTCTTTATCCTTAACACAACCATGATGCTTACGCTTGATCCTTGCCGAGGTGAGGTCGCAAATAGCTAGTTGTTATCTTCTAATCTCTTTCTTTCTATCTTCCTCTTTTGTTTTGTTTTATTTTTCCGTATCATGATGTGTGAGTAGTTTCATACTTGTTAGGGTAGGATAAGGGAAGTTTGAGAGAAGGAAATCTCTCTCACTCTTTCCTTGCCCAATAGCTTAATTCGACCCCCGTTAATTGAACCACAATCCGCTCCTTACGGCACCCTATCCTACATGATAGCGGTGATTCCGTAGTGAGACCGGTTGTGGTTGAATTAACCGGAGGTTATGGCTAAGAGCCAAGAACGGACGGACAAGCACCAAAAGGAAGAACTTATGCGTTGGAAAGCCTAGCTTATACTCGCAAAGTCCTTCCTAGTCGTGCTAATCCCCGTTGTTGCCGATTACCGTAACACCGATATTAAGAGGGGCAACGAAAGATGTGGAGACTCCTAACTCAAACTAACCTAATCCTAACCCTAACAAGCTCTCTTTAATTATCAATTTAACACTTAGATAATCACAAACAAATCTGAACTCTCGGACTTAACTCGTTAAAACACATAGAAAAAGACTCCCATCTCCCTGCGGACGACCCGTACTCAACCGGCTAGCTACAAGCGAAACCGTCTTGATTGCGGTATTTAACTAAAACTTGAACACGCAGAATCTCTAACAATCACGTATCCTTAAACTAAAACACCAAACCCAAATCTAAGTAAATACGGATTTGGACTAATCCACGTCCTACGGGCGACGGCATCACTTAATCTCCGTATACAATCCACGGGCAACCACAAACAAAACAAACACACACGACACGAAGTGAACGTCCGGAGAAGGAGAAAGTGGCTACCGCGATGCGGTAGCGTAATTAACTGCAGGGGCTTGCGCCTGCAGGGAAGAGCGTCCCCACAATCAAAAACCCCTCAAGCGAGGGGGAATCTGACGAAGTCTGCTATATCAGCCGCATCCGTCTAAACCTCCGATACACGGTGCCATAAATCAACTTGGCATCTTCGGAGAGGTGGACGGATAAAACCAAATTGCATCTGCCCCGAATCTCAGGCAAGGCGTCTTTACGTCGTCATGGCCACCATTCGGAGGGGAACAAAGACGATTGCCATTGATAACTTCGTTAATTTGTAGTGTTGTCTAACCTGAATAAGCAATCTCTCACTTTCTCTGGCTCCCTAGGACTCAAGAGAAATGATACCGTTTAAACATATATTAAATCTAGGGTCCTTAAAAATTTATTTTTGTTGTTTACATTGTATGCATTTCTCGAGGATGTTTTATGAAAAATGTTATAATATTGTTTTAAAAATAAATCTCCAAAGTGATTTATAATATTAAGAGTTTTTATAAAAAGGTATTTTAATGATAAAATTTAGTTTTTAAAAGTTTATGGTATTTGTATGAAAACTATACTTTTAGAAACTTAGTGGTATTTTTGTGTATTTTTAATTTTTTTCATTTTAATAATATATCTTTTTTCGAAATTAGTTTTCATAGGAAAATATGGATTTAGGATTTATGAAAGTTTTCAAATGCTTTAATTTGTTAAAAATTTGTATTCTTTAAAAATCGTATTTTTATTTTCTTTTGAGACCGAATTCTCCGTGAGGAGTTCTGCATCTCGCTCTACTATCCCAAGAACGTGCGATAATCCGCACTATCCACAAACGGGTCAATTAATGAAGGTTGTAAAGACGTAATTGCAAAAGAGTTTAAAAATAGCGATAAAAACAATTTGTAAAAGTAATGGTATTTTAATGTAAATCGTATTCTTCAAATTAAACATGTATCTAAAATATCGTGCTATGAAAGCATAGTGTATGTGATGGGGTAGGTCGTTACCCCATGAAGTTTCTATAGGTATATATTTCTAGGTTTCGATAAAAATGTTGCTTTTAAAGTTCATGGTATTTATATGAAAAAGTTCGATATATATTTATTGCGCATGAAATTTTAATTTCGTTAAAAGGTAAATGATGTGAATAATATTTTAAAGTAATGTTAGAGAGATTAGAGTGAAATATTATCATAGTAAAGGTGATAAAAGTTTTTAAAAGAAATTTTTTCAACATAACTCCACTTTGTCGATATTGTTTTTAGAAGACGATTTGAGTCGAAATGAAAGAAAGAAGGCGGGACTTACGGGTTTTGGAGAGTTGAGAAGAGAGGAAAAGGAGAGAGTGAGTCTTCGTGGATCTTGGTAGCATCGAGAATGGCTCCGGTCTTCACAAACAAACTTAACTCAAACTAACTCCACTTGACTAGTCTTAACCCTTTCTTGAACTTAGGAATTTTAGAGAATTTTGCTAGATTTTCAGAATAAGGAAGAGCTAAGAAATGATGTGGTATTTATAGGGTAAAAAGAAGAGAATGTGTGAATTAAAAAATGAATTAAAAAGAGATTAAATGGTGTTAATGGAGGAATTGAAAGGCTGTGAAGTTTCTGGTTGAAATCAGAGAAAACAATAATAAAATAGAGTAGAAGGTAGTCAAAGGGCCGTACAAGGCGAGCACGGAGACGATTGGAGCATATCCAACGGCCGGTAGCGGTTTTTGGGCTAATTTCGGCGGTCGAAAATTTTCCACGTGTCTCGAGGCTTTGGGTATGTGTTAAACTCGTAGTTAAAATCTCATTTATCTTGTTTGAATTTTCAGAAACTTTTCGATTCTCCGTGTATTACACGTGCAACTCTTGGGCTTTCGAAAAGTTAAAAAGAAAATATTAAAAATAATTGGGACTGATGGGAATCGAACACGCAGACTCAAGAACAACAGTGGAGAGTATTAACCAATGAGCTACAAGTTGTTTCTTAATTTTATTGAACAAAATTAATTTATAATTCCTAGTCAGGTTGAAATACCCTTTCTATATATTGAACAAGTTACATTTGTACAGAGATTTCAGAGTCATTACATTCTACCCTCCTTATAAAAAAATCCGTCCTCGAAATTTACATAAAGACTAATTTTCAAATAGGTTAGGGTATCGTGCACGCATATCTTATTCTCATTCTCATGTTGATTCTCCTGGCGAATCCTTTCTCCACATCACTCGGACCAAGCTCACCTCCTTGTTCCATAAAGTCTTTACCTTTCGATCCAAGATTTCAACTGGTTGCTGCTCGTAAGATAGATCAATCTGAACAGTGAGCTCTGAGTGATCAAGTATATAGCTGGGATCACTCACATATCGTCGTAGCTAGGATATGTGGAACACATTATGCACTCCTTCCAATAAGGGTGGTAGTGCTAAGCGGTATGCCATTTCTCTAACTCGTTCAAGTATGTCGAACGGTCCGGTATATCTTGGACTAAGTTTACCCCGTTTGCCAAAATGTATCACTTCTCTATTCAGAGAGATCTTCAGCAACACATACTCTCCGGGTTGAAACTTCAGGTGTCAACGCTTTGCATCTGCCCAATGCTTCTGTTGGTCCTGAACTATGCACATCTTTTCCCTGAACGCGTGAACCACATCTACAGTTGCCATGATCATCTCTGGCCCAAGGAGTTCACGATCTCCAACGTTATCCCAACTCAGCGGGGAAAAACACGTACATCCATAAAGTGCTGCGAAAAGTGACATCCCAATGTTTGCCTGGTTGTTGTTGTTATATGAAAACTCCACAAGGTGCAGGTGATTTTTCCACGAACCTTTAAAGTCTAGCATATAGGCTCTCAGCATATTTTCTAGGATTTGAATTGTTCACTCGGACCGTCCGTCTATTTGGGATGATACGCTGTACTGAAATTCAGACTCGTTCCCAGACTGGCTTGAAGACTCTGCCAAAATTAGGATCGGAATCTAGTATCTCGGTCGGAAACGATACAAACAGGTACCCCATATAATCTCACGATCTCCTGCATGAGTTTATGGGTATCAAGACAAGTATGGTATATCTTGAAGGTTTAAATCTTACTTTATATTTTTACTCACCTCCATATACGTTCTTGCCTACGTCTCGATTGATTGGCCAATTCTGAATGGAATAAAGTGAGTCGACTTGGTGAATCGATCCACAATAATCCAAACTGCGCCGTTACCCTTCGTGCTGCGAGGAAGTGCAGTTACGAAGTCCATGGTAATGTGCTGCTATTTCCATTCCGGGATAGCTAATAGCTGAAGTAGACCAGCGGTTTTGTGATATTCAGCCTTCACTTGCTGACAGATTAAGCACTTTGCTACGCTCCTTACTACTTCTCGCTTCATTCCATGCCACCAGTAGTGTTGCCGTAGATCCTTGTATATTTTCGTACTGCCGGGGTGTACAGAATACGGAGAGTTGTGGGCTTCTTTCATCAACTTTTCTTGAACAGGGCTGACTGGCATGCATAAACGGCTTCCATACCGAAAGGATCCATCTTCATGGATGATGAAGCCAGTTCGAAGACCACTTTCTACTTGTTCTCGGATATTTTATAGCTTGGCATCATTTGCTTAAGCTACCTTGATCTGATTGACAAAAGTAGAATGGACTTGTAAGTTCATCAAGGATGAAGCGTTACCTGGCATAACTACTTCAATCTCCAATCCATACAGTTCTTGTTATAGTCTCTACTGAGTGGTGAGGTTCATTGTTAAAGGCTGGCGACTAAGTGCATCGGGGACTATGTTTACCTTTCTAGGATGATATTGTAGGTTGATGTCAAAGTCTGCCATGAGTTCTAATCATCTTCCCTGCCATATGTTGAGTTCCTTCTGAGTAAATACATACTTCAGACTCTCATGGTCGGTGTATATATCCACTCGCTCTCCCAAAAGATAATGACGCTAAATCTTGAGTGCAAAGATGACGGATGTCAATTCCAGATCATGTGTTGAATAGTTGCACTCATGGACTTTTAACTGACTTGATGCAAAAGCCATAACTTTTCCTTGCTGATATAGAATACATCCTAATTCTTTACTGGAGCATCATAATGTACATCAAATCCTCCAGATCAATCTGGTATTACGAGAATAGGTGTAGAGGTTAATCTCGACTTGAGTTCTACAAAAGCCTTCTCACGTGCTTCTGACCATACGAATGCTTCGTCTTTACATGTAAGCTTGGTCAAGGGTGCTGCGATATTTGAGAATCCTTCAATGAAGCGTCTGTATTATCCTCCTAAGCCCAGGAAACTTCTTATATCTTTGACAACCTTTGGTGTAGGTTATTCACTGACAGCTGACATTTTAGCTGAATCCACAGAGATTCCTTCGCCTAAAACGATATGCCCGAGAAATCTGACCCGGTCTAGCCAAAATTCATATTTGTTGTACTTGGCGTAGAGTTGATGCTGTCGTAGTGTCTTCAGGACAATGCGTAAGTGCTCGGCGTGCTCCTTCCGATTCTTTGAATACACCAGAATATCGTCGATGAAGATAACAACAAACATGTCTAAGTACTCTCGGAAAACTTGGTTCATCAGGTTTATAAAAATGGCTGGTGCATTGGTCACTCCAAATGGCATTACGAGATATTCATAATGGCCATAATGAGTCTTAAATGTCGTCTTCAGAATGTCGGACTTCTTGACCATCACATGATGATAGCCTGAGCGAAGATTTAACTTGGAGAAAACACAAGATCCATATAGCTTATCGAAAAGGTCATTGATGCGAGATAGAGGATACTTCTT
Source organism: Agapanthus africanus (assembly GCA_030015575.1). Classification (NCBI taxonomy): domain Eukaryota; kingdom Viridiplantae; phylum Streptophyta; class Magnoliopsida; order Asparagales; family Amaryllidaceae; genus Agapanthus; species Agapanthus africanus. The sequence continues at coordinate 618,481,990 of JASDDO010000022.1, forward strand.
CTTAATCGTTACTTAGTTCAGTGCTCGATAATCCATGCACATTCGGTAGGTACCTTCCTTCTTCTTCAGCAGTGGCACTGGTGATCCCCAACTTGAGGTACTGGGTCTGATCCAACCTTTCTTCAATAGCTCATCTAACTGGATACAGATTTCCTTCCGGACTTAGTCGATATGGAGATTTTATTACAGGTTGTGCACCAGGTTGTAAATCAATACTAAATTCCAGAGTTCGATCAGGAGGCCAACCTGATATGTCTTCAGGGAAAACATCCTCAAACTCTCGAACTACTTTGGGCTTTTCTCCTTCAACTTGTAAGGATGACACTTCTGCGGTCTTCAGCTTAGCACGGTAGCTTCCTGGCTCCAAGGTTCTGTCTCCACTTTTGAAATGGAAGACTGGGTGATCTAATATCTCAAAGACCACCTTCCTTTGATGGCAGTCAATGGTAGCATAAAATACTCTCAGCCAATCCATTCCCAACACAACATCGAAATTTAATATATCCAGCACTTTGAAATTTGTGTATAATTCTCAGCCGTAAACTACAATTGGGCACTGATCATACCCCAAAGTTGCCTTCAAAACTCCATTCCCAGAACTGACATTCCAGCTTGAAATAAGTGGCTTGACGAGAATCGCATGCGTTCTCACGAACCATTGTGATATGAAGTAATGTGAAGCTCCAGTGTCGAAAAGTGCGCATGCAGGAAGGGTGACTACTAGTATAGTACCTAAGTTGTAACATTTAGGAAAACCTAGAAATAAATAAATTTAATTAAAATAAGAATAAACTGATAAATCACAAAATGGTTAAAATCAAATATGTTAATCTTTATAAGTTTTATGTAATACAAATTAAATTAGAATTTTAGAATGTAATATAAATAAGTTAAAAGGGTTTTAATGAAAATTTTAGCTTCATTTTAATAAAAGATGTGTTTTATAATAAGTTAGTTGTGAGGGGTTAAATTGTAAAGTTAAGTTTCTATGCAAATAGGGTATTGTCAAGGGTTTAAGTGAATAAATGGAATCATTTCAGTTCTGAAATTAAACTGAAATTTAAGGAAAATAGAAGATAATTCAATAAACCACCTCATGCTTGCATGACACCCTTCAACCTCCACCTCCTCCTTGCATGAAACCTACACTCTTCACACCTTGACACCACCTCCTTAACCCTATCCTTTCCTCCTCTCATACATATAGCCTTATTCAGTTTAAACCTCTGAATTAAAATTCAAATGAACTGAAAAGAAAATCAAAAAGGGAAGGAAAAACAAAAGAGAAGAATAACAAGAGGAAGAAGAAGGAGAAGGGGCTTGATCATGGAGATGGCTCATCATCAAGCTAGGAGGGGCTTGTAGATTCTTGGAGGGTTATTCCTACAGCAAATTAGGAGGGTAAAATTCTTAAACTCAGTAGAGATTAACTTCTGTAGCTTAATTAGAGTAGGTTTAAATCAAGTCACATAATATCGTATTTAGCTAAATTAAGAGTCTGTTAGAATCTGCTATAATCAGGAACTTAATTAAGTAAATTCAACAGTGTAGAAATGATGTAGGTAACAACTAGAACACACCAAAAGAAAACGACATTGGGGGGGGCCGGTTTTGGGCCGGCGACAGAGGAAGTTTGGCCGGCGTCGCCGGCCATGGTGAAGGCTTTGGGGTTTTGGTCAGTTGGGTAATCTACAGTATACAAATCAGGTCATTTTGGTACTGTTGAATTAACTTAGTTTCACTGTAATCTAAATCTGGGAGAATATATCGGAAAAGGAATCGTAAAACGCTAAATACGACACGATGAAATCAAGTCGCGTTTTAAATTCTGCAACAGTACAGATTTAAGCTAAACTCCAGCAAGACTAAGTGTTTAATAGCTTGATAAGATCAGATAATATATAAATTGTGGGGGTTAGCGTGTTTACTATTTCCGCTATATCGGAATAGCTAGTTTGCTTATATAAGTTATTTTGCATGATTAGACTCTAATACGAGAAATACGGAAGCCGCGAGGAAAGGGAAAGGATTAGCGATTTCGGAGTAGATTCGACTTTTCCGGTGAGTAGACTAAACATCTACCGGGGAATTTAGTAGAGATGGCGTGTTTCGCCCATGGTTTTACTTAATGTGATATTCATATTGTCATGTTTACATGTTAGAGTTTCATGCATTAAACTACTTGTGTATTGCTTAGTTGTTAGAACACTTCACAAGTATCGACGAGTCATGCCACGTGCACGTCTTATATGCTACACACACCTCGTCGATATTGCCATGTCACATACACCTAAAATTCATACTTATTAACATGAATTATATCGTATTTCACATGTCAAGTATATTGGTAGATTGCATTCTTTACATCTTGTTGCTTTATGCGTATTTCTATGTTGGATATGAGATAGATACAGAATTGAGGATTTATGGTTTTGAGTTTTAATTACTATTACATAAATCCAGTTTTTATGATTGATGTGACATGTCCACCCTGAGTTGATTTCTGTTTTTGGTTTTATTCCGGACCGAGTGGGGGAGATATACGGTCGCGGATTTACGTTATCCATACTGAGTGGGGGAGATATACAGTTGGATACAGGGTGGACCCGGTCGAGACCGAGGGGCAGGATAGCCGTATTGAGACGGGGGAGCCTAGCGAGGTTACTCGATTCCGGATATTGGTTATAGAAATATGCGGCGTGCATCTAGAGGATGACGACCGATATTATGGGTATAGGATCATTCGGGGAATGATGCCTATAAGAAATGAAAGTTTGTGTCGTTGATAGACACCGAGAGATGATTTATATTGAGTTGTGATTTCAGAAGTATGATGTGATTTATTGTTGGATTTCACATATACTCATATATCATATTGATTCATGTTCATTATCATGATTACCATATTTACTTTATTCGCCGTTATATGTTAGTTGTATTCACTGAGTTGGCAACTCATCCCCGTTGTGCCACAGTTCCTTGCAGGGATAGAGTGGACGGGTAGCTGCGAGGCAGGATCACTTTTGCTGTTGTTTCCATCTTTTGATCGGTAGGTTACATGTGTAGTAACCTCCTTTTTGGTTTTTGTACTTTTGTATCTAGAAAGACTCCATCAGACTTGTATTTTGACTTAGAAAAGAGAGTTGGTAAATATATGTACAGTTGAGATCGGTTGATCAGTTTCATAACTTCTTTCTTTATGAGATTCAGTGATGTTCATTATATGTTTATATTCATGTTTATTGTTAGTATTGTTGATTCCAACCCGGAATACAACCAAACTTAACCTTTATTATTTGCTTAATGAATTAACTTCATAACTCGAGATTTCTACTTAAAACTAAATTTTCATAATTAATTCCGAAATAAGGTATTTTGATCTTGGTTTTTGGCTTACTTGGACTTGTGCATATCTTTAGATATGATACAAATCTAAGTGCCTGTCACATCCAAACTTGGGTCGTGACAAAGTTGGTATCAGAGCTTAGGAGTAACCTTACGGAATTCAGTAAGGGATTTCTATAGGTTGAGGTAAGTCTGAGAGTTAGGATGACCTTTAGTTTGATGGAGTAGGTGAATTAGGACGAATGCAGTACCGTACGTATGTTCCGCGGCATATTTACGTTATCGTATTCAGCCTAACTAACCTTAGGATGTTTATCTTGATCTATTCTTCCGTTGATTCTCCGTTATTGAATTCTTCTGTTCCCACACCTTATCAACTCTCGTTTCTTGTTCCAGTTGCTATGGCTACGCGGGCTAGGCGAGCCGCAGCCAGGAATGCAGCTAGGGCGAGTCCGCCTGTGACGAGGACTGGTACACCGGACGTGCAGGAGGTGCATGAGCATGTTGATCCTCCTCCTCCAGATCGCATGACTAGGATCGAGGAGGGTATGTTGGGATTACAGCGAGTGGTAGGACAGTTAGCTGAGACCACTCGAGCTTTGAGATCAGATCCAGCACCGACCGTAGCAGAGTCCGAGGTACAGCCTACACAGACGGTAGCACCAGTAGATATGAGAGTGATGGAGGTATCACTTGCGGAGTTTATGAGATTGAGACCACCAGTTTTCACAGGGACCGATGTGGCGGTAGATCCTCAGTCTTTTCTTGATAGAATGGCGAGGATATGCAGATCATTACGATGTTCTGATGCAAGGTCAGTTGAGCTGACTAGTTTTCGTTTGGAGGGACTTGCACAGGAGTGGTGTGAGTCAATGGAGAGAGGGCGAGCTACGAATCTTCCTCCGATGACGTGGACCGAGTTTTCTACAGTCTTTCTTGCCAGATTTCTTCCCGAGAGTGTGAGGGATGCTAGAGCTAGCAGTTTCGAAGCATTGAAGAAATCAGCAAGTATGTCAGTAGCCGATTATGACTTACGCTTCACCCAGCTTTCGCGATATGCCCCATACTTAGTACCTACAGAGGAGCTTCGGGTGAAAAGGTTCCTAAGGAGTTTGGACACACAGTTGTACTTGGCGATAGGCTCCCAGCATTTTGATACATATGCACAGGCCTTGGATGCGGCGATACGAGTAGAGGAGCGTTTGAGCCAGTCAGGAGTTGTTCCGGAGCCAAAGAGGAGTAGACCGTTCGTGCCGACAAATAGACAGTTTGGCCGAGGTAGAGGGTCTTATCCAGGCAGATATACTCCAGGCCGCAGTGTTGGACGAGATTGGACACAGGGCCAGATGTTTAGTTCTTATCCTGGTGATCAGAGACCACCATCTACCTGTTATAGTTGTGGACTTCCCGGGCACTTTGCGAGAGATTGCAGATCTCAGGACGGGACCGTTGCTCCACAGGCTGCTTTACCCCTTCCATCTCCTACACCGATGGCTTTACTTCCTCCCCCAGTTGGCGCTACACGCCAGGCAGTTGTACCACGAGGTCGAGGCTATGCGGGACGTGCTCAGAGAGGTAGAGGAGATAGAGGTAGAGGACGACAGGATGCGGGCAGGGGCCAGGCACGGGTTTTTGCACTAACTCCACAGGATGCCCAGGCATCAAATGCAGTCGTGACAGGTACTCTTACAGTATGCTCATTAGAGGCACATGTCTTATTTGATCCCGGTTCTACACACTCTTATGTATCTTCACGATTCGCACTTTTGTTGGGGAAGGAGTCGTCATTGCTAGAATTACCTTTGGTAGTGATTACTCCAGTTGGAGATTCCTTTATAGCTCGGCACGTATTCAGATCGTGTTCGGTGCGTATTGGTAATAGAGATTCGCTAGTTGATCTGATTCTCCTGGACATGTTGGATTTTGATATACTTCTTGGGATGGATTGGTTAGCCGCTTGTCACGCCTATGTAGATTGTAGAGGAAAAGCGGTTAGATTCTGTTTTCCAGGTGAACCGGTGTTTGTTGTGCAGGGGGATTGCAAGTCAACCCCTGTCAACATGATTTCTGCTTTTGGTGCGAGGCGGCTATTGAAGAAGGGTTGTTATGGGTTCTTGGCTTTTATTCAGGACGTAGAGGTCGCTGAAGTTCCATTGGACCAAATCCCGATCGTACGAGAATTTCCTGAGGTATTCCCAGCTGAGTTACCAGGATTGCCACCTGATCGAGATATTGAGTTTTGTATCGACTTGATTCCGGGTGCAGGGCCTATTTCTATACCACCATATCGGATGGCACCGACGGAATTGAAAGAACTCAAGGGCCAGTTGCAAGAGTTGTTAGATCGAGGACTTGTTCGTCCCAGTGTTTCACCGTGGGGAGCTCCTGTGTTATTTGTAAAGAAGAAGGACGGTAGTATGAGAATGTGCATTGACTACCGACAGCTGAATCGCGTCACAGTGCGAAACAGGTATCCATTACCATGAATAGATGACTTGTTCGATCAGTTGCAAGGAGCCGGATTCTTCTCAAAGATTGACTTGAGGTCCGGGTATCATCAGTTGAGGGTTCGGAAGAACGATGTTCCGAAGACGGCGTTTCGTACGAGATATGGGCATTATGGATTTCTGGTGATGTCGTTCGGACTCACCAATGCTCCAGCAGCTTTTATGGATATGATGAATCGTATCTTTAGACCATTTATCGATCGGTTTATTATAGTATTCATAGATGATATTCTTGTATATTCTCGAAGTCAGACGGAGCACGAGCAGCATTTACGTATCACATTGCAGATTTTGAAAGAGCATCAGTTGTATGCAAAGTTTTCTAAGTGTGCTTTTTGGCTCGATAGTGTGGATTTCTTGGGTCATATTATTACGAGAGAAGGTATATGTGTAGACCCAAAGAAGATTGAAGCGGTACAACACTGGCCCAGGCCTATGTCAGTTACAGAGGTTCGGAGTTTCTTAGGTCTGGCAGGTTATTACAGACGCTTCGTGCAGGATTTCTCACGGATAGCGGCACCTTTGACAGGATTGACTAGGAAGGAAGTTCCTTTTCAGTGGACAGACGCGTGTGAGCAGAGTTTCCAACAGCTGAAGATGCGTTTGACGACTGCACCTGTATTATCTTTACCTTCCGGGTCAGGGGGTTTCGTCGTATATTGCGATGCTTCAAGAGTGGGCTTAGGCTGTGTGTTGATGCAACACGGCAAGGTTATAGCATATGCTTCTCGACAGTTAAAGAGGCATGAACAAAATTACCCCACTCATGATCTAGAGATGGCTGCTGTAGTTTTCGCATTGAAGATTTGGAGACATTATTTGTATGGAGAAACGTGTCAAATCTTCACAGATCATAAAAGTTTAAAGTATATCTTTCAGCAGAAAGATCTGAATCTCAGGCAGCGTAGATGGATGGAATTGGTGAAAGATTACGACTGTGAGATTTTGTACCATCCAGGCAAAGCAAATGTTGTGGCAGATGCCTTGAGTCGGAGGCCTGGAGGTAATTTATCTCATGTGAGTATTTTGCAGAGACAGTCTTCTACAGACTGGCAGATCTTATGTGATAATTGTATACAGTTTGAGTTTACATCGACAGGAGGTCAGTTGGCTCATGTTCGCACCAGACCTCAACTATTGGATCGTATTCGAGATGCGCAGCCTACCGATACTCGCTTGATGGAGATTATGGATCATGTTAGGCAGGGCAAGGAGACGGAGTTCGTGATTGATGATTATGGAGTGTTACGTTTTAGGACTCGTCTCTGTGTGCCAGATTCTGACGGATTGAGGCGTGAGATTTTGGAGGATGCCCACAGGTCAGTATACAGTATTCATCCTGGTTCCACAAAAATGTATCGTGATTTGAAGGATAATTATTGGTGGGAAGGAATGAAGAAGGATGTTACGGATTTTGTTTCTCGATGCTTGACTTGTCAGCAAGTCAAAGCAGAACACCAGAGGCCAGCAGGAGAGCTGCAACCCTTACCCATTCCAGAGTGGAAATGGGAACAGATTTCTATGGATTTTGTAGTGGGTCTACCCAGGACTAGCAGAGGGTATGATTCCATTTGGGTGATAGTAGACAGGCTGACGAAGGCCGCTCATTTTCTTCCAGTGAAGACGACATATGGATTTGCTCAGTATGCACAGGTTTATATCGATGAGATTGTACGTCTACATGGAGTGCCGACATGCATAGTATCAGATCGAGGTACCCAGTTCACGAGCAGGCTATGGCAGAAACTTCAAGATGCTCTTGGTACACGACTGAGTTTCAGTACAGCTTTCCACCCACAGACAGACGGCCAGTCGGAGCGGACCATTCAGATACTCGAGGATATGCTTCGGGCTTGTAGCCTAGATTTCGGTGGTAGTTGGGATCGTCACCTACCTTTGGTAGAATTCTCTTATAACAACAGTTTTCAAGAGACGATCCAGATGGCACCCTTTGAAGCCTTGTATGGAAGGAAATGTAGATCACCTGTTTGCTGGACAGAACTTAGTGAGAGTTGTATATTGGGACCGCAGATAGTACAGGAAACTACAGAGAAGATTCACTTGATACGAGATAGAATGAAAGCGGCTCAAAGCAGACAGAAGTCGTATGCAGATCGAAGACGACGCAAACTCGAGTTTGATGTGGGAGATCATGTGTTCCTTCGAGTATCTCCAATGAAGGGGGTGATGCGCTTCGGGAAGAAAGGGAAGCTCAGCCCCAGATATGTTGGACCATATGAGATTTTAGAGAGAGTGGGCGCTGTAGCTTATCGGTTAGCACTTCCACCTGGTTTTCCCGACGTACATCCGGTGTTTCATGTTTCGATGCTTCGCAGATATCTTCACGATCCATCTCATGCGATCCATCATCAGACTCTACAGCTTGAGCCAGATCTATCCTTCATAGTACAGCCAGTCGCTATTCTGGACAGGCAGGCAAAGCAATTACGATCAAGGATACTGCCATCTGTAAAGGTTCTCTGGCAAGGAAAGGATCGCGAGGAGATTACTTGGGAGACGGAGGACGCAATGCGAAAGAAATTTCCACATCTTTTCATAGGTATGTATAGTAATTAGTTTAAATTCGGGGACCGAATTTTCTTAAGGGGGGAATATTGTAACATTTAGGAAAACCTAGAAATAAATAAATTTAATTAAAATAAGAATAAACTGATAAATCACAAAATGGTTAAAATCAAATATGTTAATCTTTATAAGTTTTATGTAATACAAATTAAATTAGAATTTTAGAATGTAATATAAATAAGTTAAAAGGGTTTTAATGAAAATTTTAGCTTCATTTTAATAAAAGATGTGTTTTATAATAAGTTAGTTGTGAGGGGTTAAATTGTAAAGTTAAGTTTCTATGCAAATAGGGTATTGTCAAGGGTTTAAGTGAATAAATGGAATCATTTCAGTTCTGAAATTAAACTGAAATTTAAGGAAAATAGAAGATAATTCAATAAACCACCTCATGCTTGCATGACACCCTTCAACCTCCACCTCCTCCTTGCATGAAACCTACACTCTTCACACCTTGACACCACCTCCTTAACCCTATCCTTTCCTCCTCTCATACATATAGCCTTATTCAGTTTAAACCTCTGAATTAAAATTCAAATGAACTGAAAAGAAAATCAAAAAGGGAAGGAAAAACAAAAGAGAAGAATAACAAGAGGAAGAAGAAGGAGAAGGGGCTTGATCATGGAGATGGCTCATCATCAAGCTAGGAGGGGCTTGTAGATTCTTGGAGGGTTATTCCTACAGCAAATTAGGAGGGTAAAATTCTTAAACTCAGTAGAGATTAACTTCTGTAGCTTAATTAGAGTAGGTTTAAATCAAGTCACATAATATCGTATTTAGCTAAATTAAGAGTCTGTTAGAATCTGCTATAATCAGGAACTTAATTAAGTAAATTCAACAGTGTAGAAATGATGTAGGTAACAACTAGAACACACCAAAAGAAAACGACATTGGGGGGGGCCGGTTTTGGGCCGGCGACAGAGGAAGTTTGGCCGGCGTCACCGGCCATGGTGAAGGCTTTGGGGTTTTGGTCAGTTGGGTAATCTACAGTATACAAATCAGGTCATTTTGGTACTGTTGAATTAACTTAGTTTCACTGTAATCTAAATCTGGGAGAATATATCGGAAAAGGAATCGTAAAACGCTAAATACGACACGATGAAATCAAGTCGCGTTTTAAATTCTGCAACAGTACAGATTTAAGCTAAACTCCAGCAAGACTAAGTGTTTAATAGCTTGATAAGATCAGATAATATATAAATTGTGGGGGTTAGCGTGTTTACTATTTCCGCTATATCGGAATAGCTAGTTTGCTTATATAAGTTATTTTGCATGATTAGACTCTAATACGAGAAATACGGAAGCCGCGAGGAAAGGGAAAGGATTAGCGATTTCGGAGTAGATTCGACTTTTCCGGTGAGTAGACTAAACATCTACCGGGGAATTTAGTAGAGATGGCGTGTTTCGCCCATGGTTTTACTTAATGTGATATTCATATTGTCATGTTTACATGTTAGAGTTTCATGCATTAAACTACTTGTGTATTGCTTAGTTGTTAGAACACTTCACAAGTATCGACGAGTCATGCCACGTGCACGTCTTATATGCTACACACACCTCGTCGATATTGCCATGTCACATACACCTAAAATTCATACTTATTAACATGAATTATATCGTATTTCACATGTCAAGTATATTGGTAGATTGCATTCTTTACATCTTGTTGCTTTATGCGTATTTCTATGTTGGATATGAGATAGATACAGAATTGAGGATTTATGGTTTTGAGTTTTAATTACTATTACATAAATCCAGTTTTCATGATTGATGTGACATGTCCACCCTGAGTTGATTTCTGTTTTTGGTTTTATTCCGGACCGAGTGGGGGAGATATACGGTCGCGGATTTACGTTATCCATACTGAGTGGGGGAGATATACAGTTGGATACAGGGTGGACCCGGTCGAGACCGAGGGGCAGGATAGCCGTATTGAGACGGGGGAGCCTAGCGAGGTTACTCGATTCCGGATATTGGTTATAGAAATATGCGGCGTGCATCTAGAGGATGACGACCGATATTATGGGTATAGGATCATTCGGGGAATGATGCCTATAAGAAATGAAAGTTTGTGTCGTTGATAGACACCGAGAGATGATTTATATTGAGTTGTGATTTCAGAAGTATGATGTGATTTATTGTTGGATTTCACATATACTCATATATCATATTGATTCATGTTCATTATCATGATTACCATATTTACTTTATTCGCCGTTATATGTTAGTTGTATTCACTGAGTTGGCAACTCATCCCCGTTGTGCCACAGTTCCTTGCAGGGATAGAGTGGACGGGTAGCTGCGAGGCAGGATCACTTTTGCTGTTGTTTCCATCTTTTGATCGGTAGGTTACATGTGTAGTAACCTCCTTTTTGGTTTTTGTACTTTTGTATCTAGAAAGACTCCATCAGACTTGTATTTTGACTTAGAAAAGAGAGTTGGTAAATATATGTACAGTTGAGATCGGTTGATCAGTTTCATAACTTCTTTCTTTATGAGATTCAGTGATGTTCATTATATGTTTATATTCATGTTTATTGTTAGTATTGTTGATTCCAACCCGGAATACAACCAAACTTAACCTTTATTATTTGCTTAATGAATTAACTTCATAACTCGAGATTTCTACTTAAAACTAAATTTTCATAATTAATTCCGAAATAAGGTATTTTGATCTTGGTTTTTGGCTTACTTGGACTTGTGCATATCTTTAGATATGATACAAATCTAAGTGCCTGTCATATTCAAACTTGGGTCGTGACATAAGTTGTGTGAGATTGCATTTAGGTATAGGAAAAGATAACGATATACTAGTATTGAAAGGTTGAAAGGATGGGAAGAATTTATCGGTGATGACTTGTTCTATGGCTTCGGCCTCTTCGACCGTCATTGTAAAAGCCTGACGTCTCGGCATATTCCTCCTCACCTGAGGCACATTTCTTTATCCTTGAGGCACGTTTCTCTGTGCCTTATGGAACTGACACTGAGGCTGTGCAGACGGTCCATGTTGAGCTGGTGTAGGAAGAGCTAGACGGGGTGTAGGTGCCTGGTTACCTGGCCTCTGCGGAGCTGGCATTGTGGGTCTGGATGCTGGTGCTATGCTACCTCGATATCTGCATGCTCCTATAGCGTAAGTAAATGCTCCACAAATCAAGCACAGGCCATTTGTATGCCTGCAGTTCTTTGCTAAGTGTCCGGTTTTCTTGCAGTAGAAACAGAAATTTGGACTGGATCGGTTAAACGATCCTCCTGGCCTCTTGGGTGAAAAAGTTGGTCTGTAAGAGGCTCCTCCTGTCATCTGGATAGCAGGGCGTTTGATTCCGGCTGCTTGCGGCTTACTCTTCTTCTTGACCACAGCTTCAAAACGGCGGGCTGCCTTCAGAGCAAGTTCATGAGTCGGATAGTCGCCTGTTGCTAAAGCCGTTTGAATCTCCGGGTCTAAGCCTTGTTGGAATTGTCTTGCTTGAATCTCATCAGTAAGGATCAGGTGTGCCGCGAACCTGATATGATATGGATGTTAGGATAGTTATGTGTTTTACGAAACGGGATTTGAGACGAATTCTTTACCTGCTAAGCATGATGAATTCGGCATCATATTCATCCACTGATTTTACCCATATAGAGCCTTGTTGCAGGTGGATGAACTGTTGTTCTATCTTAAAACAGGCGGTCTCGGGGAAAAACTTTGCATCGATTAGGTAGCGGAACGTCTTCCACTTTATTGGTTGTACAATACGGCTTTCCTCGGCTTTTCACCAGACTCTTGCGTTGTCCGTGAGCTGGAGTTTTGCCACACGAACTGAAGCTATGTCTGGTACCTGCGCTACTGCAGGTCGTCCTCGATACTTTGGGCCCACTCTTCAGCCTCAAGAGGACTCTCTTTTCCTAAGAAGTTCTTTGGACGCAACGCCCGGAATTGCTTTATTACAGGTAATTCGGCTTTAGGGCGGTTCATATGAATAGCAGTGTGCTGCTGCTGACCCTTCAGAACGCTTTTGATGGACTCCAAAAGCACCGTCTATTCGTTGATTGGTGTCACAATGGTAGAGGGAGGTGGTAGGGTTGGCGGTGGTGTGTTGCCATTGACGTTGGTTCCAGTGTTGTTTGGAGAATCCATCACTTTGATAGAAAAGACATGTTAGGAAAATTCAAGAAATTTGAAATGCAATAAATGTATAGTTGCCGATTCTTATAATTCTTATGATATATTGCTTAAGACTTCATGTAGAACAGACCTGCATAAGCCACCAATAAAACCCGTCATGCCCTGCTTTCCAATAGACGGAAACGGTAACGTGGCAAGTCCGCAATGTATTTATTACGAGAAGGTCATTTCTCTTAATAAATACATTAAGCGTAAATAAACAATATAATAATGTGCAAGAATAACAAGAGTAATAAAATTAAATAGTAACTTTATTTACATTCAAATTTCAAATACAACTGTCGGAAATAAAAAGATACAATGATTTAAACAAATGCCTAAACATTGGTATACAGAAAGTAAATGCAGAAAGGAGCTAGTAGTCAGGATGGGTGGCGAACTGGTCCAAGTCCTCCTGGCTTAGCTCTATCTCCTCAGAGTCCGGTCCTCGTGACAAAAATTCCAAGAAAAAGAAACAGATAGGAATGTCATCAGCGAACTAGCGCTCGGTAAGTCCCAAAAAGAAGTAAACAAAGATGACTGAAAGGTGTGTAAAGTGAATAGAAACCAAGTGAATATGAACAGGTAAGGTTGTATATGAGATTATCTAAGCATGATAATTTACAGGTATTAGATAGCTATTTTAACGTGGTTATTTGTAATTTGATAAAGAAGGTATTCATGTATACGAGAGAAGTCCAACTTACCCCGTGGACTATAGTAAATAGTACAAGGCCCCATCATAACCCACGGGACAACGACACGTGAATTCATATAGGTGTCTTTTAAAGTTTCGTACCAATCTACCCCTTATCCCCGCGTATTGTAGTGCATAGTTCAAGTTTACAGGTCTTAACCGAATTCATGAATATAAAGATGTACCGGTTTAGGTTCAAGATGTATCCATATATTCATATCAAGTTCATGTCAAGTTATATTCATGGTTCAGTCAAGTCAAGTCAAGTGTTCAAGTTCAAGTTTGGATATTCAAGCTTAAGTTCAGATATTCAAGTTCAAGACCAAGTGTTTAAGTTTGGGTTTGAGTTGGATTCGAGTTTGAGTTTACAATAAGTTCGAGTGTGTATTCAAGTTATAGTCAATATCTTATGAATAGATTTAGCTTTTGAAATTCTTAAGTTCGGAAATAATCGAACAACCGCTGCACATGGACGGCAGGATTTGTTTCTTTTTCCAAGACGATTGCCATTGATAACTCCGTTAATTTGCAGTATTGTCTAACCTGAATAGGTAAGCACTCACTTTCTCCGGCTTCCTGGGACTTAAGAAAAATGATATCGCTTAAACCTATATTAAATTTAGGGTCCCTAGATTTATTCTTGTTGTTTACATTCTATGCATTTCTCGAGGGGTTTTATGAAAAATGTTATAATATTGTTTTAAAAATAAATCTTGATGGTGATTTATAATATTGATATTTTTTATAAAAAGGTATTTTAGTTTCAATGGTATTTTAATGATAAAACCTAGTTTTTAAAAGTTTATGGTATTTGTATGAACTATACTTTTAGAAACTTAGTGGTATTTTTGTGTAATTTTAATTTTTTCATTTGAATAATATATCTTTTTTCAAAATTAGTCTTCATAGAAAAATACGGATTTAGGATTTATGAAAGTTTTCAAATGCTTTAATTTTTTTTAAAGTCGTACTCTTAACAATCGTATTTTTATTTCTTTTCAAGACCGAATTCTTCGTGTGGAGTTATGCATATCGCTTTACTATCTTAAGGACATGCGATAATCCGCACTATACTCAAACGGGTCCCCTAACAAGGGTTGTAGAGGCGTAATTGCAAAAGAGTTTAAAAATAGCGATAAAAGCATTTTGTAAAAGTAATGATATTTTAATGTAAATCGTATTCTTCAAATTAAACATGTATCTAAAATATCGTGCTATGAAACCATAGTGTATGTGATGGGATAGGTCGTTACCCCGTGAATAAGTATATATTCTAGGTTTCGATAAAAAGGTTACTTTTAAAGTTCATGGTATTTATATGAAAAAGTTTGATATATGTTTATTTCGCATGAAATTTTAATTTCATTAAAAGGAAAATGATGTGAATAATATTTTAAAATGATGTTAGAGAGATTAGAGTGAAATATTATCATAGTAAAGGTGATAAAACTTTTTAAAAGAAATGTATTCAACACAACTCCACTTTTTCGATATTGTTTTTAGAAGGCGATTTGAGTCGAAATGAAAGAAAGAAAGCGGGACTTACGGGTTTTGGAGTATTGAGAAGAGAGGAAAAAGAGAGAGGGATTCTTCGTAGATCTTGGTAGCGTCGAGAATGGCTCCGGTCTTCACAAACAAACTTAGCTCAAGCTAACTCCACCCGTCTAGTCTTAACCCTTTCTTGAACTTAGGAATTTTACAGAATTTCGCTAGATTTTCATAATAGGGTCGAGCTAGGAAATGGGGTGATATTTATAGGGTAAAAATAAGAGAGTGTGTGGATTAAAAATTGAATTAAAAAGAAATTAAATGGTGTTAATGGAGGAATTGAAAGGTTGTGAAGTCTCTGGTTGAAATCAGAGAAAACAAACAATAAAATAGAGCAGAGGAGAGTCAAAGGGTCGAACGGGGCAAGCGCGGAGACGATTGGAGCACATCCAATCGCCGGTAGCGGTTTTTGGGCTAATTTAGGTGGTCGAAAGTTTTCCATGTGTCTCATGGCTTTGGGTATGTGTTAAACTCGTAATTAAAACCTCATTTATCTTGTTTGATTTCTCAGAAACTTTTCGATTCTCCATGTATTGCACGTGCAACTCTTGGGCTTCTGAAAAGTTAAGAAAATATTAAAAATAATTGGGACTGATAGGATTTGAACACGCAGGCTCAAGAACAGCAGTGGAGAGTATTAACCAATGAGCTACAAGTTATTTCTTGTTTTTATTGAACAAAATTGACTTATAATTTTTAGTCAGACTGAAATACCCTTTCTATATATTGAACAAGTTACATTTGTACAGGAATGTCATAGTCGTTATAGTGGAAGATTTGCATTTAGAATAGCTAGATGTGAAAACCGTGTTCCTTCATGGAGATTTGGAGGAAGAAATCTATATGATGCAGCCACCAGGATACGAGATTAAGAAGAAAGAAAATATGGTTCGTAGACAGCAAAAGATCTTGTATGGCTTCAAGCAAGCTCCAAGACAGTGGTATCTTAAATTTGATCGTTTCATGCTTGAGACAGGATTTATAAGATGTGATTCAGATCATTGCATTACGTTCAGACTTTTAAGGATGGTGACCATATTATTTTATCACTCTATGTGGATGATATGTTGGTAGCGAATCCGAATTTCTAGAAAATTCAAAATCTGAAGAAGCTGTTGGCTGAACAATTCTCCATGAAGGATTTGGGAGCAGCCAAACAATTTATGGGCATGAAGATTATTAGAGATAGACAACATCGAAAGCTGTGGCTATCGCAAAAAGACTACGTGGAGAAGGTTTTGAAGTGGTTCAATATAGACAAATCAAAGCCGGTGAGTACGCCTTTAACGAAGCATTTCAAACTCAGTAAAGAGTTGTGCCCGATAACTCAATATCAAAAGGATGGCATGGTAAGAGTGCCATATGCATTGGCAGCTGAGAGTTTGATGTATACAATGGTGAGTACAAGATCAGATATTGCACAAGCAGTGGGAGTTGTAAGCAGGTACATGCAAAATCCGGGAAAGGAACATTGAAATGCAGTGAAGTGGATATTGAGATATCTCAGGAGAACGTCCAGTCATTGTTTATGTTTTGGGGGTGATGCTCTTAGTGTGCAAGGTTATGTTGATATTGATTACTCAGGTGATCGAGATAGTGCGAAAAATACAACAGGATACGTATTCACAGTTGTGGAACAACAGTCAATTGGATCTCCTTGTTGTAAAAGATTGTGGCATTTTTAACGACGGCAGCCGAATATGTGGCCATCACGGAAACCAGTAAATAGATGATATGGTTACAAGGGTTCCTTAAAGAATTGGGTAAGAAACCTGGGGAGTTCAATAACATTGCATATCACTCTAGGACAAAGCAAATCAAGGTACAGTATTACTTCATACGTATAGCGTTGGAGGATGGTGAGTTAACACTGCAGAAGATCGCAGGAGAAAAGAATCATGCAGATATGCTCACCAAGGTTGTAGTCAGGGATAAGCCGGATCTCTGTTACAGGTTAGTGAACCTCTCCGAGAAGATTTGATGAGGAGAGAGTAGATAGCGTAATCATGTGAAGTCTACTAGATTTTGGGAGTCAATGCGGAAGAATTTCCAAGTGGAAGAATGTTAGTATTGTAGAGTTTTCTTCTTCAAACATTTGAACAAGGAGGTTCAGATGTTTGGTGATTGGAGCAATTTATTGTATATTTTCTAACCATATTTATTTTTTATTTTCATATTTTATGCTTTTCCTGATATGTTTTATGAATTATTGCAGGTTACAGGACTTAAACGCAAAAGACCAGAAAAGTGTACTAAAGACAGATTACGTGTGTGCAATGGATATCAAATTGGAGCTAATAAAAAACAGAGAATCAATTATTGTTTGGGAACCAATATTGAAGATCTCGAGATCAAGCAACAGAATTTGGAAAAAGCCAGAATATCAAACTTGACAAAATTTCGGCCAAAACAGCCTGGATACCAATATTGGCCGAAATTTTAAAGGATTTAGAGTTGCGAATTTTGTGGAAATTTGAGTTTTATCTGTATCTTTTAGAATGTATGAACTATACA
Organism: Agapanthus africanus; assembly: GCA_030015575.1. NCBI lineage: Eukaryota > Viridiplantae > Streptophyta > Magnoliopsida > Asparagales > Amaryllidaceae > Agapanthus > Agapanthus africanus. The sequence continues at coordinate 618,499,328 of JASDDO010000022.1, forward strand.
GATCCTTCCTCTCAACAAAGTAATTGCAGAATTAAAGTGTGAAAAGTAAAGACACGAAATTAAAAGAACTCTACCTTTTATTAATGAGAATTTGAATTACAAAATTTAAATGACTAAAAGAAAACTAAACATTAAACCTTAGATGACCTTCCTCTAAATTGCAATGAGAGAGATACCTCCACCCCTAGAATTACATCTCTTTATATAGGGCTAGGAAGTTTGGAGATCAAGTAATAAAAGATACAAGAGAATACAATTTTTCCAATCAATCTTCAATCCTAATTCTAATAGATTTCCACTAAATCTTTTGAAATTGATTCTCCGGGTTTTTTCTGCTTTCTTGTCTTGATTTTTAGAGATTTCTTAGATGATAATTTCTTGCAAATATTCTCGTATCCCTGTAGTTGCATGGATCTCCAGTTTGCTCCTAAACTTGGCCGTTTGATTTGTTGAATTTGATTTGATTTGATCTCTTGAATCCTATTTATAGTCTTGAATTAATTTGCTACCATTAAATCTTCATAATATCTCAAATCAAATTATTAGTAGCATTTATTTTTGTCACGCCCTGCTTCCCGATGTACGGGAAGGGGACGCGACGGGTCACGCGACGTATTTACTCAGAAGTAAAGACGCTAAGTGTATCTAAGCAATATAAAGTAAAAGTACAAAAGAGACATGAATATAAATGAACAATAACTTTATTTATTAAACATTTATTTACAGGTACAACTGAAATGTAAATACATGAATAGAAAGCAATGCCTAAACAATGGCATAACTGAAATGAAAAGTATGTACAAGTGCCTACAGTTCTAGGTCGATAGCAAACTACTCCAAGTCCTCAGTACTGGGCTCGGTCTCTAGTGCGTCCAAATCAGCTGACAATATTTCAAAGAAAGAAGAAAAGGAATGTCGTCAGCGAACAATCGCTCAGTAAGTCCTAAAGATGAGTAAAGATAAAATAGACAGAAAGAGAATATGACTATTAATATTTGATTATAATATTAATGCAGTTGTTTGTAGCTTGGTACAGAATATACCAGTGTATACGAGAGGAGTCCCACTATTCCAGAGACTAAGGTATACGGAGCACAAGGAACCGTTCAACCACGGTACAATAACAATGGATATTAAGGTTAGGTGTATTAAGGTTACGGTCTCATGCCACTTCTAACACATTCCGTACCAATCTACCCCTTTATAAACCCCACGATGTATTTTGTATTGATTGTATTGTTTTATTATATAGATGGATGACTTGCCGAAACTATGATATCAGTAAATGGAATGGATATAAATGGATAGTCATGTAGACGGAGTATATCCATGGTTCGGTTCGGTCAATATAGATTGATATAGATTGAATAGACGGATTCATGGATTCATGTTGTATTGTAGTTTATACTTGAATCATATTCAAGTCAGATTGATTAGATTAAGACTCAGTCTGAGTCAGACACATAAAAAGAAATTGAAGTCCTGAATTAGTTTTGATGTTATCGGTAACTGCTGCATATGGACAGCAGGATTTGTGTCTTTTTCCAAAACAATTACCGTGTTGATAACACCGTTATTAGGTTGTCTACCTTAGATAGGCAAGCACCCATATTCTCCGGCTTCCTAAGACTCAAGAGAACTGGTCCCGCTTAAACATATGTTTACTAGGGTCCTTATTGTAAATTAATATAATTTGAGGGGGTTTTATGAAAAATAATTTTTATAAATTTTCAAAATACACCTTAAGTATTTAATTATCGTCTTTAGGGTTTTCATAGATATATATTTTATAAAATTGTAATTTCTAGTGAGTAGAACCTAGTTTTCATTGTATATGGTATTTTATTGAAATATTGGAATTGTTTTGTATTTGGATGGTAGTTTCATGAAATGGTGATCCCTTTGACTTAGGAAACTTGGAATATTTGTATAATATATTTAAAATAGATATTTTGATAATACTCATATATATATTTAATAAAATTAAATTTTATTTATTTTCTAGAAATCTCATTTTCTTAAAAATGGCATTAAAAATTCCATCGAGATCGAATGCTCCTTGCGGAGGTCTGCATCTCACTCTACTATGCTCGAGGACGTGCGATAACCCACACCATCCCGATCGGAGTTCCCCAAAATGGGTTGTAGAGACGTAATTGTAAGGAATTAATGAATACTCTTTTTAAAGAAAACGGTTTTGTAATAGTTTAGGGTTCTTTATTGTAACTCGTGATATTCCCAAAAATATTGCCCAAAAGTAAATCGTGCTATGTCAAAGATATATGTTATGATGAGGTAGGTCCTTACCTCGTAAGTTTTCTAAAGGTAATACAAGTATTATGTTGATTTGTGTCGAAAGTAAAGTATATGGTATTTTACCTTAAAAATATGATAAAAGTTGCATAAAAGATTCTTTTGAGATGAAACTTGTTTTAATGTGTTTGTTAATGTTTGTTAAACATTATATGAGAGTAAGATATTTTATTGTTTAAGAAAAGTTAGAATTTTTAAGGAAAACGAAACGGAAGTCGGATTAACTCCGCTTTCGTCGAGTTTTAAAAATAAAAGTTTTTAGAATAGAAGAGGAGAGGGGGAGATGGGACTTACTGGCTACACGGTTAGAAGGGAGAAGGGGGAAGCTAGAGAAAGTATTGGGTCATCATTTCGTCGCCGGAATCTTTTTGGAATTTCGCCGGAACTTCGCCCTTTGCTAACTCCACTTGCACAACTTGAGACTTGAGAAATTTTGAGAGATTTTGTAATGAGATTCTGAGTGAGGAGGGGTGAAATGGATTGTGGTATTTATAGGAAAAATTAGAGTTTAAAGGGTTAAAGATTGCATTAAAATATGCATTAAAAATTGGATTAAAGGTGATTTAATATTCTCTAGATGAATGCAGAGAAAATAAACAACATGGGAGAAGTGGGGTAGGCCAAGAGGTGCTCGGGTGAAGAGATGGGGAGCATCCCCTACGGGGGCCCGGCGGTGCCGGACTCCAAAGCTTGCGTCGCCGGTCGATCCCCGGCGATGGAAGGTGGGATTTATGCCACGTGTTGGTGTTGCTTGATTTTTCCCAGTGCATGTGTTTGATTACTCTGTAACTTATCATATTACGTGTAGTGCGCATGCAAATCCTTGGGCTTCTAAAAGATTAAAAGAAAAATTAATAAAAAATAATATGGCTGGGGGGATTCGATCACAGGGACTACGTCACAGCAGTGCAAGGCTTTACCAATGAGCTACAAGTGTTTTCTTGCTGTTCAAAAGTAAAATAAATACTTATAGTGTACACAGGATTGCAAATACTACATTTGTACATTAACTTTTAAACAATTTTCTGTACATTGAAATTGGAGTTGTTACAACCTAACCTCCTTACAAAAATTTCGTCATTGAAATTTATTATTTATTTTAAGCACTAGTTTACAAATAAATGAGGGTATCTTGCACGCATTTCGTCCTTACATTCCTATGTCGATTCTCCTGGTGAATCTTTTCTCAACATCACTCGAACCAAGTTGACTTCCTTGTTCCGAAATGACTTCACCTTTCTATCCAGGATCTCAACAGGTTGTTGTTCACAGGATAAATCTAGCTATACAGTATGCTCGGAGTGATCAAGAATATGGCTGGGGTCACTCACATACCTTCTGAGTTGGGATATGTGGAACACACTGTGAACTCCTTCCAATGAAGGTGGAAGTGCCAAGCGATATGTCGCTTCACCGACTCGTTCGAGTATGTCGAACGGTCCAATATACCTCGAACTGAGCTTACCCCGTATTCCAAAATGAATCACTCCACGGTTTGGAGATATCTTCAGAAATACATGTTCTTCCGGTTGAAACTCTAAGTGACGGCGGTTTGCATCAGCCCAGTGCTTCTGTCGATCTTGGGCTATGCGCATTCTTTCCCTGATAGTATGAACCATGTCGATAGTTGCTATTATCATCTCCAATGTCATCCCAACTTAATGGCGATCGACATTTCTTTCCATAAAGTGCTACAAAAGGTGTCATTCCTATATTTTCTTGGTAGCTGTTGTTGTATGAAAACTCCACAAGATGTAGGTGGTCTTCCCACGATCCTCCGAAGTCTAGCATGCACACTCTTAGCATATCTTCTAAGATCTGAATAGTTTGCTCAGACTGACCATCTGTTTGTGGATGATAAGCTGTGCTGAAGTTCAGACTCGTTCCCAAGCTAGTTTGCAGACTTTGCCAAAATTGCGATCGAAATCTAGTGTCACGATCGGAGACAATGCAAACTGGTACTCCATGTAATCTCATGATTTCCTTCATGAGTTCATGGGTATCAGAGATAGTACGTATTGAAGATTTTATATCTTACTTAGATTCTTACCTCCATGCACTTCTTTGCTAGTGTCTCAGTAGATTGGCCAACTCGAAAGGGAATAAAGTGAGCTGACTTTATGAGTCGATCCACAACGACCCATACCGCATCGTTACCTTTCGTGCTGCGAGGAAGTGCAGTCACGAAGTCCATAGTGATATGTTGCCACTTCCATTCTGAGATAGGTAACGGTTGAAGTAAACCAGCCGTCCTGTGATGTTCAGCTTTTACTTGCTGACACACTAAGCATTTAGCGACGCTTCTGGCTACTTCACGCTTCATTCCATGCCACCAGTAATTCTGACATGGATCTTTGTACATCTTTGTACCTCCAGGGTGTACTGAATAAGGAGAGCAGTGAGCTTCTTTCATCAACTCTTCTCGCACAGAACCTTTTGGCACACACAATCTACTGCCGTATCTCAAAGATCCGTCTTCATGGATGATGAAATCTGTTCGAAGTCCACTTTCTACTCATTCTCTAATCTTTTGCAACTTAGTATCACTTGCTTGAGCTGTTTTGATCTGATTGACAATGGTAGATTGAACTTGTAAGTTCATCAAACTTGAAACGTTACCTGGCATGACTACTTCAATCTCCATTTGATGTAAATCTTTTTGAAGCTTCCACTGTACGGTGAGATTTAATGCTAATGGTTGGCGACTAAGGGCATTATATAATACATTCACCTTCTCTGGATGGTATTGTAGGTTGATGTCGAAGTCTGCCGTGAGTTCTAACCATCTTCTCTGCCGCATATTCAACTCTTTCTGAGTAAACACATATTTCAGACTTTTGTGATCCGTGTATATGTCCACTCGTTCACCAAGAAGATAATGGCGCCAAATCTTAAGAGCAAAAATAACGGCCGCCAACTCCAAATCATGCGTCGGATAGTTGCGCTCATGGATCTTCAGTTGTCTTGAAGCATAAGCTACCACTTTACCGTGCTGATGTAGAACGCATCCTAATCCCTTACCGGATGCATCACAATGCACTTTGAAACCTCCAGATTGTTCCGGTATAACGAGAATAAGTGCTGATGTCAATCTTGACTTGAGTTCTACGAAAGCTTATTCGCATGCTTCTGACCACACGAATTCTTCATCTTTACGTGTGAGCTTGGTCAAGGGCGTTGCAATCTTCGAAAATCCTTCAATGAACATTCTGTAATATCATGCTAAACCTAAGAAACTTTGAATGTCCTTAACTGACTTCGATGTCGGCCATTCGCTTACTGCTGAAACTTTAGCTGGATCTACAGAGATTCCATCGCCTGATACAATATATCTGAGAAAACCGACTTGATCTAGCCAAAACTCGCACTTACTGTACTTGGCGTAGAGTTGATGCTGTCGTAACGTCTCCAGGATAATTCGTAAGTGTTCAGCATGTTCTTTCCGACTCTTAGAATACACCAGGATGTCGTCGATGAAGATGACAACAAACATGTCTAGGTACTCTCAGAAAACTTGATTCATTAGGTTCATAAATATAGCCGATGTGTTGGTCACTCCAAATGGCATCACAAGAAATTTATAATGTCCATAGCGAGTTCTGAATGCCGTTTTATGAATATCAGATTTTTTGACCTTCACCTGATGATAACCCGAATGAAGATCTAATTTGGAGAAAACACAAGATCCACTTAGCTGATCTAACAGATCATCGATGCGCAGGAGTGGATACTTGTTCTTTATAGTTACATCATTCAGAGCTCTATAATCAATGCACATTGAATATGAACCTTCCTTCTTCTTCTCAAGTAGAAGTGGCGATCCCCAACTTGAAGTGCTGGGACGAATCCATCCTTTCGTCAATAATTTGTCCAACTGAGTACGGACTTCCTTCAAACCTTCAGGGCTTAACCGATACGGTGCTTTGATCACCGGTTGTGCTCTAGGTACTAAATCAATGCTGAATTCAAGAGCTCGATCGGGAGGCAAACTAGATATGTCTTCAGGAAATACATCATCGAACTTTCGAACTACCTCTAGCTTCGATCCTTCCTCCGCTTGAAGTGTTGCAATTGCTGCTTTCTTCGGTTTTGCCTTGTATGTGCTTGGCTCCAGGGTACGGTCTCCACTTTTGAAATAAAAGACCGGATGCTCTGGAATCTCGAACACTACCCTCCTTTGACGACAGTCGATGGTAGCGTAAAAAGTTCCGAGCCAATCCATACCTAAAACGACATCAAAATTCGGTATGACCAGCACTTTGAAGTCAGCATAGAATTCTCTGCTGCAGACGACCACTAGACACAGGTCGTATCCCATTACTGCCTTTAGAACGCCATTCCCTGAACTGACATTCCAGCTGGATACGAGAGGTTTGACTGGAATCACATGAGTTCGGATGAACCGTTGTGACATAAAGCAATGAGATACTCCAGTATCGAAGAGTGCTAGTACAGAGAGTGAGACTACTAAGATTGTACCTAAGTTATGTGGGATATGTTTTAGATATAAGGAAAAGATATGTAGGTATGTATATAAACTGAAAGAAAGTTGAAATGAAATGTTACCAGTAATGACTTGGACGGTGGCTTCAGCTTCTTCCACAGTCATTGTGAAAGCCTGTTGCCTCGGTACACTCTTCCTTACTGGAGGAACATTCCTCTGTCTGTTCCTGTGTACTTGAGGTACGTTCTGTTGGGCTTGATGGAACTGACAAGGAGGAGGTGCAGTCGGTCCATGAGGAGGTGGAGCAGGTAGTGCGAGTCGTGGAGCAGGTGCCTGGATGGCTGGGCGCTGCTGATAAGTGATTGCTGGCCTGGATGCAGCATTTGGGTTGTGTCTACGAGGACAAGACCCAATGTCATGAGTAGCTAAGCCGCAGACTAAACAAATGCGATTTGCACGCCGACGGTCCTTCGCCAAATGTCCATCTCTCCTGCAGTAAGTGCAAAAGGCTGGGTTGGGCCAATTGTTCGGTACTCCCGGTCTCCTGGGCATAAATGGTGGCCTTGAAGAGGCTCCTCCTGCTATCTGAGTGGTAGGGCGCTTCATCCCGGCAAATTGAGGTATGCCCCTCATCTTCACTACTGTCTCGTATCGGCGGGCAGCCTTGAGGGCCATCTCGTGGGTTGGGAAATCCCCTGTAGCTAAGGCAACTTGTATTTTCGAATCTAACCCTTGCTGAAATCTTCTGGATCTGATCTTAGCAGTTGGTATCAAATGTGCCGCAAACCTGTTAAGGTCTTGTGTTAGCTGTGTAATATGTGATATTTGAAAATCGAACATTGAGACATATCTTACCTACTGAGTATGGTAAACTCAGCGTCATACTTATCTACGGACTTGGTCCACATAGAACCCTGTTGTAGGTGGATGAACTGCTGCTCCATGTCAAATCGGGCAGTCACTGAGAAGTATTTCGCGTCGAACATGTCGCAAAAAGTCCTCCATTCGATAGGTTGGTCAAAACGGCTTTCTTCCGCCTTCCACCAAACTCATGCATTGTCAGCGAGTTACAGCTTTACAACTCGAACCCAAGCGATCTCTGGCCCTTGTGCCGCTGCCAGGTCATCTTCAATACTCTAAACTCATTCCTCAGCTTCCAGAGGGCTCTCTTTTCCCGAAAACTGCTTGGGGTGCAAAGCCCGGAATTGCTCCCCAGGTGGTTCCGCTTCTAGACGGTTCATCAGAATAGTAGTTTACAGCTGTTGTCCCTCCAGGAGGCTGCGGATTGCCTCAAGCAGTACCGTCTGCTCATTGATCGGAGCAGCGACGGTAGGTATAAGCGGTAGAGGTGGTGGTGTGTTGTTGAAGTTGGTACTGGTGTTGTTTGGAGAATCCATAACCTTGAAAGATAAATTTTGGGTCAGGACAAATTCAAAATATATGAAATTATAAGATTCAAGGAATATGTAAAGAATGTTTTCAGTTACTGATTCTTGTGTTATATTGCTTAGGAATTTATGCAGAATTGACCCGCATATCCATGCTGAACTGACCTGCATATCCATACAGAGCTGACCTGCATAGGCCGCCAATAAAACCCGTCACGCCCTGCTTCCCGGTGTACGGGGAGGGGACGCGATGGTCACGCGATGTATTTACTCAGAAGTAAACACGCTAAGCGTATCTAAGCAATATAAAGTAAAAGTACACAAGAGACAGGAATATAAATGAACAACTTTATTTATTAAACATTCATTTACAGGTACAACTGGAATGTAAATACATAAATAGAAAGCAATGCATAAACAATAGCATAACTGAAATGAAAAGTATCTACAAGTGCCTACAGCTCTGGGTCGATAGCAAACTACTCTAGGTCCTCAGTACTGTGCTCGGTCTCTAGTGCATCCAAATCATCTGACAACATTCCAAAGAAAGAAGAAAAGGAATTTCGTCAGCGAACAATCGCTCGGTAAGTCCCAAAGATGAGTAGAGATAGAATAGACAGAAAGAGAATATGACTAGTAATGTTTGATTACAATATTAACGCAGTTGTTTGTAGCTTGGTAAAGAATATGCCAGTGTATATGAGAGGAGTCCCACTATTCCGGAGACTAAGGTATACGGAGCACAAGGAACCGTTCAGCCATGGTACAACGGCAATGGATATTCAGGTTGGGTGTATTAAGGTTATAGTCTCGTGCCACTTCTAACACATTCCGTACCAATCTACCCCTTTATAAACCCCGCGATGTCTTTTGTATTGATTGTATTGTTTTGTTATATAGATGGATGACTTGCCAAAACCATGATATCAGTAAATGGAATGGATATAAATGGATAGTCATGTAGACGGAGTATATCCATGGTTCGGTTCAATCAATATAGATTGATATAGATTGAATAGACGGATTCATGGATTCATGTTGTATTGTAGTTTATACTTGAATCATATTCAAGTCAGATTGATTAGATTGAGACCCAGTCCGAGTCAGACACATAAAAAGAAATTGAAGTCCTTAATTAGTTTTGATGTTATCGATAACTGTTGCACATGGACGACAGGATTTGTCTTTTTCCAAGACAATTACCGTGTTAATAACACCGTTTTTAGGTTATCTACCTTAGATAGGCAAGCACCTATATTCTCCGGCTCCCTGAGGCTCAAGAGAACTGGTCCCGCTTAAACCTATGTTTATTAGGGTCCTTATTGTAAATTAATATAACTTAAGGGGGTTTTATGAAAAATAGTTTTGATAAATTTTCAAAATACACCTCAAGTATTTAATTATCGTCTTTATGGTTTTCATAGATGTATATTTTATAAAAGTGTAATTTCTAGTGAGTAGAAGCTAGTTTTTATTGTATATGGTATTTTATTGAAATATTGGAATTGTTTTGTATTTGGATGGTAGTTTCATGAAATGGTGATTCCTTTGATTTAGGAAACTTCGAAAATTTGTATAATATATTTAAAATAGATCTGTTGGGGTAAAAAATTACACCCCGCTTGACCAAGTCAAAGTCAAAGTCAACCCTAAGCCAGGTAGGCCCAAGCCCAGGTTAAGTGGGCGCATGCCCAAGTCGAGCCCCGCGGCCGACCTCCCCTATGCCAAAATGAAATCATGTAATAAATAATTTTAATATAATTTTTTATGTATGAATGTAAGGAAAATGGGCATAAAGCCAAATTTTTGTAAAGCCCATGGCTCATGTGCAAAAGAATTGAGCACATGAGGCACGGGATGGGCAAAATTCCATTTTGTAAAGCCCAAGGGGCTATATGTAAATTTATAAGCCTATATAAGGCAACATGATAATGAAATAAGAAAGAACTTTTCATTCCCCTCAAAATCTAAGATTTTTGTGCCTCCTTCTCCTTCCTCAAGGTTCTAAACCTTCTTCCCCTTTTTCAATTAAATCAAGAGTTGTATTCTTCCTTTTCCAAAATTAAATAGTTTTTCACCACAAAACCCACAAAGAGGAGCTCAGATCTTCTATCGGATCTCAAAAAGAGGAGATTTTTTCAATCTCACCCCATTTCTCCAATATCCGGTCAACCGAGAGGAAGAAGAAGGAGACCCATCTTCAAAAATCCTATCTTGGGAAGATCCAGGGCCAAAAGGGAGAGAAACAAAGGGCCCCCGTTTGATCATTTCTAAAGATTTCTAGGAGTGTAACTCCATTCAAGATTTGTTGGAGTTCAACTCCATAAATTAATCTCTTTTTAGGAGTTTAACTCAAGAATTCAAATCTGGAGCACAGCTCCCAGTGCAGGGACAAAGTCCTTTTTCCTGCTGACGCCCGGCGCCCGCGTGCCAAGCACGTGGGGCGTCCGGCGCCCGTGTGCCAAGCACGTGGGGCGCTAGCGCTTAGCTCCCAGCGCCTAGCACCCACATGCCAAGCGCGTGAGGCACCCAACGCCCATGTGCTAGGCACGTGAGGCGCTGGCACCCACACGTCCTTTGGACGCTATTCTTCCATTTTTTTTCTATATAAACACTCCACAACACTGTCCCCATTAGAAAAAATTTCTAACGGGGCGCTGCCCCGCACCCCGCAAAGGGGCTGCTAGCCCCCTTAACCCCCAGCCCGCTATCCAGGTAGCGGGACCCCCGTAAAACTCTGCGATGACCCCGATATATCCAAAACCTCTCAAGACACACATATGCACACTGCACATTGAGTTCACATGATCTGTTTAACCCGTCAATCGGAGGTTCTCTCGCTCCAAAGGCGAAGGGTAATTAACGGCAGTTTAGTCCGCAGCTGCCGGAGATTCGGATCCCCGCAATCAATAAACCCCATCTTACCCTAGGCAGGAGGAATCTATAGTACGCCTGACAAGCGCGTGCGTATTCCCATCTCAATGGGGTGACGAAAAACACCCTACAAGATCTTTTGATAATACTCATATATATTTATATATTTAATAAAAATAAATTTTATTTATTTTCTAGAAATCTCATTTTCTTAAAAATAGTATTAAAAATTCCATCGAGATCGAATGCTCATTGCGGAGGTCTGCATCTCGCTCTACTGGACCCGAGGACGTGCGATAACCCGCACCATCCCGATCGGGGTTCCCCAAAATAGGTTGTAGAGGCGTAATTGCAAGGAATTAATGAATACTCTTTTTAAAGAAAATGGTTTTGTAATAGTTTAGGGTATTTTATTGTAACCCGTGATATTCCCAAAAACATTGCCCAAAAATAAATCGTGCTGTGTCAAAGATGTGTGTTGTGATGAGGTAGGTCCTTACCTCATGAGTTTTCTAAATGTAATACAAGTATTATGTTGATTTGTGTCGAAAGTAAAGTATATGGTATTTTACTGTAAAAATACGATAAAAGTTGCATAAAAATTCTTTTGAGATGAAACTTGTTTTAATGTGTTTTTTAATGTTTGTTAAACATTATATGAGAGTAAGGTATTTTATTGTTCAAGAATAGTTAGAATTTTTAAGGAAAACAAAAAGGAAATCGGATTAACTCCGCTTTCGTCGAGTTATAAAAATGAAAGTTTTTAGAATAGAAGAGGAGAGGGAGAGAGATGACTTACTGGCTACAAGGTTAGAGGGAAGAAAGGGGAATCTATAGAAAGTGTCGGGACGTCGTTTCGTCGCCGGAATCTCTTCGGAACTTCGCTAGAACTTCGTCCTTTGCTAACTCCACCTGCACAACTTGAGACTTGAGAATTTTTGAAAGTTTTTGTAATGAAATTCTGAGTGTGGAGGTGTGAAATGGAGTGTGGTATTTATAAATAAAATTAGGGTTTAGAAGGTTAAACATTGCATTAAAAATATGCATTAAAAATTGGATTAAAGGTGATTTAATATTCTCTGGATAAATGCAGAGAAAATAAACAACATGAGAGAAGTGGGGTAGGCCAAGGGGTACTCGGGTGAAGAGAAGGGGAGCATCCCCTACGGGGGCCCGGCGGTGCTGGTCTCCAAAGCTTTTGTCGCCGATCGATCCTCGGCGATGGATGGTGGGATTTGTGCCACGTGTTGGTGTCGCTAGTTTTTCCCAGTGCATGTGTTTGATTACTCTGTAACTTATCATATTACGTGTAGTGTACGTGCAAACCCTTGGGTTTCTAAGAGATTAAAAGAAAAATTACTAAAAATATAATGTGGCTGGGGGGATTCGATCACAGGGACTACGTCACAGCAGTGCAAGGCTTTACCAATGAGCTACACGTGTTTTCTTGCTGTTCAAAAGTAAAACAAATACTTATAATGTACACAGGATTGCAAATACTCCATTTGTACATTAACTTTTTAAAAAAAATTTGTACATTAAAATTGGAGTTGTTACAATTTTATTTGGGAAAATATTCCAACAATTTAATCACAATGACTTAATGTTTAAAAAACTCAAGGATATTTATGTAGATATGATATGCACATTTTATTAATAATAATATTACTTATAATTTAAGAAACACATGAATATATCTTTTTACACATAACTCCTCTTATGTTCTCAAATTACAAATAACATTATTAATTAATTAATAGAAATAATAGTAAAAATGTGCAATAAATACGACTAATCAATAATTGATACACCCAGACACTAATTAGGTTAATAAAAGCGTGACGAACTAGAAATCTAATTAGGGAAGATAAGAGATGGTTTTTAATCAAGAGAATTCAATCTAGTTAATTGGGGTAGTCTAGATTGCGTCGATAATTTGATAATTCATAGATTGACAGCCTACGAGTTATTTAATAAAAGGGTAAACTAGTTGCTTTTGAATTAATTAGAATTATTATTTTTAATTATTTTCTAAATGATTTTATATAATTGATAGGCTATATTTAATCATATTAATTTAACCTATACTTTTATATAATTAATAAATGATATATTAAAACTAGAAAAAAAAAGATGTAGAATCCTTTAAACCAACCATAAGAGTAAAACAACACAAAACCCTAGATTCATCTATATTCATGAAAAATCATTTTTATTTTATTTTCAATTTAATTCTTAGTTTAAACAACAACTATATTCTTTACTTTGTTAGATTAATTAAAATCACACCTCCCTGTGGATCGATCTGCAAGTACTACTACGATAGAACTGTGTACTTGCGGTTAAAGTTGATAGACTAATAAAATCTCAATCATATGGCATACATGAGCATAGAACCAAAAGAGCAGAGCGGCGCCAGACGTCAGAAGGCAAAGTAACAGACGTCTGGCCAAATCCAGAACCGTTACAGAGTACAGGCAGACGTCTGACCAAGGAGGGGCAGATGTCTGCCAAGGAGCTGAAGCCATTACAGAGCGTTGGCAGATGTCTGCGCGCAAGTTTTCTGTGCGAACCGAATATTAATCATGTTCTGTTTAAATCTAATTTGTATAGGATTAGAGTAGAGCTATATAAAGGGTCTCTCATATGATGAAATTTTAATGCCATTAAATCTATTGTATAGAGAGAAGGCAACAGCTAAGAGAATAGAGATATTTGAGAGAAATCGCCTAGGATTGCTCTTGGTGTAAACTTGATTCAAAGATCTAGTAGAAGATTGCAGATTCCGCTGTGTCGGGGACTAGCCATACGGTGGGTGAACCTCATTAACAAATCCCTTGTCTCTCTGGTTTGATTCTCTTATTCTCGCGTTTGTTTATTGTTTTATCTTTCGTTGTTATTGCGTGGTTTGCATCAATTAGCCGTATCATAGTTCTGTGTAGTGCTATCTTCTCCCAACTATTATCCCCAAGACCTTCTTCGTCAAGAGATCCTGAAAAATACATTGATTAGAAAAGAAAGTGAATGAACAATTAAGTTTTTTTGTAACTTTATAAACCGATAACGAATTAAATTTAAAAGATGGAACACACAAAACATCATTAAAATGCAAATTTGAAAGAGTGGTGATTCCAACACATGAGATAAAAACAGTGGTTCCATTTGGCAAAGTGATCTTAGGAGAAGTAGAAATGGGAGGATGAGAAGATGTCAATATGGTAGGGTCAGAAGTCCATATGATATGTGGCCTTTGTGTCTATAATCCAAGAAGAATGCATGGCAGAAGAAAAAAAACAACTTGATTTACCTACTAGGTTATCCATATGTGTCGGTGGCTGTTTTACCTTGTTTAATAAACAAATTAATTGCTGATATTGATCGGTAGTAAGGTGAAGACCTTGCTCGCGAGTATTGTTGAGATCAGTGCTCGAACGATCATCGTTACGTTGTTTGAAAAGCAGTTATCGACGATTCTATTGAAAATGAAGTGGGTAGCCAATCATCTTGTAGCAGCCTTCATGTGTGTGCCTATTTTGTTTGGCAATGCGAACAATGATCCTTTGTCACGCCCTGTTTCCAGTGTACGGGTAAGAAGACGCGACGAGGCCCGCTACGTATTTACTCAGAAGTAAACACGCTAAGCGTATCTAAGCAATATAATAAATATATACAAGAAAACCGACAATAGATGTCAATGAACAACAACTTTATTTATTAAACATTTCTTTATAAGTACAACTGAAAATATAAATACAGAAATGGAAAACAATGCCTAAACAATAGCATGAACAGAATGAAAAGTAAGTACAAGTAAAGCCTAAAGGCTATGCTACTCAGTGGTCTGCTCCATGTGCTCCTGGCTGGTCTCGAAATCCTCAGAGTCGGGTCCTTCTGACAACATTCCAAAGAAAGAAGAGAGAAGTAATGTCGTCAGCGAACAATCGCTGGTAAGTCCTAAAGAAAGATAGAGATAGAATAGACAGAAAGAATATAACATGTATATTGTAATTTTGTTATATTAACGTAGTTGTTTGTAGCTTGGTACAGAATATGCCAGTGTATATGAGAGGAGTCCAACTTACACCGTGGACTTTGGTAACCCATAGTACAAGGCTCCGTCGATAAAACCACAGAACAACGGCATGGATGTATAGTTACGTCTTATAGTGACCACCTCGTGCCACCTTTAACATGTTCTATACCAGTCTACCCCCTTTAAAACCATGTAATATGTTTTGTATTGATTGTATTGTTTTGTTTTATAAATGGAAGACTTGCCGAAACCATGATATCATGTAAACGGAATGGATATAAATGGATAGTCATGTAATCAGAGTATATCCATGATCCGGTTCAGTCGAGTCAAGTTGATATAGATTGAATTCTGATATAAATGGATTCATGTTGAAATGGAGTTACCTTGAATCATATTCAAGGATAGATTAATTTCATATTAGACCGAGACTGTGCTTGAGTCGGACACTTTACAACGAATTAAAGTCCTGAATTAGTTTTGATATTATCGGTAACTGCTGCATATGGACGGCAGGATTTGTGTCTTTTTCTAAGACAATTACCGTATTGATAACACCGTTGTTTAGGTTGTCTATTTTAGATAGGAAAGCACCCATATTCTCCGGCTCCTTGAGCCTCAAGAGAACCGGTCCCGTTTTAACCTATGTTTACTAGGGTCCTTATTGTAAATTAATATAACTTGAGGGGGTTTTATGAAAAATAGTTTTGATATATTTTCAAAATACACGTCAAGTATTTAATTATCATCTTTAGGGTTTTTCATAGATATAGTTTTTATAAAATGAAGTTTTCTACTGAATAGAACCTAGATTTCATTGTATATGGTATTTTAGTGTAATATTGGAATTGTATTGATTTGTAATGGTGGTTTCATGAAATTTGTGATTCCTTTGATTCAGAAAACATGGAATATATATAATGTATATTTAAAGTAGATATTTTGATAATATATATATATATATAAAAATAGAATTTATTTATTAAATAGAAATCACTATTTTCTTTAAAATTGCATTAAAAATTCCATCGAGATCGGATGCTCCGTGAGGAGGTCTGCATCTTGCTCTACTAGGCCCGAGGATGTGCGATAACCCACACCATCCCGATCGGGGTTCCCCAAAATGGGTTGTAGAGGCATATTTGCAAGGAATTAAATAATACACTTTTAAAGAAAACGGTTTTTGAATGTTTATGGTATTTAAATATAAACTCGTAGTTTCCCACAAACTAATGTTCCAAAAGTCATCGTGATATGTCAAGAATGTGTGTTATGATGAGGTAGGTCATTATCTCGTGAGTTTTCTCAAGGATATGGGTAAAATGAATAAGCAATGTCGTATGTAAACATGATAGTATTTTACCGTAAAAATGAAATAGAAGTTGCAATACATATTATTTTGAGATGAAAGTTGTTGTGAATGTTGTTTTATATTTGTTAAACAATATACAAAAAATGTTGAATTTGTTCTAAAAAAAATTGTGTTTTTAGTTAAAATAGAATCGGAAGTCGGATTAACTCCGCTTCCGACTGGTTTTGAAGAATGAATTTGTTTTAATAGAAAAGAATAGGGAAAGAGGGAACTTACTGATTGGAATTAGAGAGAAGAGGTAGGGGAAGATTTTGGGGGGGAGTTGTTTCGTCTCCGGAACTTCGATCTTTGCTAACTCCACTTGTACAACTTTGAACTTAGAATTTTATAGAGAGTTTTGATACCTGATTTCAGAATGAGGATGGCCAAAGTGTAGGATTGTATTTATAGGGTAGGATTAGGGTATCAAAATTTAGAATTAAAATACATTAAAATTTGGTTTAATGCATTATTTTAATTCTCTTTTTATTTTCAGTAAAAACAAACAGTATTGGGGTTAACGGGGGAGGCCAAGGGGTGTTAGGGCACAAAAAATGGAGCATTACCGTCGGGGGGCCCGGCGGCGCCGGCCTCACAATGAATCTCGCAAGTACAATTTCGGTGATATGGGTTTGGATCTCCGCCATGTGTCCTAATCGCTTCAACTAGCCTAATGCACATGTTTGATTTCTATGTGATTTGTCATTTTACGTGTAGTGCACGTGCAAACTTTTGAGCTTCTAAAAGTTTAAAAGAAAAATCAATTAAAAATATATGTAGCTGGGGGATTCGATCACAGGGGCTACTTCAACAATGCAAGGCTTTACCAATGAGCTACAAGTACTTTCTTGCTGTTCAAAAGAAAATTAAATTTATAACTTATGCTCAGGCTTAGGTGCTCCTTCCTGTATTTTTTTGGAAAAAATTATGTACAAAAAGTTTAGGGTTGTTACATCCTTTGATTTGTTTCGCTCATTTGGACGAAACTTTGCAGAATTTGCAAATGATGATGATGATGGAGCCGGAGTAGGGAGAATACCGGGCATAGATTCAAGAGTCTTATTAGAGATGAGAGTTGTCCCTTCAGTTGTTAAAGAAGAATGAGGAAGGATCATCCGCTAAGATTCATCTTGTAAAACGAGTGACTAGGCATGAGCTATAGGAGGAATCAGATTTAATAAAAGAATATGGCTGCGAACAGAATAATAAGTCTTATTGATACCCATAAAAACTGCATCACTCATTGTTGGAGAAGAAAGAGAAGCTTTTTAATGCCCCACAACTACATGTAGGTAGTACAATATAGGTATCAAGTTCATCCCAAAAGCTCTAGAGAGAGTCATAGTATGTTGAGACAAAATCATTATTTTGTTGTAACATGGTAATAGAGCACTGAAGAGAAAAAATTCTTGTACCATTGGTTGGAGAGAATCAATCTTGAAGATCTTTCCACACAGCGGCGGCAGAAATTGCATAGAGTACATTAAATGAAAGATCTTGTTGTAGAGAATTAAGAATCCATGATGAAATCACGTTATTTGCTCGTTCCCAAGCTGGAAAACGAGGATCAGAAGAGAGAGGTTTAGATATAATACCATCAACCAAGCCGAGCTTCTTCTTTGCAAAAGAGCCATAATCATTGCACGATGCCACGAGTTGTAGTTGCTACCGGAGAGAAGATTGGAGACGAGGAAAGCCCTGGATTGTCCGAATGGTGGAGGAAGAAAGGATTTTTGCTAGTTTCGGTGGTGGTGGAAGACATATTTAGAAGATAAAGCTCTGATATCAAGTTAAATTTGAGAGAATTTGGTAGAGAGTCAAAAATATAATTTTATTCAATATGAGTCAATACACGTATAACTTTCTCTAAAATTTGTGGATAACAAACTCATAACAAGTTTGACTAAATAATAACAAATATATTTGACAAAACCAAAGAATCAAATCCCTAACAAAATGAGATTATATCAACTGCATAACCATATATGTATCACCGCAATATTCTTCCAATCATAAAATCATATCTTCAATATCTCTAACAAGGTGGAAGGCAGGATGAGACGGCTGGAGCCGACTTTAGCAAAAACGAAGGAATCGAAAAGATTGGGGGGAAAGGCAAGATGGCTAGTGTCACGACCCGAAATTTAGTTCGTGACCGGCACTTAAATCACGCAACGTCTAAAGGCGTAACGTAATTCAAGTAAACCGAAGCCCAGAAAATCTAAACTTTTTTACGGAAAATAGTGGGGGTGCAGTTTGAAATAAAGATTTAATGAAATAAAGTTTATCTATAAATGCATAACTAATGATATAAGAAAATGCAAGTAGAATGTACTAAAATTGAGAAGGTTTTTCGTCTTTTTTTTAAAAAAAAATTGGGCAGCACCTCCCTTGTATATTTTGAACCGAAACCACATATACATAACAATATGAAAGGCATCCCCAAACGGGAGCTAACTCTTAACCGAATGGAGGAATCACAACCACGCAAGTGAGCAACATATATATACGACACCCAACGGTGAAGACCATCATAGAAGGAATGATAAATAAAGCAAGACATCAAAACCGCCAATAGCAAACATATACCCCATCGCTCTAAGTCTCGCAGCCACAAGCCCGTCTAAGTCCACTAAATATACAAAGTCTAGTTTCTGATTGATGGAGTTATCTAGATACAATAGGGAATAATAAATACAAGAATGGGCACGATCCAATGTGTCCCACCTACCATAGCAAACACCCGAATGCAAGCTGTGTGCCAGCGATACCGCTACCGATCCCAAGCGGTCAAACCTGCAAGAACTGTGGCACAACGGGGGTGAGTTGCCAACTCGTGAGTAGAAAATATCAGCAGGTAGAAATCAAATAAAACAACGATTTCCTAAGTCACTATATCAAGAAGGTAATACCATAATATCTAGGGTGACCATGTATGCATATATGTCAACAATATAATCAATGCCAATGACATATACAAATAAACATCTGAATCATATGCCTATATGCAGGTGGATACCATCCACGTGTCCATCAATGACACAACCAACATCATGGAACCTGAGTGTCCAATATCGACACTCGAAATATCATGAAAGCATATGCATGTATGTATGAGGATATCAACTAACGTGTGTCTATTAACGACACATCAAAGCCATGGAACCTGAGTGCTCAACACCGACACTCGAAACCTCATGACCCTGTGTCCATCATCGATACGTAAATCCTCATATCTCGGGCTCCATCAGTTCGGATCGGCCCATATCCATCTCACGACTCCATTCGGTATCCTCTGGATAACCGCCGAGTCCAAACTATCACCGGTGGGTAGTAATCCCTCTGCCAGGCTCATCGTCTACTGCACAACATACCTTTCTTGCCCCAAGATACCATACCGGGTCCACCATGTACCCGCAAACGGTTCATCCAGCTCCTCGAATCGGGTATCACATAGCTCATAACCGAGAAAACACATGGTGGACGCCTCGAAATATCATATCAAGAGAAACCGGGTTTTTAAAACAATACATACTTTCTTTTGAAATATAACTACGGTTCTCAAATCCAGAATCTCATGAAAATATCATCTCAATGCATATAATCGTAAAGCATGATGTATGCAAATATATAACAGAAATGTGAGCATATCAGTATATCATGCAACATAGAATAGTGATCGGAGCATATCAGTATATCATGCAAACGAGTCATGTGATACTACTAAACAATTAAGAGTAATAGCATGATATAGCTAGTTGACTATGTAAGTGACATGGCAATTACTGATGATGATTGTGTGTGAGCCGGCAATCTGTGTTAGTGTAACATACGTATCATCGATAATTATGCAGGTATACTAGCACAGGTATATGTAATGCAGTGAGAATATCATAAACGTAGCAGAAGAAAATCGTAAGTGCAATGTTATAAGGTATATATATCTAATCTAACATCTACATAAAGGCTAAACTAAGCAGTGTAGACAGCGATTATCAATATCTATAACATATCCGAGTCGATGAATCTATCAATCGGCAATCCAGCCTCATAACATCACGTACGGTATAATCCATCGTACAGCATCCCCTAGTCAAGGGTATGGATCAATCATCAGGTAAAACTCATCGCGTACGGTAATCCATCGTACGGCGGCATTAAACAAATAGGGATTCTATCAACCTATACAACAATGAGGGTACGGATCTAACGTCTCGTACGATATATCACTCATTATTCTCATATATATATATATATATTTCTTATTTTACCGATCTCATAAGAAATCTATCTCAATCTTATCATACGCATCGATCTTATGTCATATCCTTATATATCTCGTCTCATATCTTGGTATATGTATTCAAGCATTCATAACATCTCCAACTAGCATTTTAATCATATTTCAGTTGTATGTATGTATAGTCTCACACTTATTCTTTTGCAACTACAATATATATATCGTGATTCACATTCACATTTCATATTCTCATATATCAATCCTTGTCTCTCATATCATTTCACACTAAAACCATTAACCATAACCTTAAGTTGTGGCACATCTTATCTTCAAATTGTAAATCACATATCGATTTCCATATCAATGGTTGTGGGGGTGCTATACGCTATCCACCCGACTTCCTCCGTAGATATAAATCTACTCACCAGCAATCTCCTCGCTTAGCCGAAGTCGATATACTTCGTTATCTCGGAAGTCCACGCGAAGGTACCTACAATAAATACACAGTCGCAATACTATTAAAATCAAGTCCGGAAAACCGATACGGCACGCGAAGTGCTCATAGGTTAGAACCTATAGCATACGCATGCAAGAACCAACCTACCCAATATGCTCCCAGATTTTAGCTCAAGTTAATTGGGACTAAACAAGCAAGTACAGGGGATAGGTTATAGGGAGTGTGAGATACTGCCAAAACCACCACACCAACCTACCAATTTGGTCCGACGAGATGGCTACAAATTCCGGCGACGCCGGTCATACTAGGGACAAAGGGGCTCATACTTTGGTGGTGGGTTTCTAGTGGTTTATTTAGGTTAATAGACTTGTTTGTTTATCTCAGAAACATCCTAGATAGCTCCAGATATACTGTAGGCCAACCAAAACATCATAAAACCGACACGGGACAAATCCTAAGTTCATGTATTGGGTTCTAATCTCTATTCTTGGCCAGTAAAACATCACTAAGGGTTTGAAACTACTCACTACACCTCAATTTACCAATTACAAGTCAAGTTTCCCACTAAACCTCAACTTGAAAATTTCTAAGATCATAAATCCACACTTAATCAAACTCTAAACTAAACTAGAAATCTAAGAAACTAATTACAAGGTGGGAAGTGGAGTTATACCTCATGGATGCAACTCAAGAAAAACCCTAGATACCCAAAGTCTCCAAAATCCAAACTTGGTTGGTCCATAGGGTGTAGGATGAGGTGGGGATCATTTTTAGTGAAGGGAGTATATGGTTTTGGTGAAGGATTGAAGATGCTTTCATGGGGTGGAGGAGGGAGATGAAGAAGGAGTTGAGGAAATAAAATGATGAAGGAATGAAATGAAGAAGGGTCAAGGGGGTAGCATGCCATACTCTTATCTCTCTCTCATCACATGCCATGTCACACTCTCTCTCATGCACATACTCATTATTCTATTCTCACATAATATCTCTTTTCTAATTCTTACCAAAAAAACTAAATACAATATGAAACAAACAAAATAACACAACATGCAACAACAATGCAACATAACATGGTGCACTTGCCATGGTTAATTAAAAATACGGATTTGGCATAATCGTGATTAGCAGTGCACTAATCGAGTTTAATTTAAACTTGCATATAATTAATTATAAAAATGCCCAAATCCGATAAATATATTTTTAAATGAATAAATCATTTTAATCTCCAATTATTTCCCAAATATTGGTATATATTTATACCATTTTACGAAAACCCCAAATTCGCAAATCGAATAGTTTTCGCGAAATATATTATTTTAATATTAAATTCCAAAAATAATATTTTATATTTCTGAAATGTTACAATCTTCCCCGCTTAAATAAATTCGGTCCCCGAATTTAAATTTAAACCTCCAAATGCTAAAACATTTCGATAATCTTGTTCAGATCAACGGAGCTCCGAAATTACAGAAGATACAGAAATACCACAGCGCATCAAGTGCGCATGAAAACGAGTGTGAAACTCAAAATCGAAATCTCTCAAGCGTAACGTAATCACTAAAGTTATAAAGGAGATATGGATCTCGAAATCTACTAATGAAATCCAATATGCTATTATCAAAATCATAATACGTATATAGTACGCATCCCTTTTAATTTCCTCTAAAAACTGGATAAAATACATGTAAAATCCTTTCTGAATCACCGTGTGATGCGTAATTCACGGCACAAGTGGAGGACGCTCAATTGTAAAGTAGTAAATATATCTATATATATTTTGCTCAAAATATACGTTCCGCCTTTTTGAAATATCCCAGAGGTTTTTCTTTGTAAAGATTCGTGTCTCTTACGGACACTTAAGAAATAGCGAGGCTATAGCTCATTTTTGAAAACCTCTTGGTAAACTTTTAATACATGCAAAAGTACTCAGGCACTGTCCTCAGATCAGTCCTGCTCGGTTACTATATATATAGTACTCAACATCAAAATATAATGCCCAAGAGCAAAAATTAGGCTCAAAAGGCATATCCAATTATCACGTGCGTCTGGTGCGCACGGAAATCAAAGCCAAATACAAGTGCTACGAATATACACAAAAACCAAACTAAGTGCAACCGGTGTGCACAAAAGCACCTGTCAAATGCAACGGGTGTGCATGACAACAATATCAAGTGCATGTAGAGTGCACGAAAATCTCAACTCGGTGCAACTAACCTGCACGATCTCATCGCAGCAGTGTCCTGAAAATAACCTACTCAGGGTCTCTCCCGATCTCACCTATGCCGAACTATACGAAAGTTGGCACTCTTGCTTAACTCTTTTCTCATAATCGGACAGCTGTGTCCTCAGCACGGCTTTCATCTGGAAATTTTTTGCTGCATCTAATGCCTCTGCAGACATATCAATCCTCTGGCATCAACGGAGCGTAACAACCGCTCGCTAACTTCTCGCACGAATCTCTTGTTCCGCTCGTCTTTATTATCGTCCACTTTGACGTCATCTCTTGCTGTCTGCATAGTGCAATTCATTCTCGGCTATGGTCAATCCGGAGTCTCTCACACGGACTCGAAATTACGAACTCGGTATCTTCATCACTCTGTAGAAGATATCTACCCGAACACGTCCTCGGAAACTCATCCAATTCATTGGAGGAATACACTTTATTCGTCCGTTCTCGATCGACTCACAGCGCATCTGGGTGAGGTCCTTCTATCTGAAACTGGTCAACTTACCGATCTCACATCGGGGCATCCGACGAACAACGTCCTTTCTTGATCGATCTACTCTAGATCTGACTAAGATTCTCTACACTGGAAATCTTCAACCCAACTAAGTCTGCGTCAGCACATCAAATCTGGCGAATCATATCAGTCGCTCAACTCGAGATACACTAGTTATCTCCTTTCACATCTCTGCCTGAAAGCTCCAATGGTTTCAGCTCATAAACTCTAGAAGCGACATCCCATCAATCTCAGCAACAGCTGGATCATCCGTCTTCACGGTAGACAATATCACGATCTCTAAGGTAGGCTGACATCAACAGTCCTCTCAATCTGGCAGCCTCTATCAATGGTCCGATTATCCGGTGCCAAACCGAACACTAACCTCAATGAGAGGTCACAACACAACACTAAACCGATACGTTCCCATGTCACCAGAAAACACGGTGGTCGGTTCTTGTCCATAACGAGCTCGCCCTGACCGCATCACTAGCAGCAGCTCAATCTGCGCCCAAACCATGGTGACAGAAACCTCAAGCATGTATCGATGAAGATAGATCAAAGGGATGAAAAGAATCAACAGATCCCAAAATGGATACATGATCATAAGGAGGAACGAAATCAATGAGAGTATGATCATTGGAACAAATAGAATCAAGGATCTCAAATGGATGTATGATCATGGGAACGAAGAGAATCACAGATCTCAAGATATGTACATCCTAAGGTTACTTAAGTGGAGTATCGTATCTTAAGTATGCCGCGGAACATACATACGGTACGTCACTCTACTTGAGTTACCTACTTCATCAATCAGGGTCAACCTATGAAACGAAAGTTCGGGTCTAATACCCCCCGTCAAGTCTAAGTTCCGTAAGGTCAAGCCTAGGTTCCGAAATATTTACGCCTTAGACTCCGCATAGTCAAACCCAGACTCAAACCAAGGTTAAACCTAACACTCTGTTACCAATTTTGTCACGACCCGAAATTTAGTTTGTGACCGGCACATAAATCACGCAACGTCTAAAGGCGTAACGTAATTCAAGTATACCGAAACCCAGAAAATCTAAACCCTTTTACGAAAAATAGTGAGGGTACAGTTTTGAAATAAAGATATAATGAAATAAAGTTTATCTATAAATGCATAACTAATGATATAAGAAAATGCAAGTAGAATGTACTAAAATTGAGAAAGTTTTTCGTCTTTTTTTATAAAAAATTTGGGCAGCACCTCCCTTATATATTTTGAACCGAAACCACATATATATAACAATATGAAAGGCATCCCCAAACGGAAGCTAGCTCTTTGCCGAATGGCGGAATCACAACCATGCAAGTGAGCAACATATATATACGACACCCAACGGTGAAGACCGGCACATAAGGAATGATAAATAAAGCGAGACATCAAAACCACCAATAGTGAACATATACCCCATCGCTCTAAGTCTCGCAACCATAAGCCTGTCTAAGTCTACTAAATATACAAAGTCTAGTTTCTGATTAATGGAGTTATTTAGATACAATAAGGAATAATAAATACAAGAGTGGGCACGATCCAATGTGTCCTACCTACCATAGCAAACACCCGAATACAAGCCGTGTGCCAGCGATACCGCTACCGATCCCAAGCGGTCAAACCTGCAAGAACTGTGGCACAACAAGCCCGAGTTGCCAACTCGTGAGTAGAAAACATCAGCAGGTAGAAATCGAATAAAACAACGATTTTCTAGGTGGCTATATCAAGAAGGTAATACCATAATATCTAGGGTGACCATGTATGCATATATGTCAACAATATAATCAATGCCAATGACATATACAAATAAACATCTGAATCATATGCCTATATGCAGGTGGATACCATCCACGTGTCCATCAATGACACAACCAATATCATGGAACCTGAGTGGCCAACATCGACACTCGAAATATCATGAAAGCATATGCATGCATGTATGAGGATATCAACCAACGCGTATCTATCAACAACACATCAAAGCCATGGAACCTGAGTGCCCAACACCAACACTCGAAACCTCATGAAACCCGTGTCCATCATCGACACGTAAATCCTCATATCTCGGGCTCCGTCAGTCCGGATCGGCCCATGGGCTCCGTCAGTCCAGATCGGCCCATATCCATCTCACGGCTCCGGTCGGTATCTTCTGGATAACCGCCGGGTCCAAACTATCACCGGTAGGTAGTAGTCCAGCTGCCAGACTCATCGTCTACTGCACAACATACCTTTCTTATCCCGGGATACCATACCGGGTCCACCATGTACCCGCAAACGGTTCATCTAGCTTCTCGAATCGGGTATCACATAGCTCATAACCGAGAAAATATATGGTGGACGCCTCGAAATATCATATCAAAAGAAACTGGGTTTTTAAAACAATACATTGTAACAACCCTAAACTTTCTGTATACTTTGTTTCAAAAATACAGAAAGGGGTACTTGAGCCTGCGCACAAGTTATAAGTTTGATTTGCTTTTGAACAGCAAGAAAGAGCTTGTAGCTCACTAGTAAGACTGCACTGCTGTTACAAAGCACCAGAGTTCAAATCCCATCAACCACACATTTTTTTTAAATTAAATTCTATTAATCTTTTAGAAGCCCAAGAGTCTACACGTGCACTACACGTAATAGGATAAGTTACAGAATAAACAAACGGGTCCACGAGTCAAGGCTTTAGGGTGTTTTTCGTCACCCCATTGAGATGGGAATACGCGCGCGCTTGTCAGGCGCATTACAGATTCCCCCTGCCTAGGGTAGGCTGGGGTTTATTGATTGTGGGGATCCGAATCTCCGGCAACCGCGAACTAAACTGCCGTTAATTATCCCTCGCCTTTGGAGCGAAAGAACCTCCGATTAACGGGTCAAATAGGTTATGCGAACTCGATGTGCAGTGTACGTGTGTTGTGTTTTGAAAGGGGTTTTGGATATATCGGGGGCCCCGCTGAGTTTTTAACGGGGTCCCGCTACCCGGATAGCGGGGTGCGGGGTGCGGGGCAGCGCCCTTTTAGAAATTTTTCTAACGGGGGACAGTGTTGTAAAGTATGTGTGTGTGTGTATAATGGAAAAGGCATCCAAAGGATGCGTGGGAAAAAGAGCCAGCGCCTCACGTGCGCGGCACGCGAGCGCTTGGGCATTGGCGCTATCGCCTTGGGCGCCAGGACGCTAGTGCTTTGGGCGCTCGGGCGCTCGTGCTTTGGGCGCTAGCGCTACACGTGCCGGACACGCGGGCACTCGGGCGCTAGCGCTTTGGGCGCTAGCGCCACACGTACCGGGCACATGGGCGCCTGGGCCCTCGCGCTTTGGGCGCTCGGACGGAAAAAGAGACTTGGTCCCTGCAATGGGAGCTGTACTCCCAGAAAGAAACACTTATTATTTTGTGTGTGTGTGTGTGTGTGAGGAGTTAAACTCCTAGGATATTTTGAAGCTGATGAAGGGGCTTCTCCCCTTGAGCCCTGGATCTTCCCCAAAGTGGGGTCTTTGGAGATGGGTCTCCTTCTTCCTCCTTTGTTGGCCGACTCTTGGATAACAAGAGGTGTGAGATTTTAAAAATGTCTCCTTTTTAAGATCTGATGGAAGATCCAAGCTCCCCTTTGTGGGTTTTGTGGTGAAAAACTATTTAATTTTGGAAAAGAAAAAGTAAAACTCTTGATTTAATTCAAAAGAAAGAAAAAGGTTTTAGAACCTTGAGGAAGGAGAAGATCACAAATCTTGATTGTTTTTGGGAGAGAGAAAAAAGTTGTTGAGATATTTTCATTATTTTTGCCTTTATAGGCTATACACTTTACATATAGCCCCTTGGGCTTTACAAAAATGGCATTTTGCCCATCTCATGTCTCATGTGCTTTTTTTTTTTGCACATAAGCTATGGGCTTTACAAAAATTTGGCTTTATGCCCATTTTTCTTACATTTATTCAAAATATAAAAATAAAATAGAAAAAAGAAATACACCAAAATTATTTATTACAAAATTTTTATTTTGGCATGGCGGAAGGCCGGACGCTTCGTGTTCGGGCTCGACCCGGGCATTGGCCCACTCGACCTGGGGTTGACTTTGATTTTGACTTGGTCAACCGGGGTATAAATTTCGACCCCAACAAAGACGAAGCGTCGGGGACACGTGGCAAGAAGATGGACCCCGATTCGGGCCGGCGGAACGGTTGAATCGTCCAGGCGCCGCCGGTTCCAGTGAGTCGAAACCCCGATTTTCTTCAACTCCCTGCAACTTTTGGACTACCCCCCTCCCCCTGCACTATTTAAATTCTCTGCAATTAAACAGAGAATTAAAATACCCCATTTTAATTTTTTTAATGCAAAATTAAATACAATTTTTATCACACCCTTTGACTATCCTAAATCCTAGATTTTTCCTATGAATACCACCCTCAAATCACCCTTCCTCACTCCCAAATTTCTGCCCAAACTCTCAAGAAAGTTCCCAAGACTTTTTATGTGCAAGTGGAGTTAGCAAAGGGCGAAACTCCGGCGAACTTCCGACGGCAATCCGAGGAGTTTCCGGCGACGAAACGACGCACCGGTGCTTCCCCAATCTTCCTCTTCCTATTCTCTTGATCTTAATCCTATAAGTCCCCCTTCTTTCTCTCTTTTTCCATTCTCAAATTCTTAATTCTTAAAACGTGTCGGAAACGGAGTTATCCGGTTTCCGATTCTTTTTTCTTTCGAAAACACAACATTTTCTTAATAAAAAACCTACAACTTTTGATATCTTGTTTAATACTCATTAACTAAGATAATAGAACAAATTTGATATTAAAATGATAACCATAGCCAGTTTTATTTCAATTTTACTTTAAAATATCTTTATGTTTCATATCGACATGATTATACCTTTTAACCATGCTAGTTTTAGAAAACTCACGAGGTAATAATCTATCTCCTCACAACACTCATATGTAATATAGCACGATGAAATTTGGGAATATAGATTTGGGAAAAATACGACTTTACACATAACTAACTCCGACTTATAAAAAACACATTTTTATACAAGATATGTATTTTAACAAATCTTTGCAAATGCGCCTTTACAACCCATTTCGGGGAACCTGTTCGGGATGGTGTGGATTATCGCACATTTTCGGACTTAGTAGAGTGAGATGCAGACCTTCACAAGGAGCATACGATTTCGAAAGATTTAAAATATAATTTTCTTTAGAAATTGTGATTTCTATTATAATTAAAACTTATTTCTTTAATAAATATATATATATATGTAATTAATATCAAAATATCTATTTTTAATATTTATAATATTCCACATTTCCAAAATTCAAGAAAAACATCTCATTTACAAGAAAATACCATACAATTCCAATATTACAAATAAATACCATATATTATGAAATTAGGTTTTATTCACTAGAAATGTCACATTGATAAAATATACATCCATGAAAACTCTAAAGACGATAATAAAATACTTGAGGTGTATCTTGAAAATTATACAAAATTATTTTTACATAACCCCCCCAAGTTATACTAAATTACAATGAGGGCCCTAATAAACATAGATTTAAGCGGGACCAGTCTCTTGAGCCTCAGGGAGCCGGAGATATGGGTGCTTGCCTATCTAAGATAGACAACCTAAATAAAGGTGTTATCAATACGGTAATTGTCTTTGAAAAAGACATAAACCCTGCCGTCCATGTGCAGCAGTTACCGATAACATCAAAACTTAATTCAGGATTTCAATTTATTTTCTAATTGTCTGACTCAGACTGAGTCTCGATATAATCAATCTGACTTGAATAAGATTCAAGTATATATATAACAATTCAATATAAATCCATAAATCTATATAATCAATCTGTTCAATCTATTCAATCTGTATTGACTGAACCGAACTATGGATATACATCCATCTACATGATTCTCCAGTTATATCCATTTACTGATATCATACTTCCGGCAAGTCATCCATCTATACAATCTATAATATAAGACAATACAATTTACAATTCAATACAATCAAGATATCGCAGGGTTTATAAGTGATAAATTGGTACGGAAGGTGTTAGAAGTGGCACGAGACTGCAACCATTAAGACACCTAACCTGAATTCAATTGTCGTTTTACCGTGGCTGAACGGTTTCTTGTATTCCGTCCACCGTAGTCTCTGATCTATTGAGACTCCTCTCGTATACACTGGTCTCTGCATTACCAAGCTATAAACAACAACGTTAACAATATAATACAACTTTAAAAGCTACACACTCTCTCTGTCTATTCTACTTCTCCCTTCTCTTTGGGACTTACCGAGCGATTTATTCACTGACTACATTCTCTTTCTTTTCTTTGGAATGCCGTCAGGTGATTTGGACTCACTGAAGATCGAGCCCACCAGCGAGGATTTGGTCCAACTAGGTTTCGACCCGGAACTCTAGTTATTTGTACATTTCATTTCAGTACTTTCCATTTCTGTTATGTCACTGTTTAGGCATCGTTTTATCCCATATATTTACTTTTTCTATGTACTGTAAAAAGAATGTTAATAAATAAAGTTGTTGTTCATTTACATCATGTCTCTTGTGTATATTTACTTTTATATTGCTTAGATACGCTCAGCGTGTTTACTTCTGAGTAAATACGTAGCGGTCTCGTTGCGACCTCTTCCCGTATACTGGGAAGCGGGGCGTGACATACATAATTTCTTTTGAAAAAAGTTCGAAAGAATAGTTATGGAAAGTAATTTTCATGTTATGGAAAATTGCAAATAAATAATTCTATATATCGATACATAGATACATATATAATATTTTAATTTGAAAATATTCTCTAAGCATTTTCGAGTTAGTTTTGATAGGGATAAAATCATTGGATTACTTATGAGACCCAGTAGCTCGAAAGAGAGACGCATCAACTTCGAAGAAGAAATAGAAGCACAACACAACATCAAGAACATATAAAATTGTTAAAAACTAAGAGGATCGATGCTTAGATTACAACCTTTATAAGGAAAAAACCTTCTTGATGATAAGTTGCCAACTTTAGGAATCTTGAATACTTGTATCTGCACGTGTGATGCAAATGTGTATTAAAATATAATCTTAATCGGTTAATGTATAGTTAAATATGATAGCATATTTTCATATTCTAAATTTAATAATTGTATTTAATTAATTTATTTTTTTTGAATGACTGTATCCATAAAATACTAATCCAAAAAGACATTAAGAAAAATTAATACCGAAAAATTTTCCAAAGGAAAATATGTTATCGACAATATATGTTCCTATCTTTATAACGAGTTTCGCTCTTACAATAAAAAAACAGCTTGTATCAAAGAGGGATCAAAACTATATCGATGAAGTAATTAACGGTTTCTTAAAGTAATGAAGTATTTAATGACATTTAGACTGAGACCAAACTCCACTTTCATTAGAATTCGATCAATTATATAAAATGATGTACTCACAGATCAAATCGGTGTTTCACTAATTGGAATGATAATTTTACAAATGAAACATGATCCATTTTCCCTACAATTTTTAAAATTGCATCCTCATACTGCAAAATTAGGGTTTGGGCCTAAATAAGTCCATTCCTATAATGCCAGTGAAACGGCTAAGTCTGTGGTTCAATGTATTAACGCTTGGCTCAACACGTGGGTTGGGTTCATCGGTCTTTCCGTCGTCCAAACGGCTAAATTTCAAAAATATTCACTGACAATTGTTCATCTTCCTCCTCCTCCTCCTCCTCCTCCTCATCATCATCTTCTCTTAGTTTCTACAACTCCACGGCCTCGGTTTGCAAGAGAAGGAAATGGCTACCAAAGTTGTGATCACTTGCATGTTCTTGGTGTCTTTGATGGTTCTTCAATCCCGGAGAGTAAGTGGAGCCCCGGCGAATTCGGAAGTGGAGGAGTTTCCAGAATTTGATGGCCCTCTTCCTTCAAAACACTATGCTGGGTAAGAGATATCACACAAAAAGATAGTAAAAATCATTTTATACATATTAACTTATTATTTATTGTATGTCGGCAGCTATATCAGTATCGGCGACGAAGATCATAAGCGGCATATGTATTACTACTTCGTTACTTCAGAAAGGAGCCCTGCGCAAGATCCTCTGACGATATGGATAAATGGAGGGCCGGCTTGTTCAGGTTTATGTGGGCTTGCTCTAATGATTGGTATGAACTTAAACCTTCAATCATTATATTGTTTTCATTTGGATTATCATTGAAAAATCCATCCACTATCTATCTCGGTGTTGTAAAACTATGTTTAAAAGGCTGACTAATCGGCGGTTAAATGTTTTCACCTAGCAACGGCATTGAATAGAATTATAAGGTCGATCATACGCATGATTGTTTCTATGTCTAAGTGTAGCATACGGATGAATGGCCATTTAAACAAGCGCACCTACAATGTGCATAAGCTGCCGAATATCCAAAATCGATACCTAAACTCTAGTATACCCTTAAAAAAGGGCCGTTTTCTTTCCTTTTCCTCCTTATCAACATGTTTTTTAATATCTAGGGGATTTTTCTATAGTATATGTATGTGTAATTCCACATAATCCGATTATACAAGGTTAATCAGTTTATGCGTTGTGTTTTACAACATTTATTCCGTCTCTCTGCCGTTCAGTAGTTGGTAGGTAGTTTGAAGCTTCAAACATATTGCTTCTCTTTCGACTCATAATCTTTATCTTCTGCTTATCAACCTTGTTTACAAAATTAGAACTGAATGCCAGCACTTGTTATCTAATATAATATGGCAGGTTGCACCATGGTTGCATGTCTTAATATGTGATAGAAATGAGGTGCTGTTACTTATAATCAACCAACTAAATACTTAAAGCAACAACAAAAGAAAACTCCCACACTTGATAGAAATGAGATACAGCTTCTTATTTGTGGGCTATACGAACAAAAGATTACCAATTAAGCTCCTTAAAAACATTTACACAACTTCATATTAAAAAATTGAAAATGTATGAAAATTGCTTGTTGAGACTTGACCTGACCAAACATAAAACGACGACTAAATGAAATTTCTTCGAATAAACATGACTTCCATATGATGACAACTTTATAATTCTAAAATTTCTCTTTTGTTGTTCTAAAATATTAAATTGAGATAAAACTAGTGAGAACAAGTGTAAAGGAGTAAGAATTAATATGAAGATCACATTGATTGTGAAAATGAGGGGGGGGGGGGGGGGGGGGAGCGGGGGGAATTGAAACCACCAGCACCCCTACCAAAAAAAGGGGTGTAAGGAAAAAAATCTTCAGCCTTCGTACATGTCTACTGATAGAAGCAAAAGGAACAAGCAAAGGAGATTGCTTTATCAAATTGAGAGAAAAAAGTCCTAAACATTGAGTCACAAACTGGTATCGGATAATAAAGTAAACAATTTCCTCAAATATTTTAGGGTTTTTTTTCGAACAAGGATTGTTAGGTATTAAAATTGGTAAAATATGATGATGTAAATTATAATTAGAGGAATATGACGGTTTGAAGAGGACGGATTATCAAAACCCGCCCTATTTATATCCCAAGCACCGCTTGCCCCGTCTCCATCCCACGTAGTCCCCTACCCCACACCCCAACCCACCCTCCAAAGAAGAGGACGGGTTCTGAAAACCTGCCCCCTCTTTTTGAAAGAAGAGGGGGGTTTTCCAGAACCCTCCCTCTTCTTTAAAAAGGAGAGGCGGGTTTTCAGAACCCACCCAAGATTAAATATTTAAAAATAAAAAAAATTAAAATTATTATTAAATTAAAAATATAATTTCATTTCTAACACGGAATACTAGTACCCGAGTTGGGATCAACAGCCTGTCCAAGATGATACTGAAAACGAAGCAGAAGAGCAGACGCCACCGCCATATACATAGAACACAGGGGTAGTCCAGTCACCCAAAGAGGCATTGGCTTATGTCAAGCCTTCTCGGGTTAGAAAAGGAAAAGAGAAAGTGTTAATTGTATACTTTTAATTTGGGTGTCAAATATGTCCATTTCTATTAATAGATTCATTTTATTACCGGAGTAGTCCTCATTCATATTTATAATATGATCTAAGTATTGAATTCTTTCAATATAAACAGTAATAACACTTATCCCCACATCAGTTTTGGAATCCGATTTACGAAATTATTTTTTTAATTTAATAATAATTTTATTTTATATTTTAAATTTTTATTGATTTTTTAATTTTAATTTTTTTTAGGTAACCCGGACCCCTCCTTTTTAAAGGAGAGGGTGGGTTTTTCCAGAACCCACCCTCTCCTTTAAAAAGGAGGGGGCGGGTTCACAAAACCCACCCTCTCTTTTAGGGGGGGTTTGGACGGGTTCTAGGAACCCTCCCTCCTAATGGAAGGGGGGAGGGTGGGTTCCTAGGACCTGCCCTCCATGCGGGGTCCGGTGGGATAGGTTGGGGTTGGGATTGGGTGGGTGGGATGGATTAGGGGTGGGGCTTGGGGTGTAAGCAGTGCGGTTCTTAGAATACGTCCTTCACTTTTTAAATAATAATGGCGGGTTCCAGAAACCCGCCGTCTCTTTATATCCTCTCCAAATCGTCATATTCTCATAATTATAATTTAAATTATCCTATTTTCCTAATTTTAATATCTAACCATCCTATTTCGAAAAAAAACCCAATATTTTACTAACAACTAGCAAATTCTCATTGATGCTACAAGATACTATACTTCTAGCCTTCACATCATCAGAGATATGATGCAAACATTTCATATCGTATTTGATTATGTTATCGTTGGTATGTTTATTACGCTTTTCTTAATGTATTATAGTACAGTGGCAGTCATGCTGATAATTTTTGTTACTTCAAAATCGAGCATAAAATTTCTACTATAGCCTTCAAATCATCAAATTTGGTATGATGCAACACTTCACTTTTTCACTTCATGCTTCAAATTAACCAATTAGAATTGGTTGCTCTGCTTTTATTAATGTAATGTGGTAAACTAACATTTGTTTTAAATTTAGGGCCTTTCAAGATTGACCATAGATTTGTCCATGTTAAGGAAAGAAGAAAAGTCAAGAAAAATCCTTTCACATGGTCCAAGGTAAATGAGTAGTTGCATGTTCATTTCCATTTCACATCGCTTTAACAAAAATCATAGGGTTAGTAGTTGTCACAAGTTATAGTTACTTCCATTTAACTAGAACTCACTCTAGTATTGAAAGAATTACACTACAAATTAATTAAATTGTACCCATTCTTTATGTCTTTCTAACACTACTCACGCTTGCTTGAGAAGTATGACACTATGTTGGTTATATTTTTAAGGCTTAATTTCTCTAAGCTACCGCAAAGGATACCTGTTTTCCACTCGACTATCAAAAAGTTTATAAATTACAGGTAGCTATCAAAAACTTCGATAAAAAACCGATTCTTCACTAGTCTACCATACTACAGATTTACAAATTTCGTTGAGGCCATTATGTTAGTTTAGTAATATACAAGTATAATTCCCTAAAAAAATTGTATTGTCAATTATTAAGCTTTTTGGTAATTTTTTGTCAATTACAAAGTTTTTGGTAGTCTGGTGAAAACAAATAGACCCTGTTAGGGAATGGAATTAGTTTACATAAATGGAAGCTATCTAAACTTTAACTCCAAAATCCCTACGACACCACGTTTGGCTTTCATTTTGGGGTTTAGAAAACTCATGTTAACTGAACTCCAAAATTGACAGAGTTTACTAAACTCCAATCCAGTCAAAGTTGTCTAAATTTTAAATTTGTGAATAGAGCATCCTTTTTGGAGTTTAGATTGATAGACTTGTGGTTTTCATACCACTTAATAGAAATTGGTAGTTATAATATCACTTGTACAATATCTAGGTTTGATATCTTAAATATAGAATTACCATAATTAATGGAGAAGTACAGATAGAAGGATTGATAGTAGATAAAAGTGGATACGAAGAAATACAAAAACTTTATTTGAAGCAACTTAGTACAATAAAGTAGTTGTTGGAATTTCTTATCTCCAACATTATTTGATGTTGGAGGATAATCCCTCTAACCCCTTTGGCCTCCTCTTTGGAGTACTTATTGAAATACATGACGTTCTTCGGATCATGTCTAGCAAATGCTAAAAAGAGCTTTCTACATACGTCCAAGAGTGTTCTACTTAGACCATATAGAACTTTCCTCGTACATCTTCCACCATCTCACAAATTACAAGATTAGTATAGAAACTTCTAGACACGTGTAGATACTTTTCCACATGTGATAGATATGTTATCTTGAAGATTTTAAAAACCTCGAGAATATTCTATAGAATTCTTGTGCTTTCTTTAAAAGCTTGGAGAATTCAAGTTGTTGATTTCCAACATCGATAAGTAACATTTTGGAGTTCAGAAAACTTCAAAGTCTAACACCCATCAAAATTAAGGTTTTAAATGGAGATGGGGTCTTGCGGACTAGAATTTGCATAGCCACCGCTTCCACTTAAAAATAAACTTCACATATCGTTATTGACACGATTTTAAAGATTACTTCACCTCTTTGGCAATTTTACAGGTGTCCAATCTTCTCTTTATCGATAAGCCAACAGGCACTGGATATTCTTACACAGATGGAACCAAGGAGTACAATACAAATGATTCAGAAACAATTTTGGAATTGTACCAATTTGTTTTAAAGGTTAGAAATACATTGATTTCTTATTCCATTATGAACTCAGGTAATTTCCTTTTCGTTACTCATACTATTACATCACTTTGTTCAGTGGTTTGCTGAGTATCCCGAGTTCCTTTCGAATCCATTATATTTGGCTGGATGCTCTTACAGTGGTGTGTTAGTTCCCGTGCTAGCAAAAGCGATAGCTAACGGTGAGGTCTTTCACTATAATTTAATTTTTTTTAACTTCCTACATTAAAGTTTGATTTCAAGGAAGTTTATTTTACTGCACTAAGCATTATCATGTAATAAATATACCATTTTAAGAATTATTTTACTACATTTAGATATAGCATTTTAAGAATTATTCTACTACATTTAGATATAGCATTTTAAGAATTATCCTGTAATAAAAATCCCTTAAGTAAGCAACTGAAAAACACTCATAGTAAAGGGTGGTCCAGTGTAATTTAACCGATTTCAATATATTGCTTTTATTTCCTAAAATGCTTTTGCTCGATCAAATTATGCAGGGATTGAAGCTGGGATTGAACCGATTTTAAATTTAAAGGTTAGACAGCTCTATAGATAACTCATGTATAAGAAATGTTCTTTTATCTATATACATTATTAAGTGTTTGTTTAGTTGATATATATTGTTAGCCCTGGGTAAAGTAGTTATTGACCTAGTATCAGAACACCATAATTTAAATGGTTTCAAGTTCATCATACAAATATGTTCAGTTAAGGCCATGACCCTAAAAACCTTTCCAAGCAGGTCATGTTTTTGCTAGAGGTTGACGTCGAGTGTTATATTTGCCTTATATACATAGTTACCACATAACCAAACAACTTGACCTTTTTTGGCGAAGTGGTTGTTGGCATTCATCGCGTCATTCTATCATCAATTGTAACAGGAAGAAAGCAGCTTTCAAGTTCACCCGGTATAGTGAAACTAGACCGTGGCGTATGATCTAAGGCAATCTTTGTTACTATTTGCTCAAAGCATCTAGTTATTGTTTATAACTCTATAAATTTCCTGATGTTTTCTCTTGTTACATTAGGGGTACTCATTGAGCAATGCAGCAATTGATATAGACATTCAAAATAATGCTCAGGTCCCTTTTGCTTATCGTATGGGGCTCATCTCAGATGAACTATATGAGGTCGATATATTTCTTCCATTTTTATTTATTGTTGTTGTTGTTGTTGTTGTTTCTATTTCTGTTATTATTATTTTCTTTTTGCAAAATTTGGCTCATGCATGTCATTAGAGATATAATAACCAATTCCCAACTAGAATGTGATACAGGAGCTATCCAAGTCATGCAATGGTAAATACTGGGACAACAACGACCCTGAATGCTTAAGAAACTTGGAAATTTACGAGATGGTAAGCCAAATTCCATATGATTTTGGTAATAATAGGTTTGACTTGTAAGATGTAACTCACATTTATTTCTCGAGTGCAGCAAATAAAAGGCGTTAACAAACATCACATTCTTTGCTTACCTTGCCATTTTGAGATGGGCACCACCATGGAGTTTAATGAATATGAATCAGTGAGAATGCAAGAGAGTCTTTATGGAGAAAATGAATTCAGTGTCTATTGTCAAGTGAGTAAATTCTTAGCTACTCCTAGACATTTCGCCCCTTCCAAGCTGCAAAATAGTCGTAGTATTTGTAAACTAAGTCAAAATATCAGAGAACAATGCATATTGCATCATATAGATCCATGATCTACGCTTCTTGTTTCGAATGATTGCTATCGAGTATTTAACCTATTTCCCCCTCTCTTTTACAGCATTATGAAATGTACCCTCGCATTCTGTTTGACTCGGAATCCTCAAGGCAAAGTCTTCATGCAATGCCGGTATGGATCGAAATATTAAAATGGAACGTTTGATTCCATAAACAATTTTGCTTAAGATAAGTTTTACTGTCTAATTAATGAAAACTACTTGAAAATAATTTGCGTATGAATATTTTCTGAACGAAAATATCTTCAAAAATGTAACATGCGTCGACCAGTATTTGACACAAAAAAAAAGTCTTTATAGGCGGTTTTCCATCAAAGCCGGTGATACCGATCACGGAATTAAAATGCATTCGTGATTGTTAATGTTCTACTTATGGCAAATGGCGCCACATTTATCATCAATATCCATTTATGCTAGACTCAATCTCTTCCATCTCGGGTCAGGTAATCAGGTTTTGTTTAAATTGCCTCCGGCAAAAACGATACTTGCGTCATACCCTTTTATCTTTGGTTAGGTAAGCAGGTTCGCGCTAAATTGATTACCATAAAAATGATACTAAAGGGTTCTTAAATATAGATTTTTTTTTAATAGAACAACATAAAATTTTAACCCTTAATTTGGTCATGGTGTCATTTTTATATGGACAAGGAAGAAAAGATTCAAAAAAGGATTATTTTTATAAAACTCTCCAAAAGTTTCAGCATTTCGCAAAAAACTCCCAAAAAGTTTCACATCTCTAAGAAACTACCCTGCCACATGAACACTAATGGGTTCGCATTATCACCACGTCAGCATAGCCACGTAATAATTTTTTAAGAAAAAAAAGTAAGATTAATATAATAGAAAGTCCCTATATATACTTTCTTGACAGAAAGTTGATATGAACCAAGTTTTCATATTACCCATTTAACTTTAATGCAATAACATGACAAATGGTGAAAGAATAAAAGCCATGTATAGGTTGAGCTCTTGAATTATGAAATCCTAATGCAATCAGGTTTTCTTTAGATTGACTCGTACATCCTACTCACAAATGTTATGAGATATTAATGATGCAATTTTGACAGATTGTTGTATTTTGTATGATTTTAGGCAAAAGTAACTGGACCGTGGAAGCGATGCTCGAGTCGTGTTCAATATGAAAGAAACATCTGGGATTTGACACCGTACCATTTGAATCTCACCATGAAAGGTTATAGGGCCTTATTCTATAGGTATGCTACTGAAAGATGCAAAAAAAAAATAGCAATATCAATCATTTATCATTACTGGAATCTTATGTTTTTAAGTTTATTATATTTTGGATTTTTTTTTGTTTTATAAGTTTTATTTCCTTAGATAGAGCAGCAAATATGATGATGTGCGGCATAAATTGGTTATCAGGGCAAATGTAGAATGAAGTAGCAAATGATTCTAATATAAATAAACATAAATAGGCCAATTGCTTGTGACGACTTTTATCTATATGTCATGCAGCACTTATAACCTCTTAACTAGTTTATTAGCACTTGGCACGCCTGAGATTGATCCTAACAACTTCATTGTCCTTGTAAAACTACTCTCGACACAATTTCTCTTCTTCCCTTTTTTTTCCGTATAAAATAGCTAAGATTTCACCTTCGTGTGCTGCATTAATTATTAACTTTCTCTCATCAACTTGAGTTTAAGATTCTCTTTGTTCTCTCACTTTTTTATTTGGGGGGGAATAGCGGAGATCATGACATGGTACTTCCATACACAGCAACCCTTGAATGGCTTAGAAGATTTAACTACTCCGAGATTGAGAAATGGCATCCATGGTTTATTGATGATCATATAGCAGGGTATAATTATATTCAAATTTTTATAATGCGTATTTTCATTTATGAGTTATGACGATGTGATCCTTATATTGATTGTTTTCAATTTAGGTATTCAGTTCGGTTCGAC
This sequence comes from Agapanthus africanus, assembly GCA_030015575.1. Classification (NCBI taxonomy): domain Eukaryota; kingdom Viridiplantae; phylum Streptophyta; class Magnoliopsida; order Asparagales; family Amaryllidaceae; genus Agapanthus; species Agapanthus africanus. Next base: position 618,539,474 of record JASDDO010000022.1, read on the forward strand.
CACAATGTGTTATTTGCTACAATCAAGGTAAAATCGAAACAAATTGAACTTAATGTCAAAATTGGTGCACACACGACATCATTTTTTAGGCTAACTGCAGTAAAACACCCTTGATTACTGTTCTGTTTCGCTAAAATGCCTAATGTTTGTTTTATCACTGTAAGCTCCCTTAAAGTGCAACGTTTAAGGTTGTTTACCATAAATAATTTTTTTCTAGGGTAGTTTAGTGAAAAGCTGTGATAGTTAAGTGTAGTTTGGTGTGATTTTGCCTTTTAATGGATTAACTTCATATTTGTCTCATAGGGAGGTGGACATACGGTGACGGAATATATGCCTCGAGAAACATTCATTGCTTACCAAAGATGGATTGAGGGAGCTGATTCTCTCATATGATTCTGTTTTCTTATTGAATCAAATAAGTTGTTATGGTTAAAATGTTGTAGCAGATGATTCTCGGGCATAACAATTTCAGGATATATAACCGTAAATCTCGGCTAATCACATCATTTTTCGTATATAATCCTTCAATTGGCTTATTAGCACCCGGCATCCTCTGAATTAATTGCTCGGTTGTGGGGTTATATGCGATACTTTTATCCTAGTTGAGATTATCCTCAGAGACATTTGATGCTAATAAGCCAGTTGATGAATGGGTCTTATATGCAATTAACCCAAAATGAAATTAAGTGTTACCTGCTCAGTCACAGAATGGGCCGGGATTCTATCGAGCACTCTTTTATAAAAAATGCTTCAAGGCAAAACCTGATCAAATAACCAAGCTCAAGCCGATGATAATACTCGACTTCATATAGACCTAAATGTCGAAGGAGTGAAACTAACATTAATTGGCAAGTATAACAAGGACGTATTTGCATGAATTCTCATATAATAGAGGCCATTTTCCGATATGAAGGAGTATAGATATCTCATATATGTAGTTGCAGTTAATTTCATAGTTGAGTGAGATTTCAACCATATATGTAGTAGTTTCAACTACTGATGGAGGGTAGAATCTCCTTCAGATATTGCTTTCCGTTGATCTGCTGATGGCGGCGATGGATGGCTAAGATTGGATCTGGAGGCTGTCGCTCCTGAAGCGTGTGGATCGCAATGGGTTTAAGGTTGTGGTTGCTGAGTTACCAGCAAGAAAATTCTGGGGTGGTTGCACCACCGAGGACCCTCCGACGATCAAGTTAGTCTAGAGATCTGAGCAGAGTAACGGCTTAGTGGAGTCAAAAAACGGCTTACCTTGACCGTCTAAAAGAGGAGTTTAAATAGTGGTGGCAGCAGGTGCCGCAAGCGCGAGAATCACGCCGGCCGTTACGCTCCCGACATCACGCCCACGTGATGAGCGGGACCTCCCATTAATGGCGAGACAGGCTCGTTAATGGGGGATCGTGGTGGCGTGGAACGTGGGATGTGGCCGGTGGAGATCTCATGCATGGCGAGATTCGCGGGATGGCGGTTACGCCTGCAAGCGGTGCTGTTGGTCGGTCGATAAGACCGAGGAAGACGACCTCGGCGGGAGAGCTCGCGGACGAGCGGGAGAGCCGAGGTATCTTGGTTCTGCGGTAGCTCGGAGACGAGCTGTGAGGCCGAGAAGGCCGGTTATGCTGGGGGCTCGTAGGTGAGCTAGCGCTTGCTCGGTAGGACGAGCGTAGGTGTGATCTGGTCGGCCAATGTAAGTCCTTTCTTGCATGCTCTGGGACACGTCATCTGCCACGTGTCCTGATCTAGGAGATCGCCAATATCGAGCCTCATCATTAGCCCCCCACTCTCGTCCTGAGCAGCTGACGGGTCGGGTCGAGAGTGGTTTGTCGGATCACCCGAGGCGAGCTCCTTTCCGAAGATATCGTCGGGCGTGTCTCTGGGCAATTGGTTTTCTTTTCTGGATGAGGCCAGCGAATCAGGGCGAGATCTTCTGCATTAAAGAAGGTGCGCCGGATCGTGTGCACTTTGGTGAAGCGACAGGCCACGTGTCGGATGCCGGTTGGCTGATGTGACGTGCTGCAGGCTTCTGCCGTCCGATGGGATGCTGCTAATGTGCTCGCGATAGGTGGAGCGATCGTGGCCGTCGAGCGCACTGAACCGTTTTGGCGGAAGTCGACCGTCGCCGTTGGATGGGGACGCTGGCTGTATAAATCGAGGGGTGGCCTGATTCAGGATCCCTCTCTCTTCACATTTTTCTCATTCTGAGTCTTATTTTCTCGGCGCTCTCCTTTTTGGTTGGATCTTCCATTTTCTCTTCTCGAGGATTTCTTCCCATCAGGTTAGATGTCTTGTTTCGAGGAGTTTGCAGATGTTGTAGGGGTAGATACTAGGGATTCTTCCCCCGAGTTGGAGCCCCTTCGGAAAGTTGGGGCTAGATCCACTTCCCGGGGTCGCGCGTCTGGGGCGGCTCCAGGAACGGTGGCGGCGGACACCCCTGGTGCGTCGTCCTCGGTAAGATATGAGGATGAGCTTGCCACCGCTCGGGCTCGTTTCTATATTCCCTCCGGCTACATGCTACGATTGGCCGAGGAATGAGAGAGAGCAGATCAGGTGAGGGGTAAAGAGATACCTGGAAGCCCTTTGGGCCGGAATGCGCCTGCCTTTCTATCCCGGGGTTGTAGCTGCGTTAAATTACTTTGGGTTAGCCCCGGGCCAGCTAGTGCCGAACTCGTGGAGGATTCTCCTTGGGTTCCTGGTCCGGTTAAAGTTGCAGGCGATCCCTTTTAGTCTGTCCATCCTTGCCTCCTCCCTTATTTACAAAAGTCACCCCGGAAATCGCGCGGGCGACCCGAGGTGGGTTTACCTCTCCTTTAGGAAGCAGTGGGGGAGCGTAGCCGGGTCAGGAGTTGTCGTCCTGCCTTCTTCTATCCATAATTGGAAGAAGAAGTTTTTTTTCGTCGGTCCTCCAGAGGGTAAGGACTGGCCCGTGCCCGTCCAGTGGTCTAGAGATAGGCGCTGGCAGGGAAATCCGTCCAATGACCCCGACGCGGCGAGAGTAGCGGCGTGGGAGCCTATTCCTCGAGCTGATGTGCTGCTTTCTGAGCGGGCCCTCAACTGGGCCGGGCTCAGCCCCGTCCAGTTCGTCGGTAAGCTAGGAGCTTGTATATCTTGTCTTGTGCAGAAACCATGGATGCGAGCATCCTTTGAGCAGCTATGCGCAAGCCGAAGAAGGGGTCGAAGGATGGAGGGGCCAGCTCTTCTCTTCAGACGCCGGCCCCGGCTTCCCCACAGCCGTCCCGCCCCAGCGCTCGAGTGCGGATCGCGCCCCGGAGCCCAGCCAGGCGCCGGGCAGGAAAAGGGCTCGGGGAGAGGACGCTCGAGCTTTGGAGGTGGAGACGAGCTCTCAACCGTCGTCTCTCAAGAGGTTCCCCCGAACCGTTCCGCGGATCCCGGCCTCTCCGATCTTGGTGGACGAGGGGGAGCTCCGCTTTGAGGTGCCCTCGGGGCTTTCCGTCGCTGACAGCTTGCTGCATGACATGGAGAGGTCGGCCGGTGGCCGGGTCGCTGGGGGGACGCTGAAGGGACAATTGGCGTCCATCGCCTAAGAGGCCCTGCAGGTTAACGCTCGTACATCGTCTCATTGTTTGTGAGATTTGGTGCCCCTTTTTCTTTCTGACCCCCCCTCCGATTTCTTCAAGCCCTCCAGCACGCCGCTATCATCGTCCGGATGGAGGAGGAGGAGATATCCCCGGCGATGCAAGCCGCGGGCGAGTTCTCCGCACTGGGAGAGAGCTCGAAGCAGGAGCTGGAGGCGGCGATGGCGAGGGTCGACGCCCTTGAGGGCTGTTCCCGCCAAAATTTTGGCTCAAAACCCGCTCCGTATAAAATAATAACAATAAAATAAACAAATAAACAAACAAACAAATAAATAATAAAGGAGAAAATCTCCCTTTCAGAGCAAAGTTCTGTTCAAATTCCAATGTGGGAGATGAAGCAACGCTTCAGATTCCTTATGCGGGGCGCAACGCGCCACGTGTCAAAATCAGGCACGCCAGCGTAAGGAGCGCAACGCACCCAATCAAAGCAAGGCTCTATTTAAAATGAAAATAAAGGAAGCAACGCTTCAGCTGAGTTGCGCTCTGCGCTGCGCGACACGTGGCAGCGCAGTTGCGCTGCGCTCTGCGCTGCGCGACACGTGGCAGCGCAGTTGCGCTGCGCTCTGCGCTGCGCGACACGTGGCAGCGCAGTTGCGCTGCGCTCTGCGCTGCTCGACACGTGTCAAGCGCAGGTGCGCTTGCACCAAACAGAAAAATTCTGAAAGATCTTTCTGATCTTATTAAAACAATAAGATTATCTCCTGTAAAACAGGAGCCCTTGGATCAAAAATCCAACGGTAGGGAAAAATCCCTAATTCACTTAGAGAAAGATCTTTCTAACTGATTTAACAAATCAAATGGCACTATAAAAAGCCCCCTAGACTCCAAGTCTAAAGGGGATTAGCACGAGGAGGAACACAGAGAAATATTCAGAACTCCTCTAAAAAACTTTGAGAAGAAACTCGGAGAGATAAAAAAAAGGTAAAAACCTTTGAGAGAAAAAAAGAGTTTCTTCTAAAAAGATCATTGATCTAAGAACAAAATCAAAGATCTTCAATAAAAAAAAATTAATACAATAATAATAAAGGTATTGCCTTTCGATGAACCACTGGTTCTTTGAAAACAAGAAAAACTTATTTTCTTTAATTGAAATTTGATCGAAATAATTAAACAGTGCCTTGCACTTTGGAAATTTGCACTGTTGCGCTCTCGGGTTGGCGCAAACCACCAGGGAGCGCTACGTGTCAGCCCCAGAACAAACTGTGTCTTGCGCTTTACAAAAAATGAGGATTGCGCTCTTGGGTTGGCGCAACTCACCGGAGCGCGTCATGTGTCAGCAGCGCAACAGCGCAGCGCACTGTTGCAGCGCACTGCACTTGCGCTCACCAGATCGTGACACGTGTCACCATCACATGAGTTTACGCCTTGCGCTCCTCAATTGGCGCAAAGCGCCTGGCAAGCCACGTGGGGCGTTGTCAGAGCATTTAATGCAATGCATTATCAAGGGCAGAGCCCAATAAAAAAGGTCTATCAGACCAAACAAAAGTGATGTGCACTATTAAAAGGGGCAGAGCCCAATTAAAAGAAAAGAGTCTAAACAGACCAAAATAAAATGCAATGCATTATTTTAAAAGGGGCAGAGCCCTAGTAAAGGCCTAACAGGCCAGACACAAATAAAATGTTGAACATTTTCAACTGGGCTTAGCCCAATTCTGACCGTAAGTCCTCAAATTAAATTGATTGATCACGACTGCTCCCTTAAATCAATTTACATCCGGTTCAAGGGTACATCTCTGAACTCCTCTGACATCCGTCGTTGTAATCCTTCAACGTCGTCAGAGAGGTGACGGGTCCCGATAACCATACATTGCTACAGAGTTAAGCGTCCTTAAACCAACTCATGGACTTAAGCGTCCTTAAACCAACCTATGGACTTAAGCGTCCTTAAACCAATGGACCACTATGTCCCTAAACTAGAACAACAGAGCCTCCAAATGCTCTTTTATCGGATCTAAACGATCCCGTTTAAGTTGATCTTGGCCTCAAATATGGCTAATGTATCCTTAAACCTTCAAACAGACTTTAGTCCCAAATTAGACTATGGATCCCCCAATCAACTTTGGTTCAAGGGTACATCTCTGAACTCCTCTGATATCCGTCGTTGTAATCCTTCAACGTCATCAGAGAGGTGACGGGTCCCGATGGCCATACATGCCATGGACCACCATGTACCTAAACTGGGAATGGACCACTATGTCTCTAAACTGGAACAACAGAGCCCCCAAATGCTCTCTTGTAGGATCTAAACGATCCTGTTAAGTTGATCTTAGTCTGGCAATTAGGCTAACGTATCCTTAACAAACGTTTAAGTTGATCTTGGCCTCAAATATGGCTAACGTGTCCTTAAACTAATATCCGTCCCCACAATGAGAATGTTAGACCACCATGTCCCTAAACTGGGAATCGACCGCAATGTCATTAAACTAAACAATAGGGTCAATTGCTCTCTTGTCGGATCCAAACGATCCCGTTAAGTTGATCTTAGTCTGGAGATTAGGCTAACGTATCCTTAACAAAAGTTTAAGTTGATCTTAGCCTTAAATAGGGCTAACATATCCTTAAACCAAAACACCAAACCCAAATCTAAGAAAATACGGATTTGGACTAATCCACATCCTACGGGCGACGACATAAATTAGTCTCCGTATACAATCCACAGGCAACCACAAACAAAACAAACACTCACGACACGAAGTGAAATTCTGGAGAAGGAGAAAGTTGGTACCGTGATGCGGTAGCGTAATTAACTGCAGGGGCTTGCGCCTGCAGGGAAGAGCGTCCCCACAATCAAAAACCCCTCAAGCGAGGGGGAATCTGACGAAGTCTGCTAAATCGGCCGCATCCGTCTAAACCTCCGATACACGGTGCCATAAATCAACTGGGCATCTTCGGAGAGGTGGACGGATAAAACCAAATAGCATCTGCCCCGAATCTCAGGCAAGACAAGCCTACGCGGTCGCGTCTCTGTGTTCGGAGGGGAACAAGGGCAAGGTGGTAGCCGGGAGGCAGGAGGCGGCGACCGCCAAGAAAGAGGCGGCGGCGGCAAAGCAGGAGGCGGCGGCCGCGAAGCAGGAGGTGGCGGCCTCGAAGCAGGCGGTGGCCAGGCTCCGCGAGGCCGCCCAGGCCGCCGAGTCCAAGCTTCAGGGCTCCGAGGTGCTCGTCGGTACCATAAAGAAGTCTGTGAGCACCCTCCGCAAGGAGCTGGGGGCTGCGGTTGAGGCGGCGAAGAGAGCCGACCTCAGGGCGGTGCAGGCGGTGGAGTACTTCCAGAAGTCGGAGCAGTTCTACACCGTCCTAGCCTCAGCCACCACCCTCATCTGGCACGAGGCTTTCAACGTCGTCAAGGCCCGGTTGCCGGAGTTTGCTGATGAAGAGCTCCGTTCAGAATATCCCCGCGGGGATGACGAGCAGGGGGATGCCCCCGGGAGCACTGCCGGAGAAGGGACTCTCGGCGAGGGTGGCGCCGAGGCTCCTGCAACTGACGCATCCACAGTTGTGGTGGACGTCGAGCTCTGCCCAGCCCTATGGCCTGAAGCCCCTCGTCTTCTCTTTGTCTTTTCTTTTGTCGCGTCGGGAATTTTGTAAGCCTTCGGGCATTTTTGTAAGACTGGGGAGCCCACAGTACCCTTGTAAAATTTTTGACTTTTTGAATAAATATTTTTGTTTTTGCAGTAGTGTTTGTGCTTCCTTTTATTGGTAGACACTTGATCTGCACAGTACTGCTTTTATGATCGGCATGTTCCTTGTCTAGCGATTACTCGTCGACTTGACTCTGATCATTTGCCAAGTGTGCGAGGACCGGCGGGAAGACGGTATCTCCATGGCCTTGAAATCGAAGTGGAGATCGCTAAGACGTTGATAGGCTGGATGCCTCTTGTTGAGTTTATGTTCCTTAGTTGTCGGTGGGGCCGTTGTTTACCCCAATCAGAGCAAAGCTCTGTTCAAATTCCAAGGTGGAAAAAGAAGCAATGCTTCTGTTCTTTCTCCAATCAGAGCAAAACTCTAAAAAAAAAAAAAGAGTTGCGCGCGCTGCGCGACACGTGTCAGCGCAGCGCAACTGCGCGCTGCGTGACACGTGTCAGCGCAGCGCCCAGTTGCGCTGTGCAAGAGAAAAAAAAAATTGCGCGCTGCGCGACACGTATCTGCGCAGCGCACAGTTGCGCTGCGCAAAAAAAAAAAAAAAAAAAATTTGCGCGCGCTGCGCGACAAAAAAAAAAGCTGCGCGACACGTGTCAGCACAGCGTGACACGTGTCACGCGCTGGGGCACTGCGCCAAACAGAATTAAAAGATTTAAGGAAATTTTTTCTGTTCTTATTAAAACAAAGAAAATTTCTTCTGTAAAACAGGGGCCTTCGGATCAAAGATCCAACGGTGGGGAAAATTCCCCAAATCACTCAGAGAATGATCTCTTTAACAAACTTTAACTAATTTATGGGCACTATAAAAAGGACCCCAGACCTCAATTAAAAGGCATCAAGATCTTTCAAAAAAAAAAGAAGATAAGAGAATTCTCGAGAACTCCTCAAGAACAACAGAAGGTAAAAATCTTTGAAAGAAGAGAAAATTCTCTTATGAATAGATCAGTGATCTAAAAACAAGATCATGGATCTTTAAACAGAACTAAATAAAGGGATAAAATAAAAATAGTGCCTTGCACTTGTTTTATGAACCATCGGTTCTTGAACCTAAAAGGTTCTTAAATTAATAGTGCTTTGCACTTTCATGAACCTTTGGTTCTCTGAGATAAGAAAAACAAGAAAAAACTTGTTTTTTCTTAGATCTAAATCCAATAGTGCCTTGCACTTGTTTTATGAACCATCTGTAAGTCTACGCTAGCGCCCCGGCAGTCTACAGACGCCAAATGCGGAACAAAAACTTTTTAACTGGCGCTATCGTATACTTTAACCCGGATCTGCCATTATTGCTAAACTAACAAACTGTAAAGAGTGTAGAAAGGTTATACCGAACGATTCGAGTCCTTCGTTCTTCAACCATCATCCCACGCTCCGTTGCGGCTGCTCCGATCTCGTCGATCTCCGATCTCCTCGTCGAGGTGGCACCACATCACCGATTCTTTAAACGGGCTCCCGCCTCTGTCTTGAGGCAACTCGATCGTCAAGTTTGCTAAAAGAGACGACCAAGAATGATGTAGAGAATGAGTAGATGACTTTGTCTCACTTCGTCCAAGTCCGTGGACGATCGGTTAATGAAGTTGCCGAAAGAATTGGGTGATGGAATGAAATGAACTGTAAAATTCCATGCACCCCAAATACTATCATATCTTTTACAACCATGAAAAACTCAAGTGAGAGAGAGAGTGAGGAGAGAGAGGGGGCCGGCTTCTTATAAGGAGGAGGGGGTGACCGTAGGAGCAAAGAGGGTGACCTTAAGAAAATATCATAATGTGAATGCAAAAGAATATCTTAAGGAAAACAAGAATACAATGAAATCAAAGCATGAGTCACTTAGCCTTGTCACAAATTCTAGAACCTTCTAGAAGCACGACTCACTCTCATCCAAGAAAAGATAAATCCGTCTTTAACCGAATGTTAAAAGATGGCTGATAGAAAACTGGAAACTGGCAACTTCCAAAAGTGATCCTGAAACGACTTTCAGGATAACCCCGAAACTGTATAAATATACCCGCATTTGTATTACGACCGAATACAAATGCAACTGAGACAAAGATATTATACCTACTCAATATAATACTCGGATCCGGCTTAAACCAAAGCCGACCAGTATTATCTGCCCGAAAAATAACACGTGCGTAAACGCACGTGCATTTTCCGAACCCTGCCATAAAACCATACGGCCTCTACAACGTTTCGCCCGAACTTGGGAAACTGTCTGTGGGGGACTCTAATGACTCGTCAGTACCCTGGCAGTGGGTTTAACCACAAACCGTCAGCGGCACTAGCAATGCATAACGGCTGCCCATGGACTGACCTCAAGGGATGCCGATGAGCGCACTCATCCGGAAAACCGTACTGAGCCTAACAGTGACAATGTATATACAGTCCGGTCCGTTCGTCTATGAGTATCGCATATCTGCCTAGGGGGCTAGTAACGTCAGACCCCCAATAGCAGTATAAGTCGTGTCGGAGTGAAGCCCAATAACACCCTGAGATACTACTGGAGTACCTACCAGTAAATCTCCTGCCATGGCCATGGACTTTGTGTAATGGCTCTCCTAGACACAGCACGACCTCGCCCCCAATACCGGGAGAGACGAATTCCCTGCCGATCCGCTCACGTGCCTCCATATGGCTCGGGACTGTACCCAAAAACTACCTGTTTGCACGACTCCTTTGAGCCGTGGTAGGGTAGAAATCAAAGCACAGTGGGAACTCACACGAGACAAATGACGACCTCAGGTCGATGAACTAACCTGTACACATGTCACCAGGGAACTGCTATCTGACGGTAGATATAATACTAACTAGCAGATTCCCGGCGAGTCCTGTCCGGTGTACTCATAACCCAATGAGCACCTGTATACATCTTAGGTGATCCAACTGACACCAGTGGCTTGTGAGACCGGCCACCGCCCCTCGTCGGGGTCTCGACTGTACACACTAGTCTACTCCGGAGTATCGATGCCCTGTCTCGAAACTCCCACGACTAGGGACCACAATTAAGGATATGCGTATAAACCACCCAACTCTCACTTATATGATCGCCATCATACTGTTGGTGGTAAAGCAAGATCCTAAGGGCTTTATCAAAGTGTAACATGTAATCAGTCACCTGATCATGTACACGACTGATAAAGGCAAACCAGATAGCATACTATCATCTCGAGTAAGACTGTCATACCGGTATAGGTCCTCCGCAATCATTGCAATCACGTACCTGCGATCCAATAATTGACTATGAGGGCACTATCTCCAACAATCTCCCACTTGCACTCAAGGCTAATTATTGCGATGTTGCATACTCACAGCCCGTGTGAAACCAACACCCAACTCCTCTACTAATCAGTTTCACAAAGCCCGTTTGTAAAACTATTGTGTTCGAGAAATAGCCTCAGTGAGTGGATCCGCCTAGAAGTTTCTTTCTATATCTCTCTAAATCTCAAGTTCGCGGAGAAAGCCATCTCCCGAAATGAGTAATACCTGTCTTAGAATATGTCTGGATATCTGATGGGACCTAGTTCATAAATGAACTCCAAATCCAAACTTCTTAGACTGTATCGATCACTGAACCTAATCAGTATCCGGCACCATGCCACCCACAGTATCCTCTTGGACCACCTGTCCATAATACTGTCCCTCTTCGTCAGAGGGAAAAACTATAACTCTGATAATCACTCTGTCAACCATGTCACCTTTGAAGCCTGGAATGATAACCGTCTCCCGAAGGAGGCTGCAGTCATCAAATCCGTAGAACATGTACTTATGTTCTAAAACTGCTCCCTTATGTTTCTCCAGGATTGGATTAATACAAACTTATTGCATCTAGTGCAAAACCAACATTTGGTGTGGTACTTGACATCTCATGATTGACTCAATTGCCTAAGCAAGTGATCTGCCAATCATGCACATCCCTCTCCCCTTTAGTCTGTAAAACACCTTTAGAGAGGGTGACTCCATCACCTGCAGGTACACCACCATGCTAGGAGTCATCTATTCTAAAAACCATTAGAATATTGTCAAAGTACCCACATTGGGAAACTACCCAAATCTAGATCTAAAACCATAGATCTAGAAACCAGAATGTCAAATATTATATCCATATCCTGTCTGGAGAAACAACTGTGTGACGATCACAGTACAACCGATCGTAGTATAGGAATTTTACTTCCCACTCTGTGTATGTCATCCAGATACCTTGACATCACACCCTACTACCTTCTTAACTGATCCATCCTCTATTCTGATTGAAGTCAAACCCATGACTGTCACATCAAAATTAGATGATCTATCTCCGCTATAACTGCTCAAGTCTATAAATAGACATAAGCTACTTGCCCACCATGCTTCCGTTGCTCCCACTGACTATGACAACCCTCCTACCGGGTCTCATATCCTGGAACAACAGTAGTGTCAAGTCTTGGTAGATAAGAACCTCCCTGTCACCGTCTCTGAGGCTACCGAAGTACCTCTCGGGCATCTGAGGTTACCTACCATACCTGCGGAGTGGCTATTGGAATGTCAAACCTGATTGAATGTATAGGTCCTATTAAATTTTCCGTAATCGTTCGCGGTTCTGGAATCACTTCCAGTTCTACCACACTCCCACTACTGTTTTCTGAAAAAGATCCATTTTACTAAAACTGTGGCGAGTCAAGAACAATAGCACTATTGATCTTCCAAATGGTAGAATATCAACCCTCGTCATAGCCAGGGTCAACCCACAAACAGCCATTACAGAAACGTGCCCTGAGTTATCCAGAGTCTGGTTTTAAGCATAAGCTGGACAACTCCCCGTACCTTAATATCTTTTAAGGTACGAACTATTCTATATCCAATATAGAAACTTTGGCACTTATTTAATTGGAACCAAGATTCAATCCATGCAGCTGTCTCCAGTGCATATCATCTTAATGGAAAGAGGCTTAATCAGCATTACTCAACTTAGGAATCCATCCAATTATGAGTAACCTGAAAGAGAAACTCATTTCTCAAAACCATTACTATCATCTGAATACCAATCACAAGAATCTACATCTTCGATCTCTTTGAAGAATCCCGATACTTGTGATACCTGGTTCTCTACTTTATTCTTATACCCACAACTTCTCAAAACTTAGACCTTGTATTTCTACGAAACACTTGTCTAAATACCAGAGAAGTTATAAGTAAACAGAACATAGTACGAGGACCTACCCCTTTGTCCTGATGGACACTGGACAACATACAATACTCTGTATAAGTCCGCTGAGTTGAACAACTCATAACCTGTGCGTTGTAGGTGGAAAACTGTACCCTGGCGATTTCCTCAAATATCACCAATTACAACGAATTCCGATATAGTGAGGATGATCACCTAATTCCCAATATCTTACTCCCAATCATCATCTGTAAAACCATACAGATATGAGAATGAAACCTGGTAAATACATACCCTTGGAGTAAGTGTCTAATCGGGAAAACAGTTTTTCCTTTAACAATGCACTGAAACATGAAAATGTTTCGTAGGGGTATCCTGGTATTCATAGCAATGCCTCTTCCATAATCCAATTCATGACTTCAACCGTATATTTTATTGCCGTCTCTCCAAATCCCTTTATTTGTCTTTAGTCGTTACCTTCTGTACACCATCGTTAGGCTAAATGGTTTTCTTCCTTCCCTACCGTTCGGCACCAGCCTATGGTTTGGAAGAAGACTATCCAGTAAGCATAATAGGTGTACCCTCCTAAACCAAGGAGTACTCGCAACTGAGAGAAGGTGATGATAAAAGACAACTGAATAATACCTTATTCTTTTAAAGGTGAAATAGGAGTGGCGATGAAGTACGCGGTTTTGGTCGTGAATGATATCAGTCGCAATTTACTTTGCCCTCTTTCTAATCCCTTTATTTTGTTTTTACATATTACCTTCTGCACACCCTACTTAGGCTAATTGGTTTTCTTCATTCCCTACCTTTCGGCACCAGCCTATGGTTTGGAATAAGACTATCCAATAAGCGTAATAGGTGTACTCTCCTAAACCAAGGAGCTCTCGCAACCTGAGAGAAGGTGATAATAAAAGACAACTGAATAAACCAATTCTATTTCTCCTGAACCTGGATCCATCCTCGAAGAAGTCCCTTCGAGTTCGTATATAACCATACGATGGATCTATCCAATGGAAGTGGATATCCGTAGTAATACGGGTGTTCTGAGAAATTCAAAGGGTAAAAGAAGGAGTGGCAATGACTTATGCAACTCAGACAATCCAAAAGCCAGTATTTTAAGAAGGTTCGGTCAACCTGGTCACTGAGTCATAGTCTAGGGTCGGTCAAAGGTCGCTGCCAAAGAGAGAGAGAAAAGAAACACTCTGCGTGCACTCTAACCTAGATCAGAATGGTCATCACTTTATCTAATCCGGAAACCTCCCACTGTCCTGTCAAATTCTCCTCCAAACCTAAAGAAGAATCAATCGGGATCACCCAAAGAGTAAACCAACTCATCAGTGGGAATCAGGATCCAACTCTCATCGCATGATAACGTGATGGAATGCATCCACGTTACTCATACTCCAGAAGGTATGCGCATACTTGGCAAGTTCCAGTTTCTTTAGAAACTCCCGATATAGTTTTTGCCCCATGCTCTTATGATCGTGACTAAGGGCCAGCCCACCATAAGTCACATGTCAAGTTCTTCCCATCATTATCTTGTTAATTTGAACCCACCCGTACTCGCCCTTGACTAAGGGCCAACAAGGCTGTACGACTGTCCCAAACCAACGCATCTATCTATGCAACATGTAAACACCCCAGCAGCTACCAATCACTATGTCCTAGCTAAGGGCTAGACCAACATAGCTTGAATACTACTGACCATTCATATGAAATGACGTAGGGCTACGGTTGGTTTTTGGCGAAAAACCTTTAACGTAGTGAACTTGATATCGCTGAAGGAACCTGATAACTTTTTTAAAATATAGTGGCGAAAACCTTTTGCTAAAGAGGTCACTCCCGGTAAAGGGATCTCGGCTCTTTCCTCGTGGAATGAGGTGCAGGATATTCCACTGAATACCGCTATGCAAAGCAACTTGTAATCGACTATAGTGAAGTTATTACCCTGACGCAAACTTCTGTCCAAGGGGTCAGTCCCGGTGAAGGGATATCGGCCCTTGCCCCGTCGAATGAGGTGCAGGATATTCCACTGAATACCGCTATGCATAACAAAAGGAAACGTCTTTGCAATAACACTTTTTAAATTTATTCCAACAACATCAAACATGTTTGTTATACTTTGCATTGATCAGAATCAACGCAGTCCCATCAATAATCACACCAGAAAAGAACGAAAATAAAATGTACGTATATGCCATCCGCATTCGTCACTGGGTCCCGTCATCACCCGTTAGGTTACTTAACTAACGACAGAGCGGGGACTGGACTAGCACGGGTGTAAAACATATACAACATCTAATAGTATATAAACCAATATACAATAATCGCTCCAGGCGTGATAATATGCAACATTACAGAAAAGTAATAAGCATCACAGAACAATACAGATATCTGGGATCCCCGAGTTTCACAGAGCCGCTGCTGAAACTCGACGTTCCCCTGTCGTGTGGATAGCCTGTGCAATGAAACCTAGACCCCTACGGGCGCGGCAAGTTACCCGCCAAAACCTGAAGCGAGGCAGCCCCTTACAGCATAGTGAATGGACCACCCAGCACTCCACGGAATCCGGTAATCTTGGGCACCCCTCCATGGGTCAACCTGTACCCCCTACGAGTACGGCGAATAGTCTGCCAATTCTAGAGTGGGACCCCTCTGCCTCTCAAAGCCATGAGATGCGGACCCGTTGCCCTCCCGAACCCGGCTATCCGTGCATTCCGTCTCGGGGCAAAACCTAGTACAGTAATGAAAAATAGTACAATAGGTACATCGACCGCAACCTGGTCGTGCCCCAAAAGAATATTATACAACAGGCAGTGACGGCAGTCCACATGTTGGACGCTCGCCCCGCAATATCAAATGTACAAATAAACTCAAACTGTACTACCATTGCACACTGCTATCCACCACGACAAATCCGCAACATCACAGCACAACACAGAACATCAACGCGAATGTCACGTTTGCAAACCCGTCTAAAAGAACTATAGCAATCATATGCGGTTTACCGATCAAATGACATTCCCGGTCGGAGATATAATGTAAGCACTGTAAACTAACATGTTTAAATTTCGATCGACCAAATATCAAAAAGTGGGCCCCACTGCTTACTGGTGAACAGTAACAAAATCTGGGCCAAAACGATATTTACCAAAAACCACAAAATCCAGAGAAGAACCCACTGACAAAATTTGGGAGCACGAGCTCACCACGTGGCCGCGGATGCGCGGCCAAACCATGGGTTTGGCCGCGTTTCCGCGGCGCTTTGGTGGAGACACGTGCCCAAATTTCGTCGTGGTTCTTAGAAAAGCTTGCACAGATTTTTAAGACATGTAGAATTAATTTTTGAGACCATTTAAAATCAACAGAAACTGTCGAGCTAGGATTTTGCAATTTATGATTTCCGGTTCGATCGATATTTTAAACGCATTAGCACAAGTTAGTATAGCAAAATGGTTAGGCTCTGATACCACTGTAAGTCTACGCTAGCGTCCCGGCAGTCTACAGACGCCAAATGCGGAACAAAAACTTTTTAACTGGCGCTATCGTATACTTTAACCCGGATCTGCCATTATTGCTAAACTAACAAACTGTAAAGAGTGTAGAAAGGTTATACCGAACGATCCGAGTCCTTCGTTCTTCAACCATCATCCCACGCTCCGTTGCGGCTGCTCCGATCTCATCGATCTCCGATCTCCTCGTCGAGGTGGCACCACATCACCGATTCTTTAAACAGGCTCCCGCCTCTGTCTTGAGGCAACTCGATCGTCAAGTTTGCTAAAAGAGACGACCAAGAATGATGTAGAGAATGAGTAGATGACTTTGTCTCACTTCGTCCAAGTCCGTGGACGATCGGTTAATGAAGTTGCCGAAGGAATTGGGTGATGGAATGAAATGAACTGTAAAATTCCATGCACCCCAAATACTATCATATCTTTTACAACCATGAAAAACTCAAGTGAGAGAGAGAGTGAGGAGAGAGAGGGGGCCGGCCTCTTATAAGGAGGAGGGGGTGACCGTAGGAGCAAAGAGGGTGACCTTAAGAAAATATCATAATGTGAATGCAAAAGAATATCTTAAGGAAAACAAGAATACAATGAAATCAAAGCATGAGTCACTTAGCCTTGTCACAAATTCTAGAACCTTCTAGAAGCACGACTCACTCTCATCCAAGAAAAGATAAATCCGTCTTTAACCGAATGTTAAAAGACGGCTGATAGAAAACTGGAAACTGGCAACTTCCAAAAGTGATCCTGAAACGACTTTCAGGATAACCCCGAAACTGTATAAATATACCCGCATTTGTATTACGACCGAATACAAATGCAACTGAGACAAAGATATTATACCTACTCAATATAATACTCGGATCCGGCTTAAACCAAAGCCGACCAGTATTATCTGCCCGAAAAATAACACGTGCGTAAACGCACGTGCATTTTCCGAACCCTGCCATAAAACCATACGGCCTCTACAACGTTTCGCCCGAACTTGGGAAACTGTCTGTGGGGGACTCTAATGACTCGTCAGTACCCTGGCAGTGGGTTTAACCACAAACCGTCAGCGGCACTAGCAATGCATAACGGCTGCCCATGGACTGACCTCAAGGGATGCCGATGAGCGCACTCATCCGGAAAACCCTACTGAGCCTAACAGTGACAATGTATATACAGTCCGGTCCGTTCGTCTATGAGTATCGCATATCTGCCTAGGGGGCTAGTAACGTCAGACCCCCAATAGCAGTATAAGTCGTGTCGGAGTGAAGCCCAATAACACCCTGAGATACTACTGGAGTACCTACCAGTAAATCTCCTGCCATGGCCATGGACTTTGTGTAATGGCTCTCCTAGACACAGCACGACCTCGCCCCCAATACCGGGAGAGACGAATTCCCTGCCGATCCGCTCACGTGCCTCCATATGGCTCGGGACTGTACCCAAAAACTACCTGTTTGCACGACTCCTTTGAGCCGTGGTAGGGTAGAAATCAAAGCACAGTGGGAACTCACACGAGACAAATGACGACCTCAGGTCGATGAACTAACCTGTACACATGTCACCAGGGAACTGCTATCTGACGGTAGATATAATACTAACTAGCAGATTCCCGGCGAGTCCTGTCCGGTGTACTCATAACCCAATGAGCACCTGTATACATCTTAGGTGATCCAACTGACACCAGTGGCTTGTGAGACCGGCCACCGCCCCTCGTCGGGGTCTCGACTGTACACACTAGTCTACTCCGGAGTATCGATGCCCTGTCTCGAAACTCCCACGACTAGGGACCACAATTAAGGATATGCGTATAAACCACCCAACTCTCACTTATATGATCGCCATCATACTGTTGGTGGTAAATCAAGATCCTAAGGGCTCTATCAAAGTGTAACATGTAATCAGTCACCTGATCATGTACACGACTGATAAAGGCAAACCAGATAGCATACTATCATCTCGAGTAAGACTGTCATACCGGTATAGGTCCTCCGCAATCATTGCAATCACGTACCTGCGATCCAATAATTGACTATGAGGGCACTATCTCCAACACCATCGGTTCTTGAACCTAAAAGGTTCTTAAATTAATAGTGCTTTGCACTTCTTATGAACCACTGGTTCTCTAAAACAAGAAAAAAACAGAAATAAAAAAAGATAGTGCTTTGCACTTTTATGAACCTTTGATTCTTGAAATAAAAGAAAAACTTGTTTTTCTTTGATATAAATTAGATCAAGAAATCAAATAGTGCTTTGCACTTCTTTTATGAACCATTGGTTCTTGAATCTAAAAGATTCTCAAATTAATAGTGCTTTGCACTTATAAATCTGCACTGTTGCGCTCTCTGATTGGCGCAAAGCGCTTGACAAATGCAATGCATTTCCTAAAGGGCCAGGCCCAAATCAAAATGACCTGACATGCCAAAATAAATTGCAAGGCAATAAATGGGCAGAGCCCAAATAAATTGATGCTTTGCATCCTTTATACAAGGGCAGAGCCCAAATAAAATTGATGCCTTGCATCATTCCTAAAAGGGCAGAGCCCAAAACAAATTGATGCTCTTCATCCTTTCTGGGCAAGGCCCAAATAAAAATAAAAAAAGAAATGCAATGCAAAAGCAAATAAAATGTTGAACATTTCAACTGGACTTAGCCCAATTTTGGCCATAAGTCCTTAAATTAAATTGACTGAGCAAAATTGCTCTTCTAAATCAATTTACATCCGGTTCGAGGGTACATCTCCGAACTCCTTTGACATCCGTCGTTGTAATTCCTCAACGACGTCAAAGAGGTGACGGGTCCCAACGACCACACATCGATATGGACCGCGGGGTCCTTAAACTCGTGGACCGAAACGTCCTTAAATTAATATTGGACCGAAACGTCCCTAAACTAATATCGGACCGGAACGTCCCTAAACTAATATCGGACCGGAACGTCCCTAAACTAATATCGGACCACCACGTCCCTAAACTGGAATATGGACCACCACGTCCCTAAACTGGCACAATAGAGCCCAAATGCTCTTTTGTCGGATCTAAACGGTCCCGTTAAGTTGATCTTAGTCTCAAACTGGACTAACGTATCCTTAACAAACGTTTGAGTCGATCTTAGCCTCAAAAATGGCTAACGTATCCTCCAAACAGACTTTAGTCCCAAATTGGACTATGAATCTCCCAAACTGGAACAATAGAGCCCAAACGCTCTTTTGTCGGATCTAAACGATCACGTTAAGTTGATCTTAGTCTCAAACAGGACTATCGTATCCTTAACGAACGTTTAAGTTGATCTTAGCCGCAACGCGACTAATGCATCCTTAAATTAAAAACACCAAACCCAAATCTAAGTAAATACGGATTTGGACTAATCCACGTCCTACGGGCGACGGCATTACTCAGTCTCCGTATACAATCCACGGGCAACCACAAACAAAACAAACACACACGACACGAAGTGAAATTCTGGAGAAGGAGAAAGTTGTTACCGCGATGCGGTAGCGTAATTAACTGCAGGGGCTTGCGCCTGCAGGGAAGAGCGTCCCCACAATCAAAAACCCCTCAAGCGAGGGGGAATCTGACAAAGCCTGCTACATCGGCCGCATCCGTCTAAACCTCCGATACACGGTGCCATAAATCAACTTGGCATCTTCGGAGAGGTAGACGGATAAAACCAAATAGCATCTGTCCCGAATCCCAGCGTCAGGACATCGCGGTCCTGTGCGCCGCCTTTCGGAGGGGAACAGATTCTGGCACGCCCGGTGGGACCTCTTCCTCTTTCCACTCCACACTCCGTGTGTCGTGTTCGCGAACAAATCGCGGTTTGCTGTGATTGCCTGTGGATTCAAGGTAATAAGATTTGGTGTCTTGCTTTATGCAGGAAAACAGAAAATCGATGGCTTCGAACTGCACCGCCCGCAGCGATAACTCTCGCTCCGTCATTGCTGGAGGAGTGACTTATGGGCCCCAAGCGGCCTCCCTTTTCAAAATGCCGGTGGAGCAGATGGCTCAAGCCACCACTGGACTATTTTTTAGGACCATGCTCCTACCAATGAGCTTCAACGCCCTAATGACATTGCAAGAAGCTCCAAAGAAGTCTGTCTTCGATCGACTTACTACTGCCGCGACCCCTCTCAACGGGTCGTCCAACTCCACTGCTTCAGTTTTTAACGGACTTGGCCAGAGCTCTAACAGGCTCATGAAGAAGCCTGCCATACCAGAAGGCGTTATCCCGAAGCGGATAGCCATTCCAACTCACGTTCCTGGCAAAATCACCAAGGTTGCTTCCCATGTTCAGAAGTCCGCTTCTGACAAGTTGGCCGTCCCCGTTCAACGGACGTCGATCTTTAAAAAGCTGATACCAGTATATTCTGACCAACACAGGGGGCATGAGAAGGTCACCCCTATAGCTGAAACAACTCCATCAGCAAGGCACTCTCGACGTCGCCACTGGCGTCGAGTAAGGAAGGCTGGGGGCAACTCCCCCTCTGGGATAACTCCGTCAGCTCCGATGGTGAGGATCGATACTGCTGTTCCAACCAGGAACAGCTTTGAGTTGCTGAACTCGGTGCGCAGAAACTCTCCTATTGCGGTGCTAAAGCGAACTCCTTCATCTGTGAAGAATATTCCAGAGAAGAAGCTAAAGCAGCCCCCTCAACGGCTGTCCTCTAAAATTTACAAAGTCTGGCGACAGGTCCAAGAGTCGGTGATCGATCAAGACTGCCTCCGACGATAGAAAAAGATGAAGGTTCGGCAGGGGAAGGATTACTCTGTCAAACCACAAAAAGCAAAAGCTACTTGGGTGGCCACTACAACGGCTCCCTTAACTCCAATCACTCAAAAAAGGAGGCCGCAAAAAGCCCCTGTGTCTTCGGTAAATCGCAAAGACACCGAACACAAACGCCCCAAGTCTGGGGGCATGGTAGTGCACACAGTTTATATGGCTTCTGGAAAGGAGGAAAGCCACACTTCTACGGGCCACCGACCGCTCACCCGATCCGTGACGAAAGCCCAGGAGCAACAACAAAAGCTTCAGGAAATGATGACTACAATGGCTGCACTCACTGGGCCAAAAGAAAGCTCTGAAACATCCTCGGATGAGCGTCAAGAACAAGAAACGGACGCTGACTTTTTACGCAGAGTCCTCGAAAAGAGGGACAAAGAAGCTGCAGAGCAAGCGGCTAACATAAAACAGATGGCACTCCTCTTCCAAGATATGGTAGGGATGATGTTACAGCCGGACCCTCCTGCTGAAGAGCCTCCGATCGTCCTTGAAGACGACAGGGGAGAAACGTCAAATCCTACGTCGGCTCTGTCAACAGCCAAGGAGGAGGCAATCTCCAAAGTTGACCTAGATGAATATATAGCTCAGCAGATCCGGGTTCATCAGGCGAATGAAGCGGCTGGGCAAATTGTTAGAACCGGACGACCGTATCCGAGCTGGTATGACCAAATCAATTACCCGCCAGGATATACGATCCCTAAATTCCACGTATATAAAGGGACAGGGAATCCACATCAGCATGTCGCTCAATTCAGGGCCTTATGCGGCAATACTGGAGGCGATGACAAATTGTTGCTACGTCAATTCGTCGGCAGCTTAGCAGAAACAGCCTTTGAATGGTATTCGGAGCTGCCTAACGACTCTATCAAAACATTTGCAGAGATAGAGCTGCTGTTTACACAAAGATTCGCGAGTGCTAGTGAACGCACTCCGATAACAGCACTGATAAATGCCAGGATAAGGCCGAGCGAAACGTGGGTCCAATACGCAACACGATGGCGGAACCTATGGTCGAAATGCGAACAACGCATAGAAGAGGCACCTGCGGTAGGCATGTTTGTGGGCACTCTCGATCCGCAAGCGACCATCTCGCAATTCATGATGTTCTTCAGGCCGACCACCTTCCAGGCCTTGATCGACAAATTAGCCCAAATGGACCAGATGGGCCATAGACCGTCTCCTCCAAGACCCGATCTCCGAAATGAGAAAGGAAAAGCGATCATCATCGCCAACGCTCAGCAACAGTAGAGCAACTCAAAGCCGGTCGCTCGCCAAAACAACGTGCGTCCACGCCCATCCCTCGAAGAGAGGCTAGGACGTCCTTACTCGTTTCCTCAGAATAAAACGAGAAGACTGTTTGAGCTGGCAGTGCGTAACAGACTCATCAATCTGCCAAGTCCAAAGCGTCTGTCGCAGCCAGGCGATCTTAATAATCCCAATTATTGCCCTTACCACCAAACGGTAAGTCACCCGATTGAGGATTGTTTCGTCTTTAAGGGATGGATCGAGGATCAATTCCTGCAAGGCAAGTTCACGCTGTCTGAAAGCTGGAAGGTAAACCCCCTACAGCCGCACTCTCCAAAGAAGACGGACACGCTGTGGGCAACTTGTTCTTTCGTCGAGGATGAAAACGATGGAGAAAACTTATCGGATGAATCCGAAGACTACGTAGCGACTTGTCATGTGATTTCTCATTCACTGACGGATGATGAGGAGGATCCTTGCGCTGAGAAATCAATGGCGGACCCTGAAACAGAAATTCCGCGGCCGTCAGACAAGTTGATCGATGCCTTCCTAAATGAAATTCGTTTGAAAGCAAAAGCCAATCAAGAGCATGAAATGGCCATACTGGAAAGAACCAAGGTATTCCCGTCAAATCAAAAGCCATACACTGCGGGTCAAAACAAATTCAAGACGAGGAAACGGTTCGCCAAAGCTCTATCAGTAGGAATGAAGCTACCGCCCTCTGAAGAAAATTCTTTCTCTGAGGTAGAGATGCGCCCTAACTTCTGTTTATATCATCAGAAGATCATACATCCTACCGAAGACTGCGAATCCTTTAACTGTTGGTGGCAAGGGTATGTCGCTCAAAAGCGACACTTCGACAGGACAAAGTGTGAAGCTTGTAGACATCGGAAAAATGCGATAGATGAGCGCAAAAGAGCCGCCGCCGACTGTCATATAGCCGACTTCAAAGGATCACAAATTATCACCTTTGGAAGCGACTCTGACGAAGAAGCTACCCCCAACTCTTCCCTCGGGGAATCTATTTCAAAAATAAAGGAATTGAAAAGCTGCGAGAACGTTCAGCCGTGCAATCGCATGCTACTCGGAAAAAATCTCGGCCCCGTAAACAAAGGATCGAACAAAAAGGATAAAGGAAAAAGAAAAACGGCCCTCGTCGCCAGCACTCAACAACAATCAGGTGACCCTAGGCCGATTGCACTCCAAAGCAACAAGCGGCAACCCCTCCAGGAAAAGTTGAAACGTCCTTACTCGTTTCCGCAAGATAAAACAAGGGGACTGTTCAAGCTGGCAGTATGCGACAGACTCATCAATCTGCCGAGTCCAAAACGTCCGTTGCGGCCAAGCGATGTTAATAATCCTAATTATTGCCCTTACCACCAAACAGTAGGTCACCTGATCGAGGACTGCTACGTCTTCAAAAACTGGGTTGAAGACCAATACCAACAGGGCAAGTTTGCGCTGTCTGAGAACTGGAAGGTAAGTCCGCCACAACCGCACGCTCCGAAAAAGATGGATACGCCGGGGGCATCATGCTCATTCATAGAGAAAGCCCAACGGACCACTACGTCCTAAAACTGGATAACGGACCGAAACGTCCTTAAACTAACAACGGACCGAGATGTCCTTAAACTAATGATGGACCGCAATGTCCTAAAACTTGCAAATGACCGAAATGTTTTTAAATTACTACCGCAGCATTCTCAGGCTGACGAGAATATAAAAAAATAAATAAAAAAAGATAAACGGTATGTCCATAAGCAAAACGGGCATGGATGAAAACCCGAAAGGGCTCCGTGAGTAAAAACAGCAGGGCTACCGGCGAGTGTTCGTGAAAACCCGAAAGGGCGCGACCTCGTAAAAAAAATTAAAAAAATAAAAATAAAAAGAATAAAAAAACGGTATGTCCATAAGCAAAATGGGCACGGATGAAAATCCGAAAGGGCTCCGTGAGTAAAAACAGCAGGGCTACCGGCGAGTGCTTGTGAAAACCCGAAAGGACGCAACCTCGTTAAAAGACACTTACAGGGTCCTCTCGACCTTATAAGGAGAAACCACCCGCGTGAGATCCTTACGACGCACAAGGGAGCAACACACTTAGGGATCCTCACGATTCCTAAGGAGAAAATACACTTGCGAGATCCTCACGACTCGTAAGGAGAACTCTCTTATGGGACCCTCACGGCTCATAAGATTTGAAAGTCTTAAGTTACAGAAACCTTAACCTGTTCTTAAGCAACCCCCACAACCTTCGATATTGTCCTACAAGCGGCTTATATTGACCCTTGTATACAATCCACGGGCACGAATAAATATTTCCCTAACAAAGTCCCATCCGTGACTAGGGATATACTTGTACAGCAAACAACACTTGTAAGTCCTCTCGACTTATAAGGAGAAAACCCTTTTGTAAGATCCTTACGACTTACAAGAGAACATGCACTTAGGAATCCTCACGATTCCCAAGGAGAAAACATACCTACAAGTTCCTCACGACTTGTAGGGAGAAATACCTTTGTGAGACTCTTACGGCTCATGAAGTCAAAAGCCTTAGCCGACAGGACCCTTAACTCTGTTTACTAAGCCACCTTTGTTCAACATCGACAGAGGCAAATGATGATTCGCTCCTGGCAATATCCCAGTTGCAGCGATGCTGATGCCTAAATCGGTATCAAATTCCAAGTCCTTTCACGGCAAATGATGATTCGCTCCTGGCAATATTCCAGTCGCAGCGATGCTGATGCCAAGATTGGTATCAGATCCCAAATCCTCTACTCACAAAAAAAAATCAGCGAGCCCCAAAAAAAAATGCATACGAAATAGCCGAAATGATGGGGAAATTTGCAAACAAAATCAGCAAGTAAAAATGTATGCATGCAAAATAGCCGAAATGATTGGGCAACTCGCAATAAAAAACAGCGAGTAAAAATAAAATAAACAGCCGAAATGATTGGGCAACTCGCAATAAAAAGCAGCGAGTAAAAATAAAGTAAACAGCCGAAATGATTGGGCACCGCGAAAAATAGCCGAAATGATTGGGCAATCGCGACCTTCGCGATATAAAAGCTGAAATGATAGAGCATCGCGGAAAGAATTAAAAAAAAATGAAAGAATGAAATTTTTTGCCCTACAGGTGAAATCACATTGATCCCTGTATACAATTCAGGGGCACAGATAAAGAGGGAACCATACCTTCCTAACAGGCTCCACCAGAAAGCGAAGCCAAATCTCGACGGTTCATAGATAACCTAGAGACCATCTCGACATTTGTCGCAATATTACAGACACGATATCAACAAATGAAGCAAACGAAGATCCCGAGCTTCAGGGTCTCGACGTTAACATCGACAACTTAGAGATCACCAACGACGTTTCTCCTCATTCCAACTAGATGAAGACATGACGTCAACAACTGACCTCAGAATCGCAACGAAACGGAACCATGACAAAGTCCCTAGTTCCAAATCTCAATGGCCACGTCTACAGCCTGGAGACCAACAACGGTGTGCCTCCTCATTCCAACAGGACACAGATGTTACACCATCAAGCGGAGCGATGGAAAAATCCCAGCTTCACCTCAGCATTCGTCTCGATACAGTAGACGCAATGTCAACAACAGCGTTCCTCCGCAGTCCAGCTGGAGGCAGATGCAACGTCAACAAAAGACCTCACGGTCGAAACAAAGCGGAGTAACGGCAAAATCCCAACTCCACCTTAGCATTCGTCTCGTTACAACAGACGCAATGTCAACAACGGCGTTCCTTCGCAGCCCAGCAGGGTGTACATGCAAAGTTAACAAAAGACCCCATGGTCGAAACAAAGCGGAGCGATGGCAAAATCCCAGCTTCACCTCAGCATTCGTCTCGATACAGTAGGCGCAATGTCAACAACAGCGTTCCTCCGCAGTCCAGCTGGAGGCAGATGTAACGTCAACAAAAGACCTCACGGTCGAAACAAAGCGGAGTAATGGTAAAATCCCAACTCCACCTTAGCACTCGTCTCGTTACAACAGACGCAATGTCAACAACGGCGTTCCTTCGCAGCCCAGCAGGGTGTACATGCAAAGTTAACAAGAGTCCCCATGGTCGAAACAAACGAAGCGAAGGCCACATTCATAGCTTCGACGTCTTGACGGTAACTCATATAAAACCGGAAAGACAACCGGAGATCATCTCGCACCAGCACATAGTGGTCACCACCTTGACGTTCGTCTCGATACAGCAGACGAAATGTCAACCCCAGCATTCTTCCTCCAACAGGATTTGGACACACCAAAGCAAACGAAGCGAAGGCCACATTCCTAGCTTCGACGTCTTGACAGTAACTCATATAAAACCGGAAAGACAATCGTAGATCATCTCGCACCAGCACAGAGTGGTCACCACCTTGACGTTCGTCTCGATACAGCAGATGAAATGTCAACCCCAGCATTCTTCCTCCAACAGGATTTGGACACACCAAAGCAAACGAAGCGAAGGCCACATTCCTAGCTTCGACGTCTTGACGGTAACTCATATAAAACCGGAAAGACAATCATAGATCATCTCGCACCAGCACAGAGTGGTCGCCACCTTGACGTTCGTCTCGATACAGCAGACAAGATGTCACCCCAACGTTCGTCTCGACACAGCAGACGCAACGCCATGAAACGAATGGAGCCACGGCAAGATCCCTAGTACCAAACCTCGGCAGTTCACCAAACCTCGGCAGTTCACCAGTAACCTAGAGACAACCTCGACGTCCGTCTCGATACAGTAGATGAGATGTCGCCCCAACGTTCGTCTCGACACAGCAGACCCAACGTCATCAAACAAACGGAGCCACGGCAAAATCCCTAGTTCCCACCATGACATTCGCCTCGATACAGAGGACGCAATGCCAGCAAACGAAGCAAAGGCCAAATTCCTAGCTTAAGGGTCTTAACGGCAAGTCATATAAAGCCTGAAAGACTATTGGAGATCATCCCACACCAGCGCGGAGTGGTTATGACTCATCGGGGCTCTCCAAAATGAGCTTAACCTCAAGTAAAAAGCGGCATGGCAAATTCCTAGCGCTTGCTCTTCCGACGGTCAAACTGCCAAGGAGGATTGCTTGAAGACGTCTTGTCCAGCCCCCGAAGGGATCAGAGACACGGCAGTCGCAGGGCTACTCGAACAGCACGATTGCCTATCGAGGACTATATCAGCTTATGTGACGGTACGATGGCCAAAACCCTAAGTACCACCAACCTTAACGGGCTTCTGTCGTAAAGAGCAGAGGTTAAATGCGACGTTAAGATGTTCTTGCGAGAAACGTTCGATTCGTCTCGACTTGTGAAAAATTGTCGAGGCGGCTCGACTCGTGAGATAAAGTCTTAGGCAGTGGGCATAAAAGAAGCCTGTTTCCTAAGCATTGGGACCCCGTAAGTTGGCCCAAAACGGTCTCTTGCATACCATCCACGGGTCTCACTCTCCAACGTCGAACTTCGACAAGGAGGGAAACAACCGCTTACAAGTCCTCTCGACTCGTAAGAGGGAAAAATTCTCTTGTAGGATCCTTACGACTTACAAGAGAAAACCACACTTAGGAATCCTCACGATTCTTAAGGAGAAAAACCCGCCTACGAGATCCTCTCGATCCGTAGGGAGAAAAGTCTCTATGAGACCCTCACGGCTCATAGAGTTGAAAAGTCTTAGGCAGCAGATCTGAACCTGCGGCCTAAGCCCTCGCTATCTCATGAAGAAATCAAGAAGCTTACTCTATTACCTGCTAATTGTGACGACATGCTGAGAAAGAGGAAAAGCAACAGAAAGAGCACCCGATTTACGTTTGATCAAGCGTCCAAGACGTATTCATTCATGCATGGGCAAAAAGACTCAGGACAAAGATATATAATAAAGACAAGCTGGGATAAATTTTTTTTTTTTAATATTGCCCGAAGTTCTTACAGTCATAAAAACAATAAACGAAAGTTACAATGGAATAACCTCAGATCCAGGGCATGGATTGAGGAATTCAAAAGCGATCCTATCTATGACTTTCCAAGCCTCGCAGACCATCCTAGTGTGCTTCCTTTCGCGAGCACAAGCGTCAGGGTCCTTCCCGATGTCTTCCACCCTCCGATAAGCAGCGAGTATGGCAGACTGTTGAAAGATCTCGTGCAAGAGGTCAATAAGACTGTCTCGCCGT
Organism: Agapanthus africanus; assembly: GCA_030015575.1. NCBI lineage: Eukaryota > Viridiplantae > Streptophyta > Magnoliopsida > Asparagales > Amaryllidaceae > Agapanthus > Agapanthus africanus. The sequence goes on from JASDDO010000022.1 coordinate 618,567,529, forward strand.
CTCTTCGAGATAAAGTTCAATAGGTACACAGAGTGCACCTTGTCCTCAGCGGCATCCAATGCCCTAAGCGGCACGCCGGAACAGAATAGGGGAAGCGCTTCCCAGATAGCTCCCACGATAAGTTTAAGAAGAGAGGAACGTTGGGGAAGCAGTGGACCATTGTATGCGTCCAAGCGACTCATTATTTCAGCACACTCCTCGTTTGTGAACTCCCGATTTTGAGAGCGGCCAAGTCGGCGGATGTCCTCATGAGAGATGATCTCGTTAAGAGCATACATGTGGGCGTTCATTGTTCCTGTGAAAGAGGATCAACAGAATTATCAGAAAGACTGATTAAGCAAAACGATATAATGCACTGAGAAATAAAATGCCATCTTTGAGTTCCAAGATCCGTGAAGAATTCTTAAGAGTTCTTCTATATGATTTGGGAGGAGCAAAGCTCCATTAATGAATTAAGAAAATCCAAGGAAAATCTTTCAGAGAGCAGAGCTCTATGGAACCCTAGTAGGGTCCCCCTTTAGTTCTCTTTAGATCCTTTTAAGACCTGTAGAGCAAAACTCTGCTAAGTGAAACACTAAATAGGTTTCCTTTAGATCAGGGATCTATTGAGAGCGATGCTCTATCAATGAAAATTAATTTAATTTAATTTAATCCAAATTAAAATTTTCACCTAAAAGTTTTAAGAGTTTAATTCTTAAAGTTCTTGAAAATAAAGAGCAGGGCTCTGAGTTCTGAAAGTAAAATTTTAGAGATAAGAATTATCTAAGCGACCAAAGGTCCTATTTATAGGCATCAAGTGCCCTTTCAGCTTCCAAGGGATGGCGCGACGGTTCGGAGTCTGCCACCGCTGCGCTCACGTTAGGAGGCCACGTAAGCGCAACGGTGGGGGGGCATTTGTTTACCCCAATCAGAGCAAAGCTCTGTTCAAATTTCAAGGTGGAAAAAGAAACAATGTTTTTGTTCTTTCTCCAATCATAGCAAAGCTCTAAAAAAAAAAAAAAAAAAAGGTTGCGCGCGCTGCGCGACACGTGTCAGCGCAGCGCAACTGCGCGCTGCGCGACACGTGTCAGCGCAGCGCCCAGTTGCGCTGCGCAAGAGAAGAAAAAAAAAATGCGCGCTGCGCGACACGTGTCAGCGCAGCGCAACTGCGCGCTGCGCGACACGTGTCTGCGCAGCGCACAGTTGCGCTGCGCAAAAAAAAAAAAAAAATTTGCGCGCGCTGCGCGACACGTGTCAGCGCAGCGCAACTGCGCTGCGCGACAAAAAAAAAAAGCTGCGCGACACGTGTTAGCACAGCGTGACACGTGTCATGCGCTGGGGCACTGCGCCAAACAGAATTAAAAGATTTAAGGAAATTTTTTCTGTTCTTATTAAAACAAAGAAGATTTCTTCTGTAAAACAGGGGCCTTCGGATCAAAGATCCAACGGTGGGGAAAATTCCCCAAATCACTCAAAGAATGATCTCTTTAACAAACTTTAACTAATTTATGGGCACTATAAAAAGGACCCCAGACCTCAATTAAAAGGCATCAAGATCTTTCAAAAAAAAAAAGAAGACAAGAGAATTCTCGAGAACTCCTCAAGAACAACAGAAGGTAAAAACCTTTGAAAGAAGAGAAAATTCTCTTATGAATAGATCAGTGATCTAAAAACAAGATCATAGATCTTTAAACAGAACTAAATAAAGGGATAAAATAAAAATAGTGCTTTGCACTTGTTTTATGAACCATCGGTTCTTGAACCTAAAAAGTTCTTAAATTAATAGTGCTTTGCACTTTCATGAACCTTTGGTTCTCTGAGATAAGAAAAACAAGAAAAAACTTGTTTTTTCTTAGATCTAAATCCAATAGTGCCTTGCACTTGTTTTATGAACCATCGGTTCTTGAACCTAAAAGGTTCTTAAATTAATAGTGCTTTGCACTTCTTATGAACCACTGGTTCTCTAAAACAAGAAAAAAACAGAAATAAAAAAAGATAGTGCTTTGCACTTTTATGAATCTTTGGTTCTTGAAATAAAAGAAAAACTTGTTTTTCTTTGATCTAAATTAGATCAAGAAATCAAATAGTGCTTTGCACTTCTTTTATGAACCATTGGTTCTTGAATCTAAAAGATTCTCAAATTAATAGTGCTTTGCACTTATAAATCTGCACTGTTGCGCTCTCTGATTGGCGCAAAGCGCTTGACAAATGCAATGCATTTCCTAAAGGGCCAGGCCCAAATCAAAATGACCTGACATGCCAAAATAAATTGCAAGGCAATAAATGGGCAAAGCCCAAATAAATTGATGCTTTGCATCCTTTATACAAGGGCAGAGCCCAAATAAAATTGATGCCTTGCATCATTCCTAAAAGGGCAGAGCCCAAAACAAATTGATGCTCTTCATCCTTTCTGGGCAAGGCCCAAATAAAAATAAAAAAAGAAATGCAATGCAAAAGCAAATAAAATGTTGAACATTTCAACTGGACTTAGCCCAATTTTGGCCATAAGTCCTTAAATTAAATTGACTGAGCAAAATTGCTCTTCAAAATCAATTTACATTCGGTTCGAGGGTACATCTCCGAACTCCTTTGACATCCGTCGTTGTAATTCCTCAACGACGTCAAAGAGGTGATGGGTCCCAACGACCACACATCGATATGGACTGCGGGGTCCTTAAACTCGTGGACCGAAACGTCCCTAAACTAATATCGGACCGAAACGTCCCTAAACTAATATCGGACCGGAACGTCCCTAAACTAATATCGGACCGGAACGTCCCTAGACTGGAATATGGACCACCACGTCCCTAAACTGGCACAATAGAGCCCAAATGCTCTTTTGTCGGATCTAAACGGTCCCGTTAAGTTGATCTTAGTCTCAAACTGGACTAACGTATCCTTAACAAACGTTTGAGTTGATCTTAGCCTCAAAAATGGCTAACGTATCCTCTAAACAGACTTTAGTCCCAAATTGGACTATGAATCTCCAAAACTGGAACAATAGAGCCCAAACGCTCTTTTGTCGGATCTAAACGATCACGTTAAGTTGATCTTAGTCTCAAACAGGACTATCGTATCCTTAACGAACGTTTAAGTTGATCTTAGCCGCAACGCGACTAATGCATCCTTAAATTAAAAACACCAAACCCAAATCTAAGTAAATACGGATTTGGACTAATCCACGTCCTACGGGCGACGGCATTACTCAGTCTCCGTATACAATCCACGGGCAACCACAAACAAAACAAACACACACGACACGAAGTGAAATTCTGGAGAAGGAGAAAGTTGTTACCGCGATGCGGTAGCGTAATTAACTGCAGGGGCTTGCGCCTGCAGGGAAGAGCGTCCCCACAATCAAAAACCCCTCAAGCGAGGGGGAATCTGACAAAGTCTGCTACATCGGCCGCATCCGTCTAAACCTCCGATACACGGTGCCATAAATCAACTTGGCATCTTCGGAGAGGTGGACGGATAAAACCAAATAGCATCTGCCCCGAATCCCAGCGTCAGGACATCGCGGTCCTGTGCGCCGCCTTTCGGAGGGGAACAGCCGTACTTGGCCAACTAAGAGTGGTGCCGAGCAGGGTAGCTGGTCGGTGCCTCTTGGCGAGGGCTTTGATCCTTAGCGCGGGAGGGGCCGTGAGAGGCCTGCTGCGGATGGCCGAGCAGGGTAGCTGCTCGATGCCTCTTGGCAAGGACTTTGATCCTTAAGGACGCCCGAGCGGGGTTGCCGTCCGGTGCCTCTTGGCGAGGGCTTTGATCCCTGGTGTGTTGCCAGGGATAACCGAGCATGGGTCGTGCTAAGCGGTTACCTCTTACGAGGGCTTTTCATCTTTAGTGCGGGAGGGGCCGTAGGTGGCCTACTAAGGATGCCCGAGCGGGGTTGCCGCCCGATGCCTCTTGGCGAGGGCTTTGATCTCTGGTGCCAGGGATAACCGAGCACAATTCGTGCTAAGCGGTTTCCTCTTGCGAAGGCTTTTGGGTCCTTAAGGATGGCCGAGCAGGGTTGCTGTCCGACCGCCTCTTGTCGAGGGCTTTGATCCTTGGCATTAGGGGGTAGGTAGCTACCGGCCAAGGATAGCCGAGCAGGGTAGCTGCAGGGCTATCTCTTGGTGATGGCTTAGATCTCTGGCATTGGTAGGGTAGCCACCAACCAGGGATAGCCGAGCAGGGTAGCTGCAGGGCTGCCTCTTGTTGAGGGCTTAGATCCCTGGTGTTGTGGGTAGGGAAGCTACCGGCCAGGGATTGCCGAGCAGGGTAGCTGTAGGGCTGCCTCTTGGTGAGGTCTTAGATCTCTGGCGTTGGTAGGGTAGCTACCAGCCAGGGATAGCCGAGCAGGGTAGCTGCAGGGCTGCATCTTGTTGAGGGCTTAGATCCCTGGCGTTTGTAGGGAAGCTACCAGCCAGTGATAGCCGAACAGGGTAGCTGCAGGGCTGCTTCTTGTTGAGGGCTTAGATCCCTGGCGTTGTGGGTAGGGAAGCTACCAGCCAGGGATAGCCGAGCAGGGTAGTTGCAGGGCTGCCTCTTGTTGAGGGCTTAGATCCCTGGCGTTGTGGGTAAGGGAAGCTACCGGCCAGGGATAGCCGAGCAGGGTAGCTGCAGGGCTGCCTCTTGTTGAGGGCTTAGCTCCATGAGGAATGACCGAGCAGTGAAGCTGCTCGGTTGCCTCTTGGCGAGGCTCTGCCCAACCTTCCCAAGGTGAGCACCGAGGAGTGGGACAGTCGCGAGGACACGTGTCACGAGGGCGCGGTGAAGGTGAAGCGCCGGAGTCACGTCGTTTCGTTTTCGCATGGGGAAGCGCGGCGCTTGTTGGACTCCCAGGCGTCGTTGGCTATAAAACGGAAGGATTGTTGATTGCTTTTTTCCTTACAACCGAAACGCCATAATGGAGGATTTCCCTTTCACTATCCCCGACATCATAACCTTCGAGGATGTATACCTCTACGACTCGTACTGCACTGATGACACGGTGCAGTTGGTGATAGGCCGGATCGAGGATCATTTCGGCCGATTGCTCCCCCGGCGCTCCTCCCTACTTCAGCTGTTGATGTACTCCATCTGGAGGGCGTCGCCGGGGCTCTACAACCCCTTATTCGAGCTGACGAAAGAAGAGGCCGTCGGCAAGCTAAGGTCTCTGAGGCGCTTCGGCCTGATCTCTGCGAGCCGACTAGACCGCTCGGAAGCGCTTGTCCGTGAGTGCTACCAGTTGAAGTTCGACGCCGAAGCTCGCCGGGGGGGGATCGGAGGCAGAGGTTAGATGCTGTGAGGGCTCGGCTGGAGGAGATATGCTCAGAGTACCACGAGCTGTGCTCTCTGCACCCCATTCCTCCGCTGTTGTAATTTTTTTTTTGTGTACGGCTGAAGAGCCTACAGTACCTCTTGAATGAATAAAATTCTTTTTCTTTTCTGCAATGCTCTATTGATCCCTTTATTATATAAATAAAAGATCTCAAGAAGAAGGTACATCGCTTTGAAAAGAAAATACATGCTAGTAGATGCTTTTATTCATGCAGCTTGAGCCTCCCATACGTCTGCTGGTATCTATGCTCGGCATAGTGTTCCGAGCTTCGGGGGTACCAGACGTATCCTCCGCTGACACTACCGTGATCTGGCCGATGGTCAGCTCGGCGGGAGGGGGACGCTGCTCCTGCTCGCGGTCAGCTTGCCGCTTGTCTCTCAGGTACGCTGCGAGGTGCCCCGATCGGATGAGCTCTTCAATATAGTCCCGGAGTTGCTTGCAGCTCTCCGTAGAGTGGCCTAGTGACCTGTGGAAACCGCAGTAGGGGCCCCGGGTTTTCTTTGAAGCCGCGCGTGGGATCGGGGGGAATTTGAAGAACCCTTCGCCCTTGGCCTCCTCAAGTAGCACTGTCTGGGAGACATTAAGCGGCGTGTACTCCTGAAACTTTGGGGGATAGGGCTTTTGCCGTTCCGGTCCCCTTCTCTCGTCCCTTTCCCTTTTCTTCTGGTCGGCTAGCTCTACTCAGGGGAGGCTTGCGTTCACCTCGGATTCGAGCTGGACCTCGCGCTCGGTCCAGGCCTTTACCTCGGCCATGGTCTTAGGTTGCGCCAGTGCAAAAGAGCGTAACCACTCCTTGTGCCTAAGACCAGATCTCAGAGCCGTGATGACCGTTTCGTCTCGGTGCTCTGGGACCTCGAGAAGGGCGTTGTAGAAACGGGTGATGTATGTTTTGAACGTGTCCTTGTCCCCGCTCTTGATCGTGAAGAGGTGGTCGACTGTGCGCTTTTGCCGCCTGTTTCCGACGAAGTGGCTGAGGAATTGTGTGGCCAGCTCGTCAAAGGTTGAGATCGAGCGTGGTGAGTCCTCGGAACCAGTCTCGCCCGAAGCGGATGAGAGTGGCCGGGAAATCTCGGCACTGGGCGGCATCAGAGTGGTCGTGGAAGCTCATTCCCGCGGCGAATGCATCCAAGTGGTCCTTCGGGTCAGATTTACCGTCGAAGAAGGAGACCTTTGGGTGCTTGTTGCGGGAGGAGATGTGGACGGCGAGCAGCTCCTCGGTTAACAGTTTTGTGAGCGAGTTGGCGGCATACTTAGCCCCGTTGCTCGAGCGGTGACCTTTCCGATGCAGACTCTCGATCTTCTTCTCGAAGGCGTCGAGTCGGCCATGGTACCCTGATGACTCGGCGCATTCTGATCCCAGGACTTTGCTGTTGGAGGCCTGCGTCTGGCCTCGGCCGCGGTTTCTCTCAATGAGGTTCCTCAAATCCCCGGGAGAGGTAGCCCTTGAGCTGCCTTGACGAGCCCCATCTGCGCGGCCCCATCGAGGGAGGGTGTGTCGGTCATGCCTGGTGGCAGGCGAGCTGGCCTACATATCCTCAGGAGGGACAGGTGCACGAAAGACCTCGTGGCGGGGCGCTCTAGCGACGGACCTCGGTGTCGAGCTGTTAGGCACCCAGCGGGTCGCGGAACGTACTGGCCCGGGGGATCCGCGGTCGTGGGAGACAGCGACGCGGTGGTCGGCCGTGCCGACGCGGGCTGAGTCTTCTCTCCCCTTGTAGGGGTCCCGGTCCCGAGGCGGGGGAGCTGCAACCTGGGGATTTTGGCCCGCCGTTTGGACGCGGACGAGCGCTTCCATGAAGGATGCGAGTAGGTCTATCCGGTCGACGAGGGCGTCGATGGCATTCGGCGGAGGAGGCTCATCTGTGCCTCCGTTGAGAGGGAGGCGACGGTTGGTGCTTGGATCGTCGTGATGATCTCTCGCCATTGGAATGAGATCGGAAGGCGAACTTTTATTTTTATGGAATCTAGCTTCCTACAGACGGCACTGGCTGATGGAGGGTAGAATCTCTTTCAGATGTTGCTTCCCGTTGATCTGCTAATGGCGGCGATGGATGGCTAAGATTGGATCTGGAGGCTGTCGCTCCTAAAGCGTGTGGATCTCAATGGGTTTGTGGTTGTGGTTGCCGAGTTACCTGCAAGAAAGTCCCGGGGTGGTTGCACCACCGAGGACCCTCCGACGATCAAGTTAGTCTAGAGATCCGAGCAGAGTAACGGCTTAGTGGAGTCAAAAAATGGCTTACCTTGACCGTCTGAAATAGGAGTTTAAATAGTGGTGGCAGCAGGTGCAGCAGGCGCGAGAATCACGCCGGCCGTTATGCTCCCGATGTCATGCCCGCGTGATGAGCGGGACCTCCCATTAATGGCGAGACAGGCTCGTTAATGGGGGATCGTGGTGGCGTGGAACGTGAGATGTGGCCGGCGGAGATCTCGCGCATGGCGAGATTCGCGAGATGGCGGTTACGTCTGCAAGCGGTGTTGTTGGTCGGTCGATAAGACCGAAGAAGACGACCTCGGCGGGAGAGCTCGCGGACGAGCGGGAGAGCCGAGGTATCTTGGTTCTGCGGTAGCTCGGAGACGAGCTGTGAGGCCGAGGAGGCCGGTTATGCTGGGGGGGCTCGTAGGTGAGCCAGCGCTTGCTCGGTAGGACGAGCGTAGGCGTTGTCTGGTCGGCCGCTGTAAGTTCTTTTTTGCATGCTCTGAGACACGTCATCTGCCACGTGTCCTGATCTGGGAGATCGCCGATATCGAGCCTCATCAACTACACTAGGAAGTGGCAACAACTTGAACCTACCAAATATCTTTTTTTCGTTAATATAGCTTCGATATAGTTAACGACTACCTAAACCGAACAGCAGCTAAGCTGCACTGTTATTGAAGCAAACAAATTATACAATAAATCCGAAAATTAGCTTATATAGGGGTCCAAAAGGTATTAGATTATATAGGGGCTTGGAGTAGCCCATTGGAGACCGGGGTCTCCCATTTATAAGAGAGTGGCTAATTTATCACACTATTATCTTTTTAAGGGGTTTGGAGTAGCTCATTGGTGGGGCTTGGAGTAGCCCAAGTGGGAAATCTAGGATCGATCCCAGTCGGGCAAGAAGCCAACAATATGTTAACTTTCTGAATCATCGATACCATTCATCTTGATCAACATATTCTAAGATATGCACAGAAAAAATTATGTAATTTCTATATTTCTTGCACTTGCATTAAATGGTCACAAATTTAATTGTTTACCGTAGATTTCCATAAGCAAACCAAAGGGGCGAAATAGTACTAAAATCACATGGAAATCGGTGAAAATATGCTTTAGGCCATGATGCATGATTTTTTTCATCAAAGTATTTTACATAGAGGTTATGGATCCCATGATATATCTCAAAAATCACTACTCCCTATACAAATTTCTAAAAAAGAATTTAATTGTCGGAAATCAACAACAACTTGAACAACATTAAGTTTGCTAGACAATACAACAATTCTCTGAATGTTCTTAAGATTTCTAGAATCCGCGATATAGTATTGTCCTTGGAGATGATGGTGGCAGATAGGAGGAAAGTTTTTATAAGTAGTGAGAAGAAAACTCAAAAGACCTTTGTAGAACGTTCTCTATAAAGTTCTCTATACATATAATAAAGAATCTCAAATAAACATGTAAACTTCCTCCCCAACCATTTTCCCTTTCAACATTAGATATATAAAAAATCATCATCCTCGTTAAGCAACTAATATAAAATATACAAATCAAGAAAATGAACATCAAGGGTCAGTGGCGGCTTCAGAAATTTTGGTCAGGTGGGACGGAAATTAAACGGCTTTAAAACATTATAAATAAGATTCGAAATTAAAAAAAAAGATTCTCTAACATACATCAAAATTTTGGATAACATTTTCCAACCTAAGTTCATTATTGCCATAAACCTTTTTCCGGTGATTAATAAAATGAAAAATTAATTAACTTTTTATTTATACAATTGTTGGGCTAAGTTTCAACATATATTAAGATATGCCATGCATACATGGTTAGACATAGTACATTTCTTGTTTTGGTGAACATATAAAAATATTTAAATTTATTATATGGGATATACGGATTAATAATATAAAGAAACATTACAAATGAATGCATCGACTCATTTTCTATTCTAGGATATATTTTTATGCTAAAACAAATTAAACAAAATTACTTGCTTTCTGCTTCTATTTTACAACTTTGCATTAAAAAAATTGACTTCGGTGTTTTATTGAAAAATGATATATTTTTATGCTAAGACAAAATTAATTGATTTCTACTATTATTTTATAACCTTGCATTAAAAAAAGTAACTTGGTTCATTTATTAATAAATGTTATTGAAAAAATAATTGATGCCCCAAGGGTTTGACTCCATATTTGTTGAAAAAAAGATATTGAAAAAAAAACACAGTTTGACCGTTTAGATATAATCAATGGAATAATAAGGGGCTAAAGGTCGTACGGACAAAATGCAGGCTATTAAGCCAGGGGGCCAACCAGAAGAATTGATTGAAGGGTAAATTGTCAAAAAGCACCCAGTCCGTTCAAAACTTCTGTTAAAAACCTCTGGCCTTTTGGGCCCCGTCAAAAAACCCAGGGCCCATCGTAAACCCTTGCCAGTTGTCCGCAATATCTAAGCAGATACTTGAAATATTAAAGCAGTAAGTAGATACCTGCAACATCTAAACAGATGCCTGCAATATCTAAACAGTAAGAAGTTGCCTGTAATATCTAGACAGTTGCCTGTAATATCTAAGAAGTTGTTTGTAATATCTAAACAGTGAGAGATATACGGGCCTAATGAAATCCAGCCCAGGGTTTTTTCACAAAAAATTTCAACAATAAGCCCTTTCCAGCAATTTTGAAAATTACATGGGTTTTTACACAACTTCTGAGTGGGCCGGGGGGCTTCTTGACAATTTACCCTTGATTGATCACATATATATATATATATTACAACCATTTTGGACGTGAGATATGCATAGTATATTTTATGGTTTGAATACATAATTTTTAATTATTAAGACCTGATAATAAAGTTGTAGAGAGAGAAGAGAGGGATGATGTTTAACATTTGAACTTATTTATTTGAGTCAATTAAAGTATTATAATATATTGATGATGTGAAGAGGTTTATATGGAGAATAGATTGGCAGAAGTTTATAATTTTGTTTTAATTTCTTATAAAAAAGAGAGGCCATCAAGTGCGTATTTTAGCTGCAGTTTTGGAGTTAGCACTAGGCCTGGTAAATTGAGCGAGCCGGGTCGACTCAAGCCGGGCCAACTAGCCTCTCAAATCGCTCGACTAGGCTCTCAGGTGAGGCGAGTTGAATTCGTCTCATTTGACAAATGAAGCGAGACGAGACGAGTTGCCCGACTTGAAAACCTAAACCCACTCGTCTCGCTGACTTGCTAAGACGACTCACGATGCGAGTCAAGCAAGTTGACTTTATTTTTTTTTTTAAAATGACTTAAAATTTTGAATCTGACGAGATAAGACGAGACGAGTTGGGAGGAATCCGACCATTTTCTTCCTGTTGGCCGTGGGAATCGAGGCGAGGCGAGGCGACCCGAGGCAAATTCGACCATTGCTTTATGAAATTGAGGCGAGACGAGCTGAGGCGATTTTGACCTTTGGGACTCACAAACGTTAGTTAGGCGAATCGACGAGGTAAAGCGAGCGACTCGCGAGTTATACGGGACGAGTTGCAACAAGTCAACATTGGGTTTTTGCCAAACCCACTCGCCTCGTTCGACTCCGGTAGGCGAGACGAGTCACTGACTCGCCCATGTCAGCGACGAGGCGAGTAAAATTCGTCACGAGGGCGAGTTGCCCTCGATTTGCCAGGCCTATTTAGCAATAGCACACTAAGACAAGCTGGCCCTAATTTGCTAATATTATATAGTCCATGGGCTTTTTGGGTTAGTTTATGCTATTATATGGCTTGCACTTTTTTGGGGTCCAATAATTTATTTCTTCCCAAAAAAAGAAAGAAAGAAAATTTATTACTTTTGTCATCTGCATATTTCACAAAATTACATTCTTGGTTATGGTTATTGTAATACCCAGTTCCTTTTGTACGCCAATATCCGTATTTATATAAAGTGTTGCTTACAGGCTCGTAAGGGTTGTGATGAGTTCGCTCGTCGGCCACCTTTTAGTCAATACCTGGTAGCCCGTTATGTATTGGCTTATACCTCTAACGTGCTAGTGGTTAAATCCACAACTAAGGTATTGACGAGTCTTTAGAGTCCCCCACATTCAGTTACTCAAGTTTTCGGGCGAAACGCTGTAGAGGCCGTATGGAGATATGGCAGGGTTCGATCAGATACGTGCGGTATTGCACGGATCAGGATCGGACGGGTTTTTACTAGCCGGCTTTGGCTTAAGCCGGATCCTAGTATTAGATAGTGTAGTTTTGTCTCTTTGCATTTGTATTTCGGCCGAAATACAAATGCGGGTGTGTATGCACAGTATCGGGGTTTTTCCTGTAATTTGTTACGGGACCAGTTTTCTGGAGTTGCCAGTTTGCATTCCGTTCCGGCCAGTTTTTCTTTGTTCTTTCCCGGCCGGACTTTTTGATGGAGGGGGTTAATTGCAAGTTTGCAATTAATTTTTTGGTGAGGGGTTTCTTGCATATTTCCCTTCTTGAATATACATCACCTTTTCTCAAAGAAGGGGGGCCGGCCACTTGATTTTGGTGCAGGGAATATTTCTTTTCATCATGCCCCCCCTGTGTGTGTGCTGGAGATGCTAAGGGATTAATTTATTAGAAAGGGAATGAGCATATTTGAGTATGCAGGAGGTTTATTGATCATGAATGAGATGGTGCATTAATTAATCAAAGGAGGGCTACATTATGCTAGTGGAGTTAGCTGGAGAATATTTGTGAGTGGGGATTGATTAATTAAAGGGTGCAACATGTGTGTGCAGGCATAATGTTGATGCATTGATTGAGCATTATAAGAGTGTGCAGGGAGCTTGCTTCATTCCTGGCAGAGTGCACAAAAAATGTTTTGTGCAGGGGCTTATATTCTTTTGACAGCAAGTGAGAAAGGTGTGCTTCATTTCAATTTTTCCAGTGAACACAAACAGGGGCTGGCCGAACTCAATCTTTGATGGGTGCTCCATTTTTCTTAAGCTCTGTTGGAAGTGGAGGTGGTGCTCCGTGGCTGACCTGGGACTTGCTGGGGTCGACGATATCGGCGATGGTCGCTCCGGCGAACTCCGACGTCAAATCCGAGTCTCGAGCCAAGCTCGCGCGAACTTGTGTTGCGGCCTACAACGCGCGTTCGTGACGTCGCTACCGTGTGACGCGAGGCGTTCCCAAGCAAGTTTTTACTTGCTTACATGCTATTTTACTTAAGTTACGATCGTTACAAACATAGATTATTAAAGTTGCAAGTTTAACCAATTATGTGCCATAACTGTTCGGTGTGTGTTCCCAATGAAAATACCCATCTAATTTGACGGAACTCAATGGTGTAGGTTGGCCCGTAGGGCTGTGAACATAGTGTGTGATTTTCGTTGGATAATTTGATCGTTAACGACTAAAACAACTGCCCAAAGTTTAATCGTAAAACTGAAATTCTACTGTACCTGAAAACCGTTAAATTCACCATAAATCATATACATGCTAGAATGGTGCGTTCGAGGGCTCAAACTGAAGCCAACTCGACGAACTATAACTCTATACCAGTTTCCAGATATTCCTGTACTCAAACCATGATGATATTTGGATCGGAGTGCGACCCTGGACTGCAGTCCAGAGCGACTCCAGTCATTGCTTGCTGTTCCGTATTGGATACCACAGGATTTCCTTAACTCGTAGGTTGCGGAACTCCACTGTTTATTATAGATAAATCTGTTAGCTAGACAACACAATTGATTTCATCATGTTTCGTTACCGTTTGATATTTAATCTGTAATTTAGAAGATCGGGACACATAACAGTCCCAGCAGAATCAGAATTGACATGTTGATATTAAACAGGTTATAACTGCTAACGTACAGACGCGATTGAAGATCCGTCTATTGCGTTGAAAACCTTACTGAAAACCCTAGAATTCATTCAACTGTAGCGTCGTTAAATTATGATCCCAACTGGGGTTAAAATGCGTTGCGAAATGGATTTCTGATTCTGAAACCGGATTTCCAGCCGCGTGCGCTTAAAATGAAATAGTTATAACTAATGATCCTGGAACCCGATTGACTTGAAACAAAATTCTATGGATAGCTAACTGAACATATTAATTACCACCTGTTTATCGTTTTGCTAAATTATATACATATGTTTCATGATAAATCGTGCAAGTGATAGACTGTTGTTTTTATGATACCTTAGTTGTGCTTCTTATACTGTTCATGCATCATATCATACCTATATCATTATAGTGATAACCTAGTGATATCGTGCATTTACCCAGTGTTAGATTTTAGTGGTGATTGTGGCAAGTACGTCAGTGTTCGTGCATCCGTGATTAAGTGAAAGTGAATAAGTGAAAGTGAATGAATAAGTGAAAGTGAATGAATAAATAGAAGTGACACGTACTTGTACACAATCAATGAACCTTATTACTTTATTGCATTGTCGACGTCTGTGGGATACGTGTACGTGTGACTATAAGTGGTATGGGACACTTATGGAAGCGCTTGCACGGGTGTCACAGATAAGGCATCCGACACTGCCATTTATCTTAGGTATTAGTCGGGACGTGCTTGATGGAGGTCCTGCCTTCAGTTCTCGCGCAGACTTGTCACGGATTGATTAGTATTTAGGGTTATGGTTAGCGTTTGATGTAGACCACGGGGTGTGGGGTAGTTTGAGTGTGAGTTCAACAGAATCTCGGGAGTCCCATGCCGGCTTATATATTTATGGAGATATATGGAGATTTACAGGGTACGTGATATACACCGTGATATACATGTTACATGTTGGGCCCGTGGTCCCTTGCCCTTGGGTTCTACCCTTGGGTGGAGGACACTCACGAGTGGTTGACTCTCACACTTGGACTGACGATAGACTTAGTGACATGTACAATGAGACTTAGAGACTGATATGGATACTGGCATTGATATACCATACTTACTGTGTTGACATACGTGGCATATCGTTCTACTGCCTTTACTGCTCCGCTGCATTGATTACTGCACGTTCATATTCATGCTGCTATTGATTTACTATTATTCATACGTGGCATATCGTTCTACTGCCTTTACTGTTCCGCTGCATTGATTACTGCATGTTCATACCCATACTGCCATTGATCTACTGTTATATACGTCTATTATCACCGTTAGAATTGTCACATGATTTTATATATATTATATTACTATTGTGTCGCTCTGACGACCTGAGTATGCATGCTCAGTGTGAGGAGAAGATTTAGGCTGGACCAGTGCATCACAGACTTCTTGTCTTGCCATTCCGAGTTACATTCGTTTGTCCCACTTCAGGTCAGTCTTTACATTGCTCCTTTCAGTTACTGCATTTCTCATTACCTGCGCATCTTTACTGTTCACCATGATAAACTAGAAGCCGAAATGTGACTACGGCAGGACATTTCCTTGACCGTAGGAGCATGGCTGGCCTTGTCTACCCCTCGTATTCCGTATTTTGGGAAGCGGGACGTGACAGTTATAACACACGTAGTTTATTTTTACATGTGATGCAGGTGGAATGAAAAAAGATTGCATTGCATATAAAATAAACAGATGTATTTAATAAAGCGTGTGGACAAAAAAATTCATAGTTTAATATCAATCACTATAAGATGTAATATCACTTTTTGGGTGTAATGTCAGATTTTATCTTTTATTTATTATAATTCATGTATAATAAAAATTCTTATGTTAATCAGCGCAGTATAATACTCTTGTATTTTTGAAATCAGCCTCTTTCGAAAAAGAAACTTGTGACCTCTTACGTTGAGAGGAAATTGTTATCAACTAAGCTAAGCATAATTGGTATTATAATGCTATTGTAGATAATTATATAAAATGGAATGCATTCATTTTCTAATTTTAAATGATCTTTTAACAGTTTAATTTATGGACATTTTGAAAGAGCGATTTTTTCTCTTTTTGGGAGTGAGGTCGATAGGGAACATCATTTCAAACTTTAAGTGGGATAGCCAAAAAGGAAGAAATTTAGAGAAGACATTTCTCTTTTTATAACTTGATCTTATAAAAATAGGGATTATGTATGTCTACACAAAAAAGACAAAATTAATGAACACTCCTAGAGCTGGATTAATTATAAGAGTAGAGGAAAGACAAGAGGTTAAAAAAGATAAGAGGCTAGTTGGCAATTATAAATCAAAGTTTTGAATGTTGTGTTTCTCTTAAATTTTAGAATGATGATCTACAGAAGTCAATCAAACGGGTTAGAACACTTGTAGACGTGTCATTGCTACTGCTGGCATGTGAAAAGGATATGACAGAACACGTATAGAGCGAATGCGGAAATGCCAGGAATTAAATCGGAGATAAATATTGTGCCCATCAACCATTCGTATATGGAGAACGTGTGTGTAGGTCACAGTCTCGGAAGAAGGCCTGTTAAATTGGAGTTGAAGTTGGACCATTGCAAATATATTTTCTTCCGCATATTGGAGAGTAACAATCTCTAAATTCATAATGCAAATTCGAATGGTGTAGAACATGAGCATCCCACATGCAACAAACTAGTACTTATATATCCTCACCTACTACATAAAGTGCATCACTGTTTCTAATCTCAACTTCCACTACTATTTGGAAGGTACCGAACCATGGAAATACATATGTTAAGATGTCGATAATCATATACTCTTTTTTTAACTAGTTCTTTTTTCCTCATACACATTTATTAAGAAAAATATAACTACTTTAAAATCTAAGATGCTATAAATAGGAAGGTCTGTAACTTAACTCTATGCCACTCTTTATTAATTTTCTCAGTTAAGGATAACTTTAGAACTCCATATACAAAATGCATTATCGGTTGTAAAAGCATGCAGTTAAATATATTTCTTGATCATATTCTAAATTCCAAAGAAACTAGTAATTTGAAAGGAAAAAAATAGAGCAAAAGAGGACAAGAAGGAAAAATAAGAAGAAGGAATTGATAATCTCAGGAGACAAACACCCCCAAAAAATTCTGGAGTCTAGGAACCAAACAAGCCCTCAACAACAGTAGGGGTTTCATAACCTTAGGAGTACTCCTGCAAGCATGCACGCACGCAATAAATGATAGGTTGTCCTATCACATGTGCATGCCCTTATCCAAAAAATTCTCAATCTCCGTGCTCGGGTCCCGCTCTCAGTGGTCGTACCTCCGGCCGATGGGGTTGAGGGAGGTGATATCCAGACACGACACGTGGACTGAATTTTTTGTTTTCCCTCCTTTCTCTTTTGTAAGCCTTTGGGTAATTTGATAAGGCTGGGGAGCCCACAATACCTTTGTAAAGACTTTAAGTTTTGTGAATAAAGATATTTTTCTTGAAGTCTTGTTTGCACGCGTATTCTTTCTTGTTGTGTGAACACTTGTATCTGCGTAGGGCTGCCTTTGTGTTGTGTCGTCTCCTTGTCTGGCGATCACGCGTCGATTTGAATTTGCTCTCTTGCCAAGTGTTCCAAGACAGGCGGTAAGACGGTATCTCCATGTCCCCGAAGTCGAGGTAGAGATCGCTCAGACGTAGGTAGACCGGATGCCTCTTGGTGAGGTCGTGTTCCTTAGTGTGGGATGATCGGAGAGGCATGCCGATGATGTGGCCGGGCAGTGTAGCTGCTTGGTGCCTCTGGGTGAGGGCTTTGATCCCTGGTGTGCTGGGGTAGGGAGCTACCATCTAGGGATAACCGAGCGAAGGTGGGCCCGGTTGCCTCTTGGGAGGGCTTTGATCCTTAGCACGGAAGGGGCCGTAAGGGGCCTACCAAGGATGGGCCGAGCAGTGTAGCTGCTCGGTGCCTCTTGGCGAGGGCTTTGATCCCTGGTTTGTTGGGGTAGGGAGCTACCAGCCAGGGATAACCGAGCAAGGGCGGGCCCGGTTGCCTCTTGCAAGGGTTTTGATCCTTAAGGACGGGCCGAGCAGGGTTGCTGCCTGGTGCCTCTTGGCGAGGGCTTTGATCCCTGGTTTCCAGGGATAGCCGAGCAGGGTAGCTGCTGGGCTGCCTCTTAGTGAGGGCTTTGATCCCTGGCGTTGTGGTAGGGATGCTACCCGCCAGAGATAACCTAGCAAGGGCGGGCCCGGTTGCCTCTTGCGAGGGCTTTTCATCCTTAGCGCGGGAGGAGCTGTAAGTGGCCTACTAAGGATGGCCGGGCAGGGTTACTGTTCGGTGCCTCTTTGCGAGGGATTTTGGTCCTTAAGGATGGCCGAGCGGGGTTGCCGCCCGGTGCCTCTTGGCGAGGGCTTTGATCCCCGGCTTGTTAGGGTAGGGAAGCTACCGGCCAGGGATAGCCGAGCAGGGAAGCTGCTGGGCTTAGTGAGGGCTTTGCTCCCTGGCGTTGTGGTAGGGAAGCTACCGGCCAGGGATAGCCGAGCAGGGAAGCTGCTGGGCTTAGTGAGGGCTTTGCTCCCTGGCGTTGTGGTAGGGAAGCTACCCACCAGGGATAACCGAGCAAGGGCGGGCCCGGTTGCCTCTTGCGAGGGCTTTTCATCCTTAGCGCGGGAGAGGCCGTAAGTAGCCTACTAAGGATGGCCGAGCAGGGTTACTGTTCAGTTCCTCTTGGCGAGGGCTTTTGGTCCTTAAGGATGGCCGAGCGGGGTTGCCGCCCGGTGCCTCTTGGTGAGGGCTTTGATCCCTGGCGTTGAGTGGCAGGGAAGCTGCCAGCCAGGGATAGCAGAGCAGGATAGCTGCTCAACTGCCTCTTAGTGAGGGCTTTGGTCCCTGGCGTTGAGTGGCAGGGAAGCTGCCCGCCAGGGATAGCCGAGCAGGGTAACTGCTCGACTGCCTCTTAGTGAGGGCTTTGATCCCTGGCACTGAGTGGCAGGGAAGCTGCCATCCAGGGATAGCCGAGCAGTGTAGCTGCTCGACTGCCTCTTGGTGAGGGCTTTGATCCCTGGTGTTGAGTGGCAGGAAAGCTGCCAGCCAGGGATAACCGAGCAGTGTAGCTTCTCGGCTGCCTCTTAGTGAGGGCTTCGATCCCTGGCGTTGGGTGGCAGGGAAGCTGCCAGCCAGGGATAGCCGAGCAGTGTAGCCGCTGGGCTGCCTCTTGGTGAGGGCTTCGATCCCTGACGTTGGGTGGCAGGGGAGCTCCCGGCCAGGGATAACCGCTTGTGCGCGGTTCTGCCCGTCCTATCTGGTGTTGGCGCCGGGAAGGGGAACAGTCATAGGCGACACGCGTCATGAACGTGCAGGGGAGGCGAAGCGTCAGGGGAGGTGAAGCGCCAAAGACGCGTCGTTTCGGCTTTGCCAGGAAAGGCGGGTTGCTAGCCGCATGGCGGTACAGTTACGGGTGGGTGGCCGTTGAACTCCCGCGGGTGGTTCGCTATAAAAGGGAGGGAGTGTTGGTCATTCTACCCTCCACGCTCAAAACCCAAAGATGCAGGACTTCCCTTTCATAATTGTCGACATCGTCAACTTCGGAGATGTGTACCTCTACGACCAGTGCTGCACCGAGGACACGGTGCAGCTGGTGATCGGCCGCATCGAGGATCACTTCTGTCGGTTGCTCCCCCGGCACTCCCCCCTCCTCCAGCTGCTGATGTACTCCATCTGGAAGGCGTCGCCGGGGCTCTACAACCCCCTGTTCGAGTAGGTGTACGACGAGGCAATTGGCAAGTTGTGGTCTCTGAGGCGCCTCGGCCTGATCTCCGCGAGCCGGCTGAACCGCTCGGAGACGCTCGTTACTGAGTGCCACCAATTGAGGCGTGAAGCCGACGCCGGCGGGAGGCAGCGGGGGCAGATGCTCGAGGCAGCGAGGGCTCGTCTCGTGGAGATTGCCTCGGAGTACCATGAGCAGTGCTCCCTGCACCCCTCTCCCCGCTAATGTAATTTTTTATATTTTTATTGTACGGCTGGGGAGCCCATAATACCCTTTGAATAAAATTCCTTTTCTTTCTTTGCAATGCTTTTATTGATCACCTTTTATTATACGAACAAAAAGATCTCGAGAACTTTTGTACATTGCTTTGGAAAGGAAATACCCGCTTGGTAGAAGCTTTTATTCGTGTATCCCGATTCCGTTGGACGCTCGTTGGCATTTATGCCCGGCATGGGGCACTGAGCTTCGTAGGTGCCGTACGCATCCTCGATCGACACGACTATGATCTGGCCGATGGTCAACACGGCTGGAGGGGGACGCTGCTCCTGCTCGCGGTCGGTCTGTCGCTTGTCCCTTAAGTATGCTGCGAGGTGCCTCGGACGGATGAGCTCCTCGATGTAGTCTCGGAGCTGCTTACAGGTCTCCGTGGAGTGGCCTAGCGACCTGTGGAAACCGCAGTAGAGGCTTCGGGTTCGTTTTGAGGCCATGCGCGAGATCGGGGGAAGCTTGAAGAACCCCTCGCCCTTTGCCTCTTCTAGCAGCACTGCCTGGGAGACGTTGAGCGGGGTGTACTCCTGAAACTTCGGGTGATAGGGCTTTGACCGCTCAGGTTCCCTTCTTTCTTCCCTTGCCCTCTTCTTCTGGTCGGCTTGATCTACCCGGGGGAGGTTGGCATTCACCTCGGACTCGAGCTGGACTTCGCGCTCGGTCCAGGCCTTTACCTCGGCCATGGTCTTAGGTTGCGCTAATGCAAAGGAGCGTAGCCACTCCTTGTGCTTAAGACCAGACCTCAGTGCTGTGATGACCGTCTCGTCCCGGTGCTCGGGGACCTCGAGGAGGGCGTTGTAGAAGCGGGTGACGTAGGCTTTGAACGTCTTATTGTCCCCGCTCTTTATCGTGAAGAGATGGTCAACTGTGCGCTTTTGCCGCTTGTTCCCGACGAAGTGGCCAAGGAATTGTGTGGCCAGCTCGTCAAAAGATGAGATCGAGCGCGGCTCGAGTCCTCGGAACCAGTCTCGTCCCGATCGGATGAGAGTGGTCGGGAAGGCTCGGCACTGGGCGGCGTCGGAGTTGTCTTGGAAGCTCATTCCCGCGGTGAATGCATCCAAGTGGTCCTTCGGGTCCGATTTGCCGTCGAAGAGGGAGACCTTCGGGGATTTGTTGTGAGAGGAGACGTGTACGGCGAGCAGCTCCTCGGTGAACGGTTTGGTGAGCGAGTCGGCGGCGTACTTAGCCCCATCGCTCGAACGGCGACCGTCCCGATGCATACCCTCGATCTTCTTCTCGAGGGCGTCGAGTCGGCCGTGGTACCCCATCAATTCGGCACACTCCGACCCCTGGCCTCTGCTGTTGGAGGCTTGCGTCAGGCCCCGGTCCCGGTTCCTCTCATTGAGGTTCCTTAGATCCCCCGGCGAGGTAGTCATTGAGCCGCCATGGCGAGTCCCTTCTGCGCGACCTCATCGAGTGAGGGGGTATCGGTCATGCCTGGTAACAGGCGAGCTGACCGACATCTCCTCGGGAGGGACGGTCACGCGAAGGATCTCGGGGCGAGGTACTCTAGCGACTGACCTTGGTGTTGAACTGTGGAGCGTCCAACGGGCGTCTGAGCGTATCGGCCCGGGAGATCTGCGGCCGTGGGAGGCAGGGAGGCGGTGGTCCGCAGTGCCGACGCGGGCGGAATCTTTTCTCCCTGTGTAGGGGTCCCGGTCCCGAGGTGGTGGAGCGGCGACCTGGGGGTCTTGCGCTGCCGTTTGGACACGGATGAGTGCCTCTACTGCTGATGCGAGTCGGTCTATCCGGCCAGATAGACGTTGATGGCATTCGGGGAAGGAGGTTCGTCCGCGCACCCGTTGAGGGGGATGCGGCGGCTAGTGTTTGGATCGTCATGATGTTCGATCGCCATTGGACGGAGATCGGAGGACGAACTTTTGTTTTTGTGGAATCAGGTTCCCACAGACGGCGCCAGCTGACGTGCCTGGAATCACGTCAAGATGTTGTCTCCCGTTGATCTGCTGATGGCGATCGATGGATGGCTTGGATTTGATCTGGAGTAGGCTCCTGAAGTGTGTGGATCTCAATGGGTTTGAAGTTGGACGAGTCGAGCTACCTGCAAGGAAGTCCCGGGATGGTTTGACCACCGATGACCCTCCGACGTTCAAGTTAGTGGGGTAATCCGAGCAGAGTAATGGCTTAGTGGATTAAAAGTGGCTTACCTTGACCGTCTGAGTGGAGGGTTTATATAGTGGTGGCGGCAGGCGAGACAGACGCGAGAATCACGCCTGCGGTTACGCTCTCGACGTCACGCCCGTGTGATGAGCGGGACCTCCCATTAATGGCGAGACAGGCTCGTTAATGTGGACCGTGATGGCGTGGAACGTGGGATGTGGCCGGCGGATGTCTCGCGCCTGGCGAGATTCGCGGGATGGCGGTTACGCCTGCGAGCAGTGCCTTTGGTCGGTCGATGGACCGAGGAAGATGACCTCGGCAGGAGAGCTCACGGACGAGCGGGAGAGCCGAGATATCTTGGTTCCGTGGTAGCTCGGAGACGAGCTGCAAGGTCGAGGAGGCCAATTGTGCTGGGGGCTCGGAGGCGAGCTATCTTCGTTCGTAGGACGGGCATAGCAGCAGCCTGGTCGGCTACTGTAGGTCCTTTCTTGCATGCTCTGTGACACGTCATCTGCCACGTGTCACGATCTGAGAGATCACCGATATCGAGCATCATCATATCTCCCATGTGAAACACAGATATCCAAAACTTGTTATTTTCCTATTTTTTTAATTAAATTAATTAGGCACATGATAACACTTAAAATGTAAATTTTATTATTATTATTATACACATATATATAGAATTATAGTATGGACTAATTCTTAGATTCTCTTACAGAATTACTACGGAGAAGCCAACACATCCAGAATGGCAAAATATTCTTTTTAATAAAAATAATATTTTTTAAAACAAAAATTTTGTACATTTAAGATTCTATCCAAAATGGCAAAATACTTTTTTAATAAAATTAATATTTTTTAACAAACATATATGTTACATTTCACTGGTATGAAGATGGGTTGCCCCTACGGATGGGGGGCAATTTTAGTTTGCCCCTACAGTTTCAACCGTATGGGAAACAAATGTCCCTACGGATACCACAGTAGGGACAGATTTATATAAAAATTTAATAAAAAATAACCTTTATAAATGCCCCTACGGTGCTGCAAAAGAAACCCCAACGGTTTGCACCGTAGGGACAAAGTTGATGTATTAAAAAAAATAAAATAATTTACCAGATAATATTTTCCACGCCCAAATCATCCCTCCCCCCAAATCCACCCTCCGTGCTTCTCCCGTCGTCGCCGATCACCGCACTCCCGTCATCGACGATCACCGCAGCCACCCTCCTCGTCACCCTCCTTCCCGTCGTCGATCCCTTCCATCATCAATGCCTCCTCCGATCCTACGATCATCAACGCCCCCTCCAGCGCCTCCAGCGGCTTCCACCTCCTCATTTGATCCTCCAGTGGTCGAGCCCTCCTCTGATCCTCCAGCGACTCCTCCAGCGGCCGAGTCGTCGACTCCATCCCCGCCGTCACTGACGAGCTCCAACTCTCCCTTCCATCTCCTCGAGCTCCAACGCCCGTTCCATCTCCTCGAGTTACATCACTGAGTCTTCTTTACTGTCTTAGCTTCCATCGCCGGCGAGCAGTCATCGTCGCTATCATCATCGCCGTCCAGTGCCGTAATTCTTTTCTAGGTACGTAAAAAAAATTTATTCCATTTTTAAAAATCAATTTTTAAAATTGGCTGAATTCGTAGATGATGATTGTTGGTGGGGGTTGTTGTTTGGTGATGTTGATGATGATGGAGTTCATGGCTAAGATTTGGGTTAGGGTGATGATTAGAGTAAATTTGGGTTAATTAGGGTAATTTGTATTAATTAGGGTTAGGATTAGGGTTAGAGGTACTTTGGGCTAATTAAATTAAATATGTTTAATTTGGGTTAGGGTGATGATTATGGTTAATTTGGTTAATTTGGGTTAATTAAGGTTAATGATTGGGTGCATGATAATAAAATCCGTAGGGACGGTGGTGGGTTGGTGTGTAATGGTGGCTGTGGTAGTGGCTGTGGTGGTGGGTGGGTGCATGATGGCTGTGGCGGCGGCGGCGGCTGTGGTGGTGGTGGAGGGGGCTATGGGTAGGGGGGCTATGGGCGGCGGCGGCGGTGCTGTAATTAGGTCTAGGGTTAAGGTTAATTGAGTTAGGGTTAGGGTTAAGATAGTTAGGGTTAAATAGGAATAGGGTTAGGGTTAGAGTTAAGGGTAAGGGTTATGGTTAGGGTATTTTAGTGTTAGTATAAGTGTATGTGTGTATGTGTGAGAGATAATGTTGATGATGATAAGCGTGTGTTTGTGTGTGTGCTTGTGATAATGATGATGTTGATATCTCATATTAAACAAGACCAAACCCTAATTTTAAACTTAACACTAGAACTAAATCCAAAATCTTAAACTTCACATCAGAACCAAATCTAAAATCTTAAACTTGATTTAGAAAACCCTTAACTTTAAAAAACTTTACCTAAACTAAAAACTTAAAACCCTTGAAATTGAAATGTAAACGTAAAACCAATTCAAATTAAATCTTATAATAAGTGTATATATGATAATCGATGATAATATGAAATTTTCATATGCCCATCGATCGTCATATGTGAAAATCAAAGAGCGACTTAGTCCCCATATATCGGTTAACATACGTTCGATATTCGTCGTGGCATATAACTATACGAAGGTTGTTAAATATCGGACGGTATCGTTCGGTGCTAATAACCGTCGTGTAGTCTATGTGACGAGAAGATTCAATCGTATGATAACCGATAGATTTGTCCAGTTTGGACAAGTTAAAAATGTATAAAGCAAACACCCGCATTCACTTGTGTTTTCATTCATTTCGAGTTATTTCGTCGGTACTTTTCCGTTGGTTCTCCATGTACAAAGATAGATTAGATGTTTATTTCAACGTTGTTTCACAATATTGAAATGATTATCTATTCTATTACAATGTACTCTGAGAACAACGGGAAGGTACTGCCGAAATTTACTCGAAACAGATGAAAACACAAGCGAATGAGTGTCTGCTCTATACATTCTTAATGGGATAGAAATCTTACCTCCGACAGCCGAAACACACACATACAACACGAATACGCAATAAACACATACACAAAGCACATACACACTAACAACCCTACACCTAAGCGAGATTATAAATTGAAACACACATACACAGAATACAACTCATACTTGGATATCTTCAAATCTAATTTTGTTAATCGATAATTTATTCTTTTCAACGACAAATTTGCCTCTACGGATTTTCTTCTTTGTCAATAACCATCCCGTTCTTAGATTTCTCAATATAGTCACCATAACTTACAATTTATATATTATACAATCTAACATGATCCATGAGTACATCAGAATTA
This sequence comes from Agapanthus africanus, assembly GCA_030015575.1. Classification (NCBI taxonomy): domain Eukaryota; kingdom Viridiplantae; phylum Streptophyta; class Magnoliopsida; order Asparagales; family Amaryllidaceae; genus Agapanthus; species Agapanthus africanus. Next base: position 618,592,275 of record JASDDO010000022.1, read on the forward strand.
AAGACTAGATGTAAATGGATTGGCAACAACGCATGCAATTTAAGTTTGTCGCAGGAGTTGCTGTTTCCATTAAATTTGCACGCGCACATAATAAGATCATGTTAGAGAAGATTCTCTGTCCGTACATAGATATGAGAATAAGTTCTGGCAGAGGTTAGACATCGTAGACCTTCACATCATTAAATATGGTTTTACTAGACTTTATACAACTTGGCTATATCACGAGGAAGAACACGAAGAAGACGATAATACGGCAGAAGAAGAAGGAGAAGACGGTAATGCGGCGGAAGAAGAAGAAGACGATAACTTCTTTCCAAGAGAAGAAATGGAGGATATGGTAGAGACTGCACTCGGTGATAGTATTCCTAACGAAAATGACATTCCTTCTGGTCAAGGACCGCGTGCGGATACGTATAAAAAGTTCATGAATGATGCTAAAAAACCAATTTATGAAAATGCAAAGTATTCCACCCTATCATAGTTCGTCCAACTTTTCCAGATTAAGTGCCTAAATGGATGGAGCAACAAGTCATTTACGATATTTCTGAAGTTCCTGAAAGATTCTATGCCCCCGGAAAATAATGTGCCCGATAGCTGGTACGAAGCCTAGAAAATGATGTACGATTTGGGTCTGAACCGTGAGAAGATTCATGCATGTCCCAAAAATTGCGTGTTGTACCGGAAAGAGAATTCAGATTTGAAAGAGTGTCCAACATGCAGAGAGGTCAGGTATAAGCCGAAAGAATCATATAAGAAGCCCGATATACCTGTCAAGATAGCACAATAGTTTCTCATAACACAGAGGCTGCAGAGACTATTTAGTTGCGAGAAAACAGCCGAGGCAATAATTTGGCATCACCGTGCTGCTCCAAACGAAAATGGAAAAATGAGTCATCCAAGAGATTCACTGACATGGAAGAATTTCGATAGGAGGCACCAAATATTCAATAGTGATCCTCGCAATGTCAGACTTGAACTGGCTAGTGATGGTTTCTACCCATTCAACTATATGGTTGGAGGCCACAGCACATGGCCTGTTGTAATGACGGTTTATAATCTGTCATCTTAGTTGGTTATGGATCAATCTTACTTTTTGATAGCTCTTCTTATTGACAGACCAAACTCACCGGGAAACAATATCGACGTCTATCTCCGACCTCTGATCGATGAGTTAAAATCTTTATCCATTGAAGGTGTAGAGAATTACGATGCAAACACAGATACAACCTTCACAATGCGTGTGGTTTTAATGTGGACAATTAATGACTTTCCTGCGTATGGAATACTATCAGGTTGGTCCGTACATGGTCACAAAGTATGCCTTTATTGCCATCAAGATACAATATCGAAATGGATGAATTTTAGCAGGAAAATTTGTTATTGCGGTCATCGACGTTTCATGCCACTAGACCATCCATACAGGTTAGACGTTGCTTACTTTAATGGTCATCAGGAGCTTTCTGGGCCTCCAGCCTCATTGTCCGGAGAGTACGTGATTGCTCAGTGGGATGGTTACAATAATGTGACCTTCGGGATAGATCCGGCAAAACAGGTCAAACCATCCTACTGGAATAAGTGAAGCGTTTTCTACGAGCTTCCGTACTGGTCAACAAATTTAGTGTGTCATTGTCTGAACGTCATGCACATAGAGAAAGGAGTATCCGAACACGTACTTAACTTGTTTCTTTGTATTGATGGAAAATCGAAAAACAACCTCCGTACTCGGATGGATCTTCAGGACTGTGAAATTAGAAGTGAATTGCATTCTAAGCCGATAGCGGGTAAACCAGACAAGTTTATATTTCCCAATGCCGCGTATCATATGTCACAACCGGAGAAAAATAGATTTCTGCAGGTGTTGCATGATTTGAAAGTTCCCACAGATTTCTCAGGATCATTTAGCAAGAAGATAAAAATTGTGAAAGGCAATATCGATGGGTTGAAAAGTCATGATCACCATGTTATTATGGAGAACCTTCTCCCATTAGCCCTCAGGACTTCCCTTTCCGAATCAGTTGGTCTAGTAATTAATGACCTTTGTTGCTTTTTAAAAGAATTGTACGCTAAAACCTTGGATATTGTGACACTGGAGAATTTAGAAAATTCTATTTCATTGATACTTTGAAAGCTTGAGCGTATTTTCCCGCCGTCGTTCTTCGATATCATAATACACCTGACGGTTCATTTTGCAACTGAGATTAAGTTTGCCGGATCGGTACAATATCGATGGATGTATCCCGTCGAAAGGTACGTTGAATTTTTCGTTTTACGCATTTTGTAAAATTATTGTTGTCCTATATGCCCGTATTTATTTATTTAACATATTTTTCTTTAGGTATCTCTACACTCTAAAAACGTATATATGCAATAGAAATCGACCAGAGGATTCTATCATGCAAGGTTATCTTCTAGAAGAAGTAAGCACATTTTGTTCCCGCTATCAGGACGAGAACATTGAGACGAAGATTAACTGGCCTTGGAGAATCCAGGACGGACCATATTGTAAAACTGATTATAAAAGAGTAGACACTATATTTATCAACAAGATATATTGGTTTATCCTCCTCAATAGCATATGTTTTGAAGAAATTAGAGATTAAATTTTTTTGGATTAATTGTTATATTTGTGTTTGTGTGTGTATGAAATGATATAATATTAATGTTATAATTTATTGTTGAGAACAGAATTCATATTGATAAGGTACGTGAGGGGCATCCTGATTGGAATGTTGGAATGATGAGCGATTGGAAAAATATCATCAGGATAATTTTTGCGATTGGGTTGCAGATCATGTAAGTTGTTCAAATAACATGTTATTGCTACCAGTCTTAATCTAAACTTATATCGTTATGTATTTGCCGTAAAATTTGTTTTGTCAGATTTACGATCCGAACTTGTTTGCATCATTAGAGAGAGATTCAAGATGTTTAACTTAGTTTCCTAGCATGGAGGTTGCATATTATAAAGGATTCAGTATTCTTAGATACAAATTTAAAGCTAAGGACATAGAAATATCTCAAACCACTCAGAATAGTGGGATTGCGACCATAGGATCGGATGGTGTGATTTATTATGGATACTTAAATTGCATATTTGGCATCCAATATCCTGGACGATCAGAACCGTTTTATATATTTCAGTGTATTTGGTACAATACACGAACCGATACAGATAAGTGGAGAAACAATTTCGGGACTTGGAAAGATGAATATGGATTGACTAGTGTGAACACGCTTCGATTTTACGGTCAGGACGATCCATTTATCTTTCCGCAATAAACGTTTCAAGAATACTACTCACAGTGCTTGAAGAATCCGGGATGAAGTGTCGTATGCCGTTGGAAACCCATGAATGTTTACGATGTCCCAGAATTTGAGAATCGTATGGAGGACATCGATGAGGATGAAGAAGAGAGAAGACTTAGAGTACTCCGACCGTCTATTTCAAAAGACGGGTTGTCTTCGGCTGATCGTGAAGTTATGTAGGTTAGAAATGATATCGATGATGAAATCCAAGTAGATATATCTAATGCGTCTACGAAATGAAAAAAGTTATCAGTAATATTATATTATTACTCCATATTTCTACGATCTATACATATATTGCATGCATATGTAATGATTATACTCTTATCTAGGTCTGATGACGACGTCCGGAGCAGCCAGGGGCGGCAGGAGCAGCAGCCGCGGCAGAGCAGTTCTGCCGCTCGAGGAGCTGTGTAGGGAGATCCAGAGAACTGGTCTTGCACCCTGATCCGTATCTCCTTCAAATTACTCCTTTCGTGTGGACTTTGCTACACCATTAGGTATATTGCGCGCATATTCATTTTGAATTTAATATTATAGATATACACGCATATTTATTTTAAAATTATATATATAATTAATGTTTAATTGTCTAGCTGTAGGTGGTGCGTCCACCTCAGAGGCAGAGGTCACTACCGCACCTGCAGGTATGTTTATATATCCTATAGTGTATGCATATTGATTTATAATGTTACATCATAAATATACACACATTCTTTTTGCTCTTACTTAGATAATCAATTTTTGATTATCTAGCTGTAGATGGTGCCTCCACATCCAGGGTAGAGGCCACCACCGCACCTGCGGGTATATTTATATATCCTATATTGTATGAATATTGATTTAGAATGTTATATTATAGATATACACATTCTTTTTGCAATTACTTATATAATCTATTTTTAATTGTCTAATTGTAGGTGGTGCATCCACATCTGGTACAGAGACCACCCCCGCTACTTCCGTACCCTCCGTTCAGTCTGCATGTTAGTATTCTTAACTATAAAATATTTATTCATTTTACATATTGTCACGCCCCGCTTCCAGGTATACGGGAAGGGGATGCGGCGAGGCCCGCTATGTATTTACTCAGAAGTAAATACGCTAAGCATAACTAAGCAATATAAAGTAAAATACACAAGAGACATGAATGTAAATGAACAACAACTTTTTTTTATTAACAATTCTTTATAAGTACAACTGGAAATGTAAAATACATGGATGGAAAGCAATGCCTAAATAATGACATAACTGAAATGAAATTATGTACAAGTAAAGTCTAATGCTCCGGGTCTTCTGTGAACTACTTCAATTTCTCCTGACCGGTCTCGAGCTCCTCAGAGTTGGGTCCACCTGACAACATTCCAAAGAAGAAGAAAAATTGGAATGTCGTTAGCGAACAATCGCTCGGTAAGTCCCAAAGAAAGAGAGAAGTAGAATAGACAGAAAGAGAGTACAATTAGTAATGTGTGTTTATAATGTTAACACAGTTGTTTGTAGCTTGGTACAGAACATGCCAGTGTATACGAGAGGAGTCCAATTTACACCGTGGACTTTGGTAACCCGCATTACAAGGATCCGTCGAAAATACCACGGAACAACGGCATGGATGTAATTACGTCTTAAGTGACCACCTCGTGTCACCTTTAATAAGTTCCGTACCATTCTACCCCTTTATAAACCCCGTAATGTCTTATTATATTGATTGTATTGGTGTACTGATAGTATTGTATTGTCTTGTAATAAATGGAAGACTTGCCGAAACCATGATATCAGTAGATGGAATGGATGTAAATGGATAGTTATATAAACGGAGTATATCCATGGTTCGGTTCAGTCAATACGGATTGATATAGATTAAATAGATGGATTCATAGATTCATGCAGTTTATACTTGAATCATATTCAAGTCAGATTGAGACTCAGTCTGAGTCAGATACTTAAAAAGAAATTGAAGTCCTGAGTTAGTTTTGATGTTATCGGTAACTGCTGCACATGGACGGCAGGATTTGTGTCTTTTTCAAAGACAATTACCGTGTTAATAACACCGTTTGTTAGATTGTCTACCTTAGATAGACAAGCACCCATTATCTCCGGCTCCCTGAGGCTCAAGAGAACTGGTCCCGCTTAAACCTATGTTTACTAGGGTCCTTATTGTAATTTAGTATAACTTAAGGGGGTTTTATGTAAAAATAATTTTGATATGTTTTCAAAATACACCTCAAGCATTTAATTATCGTCTTTAGGGTTTTCATAGATGTATGTTTTATAAATGTGAAATTTCTAGTGAGTAGAACCTAATTTTCATAGTATATGGTATTTTCTTGAAATATTGGAATTGTTTTGTATTTGGATGGTATTTTTATGTAATGGTGATTCCTTTGATTTATAAAAACTTGGAATATTTATATAATATAATTAAAATAGATATTTGGATAATAATTATATACATATATATTAATAAAAATAAATTTTATTTATTTTCTTGTAAAAATATCATTTTCTAAAGAAAAATATATTAAAATTCCATCGGGATCGAATGCTCCTTTCGGAGGTCAGTATCTCGCTCTACTAGGCCCGAGGATGTGCGATAATATGCACCATCCTGAACGGGGTCTCCAAAAGTGGGTTGTAGAGGCGCAATTGCAGGGAATTGTTTAATACACTTTTTAAAGAAATGATTTTGCAAGTTAATGGTATTTATTTGTAATATCGTATTATCCTATAATTATATTCCCAAAACTTCATCGTGCTATGTCAAATATGTGTGTTGTGATGAGGTAGGTCATTACCTCGTGAGTTATCTAAAGGTAATACAAGTATTATGTTGTTTTATGTTGAAACTAAAGTATGTGGTATTTTACTGTAAAAATACAATAAAAATTGCATAAAAGATTATTTTGAGATGAAACTTGTTTTAAAGTGTTTATTAATATTTGTTAAATATTATATAAGAGTATGGTATTGATTGTTTAAGAAAAACAACCTTTTTAAAGAAAAACCGAATCGGAAGTCGGATTAACTCCGTTTCCGTCGGGTTTTAGAATTTGCAAGTTTTTAGAATAGAAGATGAGAGGGGGAGAGGGGACTTACTGGCTTTTGGACAAGATAAGGGAGAGAGGAAACTAAGGAAGGTTTCGGGGCGTCGTTTCATCGCCGGAATCTTCTTGGAACGTCGCCGGAACATCACCCTTCGCTAACTCCACTTGCACACTAAAAGGACTTGAGAATTCTTGAGAGTTTTGATAGGGAATTTCTGAGTGAGGATGAGTGAAATAGAGTATGGTATTTATAGGAAAAAATTAGGGTTTAGAGAGTTAAAGATTGCATTGAAATTTGCATTAAAAATGGGATTAAATGGTATTTTGCAAAGAAAATAAACAATGTGGGGTTAGTGGGGTAGGCGAGGGGTTGCAAGGGGCAAAAATTTAGCCTATTCCCGACGGGGGGGGTGTCACGCCCCGCTTCCCGGTATACGGGCAGAGGACGCGACGATGCCGCTATGTATTTACTGTGAAGTAAATACGCTAAGTGTATCTAAGCAATATAAAAATAAAGCACAAGAGACAAGATATAATAAAAACAACAACTTTATTTATTCACATTTTTTCTGTACAATGCATGGAAAGTAAATACAACTTAAATAAAGCAATGCCTAAACAATGGCATAACAGAAATGAAAAGTACTGAATGGAAAGTGTACAATGACTAGAGCTCGGGGTCTTCACTGAACTGGTCCAAGTCTTCAGCAGTAGGCTCAATCTCTGAAGTGTCCAGATCACCTAACGACATTCAAAGAAGAAAGAAAGAGAATGTCGTCAGCGAACAGGTCGCTCGGTAAGTCCCAAAAATAAGGGAGAAATAGACAGAATAAGAGGTATCTTTTAAAGTTGTATTATATTATTGTAATGTTGTGTTAACGCTGTTATTTGTAGCTTGGTACAGAAGGATGCCAGTGTATACGAGAGGAGTCTCTATATGCCAGAGACTAGAGGCAAGTATAGTACAAGGAACCGTTTATGCCACGGTACAACAGTAACTGGATTCATGTTAGGTGTATTAAGTCTTCCTGTCTCGTGCCACTTCTAACACCTTCCGTACCAATCTACCTCTTAAACGCCAAGATGTCTTGTTTGTATTGTTTGTATTGTAAATTGTATAATTGATTGACTGACCGAAACCATGATATCAGTAAACGGATGTAACCGTAGAATCATGTAAATGGATATAACTGGAGAATCATGTAAATGGAATGTATATCCATGGTTCGGTTAAGTCAAGTTGTATAATGGATTCATGGATTCATGTTGAATTGGAATATTGTAGATTGTAGATTGTAGATTGTACTTGAATCATATTCAAGTCAGATTATAATGAGACTCAAATTGAGTCAGACAATTAGAAAAGTAAATTGAAGTCCTGATTGTTTTGATGTTATCGGAAACCGCTGCACATGGACGGCAGGATTTGTGTCTTTTTCAAAGATGATTACCGTATTGATAACACCATTGTTAAGTTCTCTACCTTAGATAGGCAAGCACCCACTTCTCCGGCTCCCTGAGGCTCAAGAGATTGGTCCCGCTTAAATCTATATTTACTAGGGTCCTTATGGTAAATTATAGAACTTGAGGGGGTTTTATGTAAAAATACTTTTATATACTTTTCAAAATACACCCCAAGTATTTATTAATCGTCTTTAGAGTTGTAATGAATGTAGATTTTATATTGTGATATTTCTAGTGAAAATATCCTATTTTCATAATAATGGTATTTAGTTGTAATATTAGTTTTGTATGGAATTCATGGTATTTTATTGTAAAATTGATTCTTGTGATTTTTTTAGAAAAAGGTGGAATATTTATAATACCTCAAAATAGTTATTTTTTTATGTTACATATATATATATTTATATGAAAATAATTTTTGTATATATATAATATTCTAGAAATCTCGTTTTTCTTAAGATGTCGTATTTTAAATCTTTCGAGACCGAATGCTCCTTGCGGAGGTCTGAATCTCGCACTGTTAAGCCCGAGGATGTGCGATAATCCGCACCATCCCGAACGGGTTCCCCAAAATGAGTTGTAGCGGCGCTTTGCAAAGATTTGTATAAATACTAATCATTAAGGAAAAACGGTTTTATTAATTATGGTATTTAAATGAAAAAGTGCCGTTTTCCCGTATTCTAAGATCCCGAGGGTATCGTGCTATGTTGCATATGAGTGTGTGAGGAGGTAGGTCATTACCTCGTGATCTACTTAAAGGTATAGCAAGTATTGTGATGTTAAAGGTGGAATTGAAACTATGTGGTATTTACATAAAAAAATGCGGTAACATGAAATAGCAATTGTTTTGTGATATGAAACATGATAAATTTGGTTGATTAGTGTTTAATAGTCAACATGAGAGAGTTTAAGCTTGATTGTATTAATGAGAAGTGATGTTTTATAAAGAAACCGAATCGGAAATCGGATTTGTTCTGATTCCGTCGGGTTTTGTAAATCCGTATTTTAGAAAAGAAAAGAGAGGTAGAATTTGGGGACTTACGGGTTTAAGACAAACAAGAGAGGGAGGTGGATAGGGAGGAGTCTTCGGTGCGTCGCTTCGTCGCCGGTAGCTCCTAGAATGATCGTCGGAAGTTCGCCGGAAAAATTTCGTCGTAGCTTCGCTTCGTGCTCGTTTTCAAAGTACACAAGGTTTCTTGGAAATTTTTAAGAGTTGGCTCAGAGTTTTGGCGTGAGAGGGTAGAGGGTAGGGTGTTATTTATAGGGTTAGGCTAGGGTTAGGATAGATGAAGGGTTTTAATTTAAAAAATATAAAAATGCATTGAAAATCATTAAAAAATGGAGTAAATGGGTGTTATTGGACTCTCTGGAAACGATCCCAGAAATTGAAGTGTGCAGGGGGGTTAAGCATCTGAAGAGCCACATTTTTGTAGTTGACGACTCGGCCGACCGGCCGAGTCCGGCCAGCGACGCCGGCCTGAGTCGGCCGGTCCGCCGGCCGACTTGGCCGAGTCAGGCCGAGTTGGGGGCTCGGGAGATGGGGGGTCGCCTGATGTAGTCTCTGGTGCATTCAGTTTTTCATGGTTTGTGGGGTTTTTTTGGAAATTATCACGTGCTGACTGTTGGGCTTCTAAAAAATTTAAAACAAATAAATATTAAAAATAATGTGGGGTATGGGATTTGAACTCTGGTGGCTTGGTTCAGCAATGCAAGGTATTACCAATGAGCTACAAGCTCCTTCTTGTAATTATGGAGCTATTTAATTATTTAAAGTGGTAACAGCAAAAGTAAATACTCCAAGTATACATTAAATTTAAAGCAAATTTTTGTATACTAAAAGTGGAGTTGTTACAGTTTACCCTCCTTACAAAAATTTCGTCCTCGAAATTTACAACTTTTATTTGAGAACTAGTTTACAAAGATGTGTGGATATCTTCCACGCATTTCATCTTCCCTTTCCCAAGTGGACTCTCCTGGAGTGTCTTTCCTCTACATCACTCGGACCAAATTGACTTCCTTGTTCCGAAGTGTCTTCACTTTCCTGTCCAGGATCTCCACAGGTTGTTGCTCACAAGATAAGTCGGTCTGTATAGTGAGCTCAGAATGATCAAGAACATGGCTGGGGTTACTCACATACCTTCTGAGTTGGGATATGTGGAACACATTATGCACTCCTTCCAATGAGGGTGGAAGCGCTAAGCGGTATGCCACTTCACTGACTCATTCGAGTATGTCGAACGGTCCAATGTTTCTCGGACTTAATTTACCCCGTCTTCCAAATCGGATCACTCCGTGGTTCGGAGATATCTTCAAGAATACGTGATCTCCTGGCTGGAACTCCAAGTGTCGTCTCTTTGCATCAGCCCAGTGCTTCTGTCGATCTTGGGCTATGCGCATCCTTTTCCTGATAGTACGAACCACATCAACAGTCGCTACTATCATCTCCGATCCAAGAAGTTCCCTATCTCCGATGTCGTCCCAACTTAATGGCTATCGACACTTCCTTCCATACAGTGCTGCAAAAGGTGTCATTCCTATGCTTGCTTGGTAGCTGTTGTTGTACGAGAACTCCACAAAGTGTAGGTGATCTTCCCACGATCCTTTGAAGTCTAACATACATGCTCTGAGCATATCCTCCAAGATCTGAATACTTCGTTCAGACTGACCATCGGTTTGTGGATGATAAGCCGTGCTGAAGTTCAGACTTATTCCCAAGCTTGCTTGCAGACTCTGCCAAAATTGCGATCGGAACCTGGTGTCACGATCGGAGACAATGCAGACCAGTACTCCATGAAGTCTCACAATTTCCTGTATGAGTTCATGGGTATCAGAGATAGTACATTATGAAGAGTTTAAATCTTTAAGTAGATTATTACCTCCATGTACTTCTTTGCTAGTGTCTCAGTTGATTGGCCAACTCGAAATGGGATGAAGTGAGCCAACTTTGTGAGTCGATCCATAATGACCCATACGGCATCGTTACCCTTTGTGCTACGAGGAAGAGCAGTCACAAAATCCATCGTGGTATGTTGTCACTTCCATTCTGCGATTGGTAACGGTTGAAGTAATCCAGCAGTCATGTGATGTTCAGCCTTTACTTGCTGACACACCAAGCATTTTGCAACGCTTCTGGCTACTTCACGCTTCATTCCATGCCACCAATAATTCTGACGTAGATCTTTATACATTTTGGTACCTCCAGGGTGTACTGAGTAGGGAGAGCTATGAGCTTCTTTCATTAACTCTTCCCGAACAGTACCTTGTGGTACACACAATCTGCTGCCATATCTCAAAGATCCGTCTTCATAGATGATGAAGTCTATTCTGAGTCCATTCTCCACTTGTTCTCTAATCTTTTGCAACTTAGCATCACTTGCTTGAGCTGCTTTGATCTGATTGACAATGGTTGATTGAACTTGTAAATTCATCAAACTTGAAGCATTACCTGGCATGACTACTTCAATCTCCATCTGATGCAAGTCTTGTTGAAGCTTCTACTGAGCGGTGAGATCCATCGATAATGGTTGGCGACTAAGAGCATCAGGTACCACATTCACCTTCCCTGGGTGATATTGTAAGTTGATGTTAAAGTCCGCCATGAGTTCTAACCATCTTCTCTGCCGCATATTCAACTCCTTCTGAGTAAACACATATTTCAGGCTCTTATGATCTGTGTATATGTTCACTCGTTCACCAAGTAGATAATGACGCCAAATCTTGAGAGCAAAGATGATGACTGCCAACTCCAGATCATGCGTCAGATAATTGCGCTCATGAATCTTCAGCTGTCTTGAAGCATAAGCCACAGCCTTCCCGTGTTGATGTAGAACACATCCTAATCTCTTACCGGATGCATCACAATGCACTTCGAATCCTTCAGATTGATCCGGTATGACGAGAATAGGCGCTGATGTCAACCTTGACTTGAGTTCTACGAAAGCTTGTGTGCATGATTCTGACCACACAAATTATTCATCTTTACGTGTGAGCTTGGTCAGGGGTGTTACTATCTTCGAAAAGCCTTCAATGAACCTTCTGTAATATCTAGCTAAACCCAAGAAACTCCGAATGTCCTTCACTGACTTTGGTGTAGGTCATTCGCTGACTGCTGAAACCTTCGCTGAATCCACAAAGATTCCTTCTCCTGATACGATATGTCCAAGAAAACCAACTTGCTTTAGCCAAAACTCGCACTTGCTATACTTGACATAGAGCTGATGTTGACGTAGAGTTTCCAGGACAATTCATAGGTGTTCGGCTTGCTCTTTCCGACTCTTAGAATACACCAGGATGTCGTCGATGAAGATGACAACAAACCTGTCTAAATACTTCCGGAAAACTTGATTCATTAGGTTCATGAAGATTGCTGGTGCGTTGGTCATTCCAAATGGCATCACTAGAAATTCGTAATGTCCATAGCGAGTTCTGAAAACTGTTTTATGAATATCAGCTTCCTTGACCTTCACCTGATGATAACCTGAACGAAGATCCAATTTAGAGAAAACACAAGATCTACTTAGCATATCGAATAAATCGTCGACGCGCGGGAGTGGATACTTGTTCTTTATAGTGACTTCATTCAAGGCTCGGTAATCAATGCACATTCTGTATGAACCTTCCTTCTTCTTCACGAGTAGTACAGGTGATCCCCAACTTGAAGTGCTGGGACGAATCCATCCTTTCGCCAGTAATTCGTTCAACTGTGTTCGGACTTCCTTCAAACCTTCCGGACTTAATCGATAAGGTGATTTGATCACCGGTTGTGCTCCTGGTACTAAATCAATGCTGAATTCAAGAGCTCGATCGGGAGGCAAACCTGATATATCGTCAGTAAACACATCGTTGAACTCTCGAACTACATCTGGTCTTGATTCTTCCTCCGCTTGAGCTGTTACAACTACTGCTTCTCTTGACTTCGCTTTGTAGGTACTTGGCTCCAGGGTACGGTCTCCGCTTTTGAAATAGAAGACCGGATGGTCTAGAATCTCGAATACTACCCTCCTTTGACGACAGTCGATGGTAGCATAAAAAGTTTCAAGCCAATCCATTCCTAGAACTACATCGAAGTTCGGTATGTCCAGCACTTTGAAGTCAGCATAAAATTCTTTGCCGCAGACGACTACCGGACACAAGCTGTATTCCATTGTTGCCTTTAGAATGCCATTCCCTGAACAGACATTCTAGCTGGATACAAGCGGTGAGACTGGAATCACATGGATTCGGACGAACCGTTGCGACATAAAGCAGTGAGATGCTCCAGTATCAAACAGTGCTAGTGCAGCTATTGAGGATACTAAGATTGTACCTAAGGTATGTGGGATTTGTTTTAGGTATAGGAAAAGTATGTAGATAAATATCAAGACTGAAAGAGAATTTGAGAAAGAAAGGGTTACCAGTGATAACTTAGCCAGTGGCCTCAGCTTCCTCAGATTCAAGTACATGAAATGATAAGATTCAAGGAACATGAATTGTAAAGAATATTTTAGTTGCTGGTTCTTGCGTTATATTGCTTAGGTTTGTTCACGCAGAACAGAACTGCATGATAGAGTTCATACAGCTCTGACCTGCATGGGCCACCAACAAAACCTGTCACGCCCCGCTTCCCGGTATACGGGCATAGGACCCGACGAGGCCGCTACTTATTTACTGTGAAGTAAATATGCTAAGCCTATCTAAGCAATATAAAAATAAAGCACAAGAGATAAGATATAATAAAAACAGCAACTTTATTTATTCACATTCTTTCTGTACAATGCATGGAAAGTAAATACAACTTAAATAAAGCAATGCCTAAACAATGGCATAACAGAAATGAAAAGTACTAAATGGAAAGTGTACAATGACTAGAGCTCGGGGTCTTCACTGAACTGGTCCAAGTCTTCAGCAGTGGGCTCGATCTCTGAAGTGTCCAAATCACCTGACGACATTCAAAGAAGAAAGAAAGAGAATGTCGTCAGCGAACAGGTCGCCCAGTAAGTCCTAAAAATAAGGGAGAAATAGACAGAATAAGAGGTATCTTTTAAAGTTGTATTATATTGTTGTAATGTTGTGTTAACGCTGTTGTTTGTAGCTTGGTACAGAAGGATACCAGTGTATACGAGAGGGGTCTCTATATGCCAGAGACTAGAGGCAAGTATAGTACAAGGAACCGTTTATGCCACGGTACAACAGCGACTGGATTCATGTTAGGTGTATTAAGTCTTACTGTCTCGTGCCACTTCTAACACCTTCCATACCAATCTACCCCTTAAACCCCGAGATGTCTTGTTTGTATTGTAAATTGTATAATTGATTGACTGACCGAAACCATGATATCAGTAAACGGATGTAACCGTAGAATCATGTAAATGGATGTATCCGGAGAATCATGTAAATAGAATGTATATCCATGGTTCGGTTAAGTCAAGTTATATAATGGATTCATGTTGAATTGGAATATTGTAGATTGTAGATTGTACTTGAATCATATTCAAGTCAGATTATAATGAGACTCAAACTGAGTCAGACAATTAGAAAAGTAAATTGAAGTCCTGATTGTTTTGATATTATCGGTAACCGCTGCACATGGGCGGCAGGATTTGTGTCTTTTTCAAAGACGATTACCGTATTGATAACACCGTTGTTAAGTTGTCTACCTTAGATAGGCAAGCCCCCACTTCTCCGGCTCGCTGAGGCTCAAAAGATTGGTCCCGCTTAAACCTATATTTAATAGGGTCTTTATGGAAAATTATAGAACTTGAGGGGGGTTTATATAAAAATACTTTTATATACTTTTCAAAATACACCCCAAGTATTTATTAATCGTCTTTAGAGTTGTAATGAATGTAGATTTTATATTGTGATATTTCTAGTGAAAATATCATATTTTCATAATAAATGGTATTTAGTTGTAATATTGGTTTTGTATGGAATTCATGGTATTTTATTGTAAAATTGATTCTTGTGATTTTTTTAGAAAAAAGGTGGAATATTTATAATACCTCAAAATAGTTATTTTTTATGTTACATATACATATATTTATATGAAAATAATTTTTGTATATATATAATATTCTAGAAATCTCGTTTTTCTTAAGATGTCGTATTTTAAATCTTTCGAGACCGAATGCTCCTTGCGGATGTCTGAATCTCGCACTACTAAGCCCGAGGATGTGCGATAATCCGCACCATCCCGAACGGGTTCCCCAAAATGAGTTGTAGCGGCGCTTTGCAAAGATTTGTATAAATACTAATCATTAAGGAAAAACGGTTTTATTAATTATGGTATTTAAATGAAAAGTGTTGTTTTCCCGTATTCTAAGATCCCGAGGGTATCGTGCGATGTTGCATATGAGTTTGTGAGGAGGTAGGTCATTACCTCGTGATCTATTTAAAGGTATAGCAAGTATTGTGATGTTAAAGGTGGAATTGAAACTATGTGGTATTTACATGAAAAAATGCGGTAACATGAAATAGAAATTGTTTTGTGATATGAAACATGATCAATTTGGTTGATTAGTGTTTAATAGTCAACATGAGAGAGTTTAAGCATGATTGTATTAACGAGAAGTGAAGTTTTATAAAGAAACCGAATCGGAAATCAGATTTGTTCCGATTCCGTCGGGTTTTGTAAATCCGTATTTTAGAAAAGAAAAGAGAGGTAGAATTTGGGGACTTATGGGTTTGAGAAAACCAAGAGAGGGAGGTGGATAGGGAGGAGTAGCCGGTGCGTCGCTTCGTCGCTGGTAGCTCCTAGAATGATCGTCGGAAGTTCGCCGGAAAAATTTCGCCGTAGCTTCGCTTTGTGCTCGTTTTCAAAGTACACAAGGTTTCTTGGAAATTTTGAGAGTTGACTCAGAGTTTTGGGGTGAGAGGGTAGAGGATAGGGTGGTATTTATAGGGTTAGGGTAGATGAAGGGTTTTAATTTAAAAAATGTAAAAATGTATTGAAAATCATTAAAAAATGGAGTAAATGGGTGCTGTTGGACTCTCTGGAAACGATCCCAGAAATTGAAGTGTGCAGGGGGGTTAAGCATCTGAAGAGCCACATTTTTGTAGTTGACGACTCGGCCGAGTCAGGCCGAGTTGGGGGCTCGGGAGATGGGGGGTCGCCTGATGTAGCCTCTGGTGCATTCAATTTTTCATGGTTAGTGTTTTTTTGGGGAAATTATCACGTGTTGACTGTTGGGCTTCTAAAAAATTTAAAACAAATAAATATTAAAAATATTGTGGGGTATGGGATTTGAACTCTGGTGGCTTGGTTCAGCAATGCAAGGTATTACCAATGAGCTACAAGCTCCTTATTGTAATTATGGAGCTATTTAATTACTTAAAGTGGTAGCAGCAAAAGTAAATATTCCAAGTATACATTAAATTTAAAGCAAATTTTTATACACTAAAAATGGAATTGTTACAGGGGGGACCGGTGGTACCGGTATTTTTGTTGATTTCGCCGGTCAAAATCCGGTGGAATGGCATCGGATTCACGCCACGTGTCCCTCACGCTTCATATACTCTCGTGCGCATGTTTATTTAATCTGTAACTTAACATATTACGTGTAGTGCACGTGCAAACTCTTGGGCTTCTAAAAGATTAAAAGAAAATTAATTAAAAAGATAATGTGGCTGGGGGGATTCGATTACATGGGCCATGTCACAGCAGTGCAAGGCTTTACCAATGAGCTACAAGCTATTTCTTACTATTCAAAATCAAATTTAATTTATAACTTGTGCTCAGGCTTAGGTACTCCTTCTGTATTTTGGAAAAAATCATACAGAAAGTTTAGGGTTGTTACATTCTACCCTCCTTATAAAAATTTCGTACTCGAAATTTGTAAAAAGAAAGTGTAAAAGATTCAAGAAAAGTTTGATGATAAAACTATTGTTAGTGCATGAAAAATCTGTGGAAGAAAGAAAGAATGCGAAAGTTTTGGTAAGGTTGAAAAAGAGGTGAGGGAATTACCTGGATTACCTTGGTCTACAGTCTCGGCTTCTACGGCCGCTAAAGTGAAAGTCTGACGCCGGGGTACATTCTTCCTAGCTGGGGGCACATTCCTCCGTCCTTGGGGCATGTTCCTCTGCCCTCGAGGCATGTTCCTCAGTGCCTGATGGAATTGGAGATTAGGCTGTGCAGGAGGCCCACGTAGAGGTGGAGCTGGGAGTGCAAGACGAGGTGCAGGAGCCTGGATAGCTGGCCGCTGCAGATAAGTGTTGTGAGTTGAAATTGGGTTGCGTCTATAAGGACATGTTCCAATTCCATGATTGGATGCGCCACAAACTAAGCACAGGCCTTTTGCGCGCCTACAGTCCTTCCACAAGTGTCCATCTCTCTTGCAATAGAAGCAAAAATCTGGACTTGGCTGATTATTGGATTCTTCCGGTCTCCTGGGTTCAACGGTTGTCCTTGAAGAGGTTCCTCCTGCCATCTGAGTGGCAGGGTGCTTCACTCCGGCAGATTGAGGTCTGCCTTTCCTTTTCACTACTGTCTCGCATCTTCGGGCAGCCTTTAAAGCCAAATCATGGGTTGGGAAATCCCCTGTATTTAAGGCAGCTTGGATTTTCTGGTCCAACCTTTGCTGAAATCGTTTAGTCCTAATCTCAGCAGTCGGTATGGATGGGCCGCAAACCTATTACGGTCTTGGGTTAGCTGTGTAGTATGTGATATAAAATCGAACATTGAGACATATCTTACCTGGTGAACATGGTAAACTCGGCATCATACTCATCCACAAGTTTGGTCCACATTGAACCCTATTGTAGATGGATGAATTGATGTTCCATGTCAAATCGGGCAGTCTCTGGAAAGTATTTCGTGTCGAACATGTTGCGAAAAGTCCTCCATTCGATTGGTTGGTCAAGACGGCTTTCTACCGCCTTCAACCAGACCCGTGCATTGTCAGTGAGCTGCAGCTTCGCAACTCGAACCCAAGCGATCTCTGGCACTTGTGCCGCTGCCAGATCATCTTCAATGCTCTGAGCCCACTCCTCAGCTTCTAGAGGGCTCTCTTTTCCCGAAAATTGCTTGGGGTGCAAGGCCCGAAATTGTTTTACCCCATGTGCTTCCGCTTCTGTGCAGTTCATCAAAATAGCAGTCTGCTGCTGCTGTCCCTCTAGGAGGCTGCGGATCGCCTCAAGCAATACCGTTTGCTCATTGATCGGAGCAGCGATGGTAGGTGTAAGTGGTAGAGGTGGTGGAGTGTTGTTGAAGTTGGTGCTAGTGTTGTTTGGGAAATCCATAACCTTGAAAGAAAAATTTGGGTTAGGACAGATTCAAAATATATGAAATTGGAAGATTCAAAGAATATGTAAAGAATATTTTTAGTTGCTGATTCTTGTGTTATATTGCTTAGGACTTCATGCAGAATTAACCCACATGTCCATGCAGAGCAGACCTGCATGTCCATACAGAGCAGACCTGCATGGGCCACCAACAAAACCTGTCATGCCCCGCTTCCCGGTGTACGGGGAGAGGACGCGGCGAGGCCCGCTACGTATTTACTCAGAAGTAAATACGCTAAGCATAACTAAGCAATATAAAATAAAATACACAAGAGACAGGAATGTAAATGAACATCAATTTTTTTATTAACAATTCTTTACAAGTACAACTGGAAATGTAAAATACATGGATGAAAAGCAATGCCTAAACAATGGCATAACTGAAATGAAATTATGTACAAGTAAAGTCTAATCCTCCGGGTCTTCTGTGAACTACTCCAATTGCTCCTGGCTGGTCTCGAGCTCCTCAGAGTCGGGTCCACCTAACAACATTCCAAAGAAGAAGAGAAATAGGAATGTCGTTAGCGAACAATCGCTCGGTAAGTCCCGAAGAAAGAGAGAAGTAGAATAGACAGAAAGAGAGTAGAACTAGTAATGTTTGTTTATAATGTTAACACAGTTGTTTTTAGCTTGGTACAGAATATGCCAGTGTATACGAGAGGAGTCGAATTTACACGGTGGACTTTGGTAACCCGCAGTACAAGGATCCGTTGAAAATACCACGGAACAACGTCATGGATGTAATTACGTCTTAAGTGACCACCTCGTGCCACCTTTAATATGTTTCGTACCATTCTACCCCTTTATAAACCCCGTAATGTCTTATTATATTGATTGTATTGGTGTACTGATAGTATTGTATTGTCTTGTAATAAATGGAAGACTTGCCGAAACCATGATATCAGTAGATGGAATTGATCTAAATGGATAGTCATATAAACGGAGTATATCCATGGTTCGGTTCGGTCAATACGGATTGATATAGATTAAATAGATGGATTCATGTAGTTTATACTTAAATCATATTCAAGTCAGATTGAGACTCAGTCTGAGTCGGATACTTAAAAAGAAATTGAAGTCCTGAATTAGTTTTGATGTTATCGGTAACTGCTGCACATGGATGGCAGGATTTGTGTCTTTTTCAAAGACAATTACCGTGTTGATAACACCGTTTGTTAGATTGTCTACCTTAGATAAGCAAGCACACATATTCTCCGGCTCCCTGCGGCTCATGAGAATTGGTCCCATTTAAACCTATGTTTACTGGGGTCCTTATTGTAATTTAGTATAACTTGAGGGGGTTTTATGTAAAAATAATTTTGATATGTTTTCAAAATACACCTCAAGCATTTAATTATCGTCTTTAGGATTTTCATACATGTATGTTTTATAAATATGAAATTTCTAGTGAGTAGAACCTAGTTTTCATAGTATATGGTATTTTCTTGAAATATTGGAATTGTTTTGTATTTGGATGAAATTTTCATGTAATGGTGATTCCTTTGATTTAGAAAAACTTGGAATATTTATATAATATAATTAAAATAGATATTTGGATAATAGTTATATACATATATATTTAATAAAAATAAATTTTATTTATTTCTTGTAAAAATCTCATAATCTAAAGAAAAATACATTAAAATTTTATCGAGATCGAATGCTCCATCCGAGGATGTGCGATAATCCGCACCATCCTGAACGGGGTCCCCAAAAGTGGGTTGTAGAGGCGCAATTGTAAGGAATTGTTTAATACACTTTTTAAAGAAATGATTTTACAAGTTAATGATATTTATTTGTAATGTATTATCCCATAATTATATTCCCAAAACATCATCGTTCTATGTCAAAAATGTGTGTTGTGATGAGATAGGTCATTACCTCGTGAGTTATTTAAAGGTAATACAAGTATTATGTTGTTTTATGTCGAAACTAAAGTATGTGGTATTTTACTGTAAAAATACAATAAAAATTGCATAAAAGATTATTTTGAGATGAAACTTGTTTTAAAATGTTTGTGAATATTTGTTAAACATTATATGAGAGTATGGTATTGATTGTTTAATAAAAATAACTATTTTAAAGAAAAACCGAATCAGAAGTCGGATTAACTCCGTTTCCGTCGGGTTTTAGAATTTGCAAGTTTTTAGAATAGAAGATAAGAGGGGAGAGGGGACTTACTGGCTTTTGGACAAGAGAAGGGAGAGAGGAAATTAAGGAAGGCTTCAGGGAGTCGTTTCGTCGCCGGAATCTCCTTGGAATGTCGCCGGAACTTCACCCTTCGTTTACTCCACTTGCACACTAAAAGGACTTGAGAATTCTTGAGAGTTTTGACAAGGAATTTCTGAGTGAGGATGAGTGAAATGGAGTGTCGTATTTATAGGGAAAAATTAGGGTTTAGAGGGTTAAAGATTGCATTGAAATTTGCAATAAAAATGGGATTAAATGGTATTTTATTGTGCTCTGGATGAATGCAGAGAAAATAAACAATGTGGGGTTAGTGGGGTAGGCGAGAGGTTGCAAGAGGAAAAAATTTAGCCCATTCCCGACGGGGCGTCCGGTGGTACCGGTATTTTTGTTGATTTCGCCGGTCGAAATCCGGTGGAATGGCCTCGGATTCACGCCATGTGTCCCTCACGCTTCATATACCCTCGTGCATATGTTTATTTAATCTGTAACTTAACATATTACGTGTAGTGCACGTGCAAACCCTTGGGCTTCTAAAAGATTAAAAGAAAATTAATTAAAAAGATAATGTGGCTGGGGGGATTCGATCACAGGGGCTATGTCGCAGCAATGTAAGGCTTTACCGATGAGCTACAAGCTATTTCTTGCTGGTCAAAATCAAATTTAATTTATAACTTGTGCTCAGGCTTAAGTACTCCTTCTGTATTTTGGAAAAAATTCGTACAAGAAAGTTTAGGGTTGTTATACATATCCTTTAAGAATAACTATGAACTTTATGTAATTTTGTCGTCAATATTTATTTTCTAGTTGGAGGGGATGCGTCCACGTCCGGGTTATCGGTTGTTCCTCACCGGAGGAACTATCATCCCGCTCGTGCTGCTGCCCAGGCCCAGGCTCGTGCTGCTATCGCCAGAGATATATATCGCACTTCGATTTTCGTTAATCCTTGATTTCTAAATACCGTTTTGTCTAGATGTTGCTTGTCTTGATATTTCTTGTAGATGCAGGACAGTCCCATCCCGTGAGGGAGACTCGAGGGCCGAATCAGTCCCACAGGCTGAGGCTCGATAGAGCTAGGGGAGGAACCATTCCCCCTTTTCTTTACCCCCGATTATCTCTATACTGGCGATTATGCCGAGAGGTTCGGCCGGTATATGGGGGATGAGAGCCGCATCCAAAAGGAGTATCCACTTCACGTTGAGTGGGGCGATCAACATCGGCGCTCATTTGCCCTCTTCTGGGATCAGGCTCGAGTATTAATATATATTTTCATTTTACTTATTAAATAAATTTATTATTATTTAACACTTATAATTTAAATACATTATTTTTTTGTATTTGCAGTTAGATTACGATTTTCTGCCTGTACCAGACCCTGATCACCCTGACAGAGTGCTCGATCTTCACGCTCTTTACCTGGGCCTCATGAAGAACATGCAATCTAAGGTCCGATATAATATAACGAGCTAAAGATCGATTACTATTTGGAATGGCTGGCGACCCCCGAGGCAGAGAGAGCGGCTCTCGTATATTCTCCGGCCTTTGCCAGAGTCGACGTAGATACATGGTCTCTCTTGTGCCAATATTATGATTCTGAGCGCAAACAGGTTTGTAATTTAAATGTAATTCATTATTTAGTATGTAATTTATTTTTTTGTATTGCTTAATTAGAAAACTAAATCTGATTGTGTTGTGCAGAAACATGCCGATCAAAATAAGGAGAATAGAAAGTCGGTGAAGAGGGGTCGCCCCACTTGCACAGGTGGCTCGAGGAACATTACTCGTGCTATGGAGGCATCGGTAAATTACAATAGATCTATTTTGATATAATGCAATATTAAGAGTTATTTTATAATATATGTAAATTTTTGGCGAATTGCAGAAAGTTCAGACCCTGGCGTAGGGTGGTACACCGAGCGCGTTGACCGCGTATCTTGCCGTTCACGGCACCTCGACAGATCCCGCCATGGGCGAGCTTCGATTCCCCGACACCGCTACCCAGGAGTATTACGTAAGTGTTAATATTTATTCTAATCCGAATGAAATTTTTGTTTTGATAAGTTCAAATTTAAATGATATACTTATATTTTAATGGTTAATGTGGGTGTAGGAGCGGGTGGTGGAGCGGAGGTATCGGGGATCAATTTTAGTGGACAGACCGATCCGATGCTACCGACCCCAGTCCTAGACGCCGCACACGGAGGGCACTACAGAGGTTGGGAGAGAGGCCAGGGACTGGGTCCTAGCAGGGCCCATATGAAGTTGGTCTTCACTCCGGCGGTTACTTCCCCTAACCCCCGTGAGCGACGTTTGGAGCATGATGTTGCCGCCTTGAAGACCACCGCCGAGGTGTTGAAGGAGATATTGGTACGCATATTATTTAATAGTAAAATATTATATCACATTATAGATAGTAACATATGCAATATTAGTAGCCTGAGCTTATTTGGTTTTAGACTTAGTTTTGATTAATCAGACTTACATAAAACTATATAATTAAACTGAACTCTATAATCATAACCATGCCACATCTTTCTTCATTTTGGAGTTTTAAAAGTTATGATTATCCAAATTCAAAACTTGAGAAGAAAACATTTCTTTGTAAAATAGATAACTCCAAAACCAAGTATCCAATCAAAGCTAAACAATTAAGAAGAGATACGGGCTTACAAGTTAGAGTAAGTATCATTTCTACCTCCACTTAAAATAAACTACAGTTTTCCAAACTAGATACCTAAACTAGGCCTGAGTCCCTAAGTATTCTTAGATTGGGATATAAAAGTATAGCCCTGAATGTGTGGAATTTCAAGATATATAAATTCTTATACATAACAAATGAATTTCAACAGAACGTGTGGAATCTCAACAAAGCATATATAAATTCGCGATTTCGTAATAATCTGATAATGATACGAATTCGACTAAAATCTAATGCATCGTTCTTACTTGTTTATTACACAAAAAAAAAAATTTACAGATTCGGCAGGCTATTTCGGCTGCGGATCTACATGCATCTCCTTCGGCTACGGCTCCGCAAGCCACTATCTCTGCTGCGGCTTCGCAAGCCACTATCTCGGCCGCGGTTGCACAGACCACTCTTACAGCTCTACAGCCCGCTCATACTCCCGCACAGTACGCTCCATCATTAGTCGAGTTTTTGATGACTCAGACTTGCACCGAAGAGTAGATACGTCAGATTACGGTGATTATCAGAGGTGGAGGAGCTGGACCAAGCTAGGCTAGCTTTATTTATATTTTTGAGGGTGTATGTACTTATCTGATACATATTGTATATATTTTGGACAATATTGATGGTTGTTTGTATGTTCACGGTGATTTTAGATTGATTTCGTATTCTGTTTATTTTATTTTTTTATATATTATGCGTAAGATGTTGATTATGAATATTTCTTTATTTGGCTATTTGATATATATATTATTGTGCACAGGACAAGGAAAAAACGGGAAGTCCCTTTTTAAAAAAAACTCTGATATAATGTCCCTACGGATTACTCCGTAGGGGAAACTGTTGCACCTACGGATTAATCCGTAGGGACAAGTTTTGCACATACGCATTTCTCCGTAGGACAAAATATCATAATATCTGATATTTTGTCCTTATGGACTCGGTGATAAGGGCAAAACTTGTCTCTACAGACAACTCCGTAAGGGCATTTATCAGGCCTTACGGATAAAGTTGTAGGGACAAATATTTTATTTTATAAACAGATAAATTAAATAAAGATTATGTCCGTACGGAATAATCTGTACGGATAAATATCCCTACGGATTAAGACGTAGAGACAATTATTACTCCGTAGGGGTATGTTCAGGACGAAGACTTGCACCTGCGGCTTTTGGACCTATGGAGGAATGTTATGTCCCTACGGATATATCTCTAGGGGCAGTGGTTTGCCTCTACGGTTAAATCCGCAGGGGCAAGAGATTATTGTAGTAGTGTTTATAACTAAGTAAATTTAAGATGCTTTTGATGTAATAAATTATAATTATCATTATCAAACATGTAATTTAAATTCAATTTGAAATCTATTTAATCTAAAAGGAAATGAGCTAATTATTATAGAAAAGGCTATTTCCAGTGATGTACATGGAAATCTTGATTTAGTTTCTCTAAATTTATTCTAATTTCGATCTTTAATTAATTTGTTGTTTAAATTTTAAAGAGAAAGAACAAAAACTTTGTGGATTTCTTGGCAATAAAAAGGATTGGAAAGAGATTTCTTTTTCCTTTTCTTTTCTTCTCTGCGTGTATCCATAGCAAATTGACTGTAAAACTCGTCTAATTCTTTTCTGCCAGTCAACTTCTGGTCTTTTAATTGACTTTTCAACTTTATATCATTACATAAAATCAAACCTTCTTGTACACATGTGTTTATTAAACGACCATACATGTACATGCCATAGGGTATAACCCAAACGTGATTTCGAAAATTTTTACGAACACTTTCAGCAAATAAATTAGGTAAGCCGTCTATAAATTTGGCCTTCCAGTACGAATTATTTGCATCTTCTAGCTGCATAACTCTGCTGAGAAAAGTATCTTTATACCATCTGAAATGAGTTAAAGTTGGGCATCTTAAATTTTGAAATAAAGTTCTGACTATTTCAGCTTGATTGCTTATATCTTCTGTAAAATGATCGAGAATTGCAAGTATCAAAATATAAACCGTGTCAGAAACTCGGTTATTATTTTCAAGTTTAACTGCGCTAAAAATCTCAAACTTTTGAGTGGGTATAAGACAATTATCCCACCATTCCTTTAAGATGCCTGTGAAACCACATGAAATAAATCCGGCTACATTAGTATCGGTATTACCCTGCTGTGAAAATTGGAGATATGCACTACGAATGCAATTACTGGGATTATATCCAAACATTCAAAAAAATTCTTTACTATGAAAATCCAGGAAGAAAGTATTCTTGGTTTATTATGGTAAAACCTCATATTATAAAATCAAGAATTCCAAACTGATTTATCCAATGGTTGCAACAGATTGAAGCAGAATTAAAAA
Source organism: Agapanthus africanus (assembly GCA_030015575.1). NCBI lineage: Eukaryota > Viridiplantae > Streptophyta > Magnoliopsida > Asparagales > Amaryllidaceae > Agapanthus > Agapanthus africanus. Next base: position 618,617,563 of record JASDDO010000022.1, read on the forward strand.
TTTTGCCAGAACAAATTTTTAATCTGTTTATCTCATGGATGAAATCTCATCCAAGATTCCATAATATGGATGATTGGGATTAAAATAAAGAATACATGGAAGTATCTTGGTCATGGAAAAACTAGTACTTTACTCATAGATAGATTAAATATATGTACATGATAGATAATATTTTATTTAAATTAAATTAAAATTAAGCATAATATACATGACGAGAAAAAAGATGAATTTGCGTTTAGGAGTACCATGTGATAAGAAAAACATAAGTTAATTTTTGAGGTCTATTCTCAATTATTTATTTGAAAAGAGATCATTTTAAAAATTCCTATAACTTAAATTTTTTGATGTAACAAGCTTAAGTGAACTATGTTTGGACATTAAACTGAAATGGTTGATATTATAATTTAGATATCATATTTTCTAACTGATTGGAAAGAGGCTTATTTTAAGACATAATTTTAGAAATTATTTGAGATGGATCAAAAGCACACATTAATTTGTTTTTTAAAGTGCTATAGAATAGATAATAGATAAATTAGAGTGAGATATAGATATAATTTTAGATATAGTTATAGATTTTATATAGTCTTGTTTACTAGAAACTCTCTTCAGATTTGACCCGGAGCACAAAACTACCATTTACTTACAAAATTACATAAAACTATTCTAACTTAACGTTCAAAATTGGGCAATGTTAATGTTCATACCAAGTGACTATATTTCACTTTCCATAATTTCTTAAGTAATTGTTGATTACTTTTATTTTCTGCACGGCTTTTATATGGTCAGCTGTTCAAGGAGAAGGATTTTTCTTGAGCCTATTATATAGAATCACTGCATCAAAGGCTAGATTTTTATAATAATCTGCCACATAATTTAAAACACCTAAAAACCTTTGTAATTGCTTTATGTCCAGAATATTATCTGAAAATTTGGAAGCAAATCCAATACTTCTCTCAACAGGTATAATGATACCATTATCAATATTATGTCCCAACAATCTTATAACAGTCTTAAAATGTTTCATCTTTGGGACAGATATAACTAACCCGTTCTTTATAATAAGATATTTAAAAATATTAAGATATTTAAAATGCTGATCTATATTATCAGAATATATTAAAATATCGTCAATATAAGAAAGTATTAAATTCTGTATAAGGGTTAAATACAGAGTTCATAATATTTTGAAACTCTGATGGCACATTGTTTAATCCGAACGGTATAACGTTCCATTCAAAATACCCAAAAGGAACGGTAAAGACTTTTTTTATATTTATCAGATTCATTAATCTGAATTTGCCAATACCCTGATTTAAGATATCCCAGTTCTATCGAGACAATTTCTAATAAAATGGTGGACGGGAATCAAAGAAGAATAAAAAATAGCCGAAATCAAAGCGACTATAAAAAATAATAACAAAATTCTTGACAAAAGGATTAATGAAGAACTGTCCACAGAAAATCCTTTACAGAAATTAAAAACTTCATTCTAGAGAAAATATTCCAATATCTCTGAAGAGAAACTGATGAAGAAGTGCCTTGAATATATGAAAAGGCAATTTGAACAGATGTTTGACAATTCAGACATAATTTCTCTGACATCAGTAAAATCCAAAAGATCTGTGGAAATGAAAAACATTGACAATATTGACAGCGTAGCTGGTCAAGCCCAAGATCCAGAAAATGACTTAAAAACAACAGATCAGCAATGGGATGAATTAATGGGCTCACCATCGGACCAAGAAAATAAAAGAAGGGGGATAATAAAATAACCCTTAAGCCCAGAAGAATTTAAAAAATCACTCACCAGACAGAACGACTACACCATACCGGCACATGGTTTTCTAGCACACGGTTTTGGTGGTGGGACCCACACTGTATATATCAGTGGAAAACGACAAAAGTTGCATATCGACTACCTTTAATAAAGGTTATCTCTTTCATAAAGATGTCGGTAAAGGACAACTCACCCTTCCACTTCGAGAGAATTAGGGACACCTCACCATTCCACTCTAGCAAAAAGATTCCTCTCTTTCTATAAATAAGGTGGCTCATCTTTATCGTAATCATCGAAGTTTAGTCTATTTCTTTCTTCCTTTCTTCAACTCTTGTAACTCCGAATGTTTAATATTTCTAAGGTTAATAAAAGGCTTGTTTGATATAAGGCGCTGGCATTAAGGGTAAGAATCAAGTAAGTTCTTGCTTACATTATATTATTGTTAGATATTGCTTACGTTTTATGAATTGTTTATGTTTTATGGTATTAGAGCCATGATTGGCTAATTTATTTTTCTTTCCAGAGTTATGAATATTTAGTTTATTAGTTATGAAATTTTTCTAAACCATGCAGACATAAGTGTTCTTTGGAGATTTATTCTTTTAAACTTTAAGGTTGGATGTAGCTGATTATAGTTCCTGCAACATCCTTCAGAAAGAACATTAGCGGGATTGAAGAGTGTAGACCTTTAAAGGGTAAGATTTTCTTATGAAAACCAAGAAGAATAAAAAAATAAATATTTACTTATGGATTATTTTATTAGGTAGTTACTCATGGAACGACACTAAAGTTGCGTAAAGAATTCCATTTTACTATAGAGATAGTCTCTGATCCCTTCATAAAATTTTATCCATGTGTCTTTAAATTTAAAGTAACTGCCTCAAGAATATCAGGGTCCGTTAAAGACAAGATTAAATTAGAGTAAATATCAAAATAGTCGACTGGTCCATGACACAGACTAGTCTGCATAATTCCTATTAGGGAAGATATCCAATCGAGATATCTCGCATCTCTAAGGGAAGTTATAATGGAAGCATTTAAATCTTGTAGGGTATGAGGCTTAAAAACTACTTGAATAAGTCTTATGTGAAGATACTTATAATACTTCTCAAATCTAAATACATTCTTTTCAGAAAGGAGTTGAATAGTTTGTTCTGTGCTATCTACAGAAAGAGTTTTTTTCCCCATAATTTTAATGGAAAGTCTGGACAAGAAATCAAACGTCATGATATTATAAATCTCTTTAGGAGGAAAATCAGGAATAATCCACCTGTTTAGTCGTTCCTCATCTGAGAGATACTTTATCAAATTGGAGTTTTTAACATGTTTGCTCTTATTACGAGCTAATTTAGTAGATATAGCAGAGGATATTGAAGAAGACGGAAGATTTCTTATAAGTTTTTTGTCTAAGAGACTTTTAATCTTCTTTTTATAAAGTTCAAAATATTCTTGATTTATTTGGCACGGTCTTACCTTAGTAGGAATATTATCCTCATCGAACTTTTCTATATATGGAAGAGAAACAATATGCTGTTTTTTGTCCCAAAATGCATTAGGAAGATCACTGCAAGTTTGAGTTATAAACACCTTTTTAAGTTTTTCAATCCTTACTTTAACTAGAATTGAACTTAACTGTTTATTTATCTGTATCGAAAATATTTCTTTCTTGATAAAATTTAGTTGATTTTCTTTTAGATAAATGTCCTTTACCTCATTAAGGATTTTTACCATAGAATCAGTTATAAACTGAAAAATAATTCTTTTACCTTTATAATTGGTATAAATCTCTTATGAATCTATTTTCTCAATAGGCATTATTTTACTGAGGAATGGTGTTCCTAATATAATATGCTGTGTTATCTCCTTGATTATAATAAAAGGAGAAGGAAGACAAATGTTTTCGTTACATTCTAAAAATTTTTTAGAATGGAGGACTCCTAGTGAGGTAATGTACCCCGCAGGTAATGTGGTCACTCTTTCTAAAATGATGTCTTTCGGGACTGATGAAGAGAGAGACTCGCATGAATGCCATTCGATATGCTATGGCAGTGAGGTCAATCATGCAATGTTAAATACCGGACCGGATATTTCTTTTACACTTGGTGTAGTAAGCAGATATTAATCCAATCATGGAGAAATATATGGGATGTTCTAGGTGTATGGTAATAGCAAACTCTTTCGGGAGGCAATTACCGATTCCAGCTTCCGTAGTGATAAGGGTGACAGAGTATCTGTCGTGAGTCATTAGTTTACCCTCTTATGAGGATCAGCGTATTGGAAGAGTTCCAATCGAGATACTGGGGTAGTCAAGGTGCTAGATGCTGATTGTGAATCGGTAGAGAATACATCCTAAATATTTGTTTGGATAAATACGTTCATTTGTGAACTAGGTCCCATCAGCTATCCAAACAATATTCTACAGTAAGTATCGCTCATTTCGGAAGATAGTTGATCCCCATGAAGTTGAGATTCAGAGAGATACAATTAGAAACATCGTAGCGGATCCACTCACTAAGGCTGTTTCTCGAACACAATTTGCAAAACTGTTAGTATAGAAGTTGGGTATACAGTAGAACATGAGATGTGTGTATGCAATACCGCAATTATTAGCCTTGAGTGCAAGTGGGAGATTGTTGGATATAGGTGCCCTCAAGGAAATTATCGTAGTTGCGGGAATGCAATTACTGAATTCGAGGAGGGCCTATACCAAGAACAGTCTTACTCGAGATGATAGTGTGCTATCTGGTTTGTCTTTATCTGTCATGTGAATACGTGTTACTAGTTATCGCGTATCGATAATACATGAGATAAAGTCGATAGGATCTTTGCTTGACTACCAGGATTATGATAAGGATTATACTAGTGGAGCTTGGTAGTTTATAAGCACATCCTTAAATGTCCCTAGTCGTAGGAGTATCGAGACAGGGTATCGGTACTCCAGTTTAGACTAGTGTATATATTTCATGACCCTGTACAGGGCAATGGCTGATCCCATAGTCATTGGTGTTTGACACCGATGATTGTATACAGGAGCTCATTGGATGAGTTACACTGGACGGACTCGTCGGGAACTCCTAGTTGGTATTATACCAATGTCAGATAGCAGTTCCTTGGTGACATGAGTACAGGGTAGTCCCTAGACTTGAAATCGCCACAGTGTCTCGTGTGTGTTCCCACTGTACTTTGATTACTACCTTACCACGGCTTTACTGAGCGGTCGAGGGAATTCGTCACTCCCGGTATTAGGAGTCGATATCGCACCGTGCAGGATACGACTATAACCAGAACTCCGTGGCCACGACAGTAGAGATAAACTGGTAAGTGTTACCAGTTGTATCTCTTTGGTTATGAGTTCTCTGTCAGCACGACTTATCGGGTTATTGGGGGTCTGACAGATTCCACTCTCCAGACCCGGTATGTGATCCTCCTTGACGAAGAAACCGGATTATACGGTGAATGTGACTTATAGACTTTGTTGGGTCTGGATGAGTTCGCTCGTCGATCTGCCTTTATATTGCTCATACCTGTGCCTCATGAAGAACATGCAATCTAAGGTACGATATAATAGGAATGAACTAAAGGTCGATTGCTGCAAGCTATGGCTAGCGACCCCCGAAGCGGAGAGAGCGGCTCTCCTGCAGTCTCCGTCTTTTACCAGAGTCGATGTAGATACATAGCCTCTCTTGTGCCGGTATTATGAGTCTGAGCGCAAACAGGTTTGTAATTTAAATGTAATTCATTGTTTAGTATATAATTTATTTTTTTGTGTTGCTTAATTAGAAAACTAAATCGAATTGTGTTGTGCAGAAACATGCCGATCAAAATAAGGAGAATCGGGAGTCCGCGAAAAGAGGTTGTCCTACCTACACAGGTGGCTCGAGGAACATTACTCTTGCCATGGATGCATCGATAAATTACAATATATCTATTTTAATATAATGCAATATCAAAAGTTATTTTATAATATATGTACATTTTTGGCGAATTGCATAAAGTTAAGACCCTGGTGTATGCCGAGCGTGTTGACTGCGTATCTGGCCATCCACGGCATCTCGACAGATCCCACCATGGGCGAGTTTCGATTTCCCGACACTACTACCCAGGAGTATTGCGTAAGTGTTAATATTTATTCTAATTCGAATGAAATTTTTTGTAATATTTCAAAAAATATATATATATTATTTTGGGAAATTTTATAATTTAATATTATTTTATTGAATATTTTAATATTTCGGTATTAGTAAATACAGATAAATGGGAAAAATTTTGGCAAATTATAAAATAGGGTATTTTATGGAATTATGCCATTTTAAAGTTTTTATGATTAATTATATGCTAATTTAGAGCTAATCGCGATTAAAAATCGCTAATCGGTTTTTTAGCAATTTTGTGCGAAACATGCACATATCTTTTTTTTCTCTACACTTGTGCATTTTCTATCATATTTCTTTTGGGGTTGCTATTTGAGTGAGAAGGATTTAAAGGGAAAAGAAAAGAAAAAGAAAAGGCATAAAGAATGGAATAGTGTAGGCATGGGTGAGAGAGAGAGAAGAGAGGGGTTGCTTTGACTTGGTTTCATCCTCTATTTCTTCACCATTTCCCTCTCCATTCCCTGCTGCTGTTGCTGCTCCTCCTCCCTCCCCTCTTCACCTCCTCAAAACACCTCTAAAACAACTCCAAAACCCTATCTTCATTTCACTAAAAGTGTGCACAAGCTCAAGACCAACACATTGGACCAAGAAAGCAAGGATTTTGGCTACTAGGGGCAACTCAAGAAAATTCTTGAGTTTTCAAATGAGGTATATACTGAACCATTAGCTTAGTTTTAGCATTACTTATACCTCTATGTTAAGATTGAATCGATATCGGGTAGTTTTGTGGGCTTAAGGAAAACCTAGTTAGGGTTTGAGGGAATTTTGGGTTTTTCTGTGAAATTGAGCTCAGTAGAGGCTGCACAAATACCCTAGTACTTGAATTGAGACCCAAATTTGAGACTTGAAACCCGAAATACGGATATAGAAACCGATATCGAAAGATTTATGGAATCTGTGAAGGTTATATGAGATCTGCTATCACCCCGAGACTCTGAAAATTATTTTGGTTGGACAGTGATATGTGCAGGCACCCAGGAAGCCATCACCAAGACCCCAGCCCCTAACTCCGAACCTCGGCCGCAGATTTAATAAGTTTGGCAGCAAATTGCGGCCTGGACCCCACCAAATTGGCTCGTTTTTGTTCTGGTGCCCCCTTATCAGTAGATTAGACCCCTGGCATATGCAAAATTGTCCAATTTGATCTAGGGTGAAATCTGGAGCCTTTTTCTTTAGTTGCTGTTTTGGATTCGTGTTTCCGTATTCCGTATTTTGAATTCTGGATTTGCGTATTGCGTTTTACCTCGAATACTTGGCGTTTATACGACGATATCGAGGATTGATTGATGGTTTTGAAAGCGTACCCATAGGTTCTAACCTATAGGCCCCTTAGCGTATCGTTTGGGTTTTCGTATGTCGTTTTAGTATTGATTTGGTTTTAATACGCATTTACGATACGTTGATGTGTAGGTACCCCATGAAGAATTCGGGACGACAAGCAAGCGCGTGGCGACGTCGACAAATGAAGACGCAAGGTGAGTAGATTATATCTACGGGGGGAAGTCGGGTGGATGGCGTATAGCACCCCCGCAGTCCGTAGTTGGTATACCTTATATGTATATATATTATATATATGATAGTTATAGTGAGTCGTGGATATTGTGTTAGATGTACTATGGTTAGATTAGGGCTAGAAGTAAACTAGTATAGTTCTTAGTCGCGAACCCTAGAATAGGTTTATACCCACACGCGCACACATACTTATTCATTATACTTATACTGTGTTGATGATGATAGTGGATGACATTGAAGATGAGTCGATGATATTGGGCATAGTGCCGTGAGATCGGTAATATGATATGATTCGTATTTGGGATACGACATGTGATTCTTAGCGGGCTTTTGGATGTGTGTTTCCCACGCGCATTCATACTTATATAGATGGTATCGATTTGTACTAGACTTAGATCAGTACCCCAGATTATGTGATATGATGATAAGGATACCAGATAATTGATGAGATAATGTGATATTGACCCGTACCCAGCTATTGGGATGCCGTATGACGATTTACCGTACGAGCTATACATTGATGATTGATCCGCACTCATGACTCGAGGAGGTCAGATAATGTACGGCATCGTACGTGATACTATTTAGGCGGGATCACCGACTCTTATATTTATATTTATATATATCGACTCAGATTTAGGTGGTTTCCATACCCCTCCCGATTGACTTGATAGTTAGATCTGTAGTTAGTATAGTAGATGTTAGACTAGACCCGAGTCATACCTATTTCAAAACTAACGAATCGGGAGTATTTTAAAGACATGGAAAAAGGGATTCTACGGATACTTTAAAAAGGCGCATCTTTCTTAAAAACACCGTAGCCTTTATTTTACTAAAAATCCCGATTCGTCTTATTTCAAATGGCATAACTGCATGACATATACATATTGATGTAGATTCTTCACTGTTGCGTTGATTATTCAATTTCCGCATATTCATGCTATTCACATCGCTTTGCATGTTTAAATGTGTTTATTTCTATATTACCATCATGCTGTTAGGACACCAGCACCATTATCGATGATGCGTATGTTCCACGTACACTTGCTTGCCGGCTCACACACTTTATCATCGATAATTGCCATGTCACTACACGGTAGTATTATTGCATCAGGATATGACCCTTGTATATGCATACTATTATTCCATGTTGCATGATATACTGTTATACTTGCAATTCATTTATATGTCACATACATCATATTTTCTGATTATGCGTATTGAGATATGTTGTTTCTATGATATTTCTGGATTTGGGAACTGTGGGTATTTCAAAGAGATTATGTAAATGTTTAAAAAACCCGGTTACCCTTGATATGATATTTCAGCTTCCACCATGAGTTTTATCGGTTCTGATATATATATATATATATATATATATATATATATATATATATATATATATATATATACCCCATGCAGGAGGCGTCAAGGCCACATGAGGGTACATGGTGGGCCCCGGAGGTACCCCGGGGCAAGAAAGGGATGTCGATGTGCCATGAGCCGATGAGCCCGTCAGGGGAACCATATCGTCCGGTGACATTACCTTTTTCTCGGCGGTTATCTTGGGGATACCGACCGGAGTTATGTACGTATGATACGTCGAAATTCAAGGGTCGAAGCTGGGCACTCGGGTTTCGAGATAGTGTATGATACGTACCTATCAGGGCCAGTCTCGGTGACAGCGCCTGATAGATGAGGATTTACGTGCTGATGTTAGGCACAAGTTTCATGATGTTTTCGAGTGTCGATGCTAGGCACTCAGGTTCCATGATTTTGATTATATCCTCATATTTACATGCATGATGCTTATTGTCATTGGGTGACACGTGGGCGGGATCCACATACATACAGACTTGATTACATTGATCATACCTCATATGTATACATAACAGGGGATGAGGACAATGTTATATATGCCCTTACACTAATATTAGTGGAATGAGACGCTAATATATGTGTATTGATATCAATTTAGATATTTCATCATATTTATTCATGCAGATTTATCTCATATTCATGATATGTTATTACCTGAGTACTTGGCACTACATACATGTATAGATGTTACATTGCTACCTTATCATGCTTCAGACTTACCCTTTTGAGGTTTATATATATCTGATCGTATTGACCTAGGATTATGTCGTACATTCGATTTTTGCTTGTAGATATTTTCTATTCACGAGTTGGCAACTCACTCCCGTTGTGCCACAGCTTCTTGCAGGTTTTGCCGTACAGGTTCCATAGCGGCATTTCTGGCACACTGCTTCCTTTGCGGGTGAATTGCATTGGTTAGGTGGGTTCTTTTGCATCAGAACCACCATTGTATATGTATTATTCATTTATATCTAGAAATTCCATCAACCAAAACTTGTATATTGTTTCAGACTTAGACACTAGTGATGTATTATTTCGACCTTAGAGTCGCGTGTAGCAGTATTACGGTTTTCATGCTGATTTGAGTTTTATTTGAGTTTTGATCCTCGCCCTTCGGCGTTGTATATTATATTGCTTGCGTGGTTGTGACCGTCGATTGACGAAGAGCTAGCTCCCGCTTGGGGATGCCTTTTATCATTGCATATATATTATTCTTGTTGTACCCCGTTCGGGGCCAGTATTTACAAAGGAAACTCTGCCGAAATTTTCAGAAAAGATTATACATTTTAAAACATCATATTCGGCTTATGTATTTAAAAACTTTACTTTTGAAACATGTTTTCTTTGCTTCTAAAAACTATTTTACCTTCATTTATTATTTAAAATGGTTTTAAATTTCTGGGCTTTTGGCTTACTTGGATCAGATGGAGTCCTATGGACTTCATATGGTTCAAGGGCCAGTCACGTGCTCTTTCGGGTCGTGACAAAGTTGGTATCAGAGCGATAGGTTAACCTTGGTTCGAGTCTATGTTTGACTATGTGGAGCCTAGGGCGTTTATATATATACGGAACTTAGGCTTGACCTTACGGAACTTAGACTTAGTCGAGGGGGTATTAGACCCGAACTTTCGTCGCGTAGGATGACCCTTGGTTGATGGAGTAGGTGACTTCAGTAGAGTGATGTACCGTGTGTATGTTTCGCGGCATACTTACGACATGCCACTCCGCTTAAGGAACCTTAGGATGTACATTTTCTTGCACAGTATTATATTCATTCCTATGATCTATTCTCATCGATACTGGTTATGATTGTGCTGTCACGATCACACGGGCAGAGAGAGCTACGGCTAGAGTTGCGTCAGCTTGAGCTCGTCGCAGACGAGGACTGACCAGGGTGTGATTCCAGGGACATACGATTGCATTGATAGGCGTCGTCTTATTGTGTTTTCGCGCCATGAGCGTTTGGTGGATCGCTTTTATGAGATTTCTCGGACGTGCCGATTGGTACCAGAGGATCAGGCTACTGCTAGAGGCCAGCCAGATGTGATAACCATTGATATATCGCTTATTCAGGATGATTGAGGCGCTGTTCACCGTACAGACGAAGGAGCCAGTTGTTGCTGCAAATGACGAGATGTCGCCCAGATGATTGGAGCTACTGCAGCATGAGTATATACTTAGAGATATGATGGAAGGTCGCTAGTCACCCGAGGATGAATGACTAGGACATGTGGTTCGTTCGTTTACCCCGATGCGAGGTCATCAGATAGATTGATTCCAGCTAGAGACGACTTCATGAAGGTTCGTTGAGAGTCGATAGAGACGATCGAATGTCAGGAGCCGTTTTCCAAGTTTAAAGTATTCGGAAAGACATGCAAGCGATTCTATGGACCCTCTAGAAGAATGAAGCCCTAACTCGACATAATAACCGTGTGAAAGCCTTTGAACCTTAGGGTTTGCGGCAGTTCCGCGGCACCATTAGTGAGGCTTGGGTTTGCCCTTCTACGGCTGGACCACTGATGCTGTGGTATGTACTCGGTACTATTAAACTGTACCCAAGATGTTGATCTCTTGGGGGGTTATGAGGTTTTGACAAATCGATCGGATGGTTCGACATCATTCGGATATCAGGTCATGGGACACACTGCTTGGGAGACTCCAGATACGAGCATAGCCGTTAGAGCGCGGTCCATGCAGCCACGATGAGACGAGTCCGAATCAGTCGACATTAGAGCATAGTGAAGTAAAGAGTTCGCAAGAGATTTCGACAAGATGGCGTTCCACTCCGCTGACATCAGAGATGCGATACGCACGCAGAGGCATTGTATATGGATATATCTTCCAGAAAGAGGCGCGATGAGTATGCAGCCGTTCCGGAACAAGAATTAGCTTCAGTAAAGGACGATGACTTCCGGGCAATTCGGCAGAAAAGAGATATGAGAGAGAATTCGGATGGACCGTAGCCGAGAACATTGCAGTGCGCAGATAGAGACGTGACATCGAAGTGGACGATGATACAGACAAGCGGGATAAGAGGTTCGTGCGAGACGCTGACGAGCTGTCATTACTTCCCGTCGAGACTAGAGACCTGATATGCTTACAGAGGTATTAGGATACGGCCAGTTTCCGAGGAAATGTGTGCGGAACACGCAGATGTCCAGAAAACGAGAAAAGATTATGTAAGAGTATCAGCCTCCGTATAGTTCGACATAAGAAAGATTGGAAAAGACCTTGAGCGGGATTCCTTCCACGATACTACTGCAATAAGATTTGCATCAGGAACAGATGTGTGATGTGCATTCAGAAAGCCAGAGGCCGACGCCAGTGACATGCTGCTTTATGAGTGGTCGTGAGAATTGACCGAGAGATGACCAGAGAAGTGGCAGAACGGAATCGTCCCCGTTAGCATACCTGAAGGCCGATGAGCCGATGGATCGTGAAATTGGTAATCCACAGAGAAGATAAGGACCCAGGGACAGAGGACGCCGGACATGAGCATGAGGCAAGTAGATATCTTAAGCTGCTAGCAATTGATGCACCGACACCTTCTCGACCTTGAAGGAGGGACTGCCGATGACGGTATTTATGAATTGTGATTTTGTGATTCGATTATCACGTATCCGTCATCTTGGATTTCGATATTTTGGGCATTCTGTTTGCATGATTTAGTCTTGATGACCGAGTTTCATGATATTTGTTTTCTTGCACCATGGTTGCACCTACTGGGTATTTATATTTTGCGCATAGTTATTACGCTTGAGGTATTGACTGTGATTTCATGCCTATTTTATGTCGGTGATTTGATTTACGCTTCCAGCATAGTTTTCATGCACCGTTAGTGTTTTGATTTGATTTGTGCACGCTGATGCATATGATTGTGAGCTTATACACTGCGGTATACCTGATTTTGATTGAGTCGTACAGTATACCGTCGATTTTGATTCTGATATTGATGTTGATTTTTTGCACTCTGTGCATTTGATTTGGATTTCCGCGCGTGTTGAGCGCATGTTTTGAGATACGATTTTGGTGCACACCAGATGCTCTAAATCGGGATTCTTCGTGCATATCAGATGTACCTGATTTTGCTGTCAGGCACACACGTTGCCTATGATAGATGTTGTGTGCACACCCGTTGCACCTAGATGTTGTTTTGTGCACATGTATGGCACATATATGGATTTTGATTTCCTTGCGCACCAGACGCACAGGATATTCTTATATATACCTTTTTAGGATTGATTCCTTATGGACCAGTACGTTTTTATGATATTTGCTATGTGTTTTCATACTGAGCAGGACTAGTCAGAGGACAGTACCTGGATATTTTTTTTTTGCATGCAATACTTTAACTATTTACATGTATAGTTCTGATTTATATCATATTGATTTCATTTTGGATTTGACATTGTGTTTTTATCATGACTCCGATGATTGCGGGATACTTGACGGAGTCTCGATTTTGAGTTATCTGCTCATTACCTATGCGCATGCATTGCGCTATGATGCGTTTTATGTATTGATGATTTCGGAGCCCTGACAATTTGGATTTTTACTGAAATGTTTTAGAATTTGGGGGTTTAAATTTAAATTCGGGGACCGAATTTCTTTAAGGGGGGAAGATTGTAACATTTCAAAAAAAAATTTATTTTGGGAAATTTTATAATTTAATATTATTTTATTGAATATTTTAATATTTCGGTATTATTAAATACAGATAAATAGGAAAAATTTTGGAAAATTCTAAAATAGGGTATTTTATGGAATTATGTCATTTTTAAGTTTTTATGATTAATTATATGCTAATTTAGTGCTAATCGCGATTAAAAATCGCTAATCGGTTTTTTAGCAATTTTGTGCAAAACATGCACATATATATTTTTTTCTCTACACTTGTGCATTTTCTATCATGTTTCTTTTGGGGTTACTATTTGAGTGAGAATGATTTAGAGGGAAAAGAAAAGAAAAATAAAAGGGAATAAAGAATGGAATAATGTAGGCATGGGTGAGAGCGAGAGAGAAGAGAGGGGTTGCTTTGACTTGGCTTCATCCTCCATTTCTTCACCATTTCCCTCTCCATTCCCTGCTGCTGCTGCTGCTCCTCCCCCCTCCCTTATTCACCTCCTCAAAACACCTCTAAAACAACTCCAAAACCCTATCTTCATTTCACTAAAAGTGTGCACAAGCTCAAGACCAACACATTGGACCAAGAAAGCAAGGATTTAGGCCAATAGGGGCAAATCAAGAAAATTCTTGAGTTGCCAAATGAGGTATATACTGAACCATTAGCTTAGTTTTAGCATTACTTATACCCCTATGTTAAGATTGAATCGATATCGGGTAGTTTTGTGGGCTTAAAGAAAACCTAGTTAGGGTTTGAGGGAATTTTGGGTTTTTCTGTGAAATTGAGCTCAGTAGAGGCTGCACAAATACCCTAGTACTTGAATTGAGACCCAAACCTGAGACTTGAAACCCGGAATACGGATTTAGAAACCGATATCGAAAGATTTGTGGAATCTGTGAAGGTTATATGAGATCTGCTATCACCCCGAGACTCTGAAAATTATTTTGCTTGGACAGTGATATGTGTAGGCACCCAGGAAGCCATCACCAAGACCCCAGCCCCTAACTCCCAACCTCGGCCGCAGATTTATTACGTTTGGCCGCAAATTACGGCCTGGACCCCACCAAATTGGCTCGTTTTCGTTTTGGTGCCCCCTTATCAGTAGATTAGACCCCTGACATATGCAAAATTGTCCAATTTGATCTAGGGTGAAATCTGGAGCCTTTTTCTTTAGTTGCTGTTTTGGATTCGTGTTTCCGTATTCCGTATTTTGAATTCTGGATTTGCGTATTGCGTTTTACCTCGAATACTTGGCGTTTATACGACGATATCGAGGATTGATTGATGGTTTTGAAAGCGTACCCATATGTTCTAACCTATAGGCCCCTTAGCATATCGTTTGGGTTTTCGTATGTCGTTTTAGTATTGATTTGGTTTTAATACGCATTTACGATACGTTGATGTGTAGGTACCCCATGAAGAATTCGAGACGACAAGCAAGCGCGTGGCGACGTCGACAAATAAAGACGCAAGGTGAGTAGATTATCTCTACGGGGGGAAGTCGGGTGGATGGCGTATAGCACCCCCGCAGTCCGTAGTTGGTATACCTTATATGTATATATATTATATATATGATAGTTATAGTGTGTCGTAGATATTGTGTTAGATGTACTATGGTTAGATTAGGGCTAGAAGTAAACTAGTATAGTTCCTAGTCGCGAACCCTAGAATAGGTTTATACCTACACGCACACACATACTTCTTCATTATACTTATACTGTGTTGATGATGATAGTGGATGACATTGGAGATGAGTCGATGATATTGGGCATAGTGCCGTGAGATCGGTGATATGATATAATTCGTATTTGGGATACGACATGTGATTCTTAGCGGGCTTTTGGACGTGTGTTTCCCACGCGCATTCATACTTATATAGATGGTATCGATTTGTACTAGACTTAGATCAGTACCCCAGATTATGTGATATGATGATAAGGATACCAGATAATTGATGAGATAATGTGATATTGACCCGTACCCAGCTATTTGGATGCCGTACGACGATTTACCGTACGAGCTATACATTGATGATTGATCCGCACTCATGACTCGAGGAGGTTAGATGATATACGGCATCGTACGCGATACTATTGAGGCGGGGTCACCGACTCTTATATTTATATTTATATATATCGACTTAGATTTAGGTGGTTTTCATACCCCTCCCGATTGACTTGATAGTTAGATCTGTAGTTAGTATAGTAGATGTTAGACTAGACCCGAGTCATACCTATTTCAAAACTAACGAATCGGGAGTATTTTAAAGACAGGCAAAAAGGGATTCTACGGATACTTTAAAAAGGCGCATCTTTCTTAAAAACACCGTAGCCCTTATTTTACTAAAAATCCCGATTCGTCTTATTTCAAATGGCATAACTGTATGACATATACATATTGATGTAGATTCTTCACTGTTACGTTGATTATTCAATTTCCACATATTCATGCTATTCACATCGCTTTGCATGTGTAATTGTGTTTATTGCTATATTACCATCATGCTGTTAGGACACCGGCACCATTATCGATGGTGCGTATGTTCCACGTACATTTGCTTGCCGGCTCACACACTTCATCATCGATAATTGCCATGTCACTACACAGTAGTATTATTGCATCAGGATATGACCCTTGTATGTGCATACTATTATTCCATGTTGCATGATATACTGTTATACTTGCAATTCATTTATATGTCATATACATCATGTTTTCTGATTATGCACATTGAGATATGTTGTTTCTATGATATTTCTGGATTTGGGAACCGTGGGTATTTCAAAGAGATTATGTAAATGTTTAAAAAAACCCGGTTACCCTTGATATGATATTTCAGCTTCCACCATGAGTTTTATCGGTTCTGATATATATATATACCCCATGCGAGGAGGCGTCGAGGCCGCATGAGGGTACATGGTGGGGCCCGGAGGTACCCCGGGGCAAGAAAGGGATGTCGATGTGCCATGAGCTGATGAGCCCGTCAGGGGAACCATACCGTCCCGTGACATTACCTTTTTCTCGGCGGTTATCTTGGGGATACCGACTGGAGTTATGTAGGTATGATACGTCGAAATTCGAGGGTCGAAGCTGGGCACTCGGGTTTCGAGATAGTGTATGATACGTACCTATCAGGGCCAGTCTTGGTGACAGCGCCTGATAGATGATGATTTACGTACCGATGTTAGGCACGGTTTCATGATGTTTTCGAGTGTCGATGTTAGGCACTCAGGTTCCATGATTTTGATTATATCCTCATATTTACATGCATGATGCTTATTGTCATTGGGTGACACGTGGGCGGGATCCACATACATACAGACTTGATTGCATTGATCATACCTCATATGTATATATAACAGGGGATGAGGACACTGTTATATATGCCCTTACACCAATATTAGTGGAATGGGACGCTAATATATGTGTATTGATATCAATTTAAATATTTCATCATATTTATTCATGCAGATTTATCTCATATTCATGATATGTTATTACCTGAGTACCTAGCACTACATACATGTATAGATGTTACATTGCCACCTTATCATGCTTCAGACTTACCCTTTTGAGGTTTATATATATCTGATCGTATTGACTTAGGATTATGTCGTGCATTCGATTTTTGCTTGTAGATATTTTCTATTCACGAGTTGGCAACTCACCCCCGTTGTGCCACAGCTTCTTGCAGGTTTTGCCGTACAGGTTCCATAGCGGCATTTCTGGCACACTGCTTCCTTTGCGGGTGAATTGCATTGGGTAGGTGGGTTCTTTTGCATCAGAACCACCATTGTATATGTATTATTCATTTGTATCTAGAAATTCCATCAACCAAAACTTGTATATTGTTTCAGACTTAGACACTAGTGATGTATTATTTCGACCTTAGAGTCGCGTGTAGCAGTATTACGATTTTCATGCTGATTTGAGTTTTATTTGAGTTTTGATCCTCGCCCTTCGGCGTTGTATATTATATTGCTTGCGTGGTTGTGACCGTCGATTGACGAAGAGCTAGCTCCCGCTTGGGGATGCCTTTTATCATTGCATATATATTATTCTTGCCGCATTAAAGACCACTGTCGAGGAGTTGAAGGAGATGTTGGTACGTATATTACTTATTAGAAAAATATTATATCATATTATAAATAGTAGCATATGCAATATTAGTAGTATGAGCTTATTTGGTTTTAGACTTATGTTTGATTAATCAGACTTATATAAAACTATCTAAACTGAACTCTATAATTCTAACCATGCAACATTTTTATTCATTTTGGAGTTTAAAAAGTTAGATTATCCAAACTCAAAACTTGAGAAGAAAACATTGATTTGGAAATTAGATAACTCCAAAACCATGCATCCAATCAAAACTAAATAATTAAGGAGCAATATGGGCTTACAAGTTAGAGTAAGAATCATTTCTGCCCCCACTTAAAATAAACTATAGTTTTCCAAACTTGATACCCAAATTAGGCCTAAGGCCCTAAGTATTCTTAGATTGGGGAAAAAAATCGAAGCCTTTAATGGGTGAAATTTCAACATGTATAAATTCTCATACATAACATGAATTTCAACAGAACGTGTGAAATATCAACAAAGCATATATAAATTCGTGGTTCCGTAATAATCCGATATTTATACAAATTCGACTAAATCTAGTACACCGTTCTTACTCGTTTATTACACAAATACAAAATTTTACACATTTGGCAGGCTACTTCGGCTGTGGCTCCGCAAGTTACTACCTCGGTTGCGGCTGCGCAGGCCACTCCTATGGCTCCACAGCCTACTCAGACTCCTGCACAAACCACTCAAACTCCTGCACAAACCACTCTTTCATTAGTCGAGTTTTTGTTGACCCAGGGCAGCACCGAGGAGCAGATGAGCCAGATTTCGGCGTTTATTAGAGGCAGAGGAGTTGGACCGAGCTACGATAGTTTTTTTTATATTTTTAAGGATGGATGCACTTATTTGATACATATTGTATGTTTTGGACAATATTTGTTTGGATGTTTACAATGATTTTAGATTAATTTCATAATCTGTTTGTTTATTTCATTATATATTATGCGTACGATATTGTTTATGAATATTTCTATATTTGGCTATATATATATATATATATTATTGTGCACATGGCGGGGGAAAAAACTGGAAGCTCCTTTTAGAAAAAAATCCTGAGATATTGTCCCTACGGATTAATCCGTAGGGATAAAATATCAGAATATATGATATTTTGTCCCTACGGACTTAGTAATAGGAGAAAAACTTACCCCTTCGGATTAATCCATAGGGGCATTTATAATCCCCTACGTATAACTCCGTAGGTACAATTTTTTTTATTTTTTTAACAGAAAAATTAAAAAAAGATTTTGTCCTTACGAATTCATCCGTAGGGATAAATGCCCCTACCCTTTAAGCCGTAGAGGCAACGTTTACCCCGTAGGGGTATGTTTAGGGCAAATACTTGCACCTGCGGCTTTTAGACCTACGAAGCTATTTTAGTCCTTACGGATTAATCCGTAGGAGCTGTTGATTGCCCCTACGGCTAAATCTGTAGTGGCATGTGGATACTGTAGTAGTGATAGGCCTGTGCGTGAGGAAATGCTTAGACTTTCTCAGGTGGAGAAGATTACGGAAAGACTCAGAGAAGTTGCCGATGTCCGATTCTGTCATTGATGCGAAGCCTGGCTAGGCCGATTTGGAAAGTCGGCGAATACTAACTTGCACGAAATTTCTGCGCCCTAAGAAGCAGAATGCGCCATCACCGAAGGAATTCCTTTATGTTAAAGGTTTTCTGTTTAGATTTTTCAAGAGGGCATCTTTTTTTTCTCCAGATCAAGAGCCTACCATCATTCCCGCATGGTTAAATCTTCTAGGTTTACTTTCGAATTTTTTTCATGTAGATATGTTGCGCTTCATTGTTAAACCTATTGGAAGACTTATAAAAGTGGATCTTCATACAAGCACCGCACCAAAACAGATAAAGTTAGGGTTTGTGTCGAATTGGATTTGCAAAGACCTATTCTTCCAAAATTGTGGATCTGTATTTCTCATTCCACCAAGTTTTCACAAAAGATTATATTTGAAAAAGAATTTAAATATTGCAAATTTTGTGCTAAATATGGATAAGTGTGAAATACATGCAAGAAAATGAACAAAATCTGGAGAAGAATTTATCTATTAATGCTAAAGAATCAGATAAAGGAAAGGAAAGGAAAATTTTGATATTATCTCAAATCGAGCAATGCTGAATAATAGAAGAATGGGAAAGTGGAGATCTACAGGCAATACCATTGTTTTGTCGCCTGTATGTACTGAAGATACTGCATCTACTAATGCTATTAATCAAGTTAAAGAGTTTGCAGTAATATTAGATACCAATAATGATGAGAATGAAAACACTAATCAGGTTATTCAACAACTTTCTCATACTTTTATTAGTCCATTTTTGGAAGGCTTTACTTCTCCTTCTGATGTTCATATATATAATATCAACTATCAAGCTTGTGATGTTCCTTATGTTAATACCAACAATCAAAACCCCAACACTAATAATCCTCATATCGAGTCTTCTTTATGTAAAGAGGAAAATGGTAAATCCGTAGATCCAGATTTTGATTTTCAAATTTCAACAAATTTGGCAATCGAAGAGTCTAATTGCATAAATACAGATGTTGATTTGTTACCTTCCGTTTCTTCACATATTATCACTAATGATTTAGATGATAAAGCTTTACACCAAGGATTATTATCTCACAACATTCATAATTCTATTAATTCGGTGGTTGAAGTTATTAACTCAGATAATTCAATTGTGCAAAATGAACCTACTATCTCAACTGAGTTAGACTCGGAAGGTGGTCCTCTGATCCTTCTGGATTCAAACCACCTCGCGCCGAAAAGATGACCGCTAAAAGAAAATTGATTATCACTGCTTTTAATAAACATGTTTCCATGTAACATGGTACTACTTCTTCGTTTAAGGATTCTAAACAGAAATCGGGCTTGAAATGCTCCACTAAAGCCTCTATTAAATTTCTTGAAGATTTTGATGATAATACTATTATGAATGTTCTACTTCTTGCGGTGTTAATATTAAGGATGTAAATATTATCAATAGTATTCGTCTTTTGGATAAGAATAGAAGGGAGGACCGTGATTCTTTTTGGAGCTATCAGAGAGTATACATATTTTGCCTTTAAGAATCGGGATATGCAATGCAGTTACTTTAGCGGTAGCAAACACGTTTGAAATACGTAGAAGCATTTTTTGTTTCTTCTGTATTTTTCAATAATGTATTAAGAATTATTTATCACGGTGCATAAGTTCTGTATCTTGTAAATATTTATTTTTTAATTTATTTTATTGAGTAGAGCATCTTGTTCTGCTTTTTCCCTCAAAAGAAAAAGAACTCCATGGCATAAATACATTTTATGAACATAATTTTGAAGATCAACGATGTAAAATAAATAAAGATTTGGTGTCTAACCAAGGAGATTCCATAAAACTTTATATGTTGTATGGAGTCATAAGAAAACTCTCACACTTATTCTATAACTCAAACTTAAAATGTCCGTGTATGATTTTCTTTTGGAAACATATCGAGACGTGTGGAAGAAACTGTCATTAGAATAGATATCCGCCTCCCCAATCGATGCACTCGAATTGGTTGCATATTCCCAAGATACAACGAAACCCCTTCGCAGTTAGATTTTACGCCATGCACTTGGCGATCCGACCAATTGATGCAACTTTTTCCTTTTGTCCAAAACCGAAAGCAGAAATTATTAGGAAAGATTTCCATAACTGATGCAGATTTTTGTGATTACAAATATTTCTATGACTTTTCTGATTTTATTTGTTAGGAAAGATTTTATTCTTGTTAGGAAACCTTTTATTTTATTTCTTCATTATATAAAGTGTAAATATACACCTTTGAGATTCAACACAAATTAGTTAAGTTCAAACCCTAAAAACCATCTTCTCTAAAATTCTATATGGTATCAAAACTTTACGATTAAAAGCTCAATTTCTGATCCATGGCCTCCTCTCAAAACTTAATCCACATCTGTTGGAGATAGTGCCCTCAGAGTCAATTATTGGATCACAGGCACGTGATTGCAATGATTGAGGGAGGACCTATCCCGGTAGGACAGTCTTACTCGAGATGATAGTATGCTATCTGGTTTACCTCTATCATCGTGTACTGCTTTAGGTGACCTGACAGATCACTATTGCACGTTGATAGAGCCCCTAGGATTCTTGCTTGACTACCGGCAGTATGAGGGCGATCATATACGTGGGAGCTGGTAGTCTATAAGCACATCCTTAAAAGGTCCCTAGTCGTAGGAGTTTCGAGACAGGGCATCGATACTCCAGAGTAGACTAGTGTATACAGTCGAGACCCCGACGAGGGGCGGTGGCCGGTCTCACAAGCCATTGGTGTCAGTTGGTTCACCTAAGATGTATACAGGTGCTCATTGGGTTATGAGTACACCGGACAGGACTCGCCGGGAACATGCTAGTTGGTCTTATACCTGACGTCAGATAGCAGTTCCCAGGTGACATGTGTACAGGTTAGTTCATCGACCTGGGGATCGTCATTTGTCTCGTGTGAGTTCCCACTGTACTTTGATTACTACCCTACCACGGCTCAAAGGAGTCGTGCAAACAGGTTTTAGTTGGGTACAGTCCCGAGCCACATGGAGGCAGTGAGCGGATCTTCAGGGGTTCGTCTCTCCCGGTATTGGGGGTGAGGTCGCGCTGTGTCTAGGAGAGCCATTACACAAAGACCTTGGCCAAGGCAGGAGATTTACTGGTAGGTATTCCAGTAGTATCTCAGGGTGTTCTGGGCTACACTCCGACACGACTTGTACCGCTTTTGGGGGTCTGACTTTTACCAACCCCCTAGGCCCGCCATGCGATGCTCATAGACGAACGGACCGGACTGTACGGATATTGTCACTGACAGGCTCAGTTGGGTGTCGGGGTGAGCTTCCTCATCGACGTCCCTTTTGGTCAATAGCTGGTGGCCCGTCACGTATTGGCTTATACCTCTGACGTGCTAGTGGTTAAATCCACAGCCATAGTATTGACGAGTCTTTAGAGTCCACCACACTTTCAGTTACTCAAGCTTTCGGGCGAAACGCTGTAGAGGCCGTATGGAGATATGGCAAGGTCCGATCAGATACGTGCGGTATTGCACGGATCAGGATCGGACCGTTTGTACTAGTGGCCGTATGGATATATGGCAGCGTTCGATCAGATACGTGCGGTATTGCACGGATCAGGATCGGACGGTTTTTACTAGCCGGCTTTGGTTTAAGCCGGTCCTAGTATAGTACAGTGTAGATTTTGTCTCATTGCATTTGTATCCGGACGGAATACAAATGCGGGTGTGTATGCACAGTGTGGGGTTTTCCTGTAATTTATTACGGGACCAGTTTTCTAGAGTTGCCATTTTGCTTTCCGTTCCGGCCGGTTTTTCTTTGTTCTTTCCCGGCCGGACTTTTCTGATGGAGGGGGTAATTTGCAGTTTTGCAAATTACACTTTGTGGAGGATTTATTTGCATATGATTTGATTATGAAAGCATCTTTGCTTTTCATGCATTTATGAGATAAGAAAGGATTAGGATGGATTTGAGGTTGATGTTGATTTAGTGATGATTATGTTTTTGGATGTGGTCACCCTCCTCCTTTTACTACACTCACCTCCCTTCATGCTTCATAATCTATCCTCCACCATTTTCTTAGTTGATAGTTTTTATCATGGTTGAAAGTGAGAAGAAGGAAAAAGAAAGAGAAGAAGAAAAGAAAAGAGAGAAAGAAAAAGATGAGAGCTTCACCATGAGAGTTTCATTCTTGATCTTCTTTCCATGCTAGAAAAATGCAAGCACCATTTTTCTAGTCTTGATTCCTCCATCATCCACAAATGGCAACCAAACCCCAAAAGAGAGACCTTGATTCTACACTATATTCCTACAGCAAATCTTGAGCATGTCGAGTAGCCGGCTTCATGCGCGAGTTGCCTCGGTATTGAGGTGGGAGCCCGTAAAAGTACCCGGCTTCGTGGTGCCCTTTCCGACGAGGAGGAGACGGACGGAGATCCCGCGAGGAGATCGGAGTGGAGATGAAGACCGGAGGACTTGGATCGTCGGTATATCTCTAACCTATCTTGTTAGTTAGCTAGACTAGTTTAATGGTAACGATCCGGGGTTTAGTGCGCGGTGGTGCCGGTTTGCTAAGTCCGCAAATTTTAAAGTTTACCACCGTTTCCGCGTTTGGCCGTCGGATTGACGGCCGGGGCGCCGCCGTGCACTTACAGTGGTATCAGAGCCTCGCCATTAACTTCGTCTAGCTTTTGTGTAATGTGTTTTACGTTTCCGATCGAACAAAATCCCGAAAACACGTATTTCATGCACATCAGTTTCTGTCGAATTTTTTTTGAGTCCAAAAATTTTTCTGGTTGTCTCAGAGTGATGTGCAGGGAATTTTAACCATGCTGAAAAAAAATTGGTACCATGATCTCACTATTCCGCCGCGCAAGCGCCGCGAAACCCCACCTCGTGCGGCGCTTCCGCCGCGGATTTTACTGTTCACCCCCCCAAATTTTTCCAGTATGTTCCTGAGTTGAAAATGTGGTTTCTGGAATATTAAAATTGGGCCAATTATTTCTGTGAGTGCTACAGTTTTGTTTGAGGGCCCACTTGTTAATTTTTGATCGATCGGATATTTCAAACACATTATTTCACAGTATTTACATTATATCTGCGACCGTGAATGTCACTCGATCGGTAAATCCGGTCTAACTGCTATAGCCCGGTTAGACGGATTTGCGAACGTGACTTTCACGTTGATGTTCTATGTTTATGCTGTGATGTTGCGGATCGGTCGTGGGGATAGCCTGGATGCAATGCTAGTACTGTGTTGTTGTATTATGTACATTTGATATTGCGGGGCGAGCGTCCGACATGTGGACTGCCGTCACTGCCTGTTTGTATTATTCTTTTGGGACACGACCTGGTTGCGGTCGATGTACCCGGTGTATGTATATTTTACTTTCTGTACTAGGATTACCCCGCGGTGGGGTGCACGGATAGCCGGGTTCTAGAGGGCAACAAGCCCGCATCTCATGGCATTGAGACGGAGGGGGCTTCACTCTAGGATTGGCGGGCTATTCGCCGCACTCGTAGGGGGTACAGGTTGACCCAGGAGGGGTGCCCAAGTTGCCGGATTCCGTGAAGTGCTGGGTGGTCCATTCACGGCGCTGAAGGGGGCTGCCTCGCTTCAGGTTTTGGCGGGTGACTTGCCGCGCCCGTAGGGGTCTAGGATTTCATTGCACAGGCTATCCACACGACCAGGGGAACGTCGGGTTTCAGTAGTGGCTCTGTGAAACCCGGGGATCCCAGATATCTGTATTGTTCTGTGATGCTGTACATTTCTGTGATGTTGCATTTCTTTTCACGCCTTGAGCGAAATATAATATATTGGTATATATATTAGTAGATGTTGTATATGTTTTACATCCGCGCTAGTCCAGTCCCCGCTCTGTCGTTAGTTAGCTAACCTAACGGGTAATGACGGGACCCAGTGGCGAATGCGGATGGCATATACGTACGTCAGTATATTTTCGTTCTTTTTGGTGTGATCAATTGATGGGACTGCGTTGATTCGGATCAATGCAAGATAAAACAAACCTAATCTGATGTTGTTGGAACACTTTTCAAAAAGCTGTTATTGCAAGGACGTTCACTTTTGTTTTGCATCGTGGTATTCATTTGGAATATCCTGCTCCTCAGTCGACGAGGCAAGGGCCGAGATCCCTTCACCGGGAGTGACCCCTTGGACAGAAGTTTGCGTCAGGGCATTAACTTCACTATAGCCGATTACTTTTGCTTTGCACCGTGGTATTCAGTTAGAATATCCTGCACCCCATTCTACGGGGAAAGAGCCGAGATCCCTTCACCGGGAGTGACCTCTTTAGTAAAGGTTTTCGTCACTATATTTTCTAAAAAGCTATCCGTTCCTTCAACGATATCAAGTTCATTACGTTAAAGGTTTTCGCCAGAGACCATTCGTAGCCCTCCGTCGTTTCATATGGGTAGTCAATAGTATTCAAGCTGTGTTTGTTGGCCAAAGTCAAGGCACAGTGTTTGGTAGCTGTTGGTTATTCATATGCAGCATAGATAGATGCGTTGGTTTGGAACAGTCGTATAGCCTTGTTGGCCAAAGTCAAGGGCTTGTGCGGGTGGATTCGAATCAACCTGGAGAATGACGGGTAGAACTTGACATGTGACTTATGATTTGTTGGCCAAAGTCAAGGTCATAAGAGCATGGGGCAGAAATCACATCGGGAGTTTCAAAAGAACTGAAACTTGCCAGATATGCGCATACCTTCTGGAGTGTGATACCGTGAGCGGATTCCGTCACGTTATCATGCGATGAGAGTTGGATCCCGATTCCCACTGATGAGTTAGTTTACTCCTCGGGTGACCCCGACTAATTCTTCTTTAAGGTTTGGAGGAGAATTTGAGGTACAGTGGGAGGTTTCCTGATTAGATAAATTGGTAACCATTCTGATCTAGGATAGAGTGCACGCTGAGTGTTTCTTTTCTCTCTCTCTCTGGCAGCGACCATTGACCCGACCCAAGATTGTGACTCAGTGACCAAGTTGACCGAACCTACTTAACACTGGCTTTTGGATTGTCAGAGTTGCGAACCTCATTGCCACTCCTACTTTTACCCTTTTCTCCAGGACACCCCGTATTACTACGAACGTCCACTTCCATTGGACAAAACCATCGTATGGTTATATACGAACTCGAAGGAATTTATTCGAGGATGGTTTCCGGTTCTGGAGAAAACGGATAGGACTATTCAGTTGTCTTTTCTTTTCACCCTCTCTCATGTTGCGAGTACTCCTTGGTTTAGGAGTAGTACACCTATTACGCAAATTGGATAGTCTTCTTCCAAACCATAGGCTGGTGCCGACCGGTAGGGAATGAAGAAAACCAGTTAGCCTAAACGGTGTACAGAAGGTATTAAGTTCAGACAAAGCAAGGGATTAGTAAGAGGGCAAAGTAAATTGCAACAGATATTCACGACCAAACCATGTATTCCTTCGCCAATCCTAAATCACCTTTGTATTTCTCCAGGACACTCCGTATCATTACGAAGATCCCATTTTATTGGATAATCCATCGTATGGTTATATACGAACTCGAAAGGAACTTGTTCCAGTTCGGGGATGGATCCTGGTTCAGGAGAAATAGGAATAAAGTACATTCAGGTGTCTTTTATCTTCACCTTCTCTCGCATTGCGAGTGCTCCTAGGATTAGGACAGTACACCCTTTATGCTTTTTGGATAGTCTTCTTCCAAACCATAGGCTGGTGCCGAACGGTAGGGAAGGAAGAAAACCATTTGGCCTAAAGGGGTGTACAGAAGGTAAAGACTAAAGACATATGAAGGGATTTGGAGAGGTGGCAAAGAACTATACGGTTACAGCCGTGAATCTGGAAGAGGCATTACTAGGAATACCGGGATACCCCATCGAAACATTTCAATGTTTCAGTTTCACTGTGTAATGTTAAAAGAAAACTGATTTCCCGATTAGATACTTACTCCAGGGTATGTATTTACCAGGTTTGATTCTCACTTCTGTATGGTTTTACAGATGATGAGTGGGCGTAAGTTATTGGGAATTGGGTGATCATCCTCATTATATCGGGATTCGTTGTAATTGGTGATATTTGAGGATGCCACCTGGGTTGTTTGCCGGTCGGCAAATATTTGGTTTTGAATATCCGCTGTTGTGCACCAATTTCAAATTGATATATCTGTACGTCTATTTTCATAGAGTGAGATATACCTTTTGATATTATGTCGATGACATTTACCTATATCAGTGGATGGTTAGGTAAGGAGCATTAAACAGCGGTGTAATTCTTCTTAACCATAAGTACAGTTTTCAACCTACGACACACAGTGAAAGAGTTGTTAGACTCAGCGGACTTATACAGAGTATTGTATGTTGTCCAGTATCCATTAGGACAGAGGGGTTGGTCCTCATACTATATTCTGTTTACTTTTGACTTCTCTAGTTCTTAGACATGTGTTTCGTAGAAACACAGGGTCTAAGTTTTGAGGAGTTATAGGTATTTGAATAGAGTAGAGAACCAGGTGTAGCAAGTATCGGGATTCTTCAAAGTGATCGAAGATGTAGATACTTGTGTGTGGTATTCAGATGATAGTAATGATAAAGAGAAATTACTTCTCTTTCAGGTTACTCATAATTGGAAGCATTCCTAAGTTGAGTAACGCTGATCGGCCTCCTTCCATTTAGTTGACATGCACTGGAGATAGCTGCATGATTTGAATCTGGTTCAATTAAATCAGTGCCTCTGGTTCTATATTGGATGTAGAAAAGTTCATATCTTAACGTTGTTAAGGTACGGGGAGTTGTCCGGCTTATGCTTAAAACCAGACACTGGACAACTCAAGGCACGTTTCTGTAATGGCTGTTTGTGGGTTGACCCAGGCTATGACGCGGGTTGATTTTCTACCATCTAGATGAACAATAGCAATATTGTTCTAGACTCGCCACAGTTTTATTAAAAATGGATTTTTTCAAAAACAGTAGTGGGAGTATGGTAGAACTGGAAGTGATTCCAGAACCGCAAACGATTACTGAAGATTTGATAAGGAACCTAAAGATTCAATCTGATTTGACATTCCATTGGCCACTTCGCAGATAAGGTGGGTAACTTCAGGCACCCGAGAGGTACTTCGGTAGCCTCAAGGACGGTGACAGGGAAGTTCTTGTTTACCCACACTTGCCATTGTTGTTGTTCCAGGCTGCGAGACCCGGCAGGAGGATGAGTATAGCGTCGTTCTAAACTAGTTTTAGAAGTGTACGTCTATATGACTCTGCCAGAGGGTTGTCGTAGTCAGTGGGAGCAGCGGAAGCATTGGTGGATATCAGGCTTATGTCTATTTATAGACTAAAGCAGATGTAGCGGAGATAGATCATCTGTTTCTGATGTGACAGTCATAGGTTTGACGTCATCAGAATAGGGGATGGATCTGTTGAGAAGGTAGTAGGAAGTGATATTCCTTTACTACGATCGGTTATACTTTGGTCGTCACACAGTGGTTTCTCCACAAAGGACTTGGACATTATATCAGACATACTGGTTACTAGATCTATGGTTTTAGATCTAGATTTGGGTGGTTTCCCAATCAGGGTACTTAGACAGCGTTCTAAGGGTATTTAGAATGGACGACTCCTGGCACGGTAGTGTACCTGCAGGTAATGGAGTCACCCTCTCCAAAGGTGTCTTACAGACTAAAGGGGAGAGGGACGTGCATGATTGGCAGATCACTTGCTTAGGCAATTGAGTCAATCATGAGATGTCAAGTACCACACCAGATGTTGTTCTTGCACTAGATGCAATAAGTTGACATTGATCCAATCCTGGAGAAACAGTCGGAAGCAGTTTTAGAACATAAGTGGTTGTTCTAGGGATATGATAACGAAAGCCCCATTCGGGAAACAGTTATCATTCCATGCTTCCAAGGTGACATGGACGACAGGGTGATCGTCAGAGTTATAGTTTTTCCTTCTGACGAGGGGCAGTATTTTGGACAGGTGGTCCAAGGCAATACTGAGGGAGGCATGGCGCAGGATACTGATTAAGTTCAGTTGACGATACTGTCTAAGAAGTTTGGATTTGGAGTTCATTTATGAGCTGTGTCCCATCAGACATCCAGACACATTCTAAGACAGGTATTGCTCATTTCGGGAGATGGGTTTCTCCGCGAACTTGAGATATAGAGAGACATAGAAAGAAACTTCTAGGCGGATCCACTCACTGAGGCTATTCCTCGACCGCAATAGTTTCACAAACGGGATTTGTGAGACTGACTAGTAGAGGAGTTGGGTGTTCGGTATCACACGGGCTGTGAGTATGCGACATCGCAATAATTAGCCTTGAGTGCAAGTGGGAGATTGTTGGAGATAGTGCCCTCAGAGTCAATTATTGGATCACAGGCACGTGATTGCAATGATTGAGGGAGGACCTATCCCGGTAGGACAGTCTTACTCGAGATGATAGTATGCTATCTGGTTTACCTCTATCATCGTGTACTGCTTTAGGTGACCTGACAGATCACTATTGCACGTTGATAGAGCCCCTAGGATTCTTGCTTGACTACCGGCAGTATGAGGGCGATCATATACGTGGGAGCTGGTAGTCTATAAGCACATCCTTAAAAGGTCCCTAGTCGTAGGAGTTTCGAGACAGGGCATCGATACTCCAGAGTAGACTAGTGTATACAGTCGAGACCCCGACGAGGGGCGGTGGCCGGTCTCACAAGCCATTGGTGTCAGTTGGTTCACCTAAGATGTATACAGGTGCTCATTGGGTTATGAGTACACCGGACAGGACTCGCCGGGAACATGCTAGTTGGTCTTATACCTGACGTCAGATAGCAGTTCCCAGGTGACATGTGTACAGGTTAGTTCATCGACCTGGGGATCGTCATTTGTCTCGTGTGAGTTCCCACTGTACTTTGATTACTACCCTACCACGGCTCAAAGGAGTCGTGCAAACAGGTTTTAGTTGGGTACAGTCCCGAGCCACATGGAGGCAGTGAGCGGATCTTCAGGGGTTCGTCTCTCCCGGTATTGGGGGTGAGGTCGCGCTGTGTCTAGGAGAGCCATTACACAAAGACCTTGGCCAAGGCAGGAGATTTACTGGTAGGTATTCCAGTAGTATCTCAGGGTGTTCTGGGCTACACTCCGACACGACTTGTACCGCTTTTGGGGGTCTGACTTTTACCAACCCCCTAGGCCCGCCATGCGATGCTCATAGACGAACGGACCGGACTGTACGGATATTGTCACTGACAGGCTCAGTTGGGTGTCGGGGTGAGCTTACTCATCGACGTCCCTTTTGGTCAATAGCTGGTGGCCCGTCACGTATTGGCTTATACCTCTGACGTGCTAGTGGTTAAATCCACAGCCATAGTATTGACGAGTCTTTAGAGTCCACCACACTTTCAGTTACTCAAGCTTTCGGGCGAAACGCTGTAGAGGCCGTATGGAGATATGGCAAGGTCCGATCAGATACGTGCGGTATTGCACGGATCAGGATCGGACCGTTTGTACTAGTGGCCGTATGGATATATGGCAGCGTTCGATCAGATACGTGCGGTATTGCACGGATCAGGATCGGACGGTTTTTACTAGCCGGCTTTGGTTTAAGCCGGTCCTAGTATAGTACAGTGTAGATTTTGTCTCATTGCATTTGTATCCGGACGGAATACAAATGCGGGTGTGTATGCACAGTGTGGGGTTTTCCTGTAATTTATTACGGGACCAGTTTTCTAGAGTTGCCATTTTGCTTTCCGTTCCGGCCGGTTTTTCTTTGTTCTTTCCCGGCCGGACTTTTCTGATGGAGGGGGTAATTTGCAGTTTTGCAAATTACACTTTGTGGAGGATTTATTTGCATATGATTTGATTATGAAAGCATCTTTGCTTTTCATGCATTTATGAGATAAGAAAGGATTAGGATGGATTTGAGGTTGATGTTGATTTAGTGATGATTATGTTTTTGGATGTGGTCACCCTCCTCCTTTTACTACACTCACCTCCCTTCATGCTTCATAATCTATCCTCCACCATTTTCTTAGTTGATAGTTTTTATCATGGTTGAAAGTGAGAAGAAGGAAAAAGAAAGAGAAGAAGAAAAGAAAAGAGAGAAAGAAAAAGATGAGAGCTTCACCATGAGAGTTTCATTCTTGATCTTCTTTCCATGCTAGAAAAATGCAAGCACCATTTTTCTAGTCTTGATTCCTCCATCATCCACAAATGGCAACCAAACCCCAAAAGAGAGACCTTGATTCTACACTATATTCCTACAGCAAATCTTGAGCATGTCGAGTAGCCGGCTTCATGCGCGAGTTGCCTCGGTATTGAGGTGGGAGCCCGTAAAAGTACCCGGCTTCGTGGTGCCCTTTCCGACGAGGAGGAGACGGACGGAGATCCCGCGAGGAGATCGGAGTGGAGATGAAGACCGGAGGACTTGGATCGTCGGTATATCTCTAACCTATCTTGTTAGTTAGCTAGACTAGTTTAATGGTAACGATCCGGGGTTTAGTGCGCGGTGGTGCCGGTTTGCTAAGTCCGCAAATTTTAAAGTTTACCACCGTTTCCGCGTTTGGCCGTCGGATTGACGGCCGGGGCGCCGCCGTGCACTTACAACATCATCACCAAATTCCCTTTTCAAACAAAACTTTCCCACACAGATTTCACTGTGTGGAGATCTCAAATCCAATCAGCTCTAACTGGCCATGATCTTCTTGGTCACATTGATGTATCTAAATCCCTTCCTATGAGGACTATCGTCGACGTCAACGACACCACCAAGCATGTTTCCAAATCCAGACCACCATCAATGGTACCGTTAAGATCAACTTATTCTCAACGCTATTCTCGGTAGCTATGTCGAGACAATCCAGCCTCATATCTTCTCCGTTTCCTCCTCTAAGGAAGCATGGGATCACCTCGTTATTCTCCTTGCGAACAAATCTCGCTCACGAGTTATGTCGCTCAAGAAACTCCTGATCAACGTGGTTCAGGACCTATAAGTGAGTACCTACAAGAGATGCGCTCTATCTCCGAAGACCTTGCTCTCGCCGACCACCCTTGTTTACCCCAATCAGAGCAAAGCTCTGTTCAAATTCCAAGACGGGAAATGAAGCAACGCTTCTGTTTCCCCCGATCAGAGCAAAGCTCTGTATTGAAAATTAAAATTAAAATAAATGAAGCAACGCTTCGGTTCCCGTGCGCTGCGCGCAATGCGCCGCGTGTCAGAAGTTGACACGGCAGCACAACGCCCAAGGCGGTACGTCCGATCAGAGCAAGGCTCTTTAAAAACATAAGTAACACTTAACTGCACAAGCGCACCGCAGCGCGACACGTGTCTGCGCAGTTGCGCAAGCGCAACTGCGCAAGCGCACGGCTGCGCGACACGTGTCTGCGCAACTGCGCAAGCGCACGGCAGCGCGACACGTGTCTGCGCAGTTGCGCAATCGCAACTGCGCAAGCGCACGGCCGCGCGATACGTGTCTGCGCAGTTGCGCAATCGCTGTTGCGCAAGCGCCTTACTGCGAAACACGTGTCACGCGCTGGTGAGTTGCGCAACAACAGAATGAAAATTTAAGGAAATCTTTTCTGTTCTTGTTAAAACAAGAAGATTTCTTCTGTAAAACAGGGGCCTTTGGATCAAAGATCCAACGGTGGGGAAAATTCCCCGAATCACTCAGAAAAGATCTTTTTAACAAATTTAACTGATCTTTGAGCACTATAAAAAGGACCCCAAAACTCATTTCAAAAAAGGATCATCTGGTTTTAAAAAAAAAGAGAGAGGGGAACTGTTGAGAACTCTTGAAGAATAAAAAAAGGTAAAATCTTTTAAAAGAAGAGAAAATTCTCTTATGAACAAGATCATGAATCTTCAACAATAAATAAATAAATAAATAAAATAGTGCCTTGCACTTATTTTATGAACCATCGGTTCTTGAACCTAAAAAGGTTCTTAAATTAATAGTGCCTTGCACTTGCTATGAACCTCTGGTTCTCTGAAACAGAAAGAAAGAAAAGATTTCTTTCTTTTCTTTTCTTTGATCTAAATTTAGATCAAGAAATTAAAAAGTGCTCTGCACTTCTTTTCCTGAATCTAAAAGATTCTTGGTGTTTTGCACAAATGCAATGCATTAATTAAAGGGCCAGGCCCAAATCAAAATGACCTGACAGGCCAAAATAAATAGCAAGGTAATAAATGGGCAGAGCCCAAATAAATTGATGCTCTGCATCATTTCTAAAGGGCAGAGCCCAAAACAAATTGATGCCCTGCATCTTTTCTGGGCAAAGCCCAAATAAAAATAAAAACAAATGCAAACAAAATATTGGACATTTTTGAATGGACTTAGCCCAATCGTGGCCATAAGTCCTTAAATTAAATTGATTGAGCAAAATGGCTCTCCTAAATCAATTTACATCTGGTTCGAGGGTACATCTCCGAACTCCTTTGACATCCATCGTTGTAATCCCTCAACGACGTCAAAGAGGTGACGGGTCCCAACGACCACACATCGATATGGACTGCGGGGTCCTTAAACTCGTGGACCGAGATGTCCTTAAACTAATATTGGACCGAGACGTCCTTAAACTAATATCGGACTGAAACGTCCTTAAACTAATATCGGACCGAAACGTCCCTAAACTAATATCGGACCGAGACGTCCCTAAATTAATATCGGATCACCACGTCCCTAAACTGGAATACGGACCACCACGTCCCTAAACTGGCACAATAGAGCCCAAATGCTCTTTTGTCGGATCTAAACGGTCCCGTTAAGTTGATCTTAGTCTCAAACTGGACTAACGTATCCTTAACAAACGTTTGAGTCGATCTTAGCCTCAAAAATGGCTAACGTATCCTCCAAACAGACTTTAGTCCCAAATTGGACTATGAATCTCCCAAACTGGAACAATAGAGCCCAAACGCTCTTTTGTCGGATCTAAACGGTCCCGTTAAGTTGATCTTAGTCTCAAACAGGACTATCGTATCATTAACGAACGTTTAAGTTGATCTTAGCCGCAACGCGACTAATGCATCCTTAAATTAAAAACACCAAACCCAAATCTAAGTAAATACGGATTTGGACTAATCCACGTCCTACGGGCGACGGCATTACTCAGTCTCCGTATACAATCCACGGGCAACCACAAACAAAACAAACACATACGACACGAAGTGAAATTCTGGAGAAGGAGAAAGTTGTTACCGCGATGCGGTAGCGTAATTAACTGCAGGGGCTTGCGCCTGCAGGGAAGAGCATCCCCACAATCAAAAACCCCTCAAGCGAGGGGGAATCTGACGAAGTCTGCTACATCGGCCGCATCCGTCTAAACCTCCGATACACGGTGCCATAAATCAACTTGGCATCTTTGGAGAGGTAGACGGATAAAACCATATAGCATCTGCCCCGAACCCCGGGCACGGACGTCCTAACGTCCCGGCCGCCTTTCGGAGGGGAACAGATTTTGGCATGCCCGGTGGGACCTCTTCCTCTTTCCACTCCACACTTCGTGTGTCGTGTTCGCGAACAAATCGCGGTTTGCTGTGATTGCCTGTGGATTCAAGGTACTAATATTTGGTGTCTTGCTCCGTGCAGAAAACAGAAGATCA
Organism: Agapanthus africanus; assembly: GCA_030015575.1. Lineage (NCBI taxonomy): Eukaryota > Viridiplantae > Streptophyta > Magnoliopsida > Asparagales > Amaryllidaceae > Agapanthus > Agapanthus africanus. The sequence goes on from JASDDO010000022.1 coordinate 618,652,272, forward strand.
ATGTCTTCGAACTGCACCGCCCGTAGCGATAACTCTCGCTCCGTCATTACTGGAGGAGTGACTTATGGGCCCCAAGCAGCCTCCCTTTTCAAAATGCCGGTGGAGCAGGTAACTCAGGCCACCACTGGATTATTCTTCGGGACCATGCTTCCTCCAATGAGCTTCAACGCCCCAATGACATTGCAAGAAGCCCCAAAGAAGTCAGTCTCTGATCGGCTTACCACTGCCGCAACCCCTCTCAACGGGTCGTCCAACTCCGCTGCTTCAGTTTTTAACGGACTAGGCCAGAGCTCTAACAGGCTCATGAAGAAGCCTGCCATACCAGAAGGCGTAATCCCGAAACGGATAGCCATTCCAACTCCCGTTCCTGGTAAAATCACCAAGGTTGCTTCCTATGTTCAGAAGTCCGCTTCTAACAAGTTGGCCGTCCCCGTTCAACGGACGTCGATCTTTAAAAGGCTGGTACCAGCATATTCTGACCAACACAGGGGGCATGAGGAGGTTACCCCTATAGCTGAAACAACTCCATCAGCACGACACGCTCGACGTCGCCACTGGCGTCGGGTAAGGAAGGCTGGGGGAAACTCCCCCTCTGGGATAACTCCGTCAGCTCCGATGGTGAGAATCGATACTGCTGTTCCAACCAAGAACAGCTTTGAACTGCTCAACAAGGTGCGCAGAAATTCTCCTACTGCGATATTGAAACGAACTCCTTCACCTGTGGAGAATACTCCAGAGAAGAAGTTAGAGCAGCCCCCTCAACGGCTGTCCTCTAAAATTTACAAAGTCTGGCGACAGGTCCAAGAGTCGGTGATCGATCAAGACTGCCTCCGACGACAGAAAAAGATGAAGGTTCGGCAGGGGAAGGATTACTCTGTCAAACCACAAAAAGCAAAAGCTACTTGGGTGCCCACTACAACGGCTCCCTTAACTCCAATCACTCAAAAAAGGAGGCCACAAAAAGCCCCTGTGAACATGGCGAAGTATAAAAGCGCCGAACACAAACGTCCCAAGTCTGGGGGCATGGTGGTGCACACTGTTTATATGGCTTCTGGAAAGGAGGAAAGCCGCACTTCTACGGGCCACCGATCGCTCACCCGATCCGTGACGAAAGCCCAGGAGCAACAGCAAAAGCTTCAGGAAATGATGACTACAATGGCTGCACTCACTGAGCCAAAAGAAAGCTCTGAAACGTCTTCGGATGAGCGTCAAGAACAAGAAACAGACGCTGACTTTTTATGCAGAGTCCTCGAAAAGAGGGACAAAGAAGCTGCAGAGCAGACGACAAACATAAAACAGATGGCGCTCCTCTTCAAAAATATGGTAGGGATGATGTTACAGCCGGACCCTCCTGCTGAAGATCCTCCGATCGTCCTTGAAGACGACAGGGGAGAAACGTCAAATCCTCCGCCGGCTCTATCAACAGCTAAGGAGGAGGCAATCTCCAAAGTCGATCTAGATGAATATATAGCTCAGCAAATCCGGGTTCATCAGGCGAATGAAGCGGCTGGGCAAATTGTTAGAACCGGACGACCGTATCCGAGCTGGTATGACCAAATCAGTTACCCACCAGGATATACGATCCCTAAATTCCACGTATATAAAGGGACAGGGAATCCGCATCAGCATGTCGCTCAATTCAGGGCCTTATGCGGCAATACTGGAGGCGATGACAAATTGTTGCTACGTCAATTCGTCGGCAGCTTAGCAGAAATAGCCTTTGAATGGTATTCGGAGCTACCTAACGACTCTGTCAAAACATTTGCAGAGATGGAACTGCTGTTTACACAAAGATTCGCAAGTGCTAGTGAACGCACCCCGATTACAGCACTGATAAATGCCAGGATAAGGCCCGGCGAAACGTGGGTCCAATACGCAACACGATGGCGAAACCTATGGTCGAAATGCGAACAACGCATAGAAGAGGCACCTGCGGTAGGCATGTTTGTGGGCACTCTCGATCCGCAGGCGACCATCTCGCAATTCATGATGTTCTTCAGGCCGACCACCTTCCAGGCCTTGATCGACAAATTAGCCCAAATGGACCAGATGGGCCATAGACCGTCTCCTCCAAGACCCGATCCCCGAAATGAGAAAGGAAAAGCGATCATCGTCGCCAACGCTCAGCAACAGTCGAGCAACTCAAAGCCGGTCGCTCGCCAAAACGTGCGTCCACGCCCATCCCTCGAAGAGAGGCTAGGACATCATTACTCGTTTCCTTAAAATAAAACGAGAAGACTATTTGAGCTGGCAGTGCGTAACAGACTCATCAATCTGCCGAGTCCGAAGCGTCTGTCGCAGCCAGGCGATCTTAATAATCCCAATTATTGCCCTTACCACCAAACGGTAAGTCACCCGATTGAGGATTGTTTCGTCTTTAAGGGATGGATCGAGGATCAATACCTGCAAGGCAAGTTCACGCTGTCTGAAAGCTGGAAGGTAAACCCTCCACAGCCGCACTCTCCAAAGAAGACGGACACGTCGGGGGCAACTTGTTCTTTCGTCGAGGATGAAAACAATGGAGAAAACTTATCGGATGAATCCGAAGACTACGTAGCGACTTGTCATGTGATTTCTCATTCACTGACGGATGATGAGGAGGATCCTCGCGCTGAGAAATCAATGGCGGACCCTGAAACAGAAATTCTGCGGCCGTCAGACAAGTTGATCGATGCCTTCCTAAATGAAATTCGTCTGAAAGCAAAAGCCAATCAAGAGCATGAAATGGCCATACTGGAAAGAACCAAGGTATTCCCGTCAAATCAATAGCCATACACTGCGGGTAAAAACAAATTCAAGACGAGGAAACGGTTCGCCAAAGCTCTATCAGTAGGAATGAAGCTACCGCCCTCCGAAGAAAATTCTTTCTCTGAGGTAGCGATGCACCCTAATTTCTGTTTATATCATCAGAAGATCATACATCCTACCGAAGACTGCGAATCCTTTAACTGTTGGTGGCAAGGGTATGTCGCTCAAAAGCGACACTTCGACAGGACAAAGTGTGAAGCTTGTGGACATCGGAAAAATGCGATAGATGAGCGCAAAAGAGCCACCGCCGACTGTCATATAGCCGACTTCAAGGGATCACAAATTATCACCTTTGGAAGCGACTCTGACGGAGAAGCTACCCCCAACTCTTCCCTCGGGGAATCTATTTCAAAAATAAAGGAATTGAGAAGCTGCGAGAACGTTCAGCCGTGCAATCGCATGCTACTCGGAAAAAATCTCGGCCCCGTAAACAAAGGATCGAACAAAAAGGATAAAAGAAAAGGAAAAAAAGGCCCTCGTCGCCAGCACTCACCAACAATCAGGTGACCCTAGACCGGTTGCTTGCCAAAGCAACAAGCGGCAATCCTTCCAGGAAAAGTTGAAACGTCCTTACTCGTTTCCGCAAGATAAAACAAGGGGACTGTTCGAGCTGGCAGTGCGCATCAGACTCATTAATCTGCCGAATCCAAAACGTCCGTTGCAGCCAGGCGACGTTAATAATCCTAATTATTGCCCTTACCACCAAACAGTAGGTCACCTGATCGAGGACTGCTACGTCTTCAAAAACTGGGTTGAAGACCAATACCAACAGGGCAAGTTCGCGTTGTCCGAAATTTGGAAGGTGAACCCGTCACAACCGCATGCTCCGAAAAATATGGACACGCCGGGGGCATCATGCTCATTCATAGAGAAAGCCTAACGGACCACTACGTCCTAAAACTGGATAACGGACCGAAACGTCCTTAAACTAACAACGGACCGAGATGCCCTTAAACTAACGACGGACCGCAATGTCCTAAAACTTGCAAATGACCGAAACGTCGTTAAACTACTCCCAACTCGCAGCATCTTCAGGCTGACGTGTTAAAAAAAAAACGGTACGTCCACAAGCAAAATGGGCACGGATGAAAACCGGAAAGGGCTCCGTGAGTAAAAACAGCAGGGCTACCGGCGAGTGTTCGTGAAAATCCGAAAGGACGCGACCTCGTTAAAAAAAAAGAATAAAATAAAAGATTAAAAAAAAACGGTACGTCCACAAGCAAAATGGGCACGGATGAAAACCTGAAAGGGCTCCGTGAGTAAAAACAGCAGGGCTACCGGCGAGTGTTCGTGAAAACCCGAAAGGGCGCGACCTCGTAAAAAAAAAAAGAAGAAGAAAAAAATAATAATAAAGGTATGTCCATAAGCAAAAAGGGCACGGATGAAAACCCGAAAGGGCTCCGTGAGTAAAAACAGCAGGGCTACCGGCGAGTATTTGTGAAAATCCGAAAGGGCGCAACCTCGTTAAAGAAACACTTATAGGATCCTCTCGACCCTGTAAGGAGAAACCACCTGCGTGAGATCCTTACGACTCACAAAGGAACAACACACTTAGGGATCCCCACGATTCCTAAGGAGAAAATACACTTGCGAGATCCTCACGACTCGTAAGGAGAACTCTCTTGTGGGACCCTTACGGCTCATAAGATTTGGAAGTCTTAAGTTACAAAAACCTTAACCTGTTCTTACGCAACCCCACAACCTTCGATATTGCCCTATAAGTAGTCCAATATTTACCCTTGTATACAATCCACGGACGCAAATAAATATTTCCCTAACAAAGTCCCATCCGTGACTAGGGATATGCTTGTACAGCAAACAACACTTGTAAGTCCTCTCGACTTATAAGGAGAAAACCCTTTTGTAAGATCCTTACGACTTACAAGAGAACATGCACTTAGGAATCCTCACGATTCTCAAGGAGAAAACACACCCACAAGATCCTCACGACTTGTAAAGAGAAATACCTTTGTGAAACCCTTACGGCTCATGAAGTCAAAAGCCTTAGTCAACAGGACCTTAACCCTGTTCGCTAAGCCACCTTTGTTCGATATCGACGGAGGCAAATGATGATTCGCTCCTGGAAATATCCCAGTTGCAGCGATGCTGATGCCTAGACCGGTATCAAATTCCAAGTCCTTTTACGGCAGATGATGATTCGCTCCTGGCAATATCCCAGTCGCAGCGATGCTGATGCCTAGACCGGTATTAAATTCCAAGTCCTTTTACGGCAGATGATGATTCGCTTCTGGCAATATCCCAGTCGCAGCGATGCTGATGCCAAGATTAGTATCAGATCCCAAATCCCCAACTCGCAAAAAAAAAAAAAAATCAGCGAGCCAAAAATATATATATATATATATATATATATATATATATATATATATATATATGCATACGAAATAGCCGAAATGATGGGGCAACTTGCAAACAAAATCAGCAAGTAAAAATGTATGCATGCAAAATAGCCGAAATGATTGAGCAACTCGCAATAAAAAACAGCGAGTAAAAATAAAATAAACAGCCGAAATGATTGGGCAACTCGCAATAAAAAGCAGCGAGTAAAAATAAAGTAAACAACTGAAATGATAGAGCATCGCGGAAAGAATAAAAAAAAATGAAAGAATGAAATTTTTTGCCCTACAGGTGAAATCACATCGATCCCTGTATACAATCCAGGGACACAGATAAAAAGGGAACAATACCTTCCCAACAGGCCCCATCAGAAAGCGAAGCCAAATCTCGACGGTTCATAGACAACCTAGAGACCATCTCGACATTTGTCGCAATATTACAGACACGATGTCAACAAATGAAGCAAACGAAGATCCCGAGCTTCAGGGTCTCGACGTTAATATCGACAACTTAGAGATCACCAACGGCGTTTCTCCTCACTCCAACTAGATGAAGACATGACGTCAACAACTGACCTCAGAATCGCAACGAAACGGAACCATGACAAAGTCCCTAGTTCCAAATCTCAATGGCCACGTCTACAGCCTGGAGACCAACAACGGTGTGCCTCCTCATTCCAACAGGACACAGATGTTACACCATCAAGCGGAGCGATGGCAAAATCCCAGCTTCACCTCAGCATTCGTCTCGATACAGTAGACGCAATGTTAACAACAGCGTTCCTCCGCAGTCCAGCTGGAGGCAGATGCAACGTCAACAAAAGACCTCACGGTCGAAACAAAGCGGAGTAACGGCAAAATCCCAACTCCAACTTAGCATTCGTCTCGTTACAACAGACGCAATATCAACAACGGCGTTCCTTCGCAGCCCAGCAGGGTGTACATGCAAAGTTAACAAAAGACCCCATGGTCGAAACAAAGCGGAACGATGGCAAAATCCCAGCTTCACCTCAGCATTCGTCTCGATACAGTAGACGCAATGTCAACAACAGCGTTCCTCCGCAGTCCAGCTGGAGGCAGATGTAACGTCAACAAAAGACCTCACGGTCGAAACAAAGCGGAGTAACGCCCAGCAGGGTGTACATGCAGAGTTAACAAAAGACCCCATGGTTGAAACAAAGCGGAGTGATGGCAAAATCCCAGCTCCACCTCAGCGTTCGTCTCAATACACCAGATGCAGTGTAAACAAACGAAGCGAAGGCCACATTCCTAGCTTCAACGGCTTTACGGTAACTCACATAAAACCGGAAAGACAATCGGAGACCATCTTACATGAAGTGGTCACCTTCTTGACGTTCGTCTCGATACAGTAGACGAAATGTCAACCTCAGCGTTCTTCCTCCAGCAGGGATTCAGACATGACAAAGCAAATGAAGCGAAGGCCACATTCCTAGCTTCAACGTCTTTACGGTAACTCACATAAAACCGGAAAGACAATCGGAGATCATCTCGCATCAGCACAGAGTGGTCACCACCTTGACGTTCGTCTCGATACAGTAGACGAAATGTCAACCTCAGCGTTCTTCCTCCAGCAGGGATTCAGACATGACAAAGCAAATGAAGCGAAGGCCACATTCCTAGCTTCAACGTCTTTACGGTAACTCACATAAAACCGGAAAGACAATCGGAGATCATCTCGCATCAGCACAGAGTAGTCACCACCTTGACGTTCGTCTCGATACAGCAGACGAAATGTCAACCCCAGCGTTCTTCCTCCCACAGGATTTGGACACACCAAAGCAAACGAAGCGAAGGCCACATTCCTAGCTTCGACGTCTTGACGGTAACTCATATAAAACCGGAAAGACAACCGGAGATCATCTCGCACCAGCACAGAATGGTCACCACCTCGACGTCCGTCTCAATACAGCAGACGAGATGTCACCCCAACGTTCGTCTCGACACAGCAGACGCAACGTCATCAAACAAACGGAGCCACGGCAAAATCCCTAGTTCCCACCGCAACATTCGTCTCGATACAGCAGACGCAATGCCAGCAAACGAAGCAAAGGCCAAATTCCTAGCTTCAGGGTCTTAACGGCAAGTCATATAAAGCCTGAAAGACTATCGGAGATCATCCCACACCAGCGCGGAGTGGTTATGACTCATCGGGGCTCTCCAAAATGAGCCTAACCTCAAGTAAAAAGCGGCATGGCAAATTCCTAGCGCTTGCTCTTCCGACGGTCAAACTGCCAAGGAGGATTGCTTGAAGACGTCTTGTCCAGCCCCCGAAGGGATCAGAGACACGGCAGTCGCAGGGCTACTCGAACAGCACGATTTCCTATCGAGGGCTATATCAGCTTATGCGACGGTACGATGGCCAAAACCCTAAGTACCACCAACCTTAACGGGCTTCTGTCGGAAAGAGCAGAGGTTAAATGCGACGTTAAGATGTTCTTGCGAGAAACGTTCGATTCGTCTCGACTTGTGAAAAATTATTGAGGCGGCTCGACTCGTGAGATAAAGCCTTAGGCAGTGGGCATAAAAGAAGCCTGTTTCCTAAGCATTGGGACCCCGTAAGTTGGCCCAAAACGGTCTCTTGCATACCATCCACGGGTCTCACTCTCCAACGTCGAACTTCGACAAGGAGGGAAACAACCGCTTACAAGTCCTCTCGACTCGTAAGAGGGAAAAATTCTCTTGTAGGATCCTTACGACTTACAAGAGAAAACCACACTTAGGAATCCTCATGATTCCTAAGGAGAAAAACCCGCCTACGAGATCCTCTCGATCCGTAGGGAGAAAAGTCTCTATGAGACCCTCACGGCTCATAGAGTTGAAAAGTCTTAGGCAGCAGATCTGAACCTGCGGCCTAAGCCCTCGCTATCTCGTGAAGAAATCAAGAAGCTTACTCTATTACCTGCTAATTGTTACGACATGCTGAGAAAGAGGAAAAGCAACAGAAAGAGCATCCGATTTACGTTTGATCAAGCGTTCAAGACGTATTCATTCATGCATGGGCAAAAAGACTCAGGACAAAGATATATAATAAAGACAAGCTGGGATAAAAAAAAATTCCATTAATATTGCCCGAAGTTCTTACAGTCATAAAAACAATAAACGAAAGTTACAATGGAATAACCTCAGATCCAGGGCATGGATTGAGGAATTCAAAAACGATCCTATCTATGACTTTCCAAGCCTCGCGGACCATCCTAGTGTGCTTCCTTTCGCGAGCACAAGCGTCAGGGTCCCTCCCGATGTCTTCTACCCTCCGGTAAGCAGCGAGTATGGCGGACTGTTGAAAGACCTCGTGCAAGAGATCGATAAGACTGTCTCGTAGTCTCTTCGAGATAAAGTTCAACAGGTACACCGAGTGCACCTTGTCCTCAGCAGCATCCAACGCCCTAAGCGGCACGCCGGAACAGAAGAGGGGAAGCGCTTCCCAGATGGCTCCCACGATAAACTTAAAGAGGGAGGAACATCGGGGGAGCAGTGGACCATTATACGCGTCGAAGCGACTCATTATTTCAGCGCACTCCTCGTTTGTGAACTCCCGATTTTGAGAGTGGCCAAGTCGACGGATGTCCCCATACGAGATGATCTCGTTAAGGGCATACATGTGGGCGTTCATGGTTCCTGTGAAAGAGAATCAACAAAATTATCAGAAAGACTGATTAAAAAAAAAAAGCAATATAATGCATCGAGGAATAAAATGTCATCTTTAAACTCCAAGATCAATGAAGAAACTCCTAAGAGTTCTTTTGCATGATTTGGAAGGAGCAAAGCTCCATTAATGAAATGAGAAAATACAAGAAAAATCTTTTATAGAACAAAGCTCTATTAATGGAACCCTAACAGGGTTCTCCTGAGTTCTCTTTGGACCCCTTTAGAGCAAAGCTTTGCTAAGTGGAACCCTAAATGGGTTTTCTTTAGGTCAGGGATCTATGTAGAGCAAGGCTCTGTCAGTGAAAATTAATTTAATTTAATTTAATTTGATTTTAATTTAAATTTTCACCTAAAAAGTTTTAAAGAGTTTAACTCTTGGAGTTCTTGAAAATAAAGAGCAGGGCTCTGAGTTCTGAAAGTAAAATTTTGAAGATGAAAATCATCTAAGGGACCAAAGGTCCTATTTATAGGCATCAAGTGCCCTTTCAACTTCCAAGAGTTGCCGCGATGGTTGGAATTCTGTCACCGCTGCGCTCACGTTTGGAAGGCCACGTAAGCGCAACGGTGGGGGGGCATTTGTTTACCCCAATCAGAGCAAAACTCTGTTCAAATTCCAAGACGGGAAATGAAGCAACGCTTCTGTTTCCCTCAATCAGAGCAAAGCTCTATATTGAAAATTAAAATTAAAATAAATGAAGCAACGCTTCGGTTCCCGTGCGCTGCGCGCAATGCGCCACGTGTCAGAAGTTGACACGGCAGCACAACGCCCAAGGCGGTACGTCCGATCAGAGCAAGGCTCTTTAAAAACATAAGTAACACTTAACTGCGCAAGCGCACCGCAGCGCGACACGTGTCTGCGCAGTTGCACAAGCACAACTGTGCAAGCGCACGGCAGCGCGACACGTGTCTGCGCAGTTGCGCAAGCGCACGGCTGCGCGACACGTGTCTGCGCAGTTGCGCAAGCACAACTGCGCAAGCGCACGGCAGCGCGACACGTGTCTGCGCAGTTGCGCAATCGCAACTGCGCAAGCGCACGGCTGCGCGACACGTGTCTGCGCAGTTGCGCAATCGCTGTTGCGCAAGCGCCTTACTGCGAGACACGTGTCACGCACTGGTGAGTTGCGCAACAACAGAATGAAAATTTAAGGAAATCTTTTCTGTTCTTGTTACAACAAGAAGATTTCTTCTGTAAAACAGGGGCCTTTGGATCAAAGATCCAACGGTGGGGAAAATTCCCCGAATCACTCAGAAAAGATCTTTTTAACAAATTTAACTGATCTTTGAGCACTATAAAAAGGACCCCAAAACTCATTTCAAAGGAGGATCATTTGGTTTTAAAAAAAAAGAGAGAGGGGAACTCTTGAGAACTCTTGAAGAATAAAAAAAGGTAAAATCATTTAAAAGAAGAGAAAATTCTCTTATGAACAAGATCATGAATCTTCAACAATAAATAAATAAATAAATAAATAAAATAGTGCCTTACACTTGTTTTATGAACCATCGGTTTTTGAACCTAAAAAGGTTCTTAAATTAATAGTGCCTTGCACTTGCTATGAACCTCTGGTTCTCTGAAACAGAAAGAAAGAAAAGATTTCTTTCTTTTCTTTTCTTTTCTTTGATCTAAATTTTGATCAAGAAATTAAAAAGTGCTCTGCACTTCTTTTCCTGAATCTAAAAGATTCTTGGTGTTTTGCACAAATGCAATGCATTAATTAAAGGGCCAGGCCCAAATCAAAATGACCTGACAGGCCAAAATAAATAGCAAGGTAATAAATGGGCAGAGCCCAAATAAATTGATGCTCTGCATCATTTCTAAAGGGCAGAGCCCAAAACAAATTGATGCCCTGCATCTTTTCTGGGCAAAGCCCAAATAAAAATAAAAACAAATGCAAACAAAATATTGGACATTTTTGAATGGACTTAGCCCAATCGTGGTCATAAGTCCTTAAATTAAATTGATTGAGCAAAATGGCTCTCCTAAATCAATTTACATCCGGTTCGAGGGTACATCTCCGAACTCCTTTGACATCCATCGTTGTAATCCCTTAACGACGTCAAAGAGGTGACGGGTCCCAACGACCACACATCGATATGGACTGCGGGGTCCTTAAACTCGTGGACCGAGATGTCCTTAAACTAATATTGGACCGAGATGTCCTTAAACTAATATTGGACCGAAACGTCCTTAAACTAATATCGGACTGAAACGTCCTTAAACTAATATCGGACCGAAACGTCCCTAAACTAATATCGGACCGAGACGTCCCTAAATTAATATCGGATCACCACGTCCCTAAACTGGAATACGGACCACCACGTCCCTAAACTGGCACAATAGAGCCCAAATGCTCTTTTGTCGGATCTAAACGGTCCCGTTAAATTGATCTTAGTCTCAAACTGGACTAACGTATCCTTAACAAACGTTTGAGTCGATCTTAGCCTCAAAAATGGCTAACGTATCCTCCAAACAGACTTTAGTCCCAAATTGGACTATGAATCTCCCAAACTGGAACAATAGAGCCCAAACGCTCTTTTGTCGGATCTAAACGGTCCCGTTAAGTTGATCTTAGTCTCAAACAGGACTATCGTATACTTAACGAACGTTTAAGTTGATCTTAGCCGCAACGCGACTAATGCATCCTTAAACTAAAAACACCAAACCCAAATCTAAGTAAATACGGATTTGGACTAATCCACGTCCTACGGGCGACGGCATTACTCAGTCTCCGTATACAATCCACGGGCAACCACAAACAAAACAAACACATACGACACGAAGTGAAATTCTGGAGAAGGAGAAAGTTGTTACCGCGATGCGGTAGCGTAATTAACTGCAGGGGCTTGCGCCTGCAGGGAAGAGCGTCCCACAATCAAAAACCCCTCAAGCGAGGGGGAATCTGACGAAGTCTGCTACATCGGCCGCATCCGTCTAAACCTCCGATACACGGTGCCATAAATCAACTTGGCATCTTTGGAGAGGTAGACGGATAAAACCATATAGCATCTTCCCCGAACCCCGGGCACGGACGTCCTAACGTCCCGGCCGCCTTTCGGAGGGGAACAACCCTCTTCCCGAAGATGATCTAGTTCTTCATATCCTCGCTGGACTTGGACCTGAATTCAAAGAGGTCGCTGCTGCTATCCGAGTTCGTGATAATGCCATCATCTTTGACAAGATCTATGACAAACTTATAGATTATGAACGCCATCTGAAGAAGGAAGACACGGGTGCGTCTCTCTTTCTCTTTCTAGCAACTGCCAACTATACCAACCAACTCAATCGCACCTCCTATTGCCCTCCGCAACAACGTAGAAGCATATCCTACAATCGCAGCAGCAACAACAACTTTGCTCGCAACAGCAACAACAACCAGTACTCCGGCGCACGTAACAACAACTTTCCCCGCTCCAACTCCTACTGCAATTTCTGCAAGCGTCCCGATCATAACACTAAATATTGTTGTTAACTCGCTTTCTTTGTGAGAACGCGGTGCAAACATATTCACCGTAACACCCGACACAGACGCTCCCTCAACCTGTGGCAAACAACATAAATACCAACTGGCCCGCTCCCTCCTCCTGGATATTGGACACCGGTGCTTCTCACCACGTTATGTCCGATGTTGAGAACTTTACAGCTACACTGATTATGGTTGTCCCGATGAGATCAACATAGGTGATGGTTCAAATTTGAAAATTTCTCAAATAGTTAACACAACACTGCACCCATCCTAAAAACTGTTTCTTTTAGATAATGTCCTTTGTGCACTATCTATTACTCAAAACTTAATTTCTGTTGCTAAATTTTGCAAATCAAACAAAGGCTCATTGAGTTTTTTCTTTCTAATTTTTTGGTGAAGGAATTTCGCACAGGGACATATCTTCTTCACGAGGATAGCCATAATGATATCTACTACTTACCACCCTCCATCCAACTTCAAATTCACGCTACTTCCAAGTCCGAAATAAGTGAGTGGCACTGTCGTCTTGGCATCCCTCCATCCGAATCTCTCATCCAGTCGTTAAGAGAAATAAGTAATTGTCTAATGTCTCGGTAGTTAATAACTTTCAATGTAATTCGTGTGATTGATAAAAGTCATAAACTTCCTTTTTCTGAAAATTCCCATCGTGTTTCTAAACCTTTGCAATTAATTTACACTGATATTTGGGGACCCACTGAATTGTTGTATGATGGGTTTTGTTATTACCTAATTTTTGTTGATTATTACACAAAATATATCTGGCTGTACCTTATGAGACGTAAATCAGATATTGCCACCATCTTTCCCCAATTCAAAAATTTTGTCAAAAAATATTTTCAATTTCCACTTATATCACTATATTCTGATAACGGCGGTGTGTTGGGTATAGTGCCCTCAAAGTCAATTATTGGATCGCAGGCATGTGATTGCAATGATTGAGGGAGGACCTATGCCGGAAGGACGGACTTACTCAAGATGATAGTATGCTATCTGGTTTGTCTTTATCACCGTGTACATGCTTTAGGTGATATTACAGATCACTATTACATGTTGATAGAGCCCTTAGGATTCTTGCTTGACTACTAGCAGTATGATGACGATCATATACGTGAGAGTTGGGTAGTCTATAAGCACGTCCTTAAAAGTGTCCCTAGTCGTGGTAGTTTCGAGACTGGGTATCGATACTCCGTTAGTAGACTAGTGTATACAGTCGAGACCCCGACGAGGGGCGGTGGCCGGTCTCACAAGCCATTGGTGTCAGTTGGTTCACCTAAGATGTATACAGCTGCTTATTGGGTTATGAGTACACCAGACAGGACTCGTCGGGAACATGCTAGTTGGTATTATACCTGACGTCAGATAGCAGTTCCCTGGTGACATGTGTACAGGTTAGTTCATCGACCTGAGATTGTCATTTGTCTCGTGTGAGTTCCCACTGTACTTTGATTACTACCCTATCACGGCTCAAAGGAGTCATGCAAACAGGTTTTAGTTGGGTACAGTCCCGAGCCACATGGAGGCAGTGAGCGGATCGGCAGGGGTTTCGTCTCTCCCGGTATTGGGGGTAAGATCGCGCTGTGTCTGGGAGAGCCATTACACAAAGTCCTTGGCCAAGGCAGGAGATTTACTGGTAGGTATTCCAGTAGTATCTCAGGGTGTTCTGGGCTATACTCCGACACGACTTGTACCGCTTTTGGGGGTCTGACTTTTACCAACCCCGTAAGCCCGACATGCGATACTCATAAACGAACGGACCGGACTGTACGGATATTGTCACCGACAGGCTCAGTAGGGTGTCAGGATGAGTTCGCTCATCGACCTCTCTTTTGGTCAATACCTGGTAGCCCGTTACGTACAGGTAGTACCACTGACGTGCTAGTGGTTAAATCCACAGCCAAAGTATTGACGAGTCTTTAGAGTCCCCCACAGACAGTTTCTCAAGTTTCGGGTGAAACGTTGTAGAGGCCGTATGGTATTATGGCAGGGTTCGATCATATACGTGCACTTATGCACGGATCATGATCGGACGGATCATACTAGTGGGCTTTGGTTTAAGCCGGGTCCTAGTATTAGATTTGTTAGATTACTTTAGTCTCATCGCATTTTCATTCAGTCGGAATGCGGATGCAGATATGTGTATACAGGTGAGGGGTATTCTTGTGATCCGTCACGAGTTTACTTTAGATAATGTCGTTCTTTTTATTGTTGCAAACATTTGGATTAATGTTTGCATGTGGATATTGTGAGTGTAATTCATCATGAGGTGCATTAAATGTGGCATATGCAATCTAGTGACTCATGGTATCATTATTTGTGCAAATGTCACATTTTATGATTGATTATTGTGTTGATATGATACTTGGAGAGAGAGAGGGCAGTCATGTTAGGCTTGGGGTTGCTCTTGATTTATGGAAGCACTCTCATTTTTTCATCTCAACATAATAACAAAAAGCTCTCCACCTTCTTCTTCTTCCTCTAGCTCACCATTTCCATAAATGGCATCATCTTCACCTCCATCCATACACTCTCATGTGTTGAGAATCAATGGATGCTTGAGACAAAATTATCACACACATTCTCTACATCGTCTTGGACATGTCGGTTAGCGAACTTCATGTTCGAGTTGCTTCAGATGAAGCGGGAGCCCGTAAAAAGACTCATTGATGTGGTGCCCTTCCGACGAGGAGACCGGAGATCGGAGATGCCGCGAGGAGCTTGGGATGGTGGCCAAAGACCGAAGGACACGGATCGATCGGTATAGCCACTCTCACTTCTTTGTAGTTAGCTAGTTTAGCGTTAATGGTTCGATCCGGGTGAAAGACTACGATAGCGCCGGTTTCCTAAAAAGTTTTTGTTCCGCGTTTGGCCTTGGATTGACGGCCGGGGCGCTACCGTAGGCTTACGTGGTGAATACACATCTTTTGCATCCATCCTCACCTTTTATGGTGTCTTTTATCTCACCACTTCTCCACACACCCCTGAGCACCATGGCACATCAGAACGTCGCCATTATCATGTTGTCGAAACCGGTCTCACACTCTTACATACGGCCTCACTTCTCTCTAAGTATTAGAGTCAAGATTTTCAAACCGCTGTTTATCTCATAAATCGTCTTCCCACACCGGTTCTTAACTTCCAATTCCCATTTGAAAAATTATTTCAACGTCCACCAAACTACAAACATCTCAAGTTTTTTGGATTTCTTTGCTATCCATGGTTAAGGCCGTACATCTCTTCCAAACTTCAACTTAGATCCACTCCCTGCATTTTTATAGGTTATTCAATATCTCAATCTGCGTATAAATGTCTAGATCGTGTCACTCACAAAATTTACATTTCTCGTCATGTCAAATTCGTTGAAACTAATTTTCCCATGCAGGTATCTAGTAGACATCAAGAGGCTTCCGCAAGATTTGGCCTCCCCTGGCGCAAAATCGCAACCAATCACGTAAACCCAACCAACCAAACTTCACATCCTACCCATCTTACCTAACCCAACCCCTAATGAACCCCAATCATTAACATCTTATACCCTTGACCTCTCCATCTCCACTGACTCTTCATAATACTCACCTTCCAATATCAATAATATCGCCAACCTACCCGTCCTTACCTCCCCAACCTCCTCCACAACCGCTCAATCACATTTATCCTCTCCACAATTATCCCCTACTTCCCGAACCCCAAATCTCCGAACCAACAATGAACGAAAACCGAACCCAAAATACTTCGACTCCTAATATATAAATCATACCACTATTCATCTCATACCCAAACCCTTGAACCAACCTGTGTATCTCAAGCTGTGAAGGATCCTAACTGGCGTGCTGTAATGTCAGAAGAATTTGATACCCTCATGAAGAACAGAACATGAGATCTTATCCCAAAATCAAATCAGAATCTTGTAGGTTGCAAATGGGTTTTCCGAATCAAATGAAACTCCGATGGCACCATTACTCGATACAAAGCTCGCCTTGTGGCCAAAAGCTTCCACCAACGACCCGGCCTAGACTACTCCGCCACCTTCAGCCCCGTTATTAAGCCGACAACACTGCGGATAGTCTTATGCATCATCCTCTTACATGGATGGCCTCTTCGTCAACTTGACATTAACAATACTTTTCTCAATGGTACTCTCTATGAAGATGTGTATATGGCTCAACCACCAGGTTTCCTCCACTCCTCCTTACCTAACCATGTCTGCAAACTACGGAAAGCTCTATATAGTCTCAAGCAAACGCCTAGGGTATGGTATCAAGAACTCAAAGGCTATCTTCTTCAAACCAGCTTCGCAAACTCCGTGGCGGATACGTCTCTTTTCGTCTACTCCAACGAAACCACCGTTACCTAATTCTTGGTCTATGTTGATGATATTATTATCATTGGTAATAACATTCACTTTATTCGGTTTTTTGTCCGTCAACTTGGGTAACGTTTCTCTCTAAAGAATCTCGGCAACCTTCATCACTTTCTTGGTGTAGAAGCTATTCCCATGACACAAGGACTTTTTCTATCTCAGCTCGCCACATCGCCGATCTCCTGAAAAAGTTCTTCATGGAAGAAACTAAAGAAGATACCACCCCAATATGCAATACCACTCCTTTACTTCGCTATGACGGGTCTTCTTCTGTCGATCCCATGTCTTACCCTTGGCTAGTTGGTGTTCTTCAATACCCCTCTCTCATTCGGCCCGCCGTTTCCTTTGCCGTCAACCGCCTCTCCCAATTCATGCACTCTCCCACAAACTTTACTGGATGGACCTCAAACATGTTCTTCGTTACCTCAAAGGTACGATACATCATGGTTTTTATCTCCGCCGACGATCTCCTCTAACTCTTCAGGCCTTTAGTGACTCTGACTGGGGTGGAAGTCGTGATGACGGTCGTTCCACAACTGCCTACATTCTCTATCTAGACATGAATCTCATATCATGAAAATCATCTTGACAAAAGATCGTTTCTCGATTCTCCTTTGAAGCTGAATATAAGTCCCTTGTGAATGATATGGCTGAGATATTTTGGGTGAAAAATCTTCTATATGAACTCAAGGTACTTCTGTGCAAACCGTCCTCTCTATACTGAGATAATAATGGAGCTACCTATCTTAGTGCAAACCCAGTCTTCCACTCTCGGATGAAGTACGTTGCTTTTGACTATCACTTTGTTCGGGAATGCGTTGAAGATGGCACCATTCGTGTTCACCACAACAACACTCATGATCAATTTGATGTTCTCACAAAAGCACTTGGACACAGTCAATTTCTCAAATTTTGTTCCAAAATTGGAGTGTCCAATGGAGCCTCAATCTTATGGGGACATATTAGAAAAGATTTCCATAACTAATGCAGATTTTTGTGATTACAAATCTTTCCATAACTTTTCTGATTTTATTTGTTAGGAAAGATTTTATTCTTGTTAAGAAATATTTTATTTTATTTCTTTATCATGTAAAGTGTATATATACACTTTTGAGATTCAACACAGATCAATTAAGTTCAAACCCTACAAACTATCTTCTCTAAAATGCTATACAAATATTAATGATGAAAATAGAGAAGATCTCTCCATTTTTATAAAGAAAGGAACACGTTGGAAGGAATAAGAAAAATATCTTCTCAATAACATCGCAGAAAAACAGGAACAAATCGCAACCGAAATTCAAATTCAAAATTTAAATAAGAAAGATTTTGAAACAGAAAATCTGAGTTGCGAAAATATTGAAGTTTTAATAATTTAAATAAATTTTACTCTTCCCTTTTCTTTATAATAATTTATTTTTAATCATGATACCAAAAATAGAGGGAAAAAAGAGTATGATGTTAAGGACGGATCTAGGGATTTTCACCAACGTAGACACCAAAGAGTGCAAGGTTTTGTTGCAAATATTTTATAAAACTTACCAAATTATTTAAAACAAAGTCTTAAATTAATTTAGTTGCAAATATAGTAGAAACTTTTTAATTTTCTTAAAAGAAAAAACACAATGACATTTATACTCACTTAAATATAATAATCCAAAAAAATTGCAAAGAGTGAGATGTAAACACAAGTTCTTTTGTTGAGAAGCAAAACACATTACTACTTGTACTGAAGCCTTCTTTTGTTATATTTGCATTTATAATAGATATAAAAAAGTTTCCCAAAACTCGTTTATGTATATAATATATAATGATCTCTATTATTAAAAAATTTCAAATGGGATCAGGTGCCCCGTCTTTCTATCCGCCCCTACGTGTCATCTTCACAAATCAGGAGGACACAATTAGTAATTGCGATTGATTTTTGATAGTTAAGGATAGCTTGATATATAGAGCAACTTTACGGATCTATATTATATAAATTGTTTATTAGTGTTTGGTGGTGTTTGGTGGGCGGTTACTTTTTTGACATGGATTGGAGCTTTTACACAATCAAAAGAGAACAAAATACTGATAATTTTGATGTGAGCCCCCCGCCCACCCCCTCGCTCCCCAAAAAAAAAAAAAAAAAAAAAAACCCCGCCCCTCCTCTTTTTGAATATGAATATCACATAACACCTACTTTTCCGTTGGACTGGATGAAATGGAAAATTTTCCAAATGATTGGTCAATTGAATTATGCTAATTACCGAACGAATTGATCCAAACAAGAATCTTATATGATATATATGAGTATGATTACCTCCTTTCTCGAGAAAAAAAATGTATAATATATAATCAAGGATAGAACACAATCGAACCTGTTTCGAATATGTAATGGATGGTGTCACGCCCCGCTTCCCAGAGTACGCAAGATTTGGGCACGTGACATAGCCAACCATGCTACCTGTGGGTAGGAATTATCCATCCACAGTCACATTACGGCTGTAGAGATATCAAGAACAAGATAAATAAACTATCTAACATATGTCCAAATCCAGAATAACAAGAGTCAGAACAAATGAGTGCGGAAGCAAATGATCCAATGCAATAATAGAAAGGTACGTCCCGTAATGCGGGATCACACCTGGAAATAAAATGCAATAAATGAACTAACCACTACAGAACTCACAAATCAGCCTGCTGGCTGAAGTACTCCTGCTCGGTCGGCGACAGTGGTAAAGAATCTGGGCCATGCAAAACCCAGACGTCAGCGCGTCATGTCAACCAATAATATAATATGAACATGGTAATAAGCAATGCAGGGATGAACATGAATAAAGCAGTACTATGAAATAACAGTGCAGGGTAATGTGCAGTGGGTAACTAAACTGTCCTATCAGGTTTCTATTCTAAAGTCTTTGAAATCAATTGATGAATCGTCGATATAACTCAATAGTATCCCGTGCGTGTCCGGGACCACGGTCAAGATTCTCGGGGCTGAATCCGAGACGTGCCGCTAGGCAGTAACAAGTAGCAGGATGGGCGAGTGATGTCAGCATCATCACTCCGGGGCTGGCCTAGCCCGTAAGACTGATCAGAACAGGTATCGAACTGTTGAGTTACAAGTCGGTTTCACCTTTGATTTCCCCATACCCCCAAGTTATGTATGTCGAGTCAGGTATTCAGTAATCAAGAACTAATGCCAATACAGGATCAGGTAACAGCAGGTTTGTCTGGATAGACAACAGGAATGGTCCATGAGGACCCCAAGTCAGGTTTGTTGGCATTAGGCATGAGATCAGGTAACAAGTCAGGTCATGGTACAACAGGTTGGGTTGGTAGTAAAGGGTACCATGTCCGGTGCATCGGTATGTATATATATGTCATGTGTAGCAAGATCAGGTCAATATGTAATGCAATCGAAGGTGTGCTCACAACCGGTATACAATCGAATAAGGAACAGCAGCAGGAATAAAGTAAACAGCAATAATAGTTCATTTAATCACAATGGTGCATTAATCTGGTGCAGTTGTATTATATTAACAGGTTCGAGCACCCTTGGGGTGCAATAATCACAAGGTAGCGCAATATCAGTAACAGAAAGTAATGAAGATATATGTGTGCGATTATCATCATTTAAATAGCAAAATGATTAACTGGTAGTTTTGTTATTAGGGTTACAGCGGCAAAATACGGTTTACGTTACAGTATCATGATATATGTCATATTTCGTCCAAATGAGAAAAGTAACTACACTAGTTAATCTTTGCAAGTTTAATGAGTCAAGCACACTTAATTTGTATAGCATAGCATGTAGCAAGTAATACTTGCCTCGACGGAACGTGAAACGGATATGTGTCCGATGTCGGCAAAGTCGCGACGCACGTACGGCACATGGAGCGGGTCCAAGCAACGCATGATGGTGATGATGCAGCCAAAACACTTCCTCTGGGTCGTCTGGATCGTCGGCGGCGATCCCGGCTACGGCAAACTACGGAAAATGGAGATCACGAATCCAAGAGAGAAAGAGACGAAGAGAAAAGAGAGAGGAAGAATAAGAGGAGGAGTGGGGTTTGGATTGCACTGGATTTAAAGAGGAAGACCGGGGGTGACCGTGGGGGAAAGGTCTCCGGCGAGGAGGTGCCGGTGACGGTTCTCGTGGGGGCTCGGGTTAGAGGATGAGGAGAACAAGAAGAAGGAGACGAAGAGATAGAGGGGGCGATGATAGGTGATGGATCAAGAGAGGAAAGCTTGGGCTTAGTCTCGGGGATGCATGCAGGTGGCCGGAGATCGAATCCAAGGTGCGGCAGCAGCAAGGTGCCGAGGGGGTAGAGGGTTCGCTGGTGGTTGGTGCGAAGGTGGGGCGCCGGCGAAGGAGATGAGGGCGGTTGATGGCTGGAGAAAGGGTGATGGAGATCGGGGTTGAGGCTAGAGGAGTGGCCGGCGGTGAGGGGTTGCGGGAACTGCAGGTGGGTTTCTTGGGTTGAACTGCGACGGGGTGTTGCAGGGTCCTGGTCGGAGAAAAGGAGGAGAGGTGATGGAAATGAGGACATGGAGACGAGGGGATCGGCGGTGGCGGCGATGGAGGAGGGGGTGCTGGGTTCTCGCGTGGGTTCTCTGCGAGAGGAAGACGAAGGCGAGGGATTATATTACGTATATGGGAGAGAGAGAGAGAGACAGATAGAGAGAGAGAGAGAAGGAGAATTTAGAGAGAGAGAGACAGAGGAAGAGAGATATAGAGATAGAGAGAGGGAAAAAGAGGGGCCTACTGGGGTTTAGTTCTCCCGTGATTGGCCAGGCGAAAAGGATTTAGAAAGATTTGTAAAATTAATTAAAGATTTATTCGTAACAGATGAATATATATAGTTTAGAATATATTATTAAATTTGGATTTTGGCGCTAAATGAAACATTTCCAAATCACGCCCGGGTTGCGCCCAAAAATTTGAAATTCAAATAATAGGATTTTAAGCGGGTTCCAAATTTTAAAATGAGATGTTTTGTGATTAAAATGCATGCCCCCAAGTCGGACACTTGCACGCGCGCGTAGCCGTCCGAACTCGCCCGTTTCACCGAACGGGATGAAATCTCGACGCGCGGACGCTACCACGCGACTAATGGTGACAAGTAGGCCAATATGGATATTTTTAATTTCATTTTAGGTGTTAAAATTCGTTATCTGCAAAAATGACTTAGCCAGTTAAAATTTTAGCAACAAGCACCAAACAAGCAAGACAAATGAAATGAGCAATGTCAAACACTCAACTAGTAACAGAATTAGTATTATTGGGCTCGGGTGTTACATCATACCCAACTACAAAAAGAATTTCGTCCTCGAAATTCCAAGAATACAAGATAGATAACTATAGGAAAAGGTGAGGAAACTTCTGCCGGATCTCGTCTTCTCGCTCCCAAGTGGATTCTCCATGCGATCGATTACCCCAAGAAACTAGCATAAGAGGGATAACCTTGTTCTTAAGAACCTTTTCCCTTCGATCCTTGATTTCAACCGGTCGCTCCTCAAAAGTTAGGTCCTCCCGTACGGTCAACTCCGAATGATCCAAGACGTGAGTTTCATCTCGAACATACCTCCGTAGTTGAGATACATGAAACACATCGTGCACTCCTGCCAAGAACTGTGGTAGCGCCAAACGGTACGCTACCTCTCCAACACGCTCCAATATCTCGAAGGGTCCAATGAATCGAGGACTAAGCTTTCCCCGACTCCCAAAGAGAATCACCCCTCTAGTCGGTGATATCTTCAGGAATACCAAATCACCCACGGCGAACTCTAGAGGTCTTCTTGACGTGTCAGCCCAACTTTTCTGTCTGTCTTGAGCTGCCTTCATATGCTTCCTGATTGTATTCACCTTCTCGACTGTCTGTACTACTAAATCTGGTCCTAGTAACCTTCGTTCACTAATATCATCCTAACAAACAGGTGAACGGCACTTACGACCATACAAAGCTTCAAACGGAGCCATCTGAATAGTCGCTTGGAAACTATTGTTGTACGAACACTCCACCAAGTGTAGGTGATCCTCCCAAGAACCTTTGAAGTCCAACATGCATGCCCTCGACATATCTTCAAGAGTTTGGATCGTTCTCTCCGACTGACTATCAGTTTGAGGATGATAAACTGTGCTAAACTTCAATCGAGTCCCCAAACTTTCTTGTAAATTCCTCCAGAAGTGCGACAAGAACCGAGTGTCCCGATCGGACACGATGCTCACCGGTACTCCATGCAATCTTACAATCTCCTGCATGTACTGCTCCGCCAAAGTCTCCGTCGATTGACCAACCCGAAAAGGAATAAAGTGAGCTGCCTTGGTCAACCGATCGACAATCACCTATACTGCACTGTTGCCCTTTGGACTCCGCGGTAAAGCTGTCACGAAATCCATGGTTATGTTCCTACTTCCACTGAGGAATCGGAAGTGGTTGCAACAAACCAGCAACCCTTTGGTGTTTAGCCTTGACCTGCTGACATACCAAGCACTTAGCCACGAAGCGAGCAATCTCCCGTTTCATGCCTTCCCACCAGAAGTGCTGTCGAATATCTCGGTACATTTTTGTCCCTCCTGGATGTACAGAGTAAGCTGAACTGTGTGCCTCCTTCGTAAGCTCTTCGCGCACATCTCCTTTTGGCACACACACACGGCTACCATACCTCAACGAACCATCTTCGTGGATCAGTAAATCGGTTCGTAGTCCGGCTTCAAGCTGCTCTCGAAACTTTTGCAGCCTAGGATCCTGCGTTTGTGCCGCTTTAATCTTCTCAACTAAGGACGACTGTACTTGCAACTGCATCAACTGTCCCGTAGAATGTGGTAGCACAACCTCCAAGTCAAATCTTCGAAAATCTGCAATGATCTCCCTCTGCGTGGTCAAAAACTGAATTGCTGGTAACAGACTAAGCGCATCCGGCACACCATTAACCTTCCCCAGATGGTACTTAAGATCAAGATCGTAGTCAGCCATCAGCTCCAACCATCTACGATGCCTCATATTCAGCTCCTTTTGTGAACACATCCTTCAAACTCTTGTGATCTGTAAAAACTTCGACTCTTTCGCCCAAAAGGTAGTGTCTCCAAATTTTCAAGGCGAAGATCACGGCCGCAAGCTCCAAGTCATGAGTCGGGTAATTCCTCTCATGAGTCTTCAGTTGTCTTGATACGCAAGCTACGACCTCCCCATTCTGCATCAAAACACATCCCAATCCTTTTCCAGATGCGTCGCTGTGAATCACCAGTCCTCCTGAATGGTCTGGTACGGTCAGGATAGGGGCGTTTATCAACTTCTGCTTCAACGTCTCGAAGACCAATGCACATCCATCCGTCCAAATAAAAGGTACTTCCTTGTGCGTAAGCTTGGTCAACGGTTCTGCCAAACGAGCGAAGTTTTCCATAAATCTCCTGTAGTATCCGGCCAAACCAAGGAAACTTCTTATCTCAGTCACTTTTCTTGGAATAGGCCAATCTCGAACTGCTGCAATCTACCCTGGATCGACGGCGATTCCATCGCCAGACACAACATGCCCCGAAAATTTCACTCCCTCCAGCCAAAACTCACACTTACTCATTTTCGCATAAAGCTTCTCCTGTCTCAACATCTGCAGGACCTGATGATATCCGGATCGCAAATCCAGTTTCGAGAATACTCTCGCGCCACTAAGCTGCTCAAAAAGTTCTCCAATGCGAGGGATCGGGTACTTGTTCTTAATAGTCACCCGGTTCAATTCTCGGTAATCAATGCACATCTTTCTCGTGCCATCCTTCTTCTTTACTAAAAGAATTGGAGCTCCCCAAGACGAGTTGCTGCTTCGAATCCAACCCTTCTCAAGTAATTCACCAACTTGTTTCTTAACTTCTTCCAATTCCACTGGTGCCATCGGGTAATACGCTTTAGATACTGGTGCTGCACCAGGAATAAGGCCAATCGCGAACTCCACGTCTCGCATCGGCGGTAAGCCCGATATATCTTCAAATACGTCCATAAAATCGCGAACAACTGCCGGTTCTTCATTACTATCAACTTCTATAGCTGCAAGAACACTGTTTGTCGGCCTAGCCCTAAACTCGACTGGCCCGACAGAATTGCTTCCTTACCGCAACTGCTGTCCGCATCGTTGGCTGCGAAAGGTCCAGCGAGACTTCTGAGTCTCGTCCATTCTGCTGCATGCGCGTTCATGGCGCTCCATTCTGCCTTAGTCCGATGAACTTCTCTTTCATTTCCTCCCGTGCAGTCCGCGGAAAGAATTTCTCCAGGAAACTTTTAGAGGAATCAGCCCAACTGATTGGCTTGGGCAAGCGGGTCTCCTCCACAAGCCATCACTCTCGGCGTAATCCACTAGCTGAAAGCGCACCACAACAACTCTCTTGTCCTCTGGGATCTGTGCCGCAATCAGCAAATTCTCCATGTCACTAGCCTCTGCTCGGCTGGTAACAGCTCCTTTAAACCAGTAAATGTAGACGGACCCAAAGTCTGAAATCTGCTACGGTCCTTACTCGTTCGACTGGTCTAGTTCCATCGTTGTTTACAGACTGCTGAACGATCTGCAAACCTTCCTGAAATGAATCTGCTGTTGCTGGATCAGCTCAGTCTGTCTCTTTGATTTCCAGCATTCCTCTTATCACTCCAAGCATGGTGGCTTCGTTCACACACCTCCGGTACGTCTTCAACCTCTTACCTGTCATAATCCTGAACTCAAAACACCCAACATTAGCATGATGATAGATTCTGAATGTGGATCAATGCTAGAACTCCAAGATACTTAAATAGAGTACCGCATTGTAGCTATGCCGCGGTATCATAGCCGCAATTACTTAACTCCACCCAAGTCGCCCAAGTCCTAGGGATAACAAGAAATCAGGTTTCCGAGTCGACATGCAAAGTAAGTTTGCACGTCGTAAAAGATATAATCCGGAAGAATGTGATTCAAGAATGGTAAAACGGTCAAGGTGGCAGGACATGTTTCCTAAACACGGGTATTCTGATTCGTGTATTGGGTACAATACCCAACTACAACAGAATCAACCCAACTAACCTATGTCTCTGATACCAAAAGAACCATGTCACGTCCCGCTTCCCAGAGTACGCAAGATTTGGGCACGTGACATAGCCAACCATGCTACCTGTGGGTAGGAAGTATCCATCCACAGTCACATTACGGCTGTAGAGATATCAAGAACAAGATAAATAAACTATCTAACACATGTCCAAATCCAGAATAACAAGAGTCAGAACAAATGAGTGCGGAAGCAAATGATCCAATGCAATAATAGAAAGGTACGTCCCGTAATGCGGGATCACACCTGGAAATAAAATGCAATAAATGAACTAACCACTACAGAACTCACAAATCAGCCTGCTGGCTGAAGTACTCCTGCTCGGTCGGCGACAGTGGTAAAGAATCTGGGCCATGCAAAACCCAGACGTCAGCGCGTCATGTCAACCAATAATATAATATGAACATGGTAATAAGCAATGCAGGGATGAACATGAATAAAGCAGTACTATGAAATAACAGTGCAGGGTAATGTGCAGTGGGTAACTAAACTGTCCTATCAGGTTTCTATTCTAAAGTCTTTGAAATCAATTGATGAATCATCGATGTAACTCAATAGTATCCCGTGCGTGCCCGGGACCACGGTTAAGATTCTCGGGGCTGAATCCGAGACGTGCCGCTAGGCAGTAACAAGTAGCAGGATAGGCGAATGATGTCAGCATCATCACTCCGGGGCTGGCCTAGCCCGTAAGACTGATCAGAACAGGTATCGAACTGTTGAGTTACAAGTCGGTTTCACCTTTGATTTCCCCATACCCCCAACTTATGTATGTCGAGTCAGGTATTCAGTAATCAAGAACTAATGCCAACACAGGATCAGGTAACAGCAGGTTTGTCTGGATAGACAACAGGAATGGTCCATGAGGACCCCAAGTCAGGTTTGTTGGCATTAGGCATGAGATCAGGTAACAAGTCAGGTCATGGTACAACAGGTTGGGTTGGTAGTAAAGGGTACCATGTCCGGTGCATCGGTATGTATATATATGTCATGTGTAGCAAGGTCGGGTCAATATGTAATGCAATCGAAGGTGTGCTCACAACCGGTATACAATCGAATAAGGAACAGCAGCAGGAATAAAGTAAACAGCAATAATAGTTCATTTAATCACAATGGTGCATTAATCTGGTGCAGTTGTATTATATTAACAGGTTCGAGCACCCTTAGGGTGCAATAATCACAAGGTAGCGCAATATCAGTAACAGAAAGTAATGAAGATATATGTGTGCGATTATCATCTTTTAAATAGCAAAATGACTAACTGGTAGTTTTGTTATTAGGGTTACAGCGGCAAAATACGGTTTACGTTACAGTATCATGATATATGTCATATTTCGTCCAAATGAGAAAAGTAACTACACTAGTTAATCTTTGCAAGTTTAATGAGTCAAGCACACTTAATTTGTATAGCATAGCATGTAGCAAGTAATACTTGCCTCGACGGAACGTGAAACGGATATGTGTCCGATGTCGGCAAAGTCGCGACGCACGTACGGCACACGGAGCGGGTCCAAGCAACGCATGATGGTGATGATGCAGCCAAAACACTTCCTCTGGGTCGTCTGGATCGTCGGCGGCGATCCCGGCTCCGGCAAACTACGGAAAATGGAGATCACGAATCCAAGAGAGAAAGAGACGAAGAGAAAAGAGAGAGGAAGAATAAGAGGAGGAGTAGGGTTTGGATTGCACTGGTTTTAGAGAGGAAGACCGGGGGTGACCGTGGGGGAAAGGTCTCCGGCGAGGAGGTGCCGGTGACGGTTCTCGTGGGGGCTCGGGTTAGAGGATGAGGAGAACAAGAAGAAGGAGACGAAGAGATAGAGGGGGCGATGATTGGTGATGGATCAAGAGAGGAAAGCTTGGGCTTAGTCTCGGGGATGCATGCAGGTGGCCGGAGATCGAATCCAAGGTGCGGCAGCAGCAAGGTGCCGAGGGGGTAGAGGGTTCGCTGGTGGTTGGTGCGAAGGTGGGGCGCCGGCGAAGGAGATGAGGGCGGTTGATGGCTGGAGAAAGGGTGATGGAGATCGGGGTTGAGGCTAGAGGAGTGGCCGGCGGTGAGGGGTTGCGGGAACTGCAGGTGGGTTTCTTGGGTTGAACTGCGACGGGGTGTTGCAGGGTCCTGGTCGGGGAAAAGGAGGAGAGGTGATGGAAATGAGGACATGGAGACGAGGGGATCGGCGGTGGCGGCGATGGAGGAGGGGGTGCTGGGTTCTCGCGTGGGTTCTCTGCGAGAGGAAGACGAAGGCGAGGGATTATATTACGTATATGGGAGAGAGAGAGAGACAGTTAGAGAGAGAGAGAGAAGGAGAATTTAGAGAGAGAGAGACAGAGGAAGAGAGATATAGAGATAGAGAGAGGGAAAAAGAGGGGCCCACTGGGGTTTAGTTCTCCCGTGATTGGCCAGGCGAAAAGGATTTAGAAAGATTTGTAAAATTAATTAAAGATTTATTCGTAACAGATGAATATATATAGTTTAGAATATATTATTAAATTGGGATTTTGGCGCTAAATGAAACATTTTCAAATCGTGCCCGGGTTGCGTCCAAAAATTTGAAATTCAAATAATAGGATTTTAAGCGGGTTCCAAATTTTAAAATGAGATGTTTTGTGATTAAAATGCATGCCCCCAAGTCGGACACTTGCACGCGCGCGTAGCCGTCCGAACTCGCCCGTTTCACCGAACGGGATGAAATCTCGATGCACGGACGCTACCACGTGACTAATGGTGACAAGTAGGCCAATATGGATATTTTTAATTTCATTTTAGGTGTTAAAATTCGTTATCTGCAAAAATGACTTAGCCAGTTAAAATTTTAGCAACAAGCACCAAACAAGCAAGACAAATGAAATGAGCAATGTCAAACACTCAACTAGTAACAGAATTAGTATTATTGGGCTCGGTTGTTACATCATACCCAACTACAAAAAGAATTTCGTCCTCGAAATTCCAAGAATACAAGATAGATAACTATAGGAAAAGGTGAGGAAAGTTCTGTCGGATCTCGTCTTCTCGCTCCCAAGTGGATTCTCCATGCGATCGATTACCCCAAGAAACTAGCATAAGAGGGATAACCTTGTTCTTAAGAACCTTTTCCCTTCGATCCTTGATTTCAACCGGTCGCTCCTCAAAAGTTATGTCCTCCCGTACGGTCAACTCCGAATGATCCAAGACGTGAGTTTCATCTCGAACATACCTCCGTGGTTGAGATACATGAAACACATCGTGCACTCCTGCCAAGAACTGTGGTAACGCCAAACGGTACGCTACCTCTCCAACACGCTCCAATATCTCAAAGGGTCCAACGAATCGAGGACTAAGCTTTCCCCGACTCCCAAAGCGAATCACCCCTCTAGTCGGTGATATCTTCAGGAATACCAAATCACCCACGGCGAACTCTAGAGGTCTTCTTGACGTGTCAGCCCAACTTTTCTGTCTGTCTTGAGCTGCCTTCATATGCTTCTTGATTGTATTCACCTTCTCGACTGTCTGTACTACTAAATCTGGTCCTAGTAACCTTCGTTCACCAATATCATCCTAACAAACAGGTGAACGGCACTTACGACCATACAAAGCTTCAAACGGAGCCATCTGAATAGTCGCTTGGAAACTATTGTTGTATGAACACTCCACCAAGTGTAGGTGATCCTCCCAAGAACCTTTGAAGTCCAACATGCATGCCCTCGACATATCTTCAAGAGTTTGGATCGTTCTCTCCGACTGACTATCAGTTTGAGGATGATAAACTGTGCTATACTTCAATCGAGTCCCCAAACTTTCTTGTAAATTCCTCCAGAAGTGCGACAAGAACCGAGTGTCCCGATCGGACACGATGCTCACCGGTACTCCATGCAATCTTACAATCTCCTGCATGTACTGCTCCGCCAAAGTCTCCGTCGATTGACCAACCCGAAAAGGAATAAAGTGAGCTGCCTTGGTCAACCGATCGACAATCACCTATACTGCACTGTTGCCCTTTGGACTCCGCGGTAAAGCTGTCACGAAATCCATGGTTATGTTCCCACTTCCACTGAGGAATCGGAAGTGGTTGCAACAAACCAGCAACCCTTTGGTGTTTAGCCTTGACCTGCTGACATACCAAGCACTTAGCCACGAAACGAGCAATCTCCCGTTTCATGCCTTCCCACCAGAAGTGCTGTCGAATATCTCGGTACATCTTTGTCCCTCCTGGATGTACAGAGTAAGCTGAACTGTGTGCCTCCTTCGTAAGCTCTTCGCGCACATCTCCTTTTGGCACACACACACGGCTACCATACCTCAACGAACCATCTTCGTGGATCAGTAAATCGGTTCGTAGTCCGGCTTCAACCTGCTCTCGAAACTTTTGCAGCCTAGGATCCTGCGTTTGTGCCGCTTTAATCTTCTCAACTAAGGACGACTGTATTTGCAACTGCATCAACTGTCCCGTAGAATGTGGTAGCACAACCTCCAAGTCAAATCTTCGAAAATCTGCAATGATCTCCCTCTGCGTGGTCAAAAACTGAATTGCTGGTAACCAACTAAGCGCATCCGGCACACCATTAACCTTCCCCGGATGTTACTTGAGATCAAGATCGTAGTCAGCCATCAGCTCCAACCATCTACGCTGCCTCATATTCAGCTCCTTCTGTGAACACATCCTTCAAACTCTTGTGATCTGTAAAAACTTCGACTCTTTCGCCCAAAAGGTAGTGTCTCCAAATTTTCAAGGCGAAGATCACGGCCGCAAGCTCCAAGTCATGAGTCGGGTAATTCCTCTCATGAGTCTTCAGTTGTCTTGATGCGCAAGCTACGACCTCCCCATTCTGCATCAAAACAAATCCCAATCCTTTTCCAGATGCGTCGCTGTGAATCACCAGTCCTCCTGAATGGTCTGGTACGGTCAGGATAGGGGCGTTTATCAACTTCTGCTTCAAAGTCTCGAAGGCCAATGCACATCCATCCGTCCAAATAAAAGGTACTTCCTTGTGCGTAAGCTTGGTCAACGGTTCTGCCAAACGAGCGAAGTTTTCCATAAATCTCCTGTAGTATCCGGCCAAACCAAGGAAACTTCTTATCTCAGTCACTTTTCTTGGAATAGGCCAATCTCGAACTGCTGCAATCTACCCTGGATCGACGGCGATTCCATCGCCAGACACAACATGCCCCGAAAATTTCACTCCCTCCAGCCAAAACTCACACTTACTCATTTTCGCAAAAAGCTTCTCCTGTCTCAACATCTGCAGGACCTGATGATATCCGGATCGCAAATCCAGTTTCGAGAATACTCTCGCGCCACTAAGCTGCTCAAAAAGTTCTCCAATGCGAGGGATCGGGTACTTGTTCTTAATAGTCACCCGGTTCAATTCTCGGTAATCAATGCACATCCTTCTCGTGCCATCCTTCTTCTTTACTAAAAGAACTGGAGCTCCCCAAGGCGAGTTGCTGCTTCGAATCCAACCCTTCTCAAGTAATTCACCAACTTGTTTCTTAACTTCTTCCAATTCCACTGGTGCCATCGGGTAATACGCTTTAGATACTGCTGCTGCACCAGGAATAAGGCCAATCGCGAACTCCACGTCTCGCGTCGGCGGTAAGCCCGATATATCTTCAAATACGTCCATAAAATCGCGAACAACTGCCGGTTCTTCATTACTATCAACTTCTATAGCTGCAAGAACACTGTTTGTCGGCCTAGCCCTAAACTCGACTGGCCCGACAGAATTGCTTCCTTACCGCAACTGCTGTCCGCATCGTTGGCTGCGAAAGGTCCAGCGAGACTTCTGAGTCTCGTCCATTCTGCTGCATGCGCGTTCATGGCGCTCCATTCTGCCTTAGTCCGATGAACTTCTCTTTCATTTCCTCCCGTGCAGTCCGCGGAAAGAATTTCTCCAGGAAACTTTTAGAGGAATCAGCCCAACTGATTGGCTTGGGCAAGCGGGTCTCCTCCACAAGCCATCACTCTCGGCGTAATCCACTAGCTGAAAGCGCACCACAACAACTCTCTTGTCCTTTGGGATCTGTGCCGCAATCAGCAAATTCTCCGTGTCACTAGCCTCTGCTCGGCTGGTAACAGCTCCTTTAAACCAATAAATGTAGACGGACCCAAAGTCTGAAATCTGCTACGGTCCTTACTCGTTCGACTGGTCTAGTTCCATCGTTGTTTACAGACTGCTGAACGATCTGCAAACCTTCCTGAAATGAATCTGCTGTTGCTGGATCAGCTCAGTCTGTCTCTTTGATTTCCAGCATTCCTCTTATCACTCCAAGCATGGTGGCTTCGTTCACACACCTCCGGTACGTCTTCAACCTCTTACCTGTCATAATCCTGAACTCAAAACACCCAACATTAGCATGATGATAGATTCTGAATGTGGATCAATGCTAGAACTCCAAGATACTTAAATAGAGTACCGCATTGTAGCTATGCCGCGGTATCATAGCCGCAATTACTTAACTCCACCCAAGTCGCCCAAGTCCTAGGGATAACAAGAAATCAGGTTTCCGAGTCGACATGCAAAGTAAGTTTGCACGTCGTAAAAGATATAATCCGGAAGAATGTGATTCAAAAATGGTAAAACGGTCAAGGTCGCAGGACATGTTTCCTAAACACGGGTATTCTGATTCGTGTATTGGGTACAATACCCAACTACAACAGAATCAACCCAACTAACCTATGTCTCTGATACCAAAAGAACCATGTCACGCCCCGCTTCCCAGAGTACGCAAGATTTGGGCACGTGACATAGCCAACCATGCTACCTGTGGGTAGGAAGTATCCATCCACAGTCACATTACGGCTGTAGAGATATCAAGAACAAGATAAATAAACTATCTAACACATGTCCAAATCCAGAATAACAAGAGTCAGAACAAATGAGTGCGGAAGCAAATGATCCAATGCAATAATAGAAAGGTACGTCCCGTAATGCGGGATCACACCTGGAAATAAAATGCAATAAATGAACTAACCACTACAGAACTCACAAATCAGCCTGCTGGCTGAAGTACTCCTGCTCGGTCGGCGACAGTGGTAAAGAATCTGGGCCATGCAAAACCCAGACGTCAGCGCGTCATGTCAACCAATAATATAATATGAACATGGTAATAAGCAATGCAGGGATGAACATGAATAAAGCAGTACTATGAAATAACAGTGCAGGGTAATGTGCAGTGGGTAACTAAACTGTCCTATCAGGTTTCTATTCTAAAGTCTTTGAAATCAATTGATGTATCGTTGATGTAACTCAATAGTATCCCGTGCGTGCCCGGGTCCACGGTCAAGATTCTCGGGGCTGAATCCGAGACGTGCCGCTAGGCAGTAACAAGTAGCAGGATAGGCGAATGATGTCAGCATCATCACTCCGGGGCTGGCCTAGCCCGTAAGACTGATCAGAACAGGTATCGAACTGTTGAGTTACAAGTCGGTTTCACCTTTGATTTCCCCATACCCCCAAGTTATGTATGTCGAGTCAGGTATTCAGTAATCAAGAACTAATGCCAACACAGGATCAGGTAACAGCAGGTTTGTCTGGATAGACAACAGGAATGGTCCATGAGGACCCCAAGTCAGGTTTGTTGGCATTAGGCATGAGATCAGGTAACAAGTCAGGTTATGGTACAACAGGTTGGGTTGGTAGTAAAGGGTACCATGTCCGGTGCATCGGTATGTATATATATGTCATGTGTAGCAAGGTCAGGTCAATATGTAATGCAATCGAAGGTGTGCTCACAACCGGTATACAATCGAATAAGGAACAGCATCAGGAATAAAGTAAATAGCAATAATAGTTCATTTAATCACAATGGTGCATTAATCTGGTGCAGTTGTATTATATTAACAGGTTCGAGCACCCTTGGGGTGCAATAATCACAAGGTAGCGCAATATCAGTAACAGAAAGTAATGAAGATATATATGTGCGATTATCATCCTTTAAATAGCAAAATGATTAACTGGTAGTTTTGTTATTAGGGTTACAGCGGCAAAATACGGTTTACGATACAGTATCATGATATATGTCATATTTCGTCCAAATGAGAAAAGTAACTACACTAGTTAATCTTTGCAAGTTTAATGAGTCAAGCACACTTAATTTGTATAGCATAGCATGTAGCAAGTAATACTTGCCTCGACGGAACGTGAAACGGATATGTGTCCGATGTCGACAAAGTCGCGACGCACGTACGGCACACGGAGCGGGTCCAAGCAACGCATGATGGTGATGATGCAGCCAAAACACTTCCTCTGGGTCGTCTGGATCGTCGGCGGCGATCCCGGCTCCGGCAAACTACGGAAAATGGAGATCACGAATCCAAGAGAGAAAGAGACGAAGAGAAAAGAGAGAGGAAGAATAAGAGGAGGAGTGGGGTTTGAATTGCACTGGTTTTAGAGAGGAAGACCGGGGGTGACCGTGGGGGAAAGGTCTCCGGCGAGGAGGTGCCGGTGACGGTTCTCGTGGGGGCTCGGGTTAGAGGATGAGGAGAACAAGAAGAAGGAGACGAAGAGATAGAGGGGGCGATGATTGGTGATGGATCAAGAGAGGAAAGCTTGGGCTTAGTCTCGGGGATGCATGCAGGTGGCCGGAGATCGAATCCAAGGTGCAGCAGCAGCAAGGTGCCGAGGGGGTAGAGGGTTCGCTGGTGGTTGGTGCGAAGGTGGGGCGCCGGCGAAGGAGATGAGGGCGGTTGATGGCTGGAGAAAGGGTGATGGAGATCGGGGTTGAGGCTAGAGGAGTGGCCGGCGGTGAGGGGTTGCGGGAACTTCAGGTGGGTTTCTTGGGTTGAACTGCGACGGGGTGTTGCAGGGTCCTGGTCGGGGAAAAGGAGGAGAGGTGATGGAAATGAGGACATGGAGACGAGGGGATCGGCGGTGGCGGCGATGGAGGAGGGGGTGATGGGTTCTCGCGTGGGTTCTCTGCGAGAGGAAGACGAAGGAGAGGGATTATATTACGTATATGGGGGAGAGAGAGAGAGACAGTTAGAGAGAGAGAGAGAAGGAGAATTTAGAGAGAGAGAGACAGAGGAAGAGAGATATAGAGATAGAGAGAGGGAAAAAGAGGGGCCCACTGGGGTTTAGTTCTCCCGTGATTGGCCAGGCGAAAAGGATTTAGAAAGATTTGTAAAATTAATTAAAGATTTATTCGTAACAGATGAATATATATAGTTTAGAATATATTATTAAATTGGGATTTTGGCGCTAAATGAAACATTTCCAAATCGCGCCCGGGTTGCGCCCAAAAATTTGAAATTCAAATAATAGGATTTTAAGCGGGTTCCAAATTTTAAAATGAGATGTTTTGTGATTAAAATGCATGCCCCCAAGTCGGACACTTGCACGCGCGCGTAGCCGTCCGAACTCGCCCGTTTCACCGAACGGGATGAAATCTCGACGCGCGGACGCTACCACGCGACTAGTGGTGACAAGTAGGCCAATATGGATATTTTTAATTTCATTTTAGGTGTTAAAATTCGTTATCTGCATAAATGACTTAGCCAGTTAAAATTTTAGCAACAAGCACCAAACAAGCAAGACAAATGAAATGAGCAATGTCAAACACTCAACTAGTAACAGAATTAGTATTATTGGGCTCGGGTGTTACAGATGGTGACGGATGTCGGATCTCGTCAAGATATTACCTTCCGTAGATCTGCTGCAAGCGACGATGGACGGCTGAGATTGAGTTGGAGGTTGCCTCCTGAAGCGTATGGATCTCAATGGGTTTGAGGTTGTTGTGGCCGAGCTACCTGCAAGAAAGTCCCGGGATGGGTGTGCCACCGAGGACCCTCCGACGATCAAGTTAGACCGGATATTTGAGCAGAGTAACGGCCTAGTGAGGAAAGAATGACTTACTCGAGTCGCCTGAAAGAGGGCTTTATATACCCAGCAGCGAATGACATGCGAGCGCGAGAATCGCGCCGGCCGTTACGCCCCCGGCATCACGCCCGCGTGATAGGCGTGATCCCGCATTAATGACGAGACATGCTCGTTAATGGGGGATCGTGATGGCGTGGAACGCGGGACGTGGCCGGCGGATATCTCGCGCATGGCGAGATTCGCGGAGCCGTGGCGAAAGTGCCTGTGATCAGCACTGCGGGTCGGTCGGTGAAACCGAGGAAGATGAGCTTGGCGGGAGGCTCGGGGACGACCGGGAGGCCGAGGTATCTTGGTTCTGCGATAGGCCGGAGGCGAGCTGAGAGTGCCGAGGAGGCTCCTTCCGAAAGAAGGCTCGGAGGCGAGCCGGATGGCCGAGGAAGCTCGGGCCTGTGATAGCTCGGAGTTAAGAAAAAGGACAGTTGGCTTGGTTGCTGAAGTGCTTGGGGTCAAGGAGTGGGGTGCAACCTCAGAGACAGGGTTCGAGGAAAGCCCCCACTGTAGCACACCGGTTCCCTCTTCGTGGCCCTCAGGGTCCTATTGGCTTATGCATGTGACACGTCATCCGCCACGTGTCATGATATAAGGAATTACCGTTATTGAGCATCATAATTAGCCCCCCACTCTCGTTCCGATCTATTTGTGGGTCGGGTCGAGAGTGGACTGCTTAGTTCTTTCGGCTTGGCGCTGGTAATTTCTCGTGATGGATTGTTCGGGAACGACACGGCGTTCTTGTTAACGCGCATCGAGTATGAGTCGAACGAAGGACGAGTGTGGGAAGGTCGGTATCCTCCCTTTGCCGGAGTTGAGGCGCTGATCGAGTGTGAGTTTATTCGGTGGGTCTTGGATCCGTGTCTTTGTAGGGTAGGAAGCTAGGATGCGCCAAGAAGGAAGTTACTCGGCGGCCTCGCTAGGAGGGCTTCGGACCCACCGCGTTGATGGGCAGGAGGATGCCCGCTGGGGATGCACTGAGCAAGGAGAAACTCAGCGGCCTCGTGAGGAGGGCTTCAGACCCACCATGTTGATGGGTAAGAAGTTACTCACCAGGGATAACCGAGCAAGGACGAGCCCGGTTGCCTCTTGGGGAGGGCTTAGATCCTTAGCACGGGAGGGGCCGTAAAGGGGCCTGCTTAGGACGGGCCGAGCAGGGTTGCTGCCCGGTGCCTCTTGGCGAGGGCTTTGATCCCTGGCGCCGTGGGGTATGGAACTACCATCCAGGGATAATCGAGCATTTGGCGAGCCCGGTTGCCTCTTGGCGAGGGTTTTGATCGTTAGCGCAGGAGGGGCCGTAAGGGGCCTGCTAAGGACGGGCCGAGCAGGGTTGCTGCCCGGTGCCTCTTGGCGAGGGCTTTGATCCTTAGCGCGGGAGGGGCCGTAAGGGGCCTGCTAACGACGGGCCGAGCAGGGTTGCTTCCCGGTGTTTCTTGGCGAGGGCTTTGATCCTTAAGTAGGGGCCGAGCAGGGTTACTGCCCGGTGCCTCTTGGCGAGGGCTTTGATCTCTGGTGTTGTGGGGTAGGGAACTACCAGCCAGGGATAACCGAGCAAGGGCGAGCCCGATTGCCTCTTGATAAAGGTTTTGATCCTTAGCGCGGGAGGGGCCGTAAAGGGCCTGCTAAGGATAGGCCGAGCAGGGTTGCTGCCCGGTGGCTCTTGGCGAGGGCTTTGATCCTTAAGGACGGGCCGAGCATGGTTACTGCCCGGTGCCTCTTAGCGAAGGATTTGATCTCTGGCGTTGTGGGGTAGGAAACTACTAGCCAGGGATAACCAAGCAAAGGCGAGCCTGATTGCCTCTTGGTGATGGCTTCGATCCTTAGCGCGGGACGGGCCGCAAGAGGCCTGCTAAGGATGGACCGAGAAGTGAAGCTTCTCAGTTGCCTCTTGATGAGGGCTTTGATCCCTGGCGTTGTGGGGTAGGGAACTACCAGCCAGGGATAACCGAGCAAGGGCGAGACCGACTGCCTTTTGGTGAGGGCTTCGATCCCTGGCGTTGCAAGGTAGGGAACTACCAGCTAGGGATAACCGAGCAAGGGCGGGCCCGGCTGCCTCTTAGTGAGGGCTTTGATCCTTAGCGCGGGACGGACCGTAAGAGGCCTGTTAAGGATCGACCGAGCAGTGAAGCTGCTCAGTTGCCTCTTGGCGAGGGCTTCTATCCCTGGGGTTGCGGGGTAGGGAACTACCAGCCAGGGATAACCGAGCAAGGGCGAACCCAGTTGCCTCTTGGTGAGGGCTTCGATCCTTAGAGCAGGACGGGCCGCAATAGGCCTGCTAAGGATGGATCCGAGCAGTGAAGCTGCTCAGTTGCCTCTTGGCGAGGGCTTCGATCCCTGGCGTTGCGGGGTAGGGAACTTACCAGCCAGGGATAACCGAGCAAGATCGAGCCCGGTTGCCTCTTGGTGAGTGCTTCGATCCTTAGCGCGGGACGGGCAGCAAGAGGCCTACTAAGGATAGACCGAGCAGTGAAGCTGCTCAGTTGCCTCTTGGCGAGGGCTTCGATCCTTGGGGTTGCGGGGTAGGGAACTACCAGCCAGGGATAACCGAGCAAGGGCGAGCCCGGTTGCCTCTTTGGCGAGGGCTTCGATCCTTAGCGCGGGCCGGGCCGCAAGAAGCCTGTTAAGGATGGACCGAGCAGTGAAGCTGCTCAGTTGCCTCTTGGCGAGGGCTTCGATCCCTGGGGTTGCGGGGTAGGGAACTACCAGCCAGGGATAACCGAGCAAGGGCGAGCCCGGTTACCTCTTGGTGAGGGCTTCGATCCTTAGCGCATGACGGGCCGCAAGAGGCCTGCTAAGGATGGATCGAGCAGTGAAGCTGCTCAATTGCCTCTTGGCGAGGGCTTCGATCATTGGCGTTGCAGGGTAGGGAATTATCGGCTAGGGATAACTGAGCAAGGGCGAGCCCGGCTGCCCCTTGGTGAGGGCTTCGATCCCTGGCGTTGCGGAGTAAGGAACTACCAGCCAGGGATAATCGAGCAAGGGCGAGCCCGGTTGCCTCTTGGTGAGGGCTTTATTCCTTAGCGCGGGACGGGCCACAAGAGGCCTGCTAAGGATGGACCGACCAGGGTAGCTGCTCATTCTTCTTCTTTCCCTGCCCCTTTTCTTCTGATCGGCTTGCTCTGTTCGGGGCATTTTGGCGTTCACCTCGGACTCAAGCTGGATCTCACGTTCGGTCCAGACCTTTACCTCAGTCATGGTCTTAGGTTGCGCTAATGCAAAGGAGCGTAGCCACTCCTTGTGCCTCAGACCTGACCTGAGTGCCGTAATGATCGTCTCGTCCCGGTGTTCTGGGACTTCGAGGAGAGCGTTGTAGAAGCGGGTTACGTACCCTTTGATGGTTTCCTGGCGAGGTAGTCTTTGAGCTGCCGTGACGAGATCCGTCCGCGCGACCCCATCGAGGGAAGGGGCGTTGGTCATGCCTAGGCGCAGGCGAGCTGATCGACACCTCCTCGGGAGGGACAGGAGCGCGATA
Organism: Agapanthus africanus; assembly: GCA_030015575.1. NCBI lineage: Eukaryota > Viridiplantae > Streptophyta > Magnoliopsida > Asparagales > Amaryllidaceae > Agapanthus > Agapanthus africanus. The sequence continues at coordinate 618,691,297 of JASDDO010000022.1, forward strand.
GGGCTCGGGGCGAGGCGCTCTGGCGACGAACCTCGGTGTTGAACTGTGGGGCGCCCAGCTGGTTATAGAATATGTTGGCCCGGGGGATCTGCGGCCGCCGGAGGCAGCGAGACGGTGGTCGGTAGTGCCGACGCGAGCAGAGTCCTCTCTCCTTCTGTAGGGGTCCCGGTCTCGAGGTGGGGGAGCGGCGACCTGGGGGGCTTGCCCTGCCGTTTGGACACGGACGAGCGCATCCACGACGGATGCGAGTCGATTTATCCAAGCAGCTAGGGCGTTGATGGCGTTCGGGGAGGAGATTCGTCCGCGCCTCCGTTGTGGGGGAGGCAGCGGCTAGTGCTTGGATCGTCGCGGTGATCGCTTGCCATTGAGTCGAGATCGGAAGATGAACTTTGTTGAGAGGAATCAGGAAGATTCCCACAGACGGCGCCAGCTTACAGTTGTCGGATTTCGTCAAGATGTTACCTTCCGTAGATCAGCTGCAAGCGACGATGGACGGTTGAGATTGAGTTGGAGGTTGCCTCCTGAAGCGTGTGGATCTCAATGGGTTTGAGGTTGTTGTGGCCGAGCTACCTGCAAGGATGTCCCGGGATGGTTGTGCTATCGAGGACCCTCCGACGATCAAGTTAGATCGGATATTTGAGCAGAGTAACGGCCTAGTGAGGAAAGAATGACTTACTTGAGTCGCCTGAAAGAGGGGTTTATATACCCAGCAGCGAATGGCAGGCGGGCGCGAGAATCACGCCGGCCGTTACGCTCTCGGCGTCACGCCCGCGTGATAGGCGGGATCCCGCATTAATGACGAGACATGCTCGTTAATGGGGGATCGTGATGGCGTGGAACGCGGGACGTGACCGATGGATATCTCGCATATGGCGAGATTCGTGGAGTCATGGCGAAGGTACCTGTGATCAGCGTTGCGGGTCGGTCGGTGAGACCGATGAAGATGAGCTCGGCGGGAGGCTCGGGGACGAGCGGGAGATCGAGGTATCTTGGTTCTGCGATAGCCCGGAGACGAGCTGAGAGGGCCGAGGAGGCTCACCCCGAAAGAAGGCTCGGAGGCGAGCCGGATGGCCGAGGAGGCTCACCCCGAAAGAAGGCTCGGAGGCGAGCCGGATGGCCGAGGAAGCTCGGGCCTGTGATAGCTCGGAGTAGAGCAAATAGACAGTTGGCTTGGCTGCTGATGTTCTCGGGGGCAAGGAGTGGGGTGCAATCTCAGAGACAGGGTTTGAGGGAAGCCCCCACTGTAGCACACCGATTCCCCCTCCGTGGCCCTCAGGAGCCTAACTGACTTACTCATGTGACACGTCATCCGCCACGTGTCATGATATAAAGGAATTACCGTTATTGAGCATCATAATTGTTACAACTTCTTAGAATTTGGGCATGAGTGCATTGTAGATGCTAGAATGTTGTATTAATACTGTGACTAGGACAGTGGGAGGTGGATATTCTTCTATGGAAATCTAATCAAATTATAACTAATTAAATCAAATCGTCCAAATAATTCTCCCAATCAAATATCTCTCAATTAAATCTCTTAATCAAATCATTCTTACTTAAATATTTTTGCTCGGTTCTTTTTTCTTCTTGGCTCAGCTCTCCGTAAATGGTTTGTTCCTCTATTAGGCCCGTTCGGGCTTGTTTCACTCCAATATTGGTGTTTCTCCGCTTACGGTATGTTCCTTCGCTCGGCTCATTCGGACTTGCCTCACTCTATTCAGCACAAATAATCTTCGACTATCATCTTTCGATCTTGGCTATGTGTCCTGCACCATTATGGAAGAATTTGGTAATTTCATCGCCTTTCTTAAGTCATTTCTCCTTCGTTCTTTAAGACCAAGCTGTTTTCTCAATCTCTCAAGTAAATTTCTTGCAGTTCCACCCTCCAACTTTTAAGAGAACGAAATTCATATTCTCTCTAAACCCTCTCTTCTTTTGTTACTTCTCTAAATCACTTTTTCTCATAACTCAAACAAACAAACAATCAGACCTTTTTTGCAAGGGAAGAATCATGATAATTCCTTTTTCCCTTCCTATAATAAATCCCACCTGCTTTTATCCCACTTTCTCAGAGTTTTCTTAAGTCTAGAAAAATATGCATAAGAGAGTGAAACATCTACGAGCGACGAATTTTTCTCGGCAATATGTACATCACCAAATCAAATTTTCCTCCTTTTAATATTCTCTCGCCAATTATCTATTTATAAGAGGAAAGGAAAACATTACGGAGGAAATTATAAAAAACGTAAATTTAATTGGGCCAAAACATAACGGGGGAAATATCGCTTAGGGATATATCCGTTGGCAATAATTGCATTACCTACCAAAGAAATACCAATTAAGGGAACATTGCCGAGGGGTGATATATATATATATATATATATATATGTGTGTGTGTGTCTTTTCTTTGGTAGCTAATGCGGTACACACACACACACACACACACACACACACAACTCGGCAATGTTCCTTTGGCATTTCTTTGGCAGCTAATGCGGCTGTTGCCAAGAGATATATCCTGGCAATATTTCTCTTGTTATGTTTTGACCCAACTAAATATACGGCTTTTATACTTTCCTTTGGTAATTAATGTATTCTTTCATTCTTATAAATAGATAATTGCCGAGAGAATATTAGCCAGAGGGAAAATATGATCATATTTAAACCTCCACCTACAACCCAAGGGGGCCATTTATAATCCATGATTGCTTCCATCTCCTTTTAACACATCACCCTAAGTTCCTGATAGTGCTCGATATTGGTGATCTCCCGGATCATGACACGTGGCATGATGATGTGTTCAAGAACTCAGAAGAAAGGGCCGACAGGAACCGACCCGGCCACCCCTGTACTCGACCTGCAAGTGCAAGTTGGCCCTCCTCAGGGCCCCCTACAAATTGGCCTCCTCGGCCCCGTGGCTCGCGCCGAGCTGTCACAGGGCCAGGACTCCTCGGCCTCCTCGCTCGTCCCGAGCTCCAGTTCGAGGCCGTCTTCCTCAGCCCTCCGACCAAGGCCGACGCTCACAGGCGTAACCGCCGCTCCGCAAATCTCGCCATGCTCTGAATCTCCGCCCGCACCATCCCACGTTCCACGCCATCAATCCCCATTAATGGGCGATCCGCTTTCTTCGCGGGCGTGACGTCGGGGGGAAGGCGTAACCGCCGGCGAGATTTTCGCGCCCGCTGTTGCGCGCTCCATCGCTATATAAACCCCCATCACAGAGGGGTCAAGTAAGCCACTTCTGACACTTTTATGCCGTTACTCTGCTCGGATCTCATCACTAACTTGAGCGTCGGAGGGTCCTCGGTGGTACCAAACCATTCTGAGACTTCTTTGCAGCTACTCGGCAATAGCTTCCTCACTTCACCTCTTCCTCCAAAAACCCATTGAGACCCACACGCAACGGAGGATAATCTACTAACTCCATCGCGAGATCAACGGAAGACAACATCTGAAGGAGGCCTGAAAATGAGCTCCATCAGTTGGCACCGTCTGTGGGAAAAGAAACTCCACAAAAAACAAAGTTGGCCTTCCGATCTCCATCCCCATGGCAAGCGATCACCCTGAAGATCCAGATACCAGCCGCCTCCCCCTCACCGGAAGCGCGGGTGAACCTCCTCCGGCGACCGTCATCAACGCCCTCGCCGGCCGAATAGACCGACACCCCCTCCTTTGACGGGGTCGCATGGAGGGGGCTCGTCACGGCAGCTTGAGGGCCACCTTGCCCAAGGATCTAAGCCCTCACTAAGAGGCAGCCCAGCAGCTACCCTGCTCGGCTATCCCTGGCGGGTAGCTTCCCTACCGCAACGTCAGGGATCAGTAAGTCCTCCCAGAGGCAGTCGAGCCCGAGGATCTCTCGCTCGGCTATCCCTGGCGGGTAGCTTCCCTACCGCAACGCCAGGGATCAGAAAGTCCTCCCGGAGGCAGTCGAGCCCGAGGATCCCTCGCTCGGCTATCCCTGGCGGGTAGCTTCCCTACCGCAACGCCAGGGATCAGAAAGTCCTCCCGGAGGCAGTCGAGCCCGAGGATCCCTCGCTCGGATATCCCTGGCGGGTAGCTTCCCTACCGCAACGCCAGGGATCAGAAAGTCCTCCCGGAGGCAGTCGAGCCCGAGGATCCCTCGCTCGGCTATCCCTGGCGGGTAGCTTCCCTACCGCAACGCCATGGATCAGAAAGCCTTCCCAGAGGCAGTCGAGCCCGAGGATCCCTTTCTCGGCTATCCTTCAGGACAAAAGCCCCCGTCAAGAAGCACCGGGCAGTAACCCTGCCCGGCCAAGGGTCCTTGGTAGGCTTCTTACAGCCCTATAGTTCTTCCCGCACCAAGAACCAAAATCTTCCCAGAAGCAGTCGGGTCCTTGCTCGGCTATCCCTGGCTGGTAGCTTCCTACCACAACCGACAGGGATCAAAGTCCTCGCCAAGAGGCACTGGGCAGTAACTCTGCTCGGTCCCCGTCCTGAAGGATCAAAAGTCCTCCCAGAGACAGTCAAGCCCGAGGATCCCTCGCTCGGCTATCCCTGGCGGGTAGCTTCCTACCGCAACGCCAGGGATCAGAAAGTCCTCCCAGAGGTAGTCGAGCCCGAGGATCCCTCGCTCGGCTATCCCTGGCTAGTAGCTTCCCTACCACAACGCCAGGGATCAGAAAGCCTTCCCAGAAGCAGTCGGGCCCTAGGATCCCTCGCTCGGCTACCCTTCGGGACAAAAGCCCTCGTCAAGAGGCACCGAGCAGCTACCCTGCTCGGCCATCCTTCGCAGGCCTCTCACGGCCCCTCCAGCATCAAGGATCAAAGCCCTCGTCAAGAGGCACCGAGCAGCTACCCTGCTCGGCCATCCTTCGCAGGCCTCTCACGGCCCCTCCAGCGTCAAGGATCAAAGCCCTCACCAAGAGGCACCGAGCAGCTACCCTGCTCGGGCATCCTCCTGCCCATCAGACGCTGATGGTCTGAAGCCCTCATCGCGAGGCCGCCGAGTTCCTTCCTGCTCGGCGCATCCCCAGCGGGCATCCTCCTGCCCACCAGACGCTGATGGTCTGAAGCCCTCATCGTGAGGCCGCCAAGTTCCTTTCTGCTCGGCGCATCCCCAGCGGGCATCCTCCTGCCCATCAGACGCTGAAGATCTCAAGCCCTCATCGTGAGGCCGCCGAGTTCCTTCCTGCTCGGCGCATCCTCAGCGGGCATCCTCCTGCCCATCAGACGCTGAGGATCTCAAGCCCTCATCGTGAGGCCGCCGAGCTCCTTCTTGCTCAGGCGCATCCCCAGCGGGCATCCTCCTGCCCATCAGAGGCTGAGTATCTCAAGCCCTCATCGTGAGGCCGCTGAGTTCCCTCTTGCTCGGGCGCATCCCCAGCGGGCATCCTCCTGCCCATCAGACGCTGATGGTCTGAAGCCCTCATCGTGAGGCCACTGAGTTCCTTCCTGCTCGGCACATCCCCAGCGGGCGTCCTCCTGCCCATCAGACGCTGAGGATCTGAAGCCCTCTTCTCGAGGCCGCTGAACCCCTTCCTACTCGGCGCATCCCGGCGGGTAGCTTCCTACCCAACAAAGACAAGGATCAAAGTCCTCCCAGACTCGACTATCCCTGGCCGGTAGCTTCCCTACTCGCAACGCCAGGGATCAAGGCCCTCGCCAAGATCAACCGAGCAGCTTCCCTGCTCGGTCATCCCCAGCAGGCATCCTCCTGTTCAACAGACGCTGCGGTTTTGTAGCCCTCATAACGAAGCCACTGAGCCCACCACATGCAGCGGATCCGAAGCCCCAACAAGAGACATCAGGTCTATCCAAGTCTGAGTAATCCCCCCTCAACTCCGGGGCCATAGAGATGCCTCCTCCTCAGCAGCGCTTGGCACACTTGGCAAGTGATCGAAATCAACTCGACAACCGATCGCTCCGCTTGTCGTTCCCGCACTGGCCGCATCCCATCAGACGCCGCAGGTCTGCACACGTCGCGTCAGCCAACCGACGCTTGACACGCAGACCGTCGCTTCAGTGGCAAGATGCACGAACCGGCGCACCTTCCTTAAATGCAGAGATGTCGCCCTGATTCACTGGCAGAAAAGACAGCTGACAGCCCGGGGACGCGTCCCGACAAAACCTTAGGAGGGAGCTCATCCCGGGCGGCCTGGCAGTCCACTCCTGACCCGACCCGCTAGCTGGTCGGGACAAGAGTGGGGGGCTAATGATAGTGCTCGATATTGGTGATCTCCCGGATCACGACATGTGGCATGATGACGTGTTCAAGAACTCAGAAGAAAGGGCCGACAGGAACCGACCCGGCTACCCCTGTACCCGACCTGCAAGTGCAAGTTGGCCCTCCTCAGGCCCCCCTGCAAATTGGCCTCCTCGGCCCCGTGGCTCGCGCCGAACTGTCACAAGGCCAGGACTTCTCGGCCTCCTCGCTCGTCTCGAGCTCCAGTCCGAACCGTCTTCCTCAGCCCTCCGACCAAGGCCGACGCTCACAGACGTAACTGCCGCTCCGGGAATCTCGCCATGCGCTGATTCTACGCCCGCACCATCCCACGTTCCACTCCATCAATCCCCATTAATGGGCGATCCGCTTTCTACGCGGGTGTGACGTCGGGAGGAGAGCGTAACCGCCGGCGAGATTCTCGCGCCCGCTACTGCGCGCTCCACCGCTATATAAACCTCCATCACAGAGGGGTCAAGTAAGCCACTTCTGACACTTTTATGCCGTTACTCTGCTCGGATCTCATCACTAACTTGAGCGTCGGAGGGTTCTCGGTGGTACCAAACCATCCCGGGACTTCTTTGCAGGTACTCGGCAATAGCTTCCTCACTTCACCTCTTCCTCCAAAAACCCATTGAGACCCACACGCAACGGAGGATAATCCACTAAGTCCATCACGAGATCAACGGAAGACAACATCTGACGGAGGCCTGAAAAGAAGCTCCATCAGTTCCCTTCTATATATGGTCCATAAATCTGAAACAGTTTGGACCCAACCATCCTTTTCCTCACGATGGATATAGATTAATGCCCGCTGCACTCGTCGGCAATGTTGAATTTATCTCCCTTTATACCTCCCCTTGCCCCTTCAACATCTTTGCTGGTCATGCTATATTTTCTTAATTTAATGGTATCCTTCCCCAAACGAAAAGATCTTTTATCTTCATTCTTTTAAATTTGACCCATGTGGATTAATGCATATGTTTTGATGATATTGTTTTGGTAACTATTAATATACTTACCTGAATCACACATGAAAAATAATACTCTTGTAATATAATTTAATTAAAAGGCACCACGTAATTTACAGCTCGGCCTCCATAATTAAAAGACGGTCAATGTCGTTTCCATATCTGATCATTTAAAGTATTATCATTTCTCTTAGTTATGAATATGACAACTCTCAATTGTATACAGACTTTTATCAAATTTGGAGAAGTCCCACTCCTCTCCTGTAAGGCCTCCTTCATTTAAAATTGCAAGAAACTAAACATGTTGGCCACTAGCTATAGGTAGCTCATGTTGATCGATGTGGCCTCCTAAGTGTACAATTCATGGCCTTGGAGCCTTGTGGTAGGTTAAGGTATCAGCAAAGTCTCATTCCATGATTGGAATCGATCTCAACAAACATTTTTAACTCAGTTTAGTCAACAGGTACTCAACATGTATAACCAAGCACGCGATTGAGATGTCATTGTCAAGTTTTCTTTTATCAACTTCCATAATTGAGAGAGAGGAGAGAGAGTAATAAGTCTTTATCAATTTCTTGCTTACTAAATGCCAGTTGCCAAACTGTCGTCCTCCATTGTTGATGTGAGTAATTTCTATTGTCGTCGTGCATCACGCAGATCAATTGATACTCATACTTTTCGAGTTTTCTTATACTTCAACTCCCAATCTCTCTCTCTCTCTGTGTCAACCTCTTTCTCTCTCCACAAAAAAAATGGGGTTTCTTTTCCCCACGTTTTTTAAATATTAAATCATGCAGATTCGTGAATCACGCAGATCCGAGAATCATACATGATGTCTCTCCCGCGTACGTACACCCCACACACAGCGCCTACTCTCTCTCTCTCTCGAGATTTTAAAGAATATAATTTAAAGGGGGTTTTCACTTAAAACCCTCAAAATTTAGCTAATTATTAAACTCCAAAATTTGATAATTGCTTATTACCCCAAAACTTTTAAGTTGATTTTAAACCCCCACTAGACCTTTTTCTTCACTCCGTTGGTCAAGTTAACAGAGAAAGTCCGGTTAGAAGGAGAGAGGGATAGGAAAAAGAACAAGAAAATAAATTGCATACACTAAATTTGATAGTTGTGGTCTTAAAATTCGATTTGATTTTTTAAGAGTTTTTTAGTTGATTTTTCTTGCAAATAAGAACTCCACATGTCCAAATTGATTTCAAAATTAGAGACACTTTCTTTTTGTGCTATAACAGTAGATAATTTAAATCTCATTTGCAAACCATATTAATAATATATTAATAATTTATAAAATATTAATGATGTATGAGACAACGGTTATCAATATTTTTGGCAATAATTTAAATCTCGTTTGCAAAACATATTTATACTATATTGATAATTTATAAAATATTAGGTTTTTTCTTAATATTCAATCCCCAAATCTTTCTGACCCCTAAATTTTGATATTTCTACATAGGACCCCCAAATCTTATACATTATCTAAAAAAGACCCTCTTTAAGTTAAAAGATGGTTAATCTATCTATCTGGCATGCTAAATACCTAATCCGCCCTCTGACTTTCCCTAACCTTCTATTTGGTGCTTTTTAAAAAACCTAATCATTTAAAATTCATAAGTGGCAGCTCAAAATAACTCAAGGTAGAGAACGATCATGATCATAAAAAGTCTGATTGTAAGCTGGTTAGGTTTTAATAGACAATTGAAAAAGAACAGTGTTGGAAATTGAAACGAAGAGAAAAATGGTGTTGATGGAAAATGGAGGAAGATGGTGATCTAGAAAAATAGTCTTTATAAAGGTACTTTGGATTAAAAAAATAACCAAGAGGACTATTTTAAATAACTTAAGGAAATAGTCAATAGCTCTTCATCATTCATGCATGCAGCTTCATATGTTTGTCTTCACTCTCGAAAAGTAAAGTCGGAAATTTTAAAATTGAGACGCTGAATATGGTACACTGCAAAAATATATTTAACATCATTCTTCGCTGTTCTATAAATTATTAAATTATCAAACTGTGCCGCTTTTAGCGGTAGTTTTTGACAAAACACTGGATTTTCACGGCAATAGAAATATAACAAAAAACCCCTCACTTACCCAAACAATTTTTTAATGCTGTATTTGTTATGTCTTATAAGTTAAATAAGATGTAATTTTATTTTCTAATAACCAAATAAAGCTGTATATAAACTCATGATGTTTCATTTTTTTTTACTGGTTTCTCTGTTTTTCTCTTTTATTATCTTGGTTGGTCAACGAAAAGAAGAAGAAAAAGAAAACCACCATGTTTCAAACAAACCCATTTGCACCCATGAACTTTCACATTGACCTGGATGTGGAAAAATGGGTTTTGTATAGTAGTCACGAGTAAAGCAAGTTTGTAATATTAATATTGATATATTATAAAAGTATATCTTCCAATCTAAATTTAACACAAGGGAGTTTTAGAGAAATACACACACACACACAGTTTATAAAATAAATTTGTTGGTGGAAACAAATATTCAAACGTTAACGAGACATTATTTTATATCATTATTTCAACTACTGAAACTAGAACCGGTCAGGTAAGAGAATTATGGGACTTATAAATAATATTACTGAGAAACCAGAGGAAAAAAAGAGAAATGCCATTTGAAGAATATGGAAAATTTAAGAACTAGCATGCTGAACTTCAGAACATTTATAAAAGAGAAGAAAGGGTATGTGCCGAAAGAGCAAAAAAGTAGGATCAAGAAAGGAGATGAAAATTCTGCTTATTTCCGTAGCATAACAAATAGTAAAAGAAGGATGAACCATTCCCTAACCTACTCCATGAAGGAGAGAGCATCAATGAGATAGAGAAGATCAAAATTATTAATGTGCGATATTATAAAAACCTGATGAGCGCGTACTCTAAGGAGAGGTGGAAGGCGGCTTCTCAATTTTGGAAAGAAGACGATAAGCTGGCAGCGCTAAATACCATATGAAATGTTCCTTTCACTGCATCAAAACTCCGAAATTAAGATGAGGGTTTAGGAAATATATATATTTTATCTTCTAACAGTTGTCGGTGAAAGAAAGCATGGTGCAAGAAAATGAGTTTGCGAAAGAAAAAACACGGTGACAGTTTTCGAATCCGAAAAATTGCCGGGCATAGACAGATTCCCGATGATGTACTATCAAACATTCTAGGGTATAGTTAAACGGTATATACTAGCACTGTTCAAAATAAAGAAAAAGCAAGAGATAGAGGAAGAAGAAGCCTTAGAGATTCTTTTCTTTGTGGCTTTTCTTTATATATTATTTCATATACAATATTTGTTACAACCAAATCAATCTCTCAAATATTCTGTTACAATTAAATCTCATAATCTAATCTCTCCAAATCTTTCCAAACAACCACAAAGAAATCTTTCCAAACCAATATGATCGTGTAGGGCCAGACGTCTGCCCCGCACAAGTGCAGGCGTCTGGCTGCGCTCTGTTAGAGTGCAAGCCAAATCCAGACGTCTGTCCCTTACAGGTGCAGACGCCTGGTTGCACCCTGTTGGCGCATTAACCAATTCTAGACGTTTGATCTGGAAGGGACGGGTCTCTGTCAACTTGGTCAGACGTCTGATCTGAAGGTCAGATGTCTGTCGGCCTAATAACTTCGATTCGTTTTTACGCCCCTCAAACTGAACGGCGGCTGGACGACGTTGAGCTTGAAATGCAGTTCGACAAGGCGTTGTCTCGACACTGGCTTGGTGAGAGCGTCGACACATTGATCACACGCGTGGAGATGTAGTGCACAATAACTTGGTTGTCAGCGATACGTTCGCGACCAAAATGAAAGTCAATTTCAACGTGTTTGGTGCGAGCATGGAAAACAGAATTAGCAACAAGGTACATAATACCAATGTTATCACACCATAACATAGGTGGGAGATGATTGAATCCTACCTCGTGAAATAAGGATTGAAGCCAAATGAGCTCGGCCGTGCTATTTATCAGCACCTTGTATTCAGCCTCTGTGCTTGAGCGAGCGACCGTTGCTTGTTTCTTGGAGCTCCATGATATGAGATTGCGACCCAAGAAGATTGTATAGTCACTGGTGGAACGACGATCTGTAGTATTCCCAGCCCAGTCAGTATCACTGAAAGCATGCAGATGTCGTGACGAATCTCGGTAGAGAAGAAGGCCATAAGAGTGCGTGCCTTGAAAATAATGTAGAATGCATTTAACTAGCGACCAATGGTGCTTAGTAGGGGCATGCATATGCTGACAGGCCTGATTGACTGTGAAGGAGACATCGGGACGAGTGATGATAACATATTGAAGAGCGCCCATAATGCTGCGGTACATAGAAGGATCGGCGAGGGAGTGAAAAGAGGATCGTCGATAGTCATGACGGTGGCCATGGATGTGCACATCGGGCGTGCAGCAGTCATTTTGGAGCACTTAGGAATATCCACAATATATTGAGATTGAGATAAAAGGCAACCATCGGGGTGAGGACAGAGTTCAATCCTAAAGAAATAATGAGCGGCGCCGACGTCACGAATGGAGAATTCCCGTAGAAGAGAGGCATTAAGGTCAGTAACGCCCCCTCGATCGGAATCAGTGATTAGAATATCGTCAACATAAATCAAGACATAAATTCATGAGCGTCGGTTCTAACGAAAGAACAACGAAGTATCGGTCTTGGAACTAAGGAAGTCAAGTTGAAGGTGTAACGACCGTGTTTTCTAATACCTAATAAAATATATTTTATTTAAATTTCTAGTATCAAATAATTATTTACGGGTATCGTTGATAGAAAAATATTTTTAAAGTAATGTTAATAATTTTCAGAGCATTGAAATATGATTTAGGGAATTTTATAAAATCTATTTTTTTATTTTCCTAGGCTTAAAATATTTTAATAAAATTTTATAATGCCTTAAAATAGTCTAGATATTTTTATTATCCATTAAAATAATTAATTCATAATTAAAAATATTTTAAAGGATAAATTAGATTTTAAATAATTATAATAACTAGCTAACACCATAGAAATGGATATATTATTTTTTTAGCCCAAAATTATTTTTATACTAAACATAACAATTAAATATATTTTCTGAAAATTTTCCATAATTTTCCCGTATTTTTAACTACTTTTAACAAATTTTTTAAAACCAAATTCAAATATTAAATAATAAACAGTTTATTATTTTTATTTAAAAAAAATTTAGATTAATCCCCTTGATCTGGACTATTGGATACAAGATCCAATGGCCCAAAGACGCGCGGCGGCGCCCACGCGAAACCGCGTGATCCCCCCGCACGCGGACACGTGGCATCTTGGCGGCGGCCCTCGAGCCGTTGGATGAAAATCCAACGGCCAGGGTGTGACGGCGGCGGCGACAATCATCAACAGATGATTCTGCAATCATTGGGCGGCACGGATTTTGGGGAAATTTAACGGATTTCTTGGATTTTATGGTTGGTGAAAAACCCTATAAATAGACACTTCAAATACTGATTTCTCACACCTCAGAACTTCAAAAATTCTGAAAAAAATACTCACGCCTTCGTATCGACGACGCCGACACTGCGGTTCCACCCAAGGATCAAGAAAAAATCCGAGCGTGAAAATATTGACGATTTAGTACAAGCCTACGCTTTCAACCCATCGGCATCCGACTCAAACAAAAGGTAAGATCCGCCTCTCTCCACTCATCTGTCGCCTCCTTTTTTTTTCAATAACCTTAATTCCAACTTCTAATCATCAACCCCATATTAAAATGATGTTACAATATTCTTGCATGCCTATACTTTTGTACCCCTTAATGATGATAATGTTAACCCATGATTAAAATGGTTTCCTCAATCACTCCTATATGTCAAAAAATATTTCACCTTCATACTACATGGAATGTGACAGGTTTAAAATTATAACCCACGAGTATTAATTCACCCCTTACATATCCATACTCACCCATGCTACTTTTGTGATCTCGAAATATGTTTCTTCCACAAAATACCCTCGTTTTATTAAAATGTTGTATTTGTTAAAATATCCATATGAGATAAAATATTTGGAATAAATGATTTAGATACGACATATATATATTCTACTTACACTTTTTCACCAACTACTGTAATTTTGTTAAATCTCTTTACCTTTTTGAAAGGGGATAATACTAAATGTAAATAACGGAATATGGTTTTTCCAACTTAGTCTCTTTCACTCGAAAGGATATTTTTATATTAATTCTTCTTAGAATGTCAACTAAAATTTAATGAGTTACCCTAATAATAGGGTAATGTTTTACGCGAGTATCTCGTGGTTTATAGGCAATCGTCCTTGAAAATGACACAAATCCTGCCGTCCATGTGCAGCGGTTGCAAACACGAACGTATTTTCTAAAACGTTACATCAAACTTAAAACGCTATAATTTCATAAAATTATTAATTACAATAAAATACCTTAATCCATCCTAAAAGAGATAATTTCATTTAAATACCTCGAACTTTATTAAAAGGGTATTTTCAATAAAGACCATAACCCGTATAACGATATTTTTCAAAAAGAATATCTAAGACCTTATTAAAAGATAATTTTCAAATAAATACCATAACTTTTTATCGAAAGGATATTTTTTTCAGTAAAACATTATGGTTTTCCAAAATGATAAATATTCCAAATATCATGGTTTTCTTAGAAGCAATAAATATAATTAAACATTATTATCTTTTTTAACTAAGTGTTCTATAAGATGATACGAAATACATTACAAACTTTAGAAGATAACAAGATAAAACGAGCGGTTGTGGAAGGCCATATTAAATGAGATCAACTTTTTAAATTTCCAGTTTATGACATACATGACACATGATACGGTTAGGGTCAGAATGCGCTGACCTAGGTATGGAATACTTATATATGAAGATCTCTGCAGGCAGGGTGACCAGTCCAATGTGTGGACGACTACTAACCCGATATTCGGGCGAATACTAACCCGATATTTGGGCGAATACTAACCCTATTTGAGGGCGAATGATCCAATATGTGGATGACATACAATGTGGAAATTCCATGCCTAGAGGTATACGCACTAACTCTAATTCGTCAAAACCTTTATACTGAACCACGGGAATGGGTAGTTTGTTTAGGCAAGGAGATTTGGAACTTAGATTCTCCTACTACTTGATCATGATCCCGGGAAGTGAAACGGTACATTTCACTTTCCCAGTTGTTGTTCCGTGGCCACAACGGAATAATCGCGAGTATCCGGACCCTTGTTTAACAAACTAAAACGTTTACAATACCTATTGATACTCAACACTAAACTCACATCATGTGCTTTACCCACCTGTTACCTTATCTACCTTTCTTTATGAGACACGAGTTATTCAGTATCTTGGGTGTGGACATTTTACCAGTTTAGACTTGTTGTTTATTATGGAACTGAAGGGTGGAAATACCTGTGCACTTGAGTGATATTCACGCTAGACAAAACTCCATAGTAGTCATGGGACACCTTTCGGGGATGTTCACGCTACCGCATTGATTGCCACCCCAGGCACGAGCGCCAGCTCATACTGCTTCCAGCTAGTCATGGGATACCTCAAGGATACGAGTATGTCCACCAGTCAATTCCATCCATACACACCTTGTTTAACCTGATCTAACTCTTAGACTGAATATCCGTTTGACTTGACTTGAACTTTTACCAAACATATACCTCACACAACTTACTCATATTCACATATACCTCTGTCAACATATCTAATTTGTATATAATCTCATACCTTTATACCCATGTACATCACATTCATTACATTTATACACACATGTCTGTTTCTATACCTTTACTTCCTTATGAGGCAATTCTACCCGAGTATAACTCGCCGACGAACTTTCATTTTCTTCCTCTATCTTTGGAATGTCCTTTAGATGAGAATGAGTATTATGGCGAGGATCAAGATGTGGAGCCAACTAATGAAGATTATGCAGACTTGACGATGGAAGATTAGTTAGATTTAATTTTTGTTGTTGCCCACATGTTTAGGGCTTTTGTTTCTCCTTTGATGTAATTAAACTACTTAGTTTATTTTACTCTTTCCTTTGAGATGTAATAAAGTTTGGTTAATGGAAATAAATGTCTTTCGCTTTTATTATTTGATTTTGGTACACATCCTGCATGTTAGATATTCATACGCTTAACGTAACTGTGTTGAATAGACCACCTTCAATTCAGTTAGGTTACGGACTTTGCCACGTCATCCTTCACATTCTTTTAGGAAGCGGGGCGTGACAGGTTTTAGTGGTGGCCCATGCAGGTCTTCTTGTGTACTAAAATGAAACTGTTAACTGACTTATTATATTTGTGAATCTCATCCATTTATACCGATTTCATAATTTTCCTTTGTCCCTTGTCCCTTCCTTGACATTCTGTACCATGACCATGACCTTCCTTTCATGTCGTGGCAAATCTTTCCGACGAAGATGTCATGTCCGATATTACTTTTGAAGCTACATCTGGAGATTCAGACGACGAAGTCGTAGACTCTCAGGCTGTTATTTCCGACAGCGACTCGGAAAAAGAAGAAGTCGATGCTGCAACTCCGGAGCCTATGATAGCCACTGACTCCGAAGACGAAGAAAAAGATACCATGGAAAAGGAGCATATAGAGGAGGGGCCAGAAAAAGAGGCTATTGCGGCGAAAGTGAATCCTATGGAATATGATCCTGATGAGGAGGCTCCTGCAGAAGAAGAAGACCCTATAAAAGTGGAATCCGAGAACGAGGCTCCTGCTGAAGGATGAGTCGAAGGATGAAGCTTCGAGTGAGGAGGAACTCGAGACCGAAGAAACTCAGGCAGTTGTCTCCGCGAGACACCATGGGAATAGCCGTACTTTTCTTAGTGCGGGGGCCTATCGCAACTTGTTGAACTCCCATAATCGAGATTAATAAGTCTTTTTTCTTTTCTTTGGCCAAATAAAACGATGTAAGAATAGTAGGGGCATGTCCTTACTTTTCGGTTGTACTCTCCTTATTGAAGTTGGATAATAAAATCTTAGTTTCGAGCCAAAAATCTCTATTGTGTCTCTTGCTCTTCTTCTTAGTCTTTCTCTTGCATTAATTGTTGTTCTTCCATGCAAGTTATTATCTTATCTCACCCCTCATCCTGTTTGTAACCTAACCTATTCTGATTCAGATCATCAATGGCCAGACGACACCATAACCGCAACAGAAGGGGAGATGGAGTCAATGAAGCCGCCGCTCAGCAAGCAGCTATACTACAAATGATGCAAGGACTACTGGAGCAACAGCAGCAGCAGATAACTGCCCTTCATCAGGAGCTGCGAGAAAGTAGGCAGTAGCAAGCAGAGATTTTAAGTAAGGCACTAACCCCAGTTTCTCAAGGTTCGGCGGGAGTGAAGCAGTTCAGTTCACTCCACCCTAAGACTTTTTCGGGGAAGGAAACTCTTTTAGAAGCTGAAGAATGGCTCAAGGGAACAGTCAATGATCCCAGTGCCGCTCAAATTCCGAAGGACGCATGGGTGAACATTGCCAAACTACGACTTACGGATAATGCCAGAATCTGGTGGGAGGCGGAGGAAAGTAGATTGAAGGAGCCCATCGACTGGGAAACGTTCAAACAGCATTTTGATACCCAGTATTTTCCAGCTGTGGCACACCTAGAGATGGAAAGAGAGTTTATACAACTCCAACAAGGGAGCATGTGGGATAAGTCGGTGGACGAGTACACTTCGGAGTTCGCAAGGTTAAGTCGGTTCGCACATTATCTGGTAGCAACCCCAAACTTTATGCTAAGAGATTCCGACAAGGATTGGACCTGAAGACGCAGTCCTCCATGTCTTATGCTACCTTATCCACTTATGATAAAATCTTAGAGACGGCGCGAAACTTTGAAGACCTTCAGTGATGCATGAGGAAGGATGACCGCTTGTCTGGCATTAAGCGACCAGCAAATCAAATTCGTGGGGGATTATCTTCCAGATTCAACGGGAGACAACAACCTAAGAGACCAACAGGACCAACTATCTTCGGAAAACCAGCCGTTATATGCAACCATTGTGGTAGGACCGGACACTACATGAGAGACTGTCACATTTTGAACAAACTTTGCATAGTCTGTGGGTCTCCGGATCATGCTATTGAGGACTGTCCTCAGAGAGGGAGACAATCAGGCCCCGTTAACAAGCCGGCTAACTATGTGGCACCACGACAGGAAAACTAGCCACCTTCCGCCACTCAACCAACTGGTCAAGGGGCATCACCAAAGGGACCACCCTTGCCATCACAGGAGCGTGTTTTTCAGCAAGCGCAAAGGAATGGACCCAAATGCCATACCTTCACCATGACAGTCAAGAAGTCTGATGCCACGTGGTAAGACAGCAGAAAGACTTTACATGCGTCAAGTGATACACCAACTCTCGGGAGCGACACATGAAGCAAAGAGGATTCCTGACAGCGTTACTGATTTCCGTGCCCAGTAGTGGCTACCCCTTTGAAAATTTCAAATATGAAATTATTCTAAGGAGGGTAGATCGTAACTATTGCACCCATTGTTCCCCTCCGAACAACGGAGACGCGACCGCGCAGGTCCGTCTTGCCTGAAATTCGTGGTAGATACTAATTGGTTCTATCCGTCCACCTCTCCGAAGATGCCAAGTTGATTTATGGCACCATATATCGAAGGTTTAAACAGATGCGGCCGATGTAACAGACTTCATCAGATTCCCCCTCGTCTGAAGGGTTTTTGATTGTGGGGACGCTCTTCCCTGCAGGCACAAGCCCCTGCAGTTAATTACGCTACCGCATCGCGGCAACAACTTTCTCCTTCCCCATATGGTCACTTCATGTCGTGGGTGTTTGTTTTGTGTTCGGTTGACCGTGGATTGTATACGGAGACTAAGTTATGCTGTCACCTGTAGGGCGTGGACTAGTCCAAATCCGTATCTTTCTTAGATTTGGGTTTGGGGGGTTGTGTTTAAGGATACGTTAGCCTTATTTGGGGCTAAGATCAACTTAAACGTTTGTTAAGGACACATTAGCGTAATTTTAGACTAAGATCGACTTAACGGGATCGTTTAAATCCGACAAGAGAGCAATTGAGCTCTATTGTTTAGTTTAATGACACTGCGGTCGATAATTAGTTTAAGGACGTTGCGGTCCGTTGTTAGTTTTAAGACATTGCGGTCAAGGTTAAGGACATCATAGTCCGTGAGTTTAAGGACCTCACAGTCCGGTGTTAGTTTTAAGACATCACGGTCGAGCTTAAGGACATCATAGTCCGTGGATTTAGGGACTCCACAGTCCGATGTTAGTTTTAAGACATCACGGTCGAGGTTAAGGACATCATAGTCCGTGGATTTAAGGACCTCATAGTCCGACATTAGTTTTAAGACATTGCGGTCGAGGTTAAGGACATCATAGTCTATGAGTTTAAGGACCCCACAGTCCATAAAATGTATGGTTGTCGGGACCCGTCACCTCTTTGAAGACGTTGAGGAATTACAACGACAAATATCAAAGGAGTGAAGAGATATACCCTCGAACCGGGATGAAATTGATTAAAAGAGCAGATAAGCTCAGTTCAATTTAAATTGAGGGCCTATGGACAGAATTGGACTAAGTCCAGTTAAAAATGTTTAACATTTTATTTTTGTTCTGCCTATCGGGCCTTTATTTGGGCTCTGCCTTTTTAATAATGCCAAGCATCGGGCTCTGACATTTTTTGTCTTATACTGAATGCACAACATTTATCAGAATAAGGTACATTCTGACAGAGCGCCACGTAGCGCACTAGGTGCTTTGCGCCAGTCAAAGAGAACATTGCGCTTCTGTCGGTTAGCGCACACGAGGAGGACATGTGTCGCTTAGCGCTAAATTGTTAGCGCACTGCGCTTTTAATTTATGAGCGCGCTGCGCTAGTTTACGGGTGCGCCAGTGGGTGACACGTGGCGCGCTTGGCGCTGAGCGCCGACCCAAGAGCGCAGTGCGCTGTTTTCAAGAGCGCAAAGCGCAGATCGTGTCTATGGTTGACACGTGGCATGTTATGGTGCTGAGCGCCAGTCCAAGGAGCGCAAGGACGCAGTTCATGAGTGCAAAGCACTTTCCAATAGCGCAAAGCACATTTTGATCAATTTAAGATTAAAGAACAAGTTTACGTTTTTCTTAAAGGAGGCTTTGCCTCAAGATTCAAGAACTAAGTTCTTATTCTTATAAAAGGCTCTGCCTTTATAGATCAGAAGATCTGTGAAGTAAAAATACTTCTTTTTATGATTAGATCTTGATCTTTTCTTTTTATTCAAAGACCTTGGTCTTTTTTATAGATCTAAGATCTTTTTAGAAGACATTTCTTCTTTTTACGAGATGATTTCATCTCTGTTGTTCAAGAATCAATTCTTTACCTTTCTTTTTCTTTGAGCTTTTCTCAAAGTTTTTTCAGAGAGTTTTTTCTTCCTCTTTTGTATATTGTCTATATGTTAGACTTGAAGTTTAGGGTCCTTTATATAGGGCCAAATGATTTGTTAAATCAGTTTTAAAAGATCTTTCTCTGATTGATTTGGGAATATTTCCCACCGTTGGATCTTTGATCCTAAGGCTCCTTTTTGACAGAAGAAAATCTTCTTGTTTTTTTTAATAAGATTGAGAAATCTTTCCATGCAGAATTTATTCTGTTTTCGGTAATTCATTATTCACCATTGGATCATTGATCCAGCGGTGCTTAAAGCACAATCTTGTTATTTGGAAAGATTTTGTGAAATCATTCTTTAACAGAATTTTAATTCTGGTTAATTAATGATTTATCATTATTATTAGATCCTTCGATCTAACGGTGGGAATTTTAATTCCAGCGCTGGCGCATCTACGTTAGACACGTGGCGCACAGCACAGAGCGCAGCGCAACTGCGCTAGCGCACTCGTGCTTGACACGTGGCGCGCAGCACAGAGCGCAGCACAACTGCGCTAGCGCACCTGTGTTAGACACGTGGCACGCTGCACGGAGCGCAGAGAAACTGCGCTGGCGCACCTGTGCTCGACATGTGGCGCACAGCGTAGAGCGCAGCGCAACTGCGCTAGCGCACCAGTGTCAGACACGTGGCGAGCAGCGCAACTGCGCTAGCGCGTCTGTGTCAGACACATGGCGCGCAGCGCAGAGCGCAGGATCTGAAGCGTTGCTTCAATTTTTGACTCTTATATTTCTAAACAGAGCTTTGCTCTGATTGGGGGACGCAGAAGCTTTGCTTCATTTCCAATCTTGGAAATAGAGCTTTGCTCTGATTGGGGAAACAAATGTCCCCCCACCGTTGTGCTTACGTGGCCCCAAACGTGAGTGCGGCGGTGGTAGCATCTCAGTCGTCGGATCAACTTTCGGAGAGTTGAAACGACTCTTAATGCCTATAAATAGGACCTTTGGTCCTCAGATGATTTCCATCTTCTCCATAAGCATTTTTATTCAGAGCTTAGCTCTTCCGTTCAAGAACTTCCAAAAGTTAGAATTCTTTCCAAACTTAGGTGAAATCAAATTAATTTTAAGAAATTAAAGATTTTACCATTAACAGAGCCTTGCTCTTAATAGATCTTTGATCTAAAGAAAACCCTTTTAGGGTTTCGCTTGCAGAGCTTTGATCCATAGGTTTAAAGAGATCTAAAGAGAACTAAAGAGAACCCTATTAGGGTTCCATTAATAGAGCTCTGTTCTCTAAAGGGATTTTTCTTGTGATTTCTTAATTCATTAATGGAGCTTTGCTCCTTTCAAATCATATAGAAGAACTCTTGAGAGTTTTTCATGGATCTTGAAGATTTAAGCTGGAATTTTATTTTTGATGAATTATATCATCTTCTTAGAGCAAAGCTCTCAATGTTCTCGGGGGATTTCTTTATCTTCCCCTTATAATTGATTTTGACAGGTGTCACTCCTGTTTGTAGAGCATTGCTCTCGAGGAGTTTAACTTCCTGTGCCTGTTTTGAATAAGAAATTGCTTATTCAGTCTGTCTGCTAATCTTTGCTGATTTTCTTTTACAGGAGTAATGGACGCTCACATGTATGATCTCGACGAGATTATCTCTTACGGAGACATCCGCCGACTCGGCCGTTCTCAGAATCGAGAATTCACGAACGCTGAGTGTGCCGAAATTATGAGTCACTTTGACGCATACAATGGTCAACTGCTTCCTCGGCGTTCCCCTCTTCTGAAGCTTATTGTGGGAGCGATCTGGGAAGCGCTCCCTCTATTCTGTACCGGCGTGCTGCTTAGAGCATTGGATGCCGCTGAGGATAAGGTGCACTCGGTGTATCTGATGATCCTAATCTCGAAGAGACGGCGAGACAATCTTGTCGACCTCCTGCACCAGGCTTTTCAGCAATCTGCCATACTTGCTGCTTATCGGAAGGTGGAGGATATCCGTGGAGATCCCGACACTTGCGATCACGAAAGAAAGCACATTAGGATGGTTCGCCAGGCCTGGAAAATTCTGGACAAGGTCACTTTTGAGTTCCTCAATCCATGCCCTGGATCTGAGGTTTTGCCGTTGTAATTATTTTGATAATGTCTTTGTTTGTTGTTTTTATAATTGTAAGAACCTTTTGCAATATGAATGGCAAATTTCCCATTTTAGCGTGTTTTACTTCATGTTCTGAATCTTTTGTACATGCATGAATGGGTGTGCCTCAAACGCTTAATTAAATGCAGATCAGCTGTTCTCATTGTTCCTTGCTGCGTTGTTTCCCTGTGATTTTGGCATGTGCGATCTATAGGTAGCATATAGCTATCAATCTTGTGCTCTTTCTAAGGTAGTTATGTCTTAGAAAACAAGGTTAGGATCTGTCACCTAAGACTTTTCAACTTTATGAGCCATGAGGGTCTCATAAAGAATTTTCTCCCTACCGGTCAAGAGGATCCCGTAGGTGTAATTTCTCCTTAAGAATCGTGAGGATTCTTAAGTGCGTTTTCTCTTGAAAGTCGTAAGGATCTCACAAAAGAATTTACTTTCTTACGAGTCGTGAGGACTCGCAAGTGATGGATGAAGTTGTCCTTATCCTCATTTCACGGAGTTAAGGGTTGCTCTGGATGCTTCCCACGGGTTCACTGCCGTGTTTGGCGAGGACCAGGCTCCGCTCTGGACGTTTTCCAGGATACCATAGTTTAAAGACATCGCGGTCGAGGTTAAGGACATCATAGTCCGTGAGTTTAAGGACCTCACAGCCCGGTGTTAGTTTTAAGACATCACGGTCGAGGTTAAGGACATTATAGTCCATGAGCTTAAGGACCTCACAGTCCAATGTTAGTTTTAAGACATCACGGTCGAGGTTAAGGACATCATAGTCCATGGGTTTAAGGACTCCACAGTCCATCGTTAGTTTTAAGACATCACGGTCGAGGTTAAGGACATCATAGTTCGTGGATTTAAGGACTCCACAGTCCAATATTAGTTTTAAGACATCACGGTCAAGGTTAAGGACATCATAGTCCGTGGATTTAAGGACTTCACAGTACAATGTTATGTGTGGTCGTCGGGACCCGTCACCTCTTTGAAGACGTTGAGGAATTACAACGACAAATATCAAAGGAGTGAAGAGATGTACCCTTGAACCAAGGTAAGATTAGTTTAAGGATATTACGGTCCATCGTTAGTTTTAAGACATCACAGTCGAGGTTAAGGACATCATAGTCCGTGGATTTAAGGACTCCACAGTCCGATGTTAGTTTTAAGACGTCACGGTCGAGGCTAAGGACATCATAGTCCGTGGATTTGAGGACTCCACAGTCCAATGCTTGCTCTGGATGCTTCCCACGGGTTCACTGCCGTGTTTGGCGATGACCAGGCTCCGCTCTGGGTGCTTCACATGGGTTCACTGCCGTGCTCTGCGAGGACCAGGATCCGCTCTGGACGTTTTCCACGGGGTCAGAATTGACATAATCCGCGTTCCGCGTAGCCAGGAATTTTTCTTTAGATGCTTCCCACGGGTTCACTGCCGTGTTCGGCGAGGACTAGGCTCCGCTCTAGATGCTTCACACGGGTTCACTGTCGTGCTCTGCGAGGACCAGGATCTGCTCTAGACGTTTTCCACGGGGTCAGAAGTGACATAATCCGCGTTCCACGTAGCCAGGAATTTTGATCTGGATGCTTCCCACGGGTTCACTACCGTGTTCGGCGAGGACCAGGCTCCGCTCTGGATGCTTCACATGGGTTCACTGCCGTGCTCTGCGAGGAACAGGATCCGTTCTGGACGTTTTCCACGGGGTCAGAAGTGACATAATCCGCGTTCCATGTAGCCAGGAATTTTGCTCTGGATTCTTCCCACGGGTTCACTGCCGTGTTCGGCGAGGACCAGGCTCCGCTCTGGATGTTTTCCACGGGGTTAGAAGGGACATAATCCGCGTTCCACGTAGCCAGGAATTTTGCTCTGGATGCTTCCCACGGGTTCACTGCAGTGTTCGGCGAGGATCAGGCTCCGCTCTGGATGTTTTCCACGGGGTCAGAAGTGACATAATCCACGTTCCACGTAGCCAGGAATTTTGCTCTGGATGCTTCCCACGGGTCACTGCTGTGTTCGGCGAGGACCAGGCTCCGCTCTGGATGCTTCACACGGGTTTGTTTCCTGATTTAAAATCAGAAAAGCTTCTGGAAAAAGCTTCAAAAGAGGGTCACATGCTTACACGTGACCAGTAGTCACGTGTTAGCACGTGACATCCAAAAGCATCATCAAGGCAGATTCAGCTTCCTGACTACATCAAAGAAAAGGGCTTCAGAAAGGGTCACGTGCTCCCACATGACCAGGGTCACGTGTTGGCACGTGACATTTTAAAGCGGATTCAGAGGCACATCGGTTCCCTGATCAAATCAAGGAAAAAGCTTCAAGAGAGGTCACGTGCTCCCACGTGACCAGGGGTCACGTGTTGGCACGTGACGCTCAAAACATCAGAATTGTTCTCCAGTTAAATCAAGAAAAAGAGTCCAGACAAGGGTCACGTGCTCACACGTAACCAGGGGTCACGTGGTGGCACTTGACGGTTAAGCAGCAATCAGAAGACAGAGCGCAAAAGAAAGAGGAAGGCTCGTTCCAAGGGGGTCACGTGCCCACACGTGACCATGGGTCACGTGCCCACACGTGACCGGCTTTCAAAGCCCGTTTTGTTAACAGAATTAAATTCTGAAGGAGATTCAAATCTTTCCAAAGGAAAGCGACTATCTGGAACCAATCGAATTAAAGATTCAGAGGTGATTAAATATCATCTATCTATGGGAAAATCTCTGGTTTGGAAAGATTTCCCCTTTAAATCTAAACGAAATAACAAAGGAGAATCCCTGGATTTGAAATCCAATGGTGAATGAAATTCACCTAATAATCCAAAGGTCCAGAACGAATAATGGATGCAAATCAAATATCTCAAGGAAGATTCGTCAAAAACTAATTGACTCGGCTGCTTCTCCTATAAATAGGAGCCAAGAGATACAAAAAGATATATACGCAGAGGGAGGAAAAAGGAGAGAGCCTTGATACTTTGAGGAATTTGGAGCCTCTGCAAAAAAAAAACCCTAGGTAAGAAAGGGAAGGCTTTTTGAAAGAAGGAGAATTTAATTCTCAAAAGAGTTTAACTCTGATATATAAAACAGAAGAACATATTTCTTCTCTCTTTGATAGAGGATCTGCAAAGTGCACATCTCCCCTTTAGGTTGAGAATTTAATTCTCAATGGGTTGAGATCCTGCCATGCAGATCCAAAACATAGAGAGGGAATGGAAACATGAGAATTTAATTCTCACAGAACTATAAGAATTTAATTCCTTTAAAACAAAACTAGGGCTTGACCCTGTGTTATGGGAATTTAATTCCTTCAGACCAAAAAGAAACAGGGTTTAACCCTAATTAAGAACCTAGTTCTGTTGGAACAGCGGGGATTTAATTCCCTTGATAATAATTTAACAGAGAATGGGAATTTAATTCCTTAAAAGCTTTTATTAGGTTTTAACCCTATTTAGTTCTTCACATGTATGAGGAATTTAATTCCTACAGAAAATTCAGAGTCTAACTCTATTCAGAATATAAATCTTCAAAAGGAAGTAGGAATTTAATTCCTCTGAAATTACTGTCAGGGTTTAACCCTACGAGGAATTTAATTCCTGGAAAAGATTAACAGATCCTCTAAACAACATACATAGAGGCAGGGTCACGTGTCACCACGTGACCCCACAAGAGATCTACAGAAAACCCCTTTGAGGCAGCACCTCACGTGACCCACGTGACACTCGGCAGAAGCTTTAACATATAAGCATTTAAATGCCCTTCACGTGAGGGCACGTGATGCGATAATCTCAGCAGAATAAATGAAGGGAGGGCGCTCTCACGTGTTGCCACGTGACCCCTCTTGCCTTGGTGTTTAACACTAAATTGGAACTCTCGAATACAGTATTGAAACATTGTTGGGCCTTAGTGTTCAACACTAATCAAAGAACTTTATTCGCAGTGTTCAACACTGATTACCTTAGTATTTAACACTAATCTGAGATCTCCATTGCCAGTGGTCAACACTGATCTGTTTTAGTGTTTATGATCATTTGAAAGCCTTGTTGCTGGTGTTTAACACCAATTATCTTTTAGTGTTAAACACTAACTTGTCAACCTCATTCCCAGTGTTCAACACTGATTGCTCTGTAGTGTTTAACACTAGGCTTTGGCCCAATTGGCTAAATGGATAGAGGCAAAGCCTCTCCTTCAATGGACCAACAAGAAGCCAATATTCCAGACATGATAGGACTTAGCTCAAGCTAGGCCATGAGTCTTCAATTCGTAATTAACTGGGCTAATGGGCTCATAACATAATTAATCGGTCTTGATCCCAAATTGGGCCAAGGACTACTTAAGCCATTCCGGTTCTAGGGTACATCTCTTCACTCCTTTGATACTTGGCATTGCAATCCCTCAATGTCTTCAAAGAGGTGACGGGTCCCGACGACCACCCATGATATGGACTGTGGGGTCCTTAAACCCGTGTCTAATGCAAAATTCCTGGTTACATGGAACGTGGATAATGTCACTCTTTGACCCCGCGGAAAATGCCCAGAGCGGAGCCTAGTCCTCGCCGAGCACGGCAGTGAACCCGTGTGAAGCATCTAGTGCAAAATTCCTGGTTACGTGGAACGCGGATAATGTCATTCTTTGACCCCGTGGAAAACGTCCAGAGCGGAGCCTGGTCCTCGCCTAGCACGTCAGTGAACCCGTGTGAAGCATCCAGAGCACATACCGGACTGTGGAGTCCTTAAACCCATGGGCTACGACGTCCTTAACCTCGACCGAGATGTCTTAAAACTAACAATGGACCGCAATGTCCTTAAACTACCCATGGACCGCAATGTCCTTAAACTAGAACAATAGAGCCCCGTACGCTCTTTTGTCGGATCTAAACGGTCCCGTTTAAGTTGATCTTAGCCTCAAAGATGGCTAACGTATCCTTAAACCTTCAAACAGACTGGACCATGAATCCCCCCAATTAACTCTGGCTCGAGGGTACATCTCTGAACTCCTCTGACACCCGTCGTTGTAATCCCTCAACGTCGTCAGAGAGGTGACGGGTCCCGACGGCCACATATACGATGGACCACTATGTCCCTAAACTGGAACAATGGAGCCTAAAACACTCCTTTGTCGAATCTAAACGATCCCGTTAAGTTGATCTTAGTCTCAACGTTAGACTAACGTATCCTTAACAAACGTTTGAGTTGATCTTAGCCTCAAGTATGGCTGACGTATCCTCAAACCAAACCCCCAAACCCAAATCTAAGATAAACACGGATTTGGACTAGTCCACGCCCTACGGGCGACGACATAACTCAGTCTCCGTAAACAATCCACGGGCAATAAAACACGAAATAAACACCCACGACACGAAGTGACCAGCTGGAGAAGGAGAAAGTTGTTACCGCGATGCGGTAGCGTAATTAACTGCAGGGGCTTGCGCCTGCAGGGAAGAGCGTCCCCACAATCAAAAACCCCTCCACGAGGGGGAATCTGACGAAGTCTGCTACATCGGCCGCATCCGTCTAAGCCTCCGATGCACGGCGCCATGGATCAACTTGGCATCTTCGGAGAGGTGGACGGATAGCACCAATTAGCATCTGCCCCGAATATCAGGCACGGACGCCTCGCGTCCCGGCCGCCGTTCGGAGGGGAACATATTCTGGCACGCCCGGTGGGACCTTTTCCTCTTTCCACTCCACACTTCGTGTGTCGTGATTCGCGAACCAATCGTGGTTCGCTAATAGTTGCCCTTGGGTTTCAAGATACTAAGAATTGGCATCTTGCTTATTGCAGAAAGCAAAGAATCGATGGCTTCTACTTCTGCGAAATTCTCCAACTGCTCAAACTGCAATTGCGACCAACGCTTTGCCTCGCCAGGAGGTATAGCCTACGGACCCCAAGCTGCTTCATTATTCACAATGCCGGTGGACCAGGTGACTCAGGCCACTACTGGATTGTTCTTTGGGACTATACTCCCACCAACAAGCTTCGCGGCGCCGGTGCTGACAAAGGAAGCTCTCAAGAAATCGGTCTTTGATCGTCTTACCCCTGCCGCGGCTCCTCTCAACGAGTCGCCCAACGTCAACGCCTCGGTCTTCTCTAGATTAGGCCAGAAATCCTGCAAACTCATCATGGGGCCTACAATCTTAGAGAAGGCTGCTTCTAAGAAAGTGGCCGCTCCTGCCCCCGAAATCGTCAAGGCAGCTTCTCCGGCCACAAAATCGGTCTTCACAAGGTTGACGGCTTCAGCTCCCGCTCCTGCTACCCAAAAGACATCGGTCTTTGACAGGCTAGCACCAACAGCGACCCCCCACCCACACAGGGGGCAAGACGAAACCATTCTTACTGCTGACCCCATACCGTCCGCTCGACACGCTCGACGTCGCCATTGGCGCCGAGTAAGGAAGGCTGGGGGCAACTCCCCCTCCGGGCTAACTCCATCAACCCCGATGGCAGAAGTTAATGCTGCTGTTCCAACTGGGAACATCTTCGAGATGCTAAATAAGGTGCGGAGGAATTCTCCTACTGCAGTGCTGAAGAGGTCTCCTCCCCCATCAAAAAAGGTTGTGGAAATAAAATCAGAACAGCCCCGATCCCCTCAACGGCTGTCTTCCAAAATCTATAAGGTTTGGCGGCAGGCCCGAGACTCGATCATCGATCCAAACTCCTCCCGCCAGCACAAGAAGCTGAAAATCCAACCGGAGGCTGGTCACCAGGCTAAACCCCGAAAGGCTGTCTGGACGCCCACCTCAACGGCCCCCTCAACCTCCATGGCTCATAAAAGGAGGAGGACAGGGAAGACCCCCCAGCGTGCAACGACGGCTAAAAGCACTGAGCCCAGACGCCCAAAGTCTGGGGGCATGGTGGTGCACACTGTTTACATGGCCTCTGGAAAGGAGGAAAGCCGCACTTCTACAGGCCACCGACCGCTTACCCGATCCGTGACGAAAGCCCAGGAGCAGCAACAAAAGCTTCAGGAAATGATGAATGCTATGGCCGCACTTACCGGGTCAAAAGAAAGCCCAGAAACGTCCTCAGACGCACGCCAGGAGGAAGAAACCGATGCTGAATTCCTTCGCCGGATACTGGAGAAAAAGGACAAAGAGGCTGCTGAACAAGCGGCCAACATACAACGTATGGGTCTTCTCTTCCAAGATATGATAGGCATGATGATCCAGCAGGACTTACCCGCCGAGGATCCCCCAATCGTTCTTGAAGACGACCGAGGAGAGACGTCAAATCCACCACCAGCCCTCTCAATGGCCAAGGAGGAGGCAATCTCTAAGGCTGACTTGGTTGACTACATAGCCCAGCAAATCCGGGTTCATCATGCGACTGAGGCAGCTGGTCAAGTCGTAAAAACGGGACGGCCGTATCCGAGCTGGTACGACCAAATCAAATACCCACAAGGCTATACGATACCAAAATTCCACAAGGGGATCGGCAACCCCCATCAACATGTCGCCCAGTTCCGGGCCCTCTGCGGTAACACCGGCGGTGATGATAAACTGTTGCTCCGACAGTTCGTAGGCAGCTTATCAGAAACAACGTTCGAATGGTATTCGGAACTCCCGAACGATTCTATCAAAACGTTCGCTGAAATGGAGCTGTTGTTCACTCAGCGATTCGCAAGTGCCAGCGAACGCACTCCAATAACTGCATTGATTAACGCCAGGGTAAAACCAGGCGAAACCTGGGTCCAGTATGCTATACGCTGGCTGAATTTGTGGTCGAGATGCGAGCAACGCATTGAGGAAGCACCCGCAGTGGGCATGTTCGTGGGAACCCTAGACCCCCACGCACTATCTCCCAGTTTATGATGTTCTTTAAGCCAACCACATTCCAGGCTTTAATCGACAAGTTGGCTCAGATGGACCAGATGGGTCATAGACCACCTCCCCCGAAGTCGGAACCTCGGAATGACAAGGGTAAAGGAAGGGCAACCTTCGTCGCGAATGCCCAGCAGCAACCTAATGCCCCAAAACCGGCAGATCAACTGGAAGAAAGACGCCGGTATTATAATGAGAAGATGAAACGTCCCTACTCATTCCCACGGGACAAGACGAAACGGTTATTCGAGCTGGCAGTACGCAACAGACTTATAAACTTGCCAAATCCAAGGCGACCGCCACAACCCATTGAGGTGAATAACCCCAACTATTGCCCTTACCATCAAACGGTAAGCCATCCGATTGAGGATTGCTTCGTTTTCAAAGGATGGATTGAAGATCAATACCTCCAGGGGAAATTTGTACTATCCGAAAAGTGGAAAGTGAACCCACCACAGCCGCATACTCCTAAGAAAGCAGATACACCGGGGGCAACCTGCTCCTTTATTGAAGAAGCTCCATGGGAGGTCGTGCTATCAACTAAAACCAAAAGAATGCTGAAAGACCTTCATGCGTGCCCTGCGATCGGATGGGAGGACCCTCTTGAATCTCAAATTATCGAAGGGATGTTGAAGCCCCGCCCAACTACGAAGACTCGCGATGAGGACCCAAATATTCACGCCCAGCCGTCAAAATCTTCGAAGAAAAAGAAGAAATCCAAGAAGCCCGTGAAGCTTGGAAACGAGCACACGAACTTGCAGAAGCAAATCGACGCGCTGGAAGAATACAATCAAAAGGCGCGAACTGCTGTCACACTGCGAGAGTTCCTCAACCACATCTTTCAAGAGGGAGATGATGAAGAGAGCTCATCGGATGAATCCGAAGAGTATGTGGCGAGTTGTAACGTAATCTCCCACTCGTTTACCGATGATGAGAAAACTCCTGGCACTAAGAAACTGGAGACAGAGCCTGAACCAGAGCGTGCGTGGCTGACAAATGAAGTGATCAATGCTTTTCTAGACGAAATTCGTCTAAAAAGTAAAGCAGATCAGGAGCGTGAGATGGCGACGTCAGAAGGAACCAAATGCAGGCGACTGAACGGAAAAGTTGAACTACCCCTACCAGAGCGAAAGGCATCCGAAGTAGACAAGAAGATATTCAAGATGAGGAAAAGGTTTGCCAAAGCCATGTCGATGGGAATGAAGCTACCACCCTCTGAAGGAAACACACACGATGGGGTGGAGAGGCACCCTGATTATTGCGCATATCATCGGAGAATCTCACACCCCACGGAGGAGTGCGACGCCTTTAAAATATGGTGGCAAGGATATGTTGCTCGTCGGCAACATGTTAAGCGCATGAAACGCAAGATCCGTCGGGAGCGAAGAAGTACTGTCGATGGGCACAACAGAACTACCGGCAACTATTATATGGCTCACGCCGGGGGGTCACAAGTTCTCACCTTTGGGAGCGACTCTGATGAAGAAATGGCTCTGGGCCCTCTCTTTAAAGAATCCGTTTTAGGGAAGGAGGAGAAATCGGAAGCCTGCGAAAACATTCAGCTGCGCAATCGCATACTCCCAGAAAAGAATCTCGGGCCCGCGAATAGAAAAGATAAGGGAAAGGAAAAGGTCACTGAGGATATCACTTTAGATGACCAAGTCATGAAAGAACTAACTACCAAAGACCCTTCCAGGAAGGGTAAGGTGGACTATAACATCCTCGCGCACCTAAGGAAGCTACCTTCTCAGCTTAGCATTCTCGATGCCCTCCTATTATCAAAAGAAGCGCGAGACTCACTAATTAAGGCGTTACAAGAACCTGAGCAATTCCAAGCCTTCCTCGCCACTGAAAAGATGAAGGATGAACTGGAGGAAGTGCATACGGCCGATATCACTTTCGGTGATGAAGACCTCCTTCTCGGGACGTGCGACCACAACCGTCCCCTATATGTCTCCGGATACTGCCATGATATCAAGATAGGCAAGATCCTGGTGGATAATGGATCCTCCGTCAATCTCCTTAATGTTCGGGTGTTGAAGGAAATCTGCATGAGTGTGCAACACCTCGCTCGTGACAAAATTACTATCTCCGGTTTCGATTTACAATCGTCACGGACTCTCGGATCGGTGATACTAACATTACGCTTCGGACTTCTCGTCACAGACATCAAATTCCATGTCATCGACGCCAAGACCTGCTACAACGCCTTGCTCGGCCGTCCTTGGCTACACGAGTACAACATCATCCCTTCTACGCAACATCAGTGTATGAAGTACTTTAAGGATGGTTTCGAGTACACTGTAACAGGTGAGTTGAACCCATTTTCCGTGAACGAAGTCCGCAAATACGAAGATACAAAGTACTTTTTGCCAGATTTCGAGGATACAGAAAGGTGTCGCAATCCGGAGAACAAAACCGCCGCCACCATCCCTGTTTTCGGGAGCGATACCGAAGAAGAGGAAGAGATAGTTTATGCAGGGCCATCTCAACGCAACAACCTGGGGACGCCCGCCCCCATGTTGGTCTTCGGAAGTGATTCAGAAGATGAAGTTAATGCCGTGTTCTCCAATCGGCTGTCAATACAAGCACCCCCTGGCGATGACCATAGTTTGCAAATCACCATCGTACCGCGAGAACACTACAAGGATCTCGACACGCTTCAAGCTCACAATGTGCAGGACCTGCAAACATTTTACGTCCCTCCCAGGAAAAGGGGTGAGAAGGTGATCTTATTCTACCGATCCTCAGAGTCGAAGATAGAGAAAGAGATCTGGCATGGCGCGGATGCTACACTCGACCGGCTCCAACCCATCCGTCTGCCCAGATACTATACAAATGGATTAAAGAAGCTATTGAAGCGCCAAGGAGTACCTTTAAAACAGACTGTTCGGCAGGCTCGGTTCTACAACAGGATTTGGGATGTCCCCGGGACTCAACGCAAATTGCCCAATGGGAAAATGGAAACACTTGGGCTTGGATACGCGAGAGCCGGAAAACGGGAACGGGCTCACAGCAGCTACACTATATATACCTTTGATGAAGAAGAGGACGCCCTGTCAGGAGGTGCCAACCCCTCATCAAGACTAGACCCCGCGATTGAAGCGCCGAGTCCGTCGTTTGAAGAACGAACGGACAAGCCTATCAGGAAAATGGGTCAGAAAGCTCAGGAAGACCACAACCGCGAGATGGCCATCTACGAGAAGGCCAGGACGCAACGTCTATTTCAACAGGCTGCAAAAGACAAAGATGCTCATCTTTGTCAACCCGTTGTACGAAAGGCCCGATGCGGAGACGGAAATAAATTAAGAAGCGGAAAGAGGAGCCGACAACAACGACGCAGGATTAGAGGGTTACGTGATCGGGTACTGCACGGCTCGGATTCGTCCCTCATGGAGAAGATGAGTCGAGCGTACTCCTTCCCCCGAGACAAGACGGAGAGGTTACTCAAGCTCGCCTTAAAACATCAAATGATCGCGCTTCCAGAGTCTAGACACCCTGAGCAAGCTAACAAGGCTTCTCGTTTGAGCTATTGCTCTTATCACCGAGCCATAGGACATCCTACCGAAGACTGCTTCACCTTCAAGAACTGGGTCGAGGACCAGTACCAACAGGGCAGATTCGCTTTATCCGACGGCTGGAGGGTAACGCCGCCACAAAAGCATGAACCCAAGGCCGCAAGAGCAGAACCGGATCCACCTCAGTCCTGGGAGCGGATTCGCACCTGTTATACGATTACGATATTAAAAGAAGAGCCCGAGAACATAGATGACCTTCCCCGGTGCTTTGAGAACAGCGATGATGAGGTGATCTCAGAATTTCCGCCCGCTCCGAAAGAACTGGAAGATGGTATACATACTACTGCAGATAACCTCAAGAAGATTGAGTTGGGATCGGCAGACGACCCGCGACCGACATTTGTCAGCGAGCTGCTATCTGAAGAAAGGGTGGCTGCGTTAAAGAACGTGCTTCTACGGCATAAAGACTGCTTCGCATGGAACTACTCCGAGATGCCAGGATTAGATCCGGAGATTGCTGTGCATAAATTAGCAATATCCCCAGATATCAAGCCAGTCAAGCAGGCGCCAAGAAGGATGCGACTCGAGCTTGAGATGAGCATCAACGCCGAAGTCAAGAAGCTGATCGATTCTGGATTTATCTAAGAAGTCCAATATCCCGATTGGATCGCCAATATCGTCCCGGTAATGAAGAAGAATGGGACGGTACGCATATGCGTGGATTTCAGGGATCTCAATAAAGCCTGTCCAAAGGATGATTTCCCAGTACCAGTAACCGAGCTAATGATAGATAACACGTTCACTCACGAGGTTTTCTCCTTTATGGACGGTTCGTCAGGATACAATCAGATAAAAATGCATCCCGAAGACCAGAAGCACACCGCTTTCCGGACCCCTTTGGGTATATTCTGCTACAAGGTTATGCCCTTTGGTCTAAAGAACGCTGGCGCTACCTATCAAAGGGCCATGACAAAGATCTTCGACGACCTCATACATGACATCGTCGAGTGCTATATTGATGACCTCATAGTAAAGAGCATGTCATACGAAGAGCATTTAAACCATCTGGAGACTGTATTTCAACGCCTTCGGTAATATAATTTGAAAATGAATCCCCTCAAATGCGCGTTTGGAGTCTCCTCGGGCAAATTCCTGGGATTCATCGTTCGACACCGAGGTATCGAAATAGATCCGTCAAAGATTAAAGCGATCATGGAAATGCCTCCGCCAAGAACCCTCAAACAGTTGCGGTCTCTCCAAGGGAAGCTCGCATACATCCGGCGATTTATCGCCAATCTTTCAGGCAAATGCCGTCCTTACAGCCACCTGATGAAAAAGGGAACTCCATTCGTTTGGGATCACAAATGCCAAGGTGCACTAGACGAGATCAAGCAGTACCTGCAGAACCCTCCGGTGTTGGCCGCGCCGGTCAAGGGAAACCCCTCATTCTTTATACAACCGCCCTCGAAGGTTCCTTGGGCGCATTATGGGCGCAAGAGAACGATCAGGGAAAAGAGAGAGCACTCTACTACTTAAGTCGAGTTCTACTGGGGGCAGAAAGCAACTACTCTCCCATTGAAAAACATTGCTTGGCACTAATCTTCACGATAACAAAGATCAGGCACTATGCGTTGGCGCATGAAGTCCGTCTTATTTCAAAAGTGGACTCCCTTAAATACTTGATGTCAAAAGCCATATTGACGGGACGACTCGCTAAATGGGCCCTGCTCTTGATGGAGTTCTCGATAACGTATCAACCTCTCAAGGCAGTGAAAGGCCAGGCCATTGCCGATTTCCTCGCTGAGCACCCGATACCGGCCGATTCTCCTCTGAACTGTGATTTGCCGGACGAGCATGCATTTGATGCGATTGGCGGCGGTAGCACCCGATGGGAACTCTATTTCGATGGAGCGTCCTCCATAAAGAAACAGAAACAAGGTATCCCAATGATCAAATCGGGGATAGGCCTCATCTTTGCAACTCCACAAGGAGGGATAATGCGCTTCGCCTTCTCCTTAACAGAGCCGAGGACAAACAATGAAGCTGAATACGAAGCTCTGATAGCGGGCCTCGAAACCGCCATCGACCTGGGAATTGAAGACCTCCTTATATACGGGGATTCTCAACTGGTTGTTAGTCAAGTAAATGGTGATTACCAAACGTGCAAACCGGAGTTGGTTAAGTACGGCGAAAAGGTGCAACAACTATTGACCCAAATTCCCTCCTATACTTTGGAGAACATACCACGCGCGGAAAACAGCAAAGCAGACGCGTTAGCCAAACTTGCTAAAGAACTGGTGGACGAAAACCTCGATGATGTAAGAATCGTGGTACAAAGCCGTCGAGTGCTTGCCCCGACAGAAATACCTCCGGAATTATCTAAAGAAAAGGGAGCGACTGAGCAGACGACCCTACAAATAAAAGACCGTGAGAAGGCTGAGGACTGGAGGGAAGTCTTCATAGACTACTTTAAGTCCCACCAAATGCCCAAAGATACATCCTCAAGGCATCAGCTCATGAAACGAGCTCTATCTTTCGCCTTCGTCAACGATACTCTATACAAGAGACGTTTGATTCTCTATGGCTGAGATGCTTAGGACCTGACGAAGCGGAAAGAGTCATTCAGGAAGTTCACGACGGACTTTGCGGTTCTCACCAAGCAGGCCTAAAGATGAAGTTAAAAATTAAACGGATGGGTTACTACTGGCCCACGATGATCCAGGACTGCCTCGAGTATGCGAAGCAATGCCACTCGTGCCAGATTCATGGAGACTTCATCCACCAACATCCGAATCCACTACATCCAACGGTGGCTAGTTGGCCATTCGAAATGTGGGGGACTGACATAGTCGGCCTCATCGAGCCAGCATCATCCCGGGGACATCGTTTTATCCTCGCGACAACTGATTACTTCTCCAAATGGGCAGAAGCAGTACCACTGAGGGAAGTGAACACGGAGAATATCCTCCATTTCTTCAAGACGCACGTCATCTATCGGTTTGGAACCCCACGGCGGATTATCTCCGATAACGGGCCAGCCTACAGAAGCCATAAGATTAGCCGCTTCGCGCAGCAGCATAATATAGACTGGAGATATTCGTCAGTTTACAACCCACGAGCTAACGGTCTGGCCGAGGCCTTCAATAAGACCTTGACGAAGATCATAAAAAAGACCGTTTCCCGGAATAAGAAAGACTGGCACGAGAGGCTGCAAGAAGCCCTTTGGGCTTATCGAACTACATTCAAGACGGCCACAAACACAACGCCGTACGCGTTGGTATTTGGGACGGAAGCAGTACTCCCCCTCGAGATAGAGTTACCCTCTCTACGAATGGCAGTCCACCACGAGCTGACGGACGGAGAAAATGCTCACCTTCGGCTTGAGGAGCTTGATGCCCTCGACGAAACCCGGCTCATAGCGCAATAACATCTAGAAGCCTACAAAGCAAAGATGACGCGCTCATACAAAAGATTGACCAGGCCGAGGACATTCCGCCAAGGCGAACTCGTGCTAGTGGTCAAAAGACCTATGATCCCCAATCGTGCCAAGCGGGGAAAATTTGAGCCAAACTACGAAGGCCCTTACATCATAGACAAGGTCTACCAGGGTGGAGCCTATCTACTCATGGACATGCACGGTGAAAGGCCTTTCAGGCCAATAAACGGCCGCTTCTTAAAGAAATACTATGCTTAATGAGCCATAGCCTGGGTCAATGATAGATGACGACGACTATGTCCGCTCGCTATCTTCCTAGGCTCAGACTTTACAAGCAGCAGCTGGCCTTCCCATAACGTCGGACCGAAACGTCCTTAAACTAACGACGGACCGAAACATCCTTAAACTAACGACGGACCGAAACGTCCTTAAACTAACGACGGACCGAAACGTCTTTAAACTAACGACGGACCGAAACGTCCTTAAAACAAACGACGGACCGAAATGTCCTTAAACTATCGATGGACCGAAATGTCTTTAAACTAACGACGGACCGAAACGTCCCTAAACTACTACCGCAGCATCCTTAGGCTGACGAGATAAAAAAAAAGAGAAAAAGAATAAAAAAACGGTGCGTCCACGAGCAAAACGGGCACGGATGAAAACCCGAAAGGGCTCCGTGAGTAAAAACAGCAGGACTACCGGCGAGTGTTTGTGAAAACCCGAGAGGGCGCAACCTCGTTAAAAGACACTTATAGGGTCCTCTCGACCTTGTAAGGAGAAACCACCTGCGTGAGATCCCTACGACTCACAAAGGAGCAACACACTTAGGGATCCTCACGATTCCTAAGGAGAAAATACACTTACGAGATCCTCACGACTCGTAAGGAGAACTCTCTTATGGGACCCTTACGGCTCATAAGATTTGAAAGTCTTAAGTTACAGAGACCTAAACCTGTGCTTAAGCAATCCTCCACAACCTTCGATATTGCCCTACAAAGGACTCAATACTGACCCTTGTATACAATCCACGGGCGCGAATAAACATTTCTCCAGCAAAGTCCAACCCTTGTAGGTCCTCTCGATCCATAAAGAGAAAGCCCTCTTGTAGGATCCTTACGACTTACAGAGGAGCACACACTTAGGAATCCGCACGATCCCTAAGGAGAAAATACACCTGCAAGATCCTCACGACTTGTAGGGAGAAATACCTTTGTGAGACCCTTACGGCTCATGAAGTCAAAAGCCTTGGTCGACAGGACCCTTAACCCTGTTTGCTGAGCCACCTTTGTTCAACATCGACAAAGGCAAATGATGATTTGCTCCTAGCAACATTCCAGTTGTAGCGGTGCTGATGCCAAAATCGGTGCCTAAAATCCAGGCTTGCAGCGAAAAAGTTAGCAAGCCACGCATGCCTGCAAAATAGCCGAAATAATGGGGCAACTTGCAATAAAAAGCAGCAAGTAAAAATGAAGGCATGAAAAATAGCCGAAATGATAGGGCAACTCGCAATAAAAAGCAGCGAGCAGAAAATA
Source organism: Agapanthus africanus (assembly GCA_030015575.1). NCBI lineage: Eukaryota > Viridiplantae > Streptophyta > Magnoliopsida > Asparagales > Amaryllidaceae > Agapanthus > Agapanthus africanus. Next base: position 618,729,290 of record JASDDO010000022.1, read on the forward strand.
AATAAATAGCCGAAATGATTGGGCACCGCGAAAAATAGCCGAAATGATGGGGCAATCGCGACCTTCGCGATATAAAAGCTGAAATGATAGAGCATCGCGGAAAAAGAAATAAAATAAAAGTGAAATCCTCGCCCTACAGGTGATGGTACATCTACCCCTGTATACAATCCAGGGGCGCAAACAAAGAAGGGATCATACTCCTTCCCCAGGTTTCATCATAAGGAGAAGCCAAATCTCGACGGTTCACAGATAGCCTAAAGATCATCTCGTCGTTCGTCTCATGGCAGCAGACACAACATCAAGCGAAACGGAACAGCGGCAACTCCCAGTTCCATGACTCGACGATGTATTCCCACAGAGAGTCAAACCCCAATCCCGTGAAATGCGGATACAATCAGCAAAATTCCTGGTTACGTGGAACGCGGATAATGTCACTCTTTGACCCCGTGGAAAACGTCTAGAGCGGATCCCGGTCCTCGCAGAGCACGGCAGTGAACCCGTGTGAAGCATCCAGAGCGGAGCCTAGTCCTCGCCGAGCACGGCAGTGAACCCGTGTGAAGCATCTAGTGCAAAATTCCTGGTTACGTGGAACGCGGATAACGTCACTCTTTGACCCCGTGGAAAACGTCCAAAGCGGATCCTGGTCCTCGCAGAGCACGGCAGTGAACCCGTGTGAAGCATCCAGAGCGGAGCCTAGTCCTCGCCGAGCACGGCAGTGAACCCGTGTGAAGCATCTAGTGCAAAATTCCTGGTTACGTGGAACGCGGATAATGTCACTCTTTGACCCCGTGGAAAACGTCCAGAGCGGATCCTGGTCCTCGCAGAGCACGGCAGTGAACCCGTGTGAAGCATCCAGAGCGGAGCCTAGTCCTCGCCGAGCACGGCAGTGAACCCGTGTGAAGCATCTAGTGCAAAATTCCTGGTTACGTGGAACGCGGATAATGTCATCTTTGACCCCGTGGAAAACGTCCAGAGCGGATCCTGGTCCTCACAGAGCACGGCAGTGAACCCGTGTGAAGCATCCAGAGCTTAGCCTAGTCCTCGCCGAGCACGGCAGTGAACCCGTGTGAAGCATCTAGTGCAAAATTCCTGGTTACGTGGAACGCGGATAATGTCACTCTTTGACCCCGTGGAAAACGTCCAGAGCGGATCCTGGTCCTCGCAGAGCACGGCAGTGAACCCATGTGAAGCATCCAGAGCGGAGCCTAGTCCTCGCCGAGCACGGCAGTGAGCCCGTGTGAAGCATCTAGTGCAAAATTCCTGGTTACGTGGAACGCGGATAACGTCACTCTTTGACCCCGTGGAAAACGTCCAGAGCGGATCCTGGTCCTCGCAGAGCACGGCAGTGAACCCGTGTGAAGCATCCAGAGCGGAGCCTAGTCCTCGCCGAGCACGGCAGTGAACCCGTGTGAAGCATCTAGTGCAAAATTCCTGGTTACGTGGAATGCGGATAATGTCACTCTTTGACCCCGTGGAAAACGTCCAGAGCGGATTCTGGTCCTCGCAGAGCACGGCAGTGAACCCGTGTGAAGCATCCAGAGCGGAGCCTAGTCCTCGCCGAGCACGGCAGTGAACCCGTATGAAGCATCTAGTGCAAAATTCCTGGTTACGTGGAACGCGGATAATGTCACTCTTTGACCCCGTGGAAAACGTCCAGAGCGGATCCTGGTCCTCGCAGAGCACGGCAGTGAACCCGTGTGAAGCATCCAGAGCGGAGCCTAGTCCTCGCCTAACGCGGTAGTGAACCCGTGTGAAGCATCTAGTGCAAAATTCCTGGTTACGTAGAACGCGGATAATGTCACTCTTTGACCACGTGGAAAACGTCCAGAGCGGATCCTGGTCCTCGCAGAGCACGGCAGTGAACCCGTGTGAAGCATCCAGAGCGGAGCCTGGTCCTCGCCAAGCACGGCAGTGAACCCGTGTGAAGCATCCAGAGCAAATACCGGACTGTGGAGTCCTTAAAATCCACGGACTATGACGTCCTTAACCTCGACCGTGATGTCTTAAAACTAACGATCAACCACCCCGATTCCCTACGGATTCTGCCTTGGTTTAAGGGTACATCTCTTCACTCCTTTGATACCTGGCGTTGTAATTCCTCAACGTCTTCAAAGAGGTGACGGGTCCCTGCAACCAAACACCGGAATGTAGAGTCCCTAAATCCACGTACTATGAGGTCCTTAACCTTGACCGTGATGTCTTAAAACTAATCGCGGACGGTGGAGTCCCTAAATCCACAGACTATGAGGTCCTTAACCTTGACCGTGATGTCTTAAAACTAACAGCGGACTGTGGAGTCCTTAAATCCACGGACTATGAGTCCCTTAACCTTGACCGCGACGTCTTTAAACTACAATTCCTGGAGCAGCCCCTGACCCCGTGAAACACGGATAAGGGTGATCACATCCGACACTTGCAGGTCCTCACGACCTGTAAGGAAGAAAAAAAAAACTCTCTTGTGAGATCCTTACGACTCTCAAGGGAAAACCCGCTTAAGAATCCTCACGATTCTTAAGAAGAACTTACACCTATGGGATCCTCTCGACCTGTAGGGAGAAAAACTCTTTATGAGACCCTCGTAGCTCATAAAATGCAGAAGTCTTAGGAAGCAGATCTTAACCCTGAATCCTGAGCCATGGCTGTCCTGCAAGGAGATCAAGATAGAATATCCGCAAAATGCATTCAATAAAAAGAGGACACACCATTGAGGAGAAAAATGTATCTTTTATTCATAAACCAAAATGGATACAAAGTACAATTCACGAAAGAAACAAAAAAGAAAGATACTCTCATCCATGAGTATGTACAAAAAGAAAAAAAAGGAGAAAAGATACAAGTCCTCAAGCTGGCGGGCGGTGCAATAATTTCACCAGCTCATCGTTCTGTTGCTGAGCCACGGCTTCATGACGCAAGATCTCCAGAAGGCGAGCCTCCGCCTGAGCTTGTTGGGCCTGATATGAAGCAAGCTGAGCTTCGAGCTCTTTCTCGGTGACCTTACGAGCCTCGACCCTCTCACGAGTAAACGTAGCAGCTTTATTAAGAGTCACCACCTCCCTGATAAACTCCTGAAGCAACCGCCATAGTTCATACGCTTGGTTGGCCTTGGTGATAAGGGTGGCGTGAAGCTCGCTCAGCGTCTTGGAAGCTAGCTCCCTCTCCGAAAATTTACGGCCGAGCCTTTTTCTCGCATAACGATATGTTCGCTACGTGTCCCTCTATCAGGCCACGTAAGCTCGCGTTCATGACCGCGGCCTCGGAAACAAGACATTTACAAGACCGTATAAATGGGCTTCCAGTCGACGGGAATAATCGATCTAAAACGCGCTCACATCACCTGACGTGAAAGGCAACAAGAAAGATTTCAAACATATTTCAAGCATGCGTTCGCAATCATATGAGCATTCAAAAAAATAATAATGGCATTTGCAGTCGCATGAACGTTCATAATGCCCAAAAAGGTCTGATGCGCAGGAAAGTGATGATAGCATTTGCAATTAAAGAAAGTTCTCATGAGAAGAATACAAAGTTTATTTATGCAAGCGGAAACATACATATTAGTGCCAAGCCTACATGGAAGTTCGGCATAAAGTGTAAAAAAGGAGGGACTAATTTAAAAATGTTCTACGCTAACGGAAAAGGTCACCAAACACAGGATCAACGGCACAGGGGTTAATGAAGCAAAGGACAAAATTCTCCATCTCTCTCTCTGCTTTCTCCAGCACATCGAAGCGACGATTCTCGCGAGAAGTCGCTCCCCATCGGTTGGTGCCATGTTCGTCCGCGAAAGCAAACATAATAGCTCGCCGGGCCTTTATCTCACTCAACAGATGAATTGAGCAGTCCTTCAAAGCCTGAGTAATCAGGCACGCTTCATGAAAGCCCTCGAGCTTTTCTTCCGCCGCATCAAGCATCGCCAGGGTCATCTCTGCCGGGTGAGGAGGAATGACGGCAAGCACGGCCATGAGGATCATCCGGAGCCAGAGGGAACCCATCGGGAGGGGAGACCCCCTACGGATCGAGAGTTCATACATGGCCAAGTCACATTCATCGTCGGTAAGGAGTGGATCCACCAACCGGGCGGCAAAGCGGGGGAGCATCTCCTCGATAGGAACTTCCCATGGCTGTCGACGAGCGTGCGGACGATTGCAGGCCATGGCACTCGTCCGTCTCTCAAGACAAGTTACAAAAAATAATAATAATATAAATCTCTCTGTGAAGGGAAAAGAAAGCTATAGCCTCATATATAAAGAAGTGTATTAAGTGCTGTGCGCGGAAAATCTTGTATGGTAAAGCTATTTCCAAGGCCCAAAAAAGGAAAGGCATCTAAAATCAAGGAGATGAAACTATTTCCAAGGCCCTTTCTCTGCATCCAATATTGTGCACTGAAAATACGGCATGGGAAAATTTTGTGAACAGCCCCATCAAGGGACCCCACGTGCAGAACACGTGAGGCCTAAACCTGATGTGCACTTAAAAGGAAATATATGGAGTAGTACCCTGCATATTAAAAGCACAAACAACAATAGTAGAAAAATGATAAAACCCCAGAGAAAAGGCATGCAAACATGGAAAGACATAATAAAACTTGTCACTCATACTTCAAGAGGTTCATACAAAAATATAGAGGACACATTTACAATGGTAAAACTTCAGATGCGGGGCATGGGTTGAGAAACTCAAAATTAACTTTATTCAAGATCTTCCAAGCATTTCGAACCTCCCGAGTATGCTTTCTCTCACGGTCACAAGCATCAGGGTCCCCACGGATGTCCTCTACCCTCCGGTAGGCGGCAAGTATGGCTGATTGCTGAAAAATCTGATGCAGGAGATCAATGAGATTATCCTGCCTTCTCTTTGAAATCAAGTGCATCAGATACACCGAGTGTACTTTATCCTCGGCGGCGTCCAATGACCCAAGCGGCACACCGGCACAAAATAAAGGGAGAGCCTCCCTGATCGCCAGCACGATCAGCCTCAGAAGAGAAGAGCGACGGGGGAGTAGCCGATGGTTGTACTCGTCAAAGCGGCTCATGATCTCGGCACATTGAGCATCGGTGAACTCCTGGTTCTGACTGCGGCCCAGTGCACGAATATTCCCATAGGAAATGATCTCGTCAAGACCATACAGATGGGCATCCATGATACCTGAAATAAAAGTCATAAGAATCATTACAAAACCCCCATTGCATTAATTGCAGAAGAACAACCTAGGGCCAAGAGACCCCAGGAAGCCTCCGCGCGAAGAAATCAAGTCCTTCATTGGAATTAAATTCCTTATTAAGAAAAAAGAATTAAATTCCCAGAAAACATTTTTTTTGGGTGGAATTAAATTCCATGGAGTTGAACCGCCATCATCATCTCCTCAAGGATCATCCGACCCTAAGAGATCTACTGATGGAAGTTAAAGAAATTGAAGAAAAAATGGGTTCTTTGTGAAATCCTTAATGTGGATTTAAAATCCAGAGAGTTCTTTTAAAACGAAGGCGCTTCAGCCGTTCAACATTATTACCTGAGGAAAAGGGATCCGTCAACAGAGTTAAACTCTGGAAAATGTCTGAGGCAGAGAACTAAGCTCTGGAAAGAGAATTAAATTCTCAGAAAAAGTTCTCAGAAGAAGAAAATGAGCAAAGTGAAGGCTCCTATGAAGAGACAGAGATATTTATAGAAGGCAATGAAAACGTTTCATCTCCCCAGATCCCTAGAGGAATCCAACGGTCACAAGAGGTGACAGCGTTGCACTCACGTGCAGACACGTGAGAACAACGCTGTGGGGGCATTTGTTTCCTGATTTAAAATCAGAAAAGCTTCTGGAAAAAGCTTCAAAAGAGGGTCACATGCTTACACGTGACCAGTAGTCACGTGTTGGCACGTGACATCCAAAAGCATCATCAAGGCAGATTCAGCTTCCTGACTACATCAAAGAAAAGGGCTTCAGAAAGGGTCACGTGCTCCCACGTGACCAGGGTCACGTGTTGGCACGTGACATTTTAAAGCGGATTTAGAGGCACATCGGTTCCCTGATCAAATCAAGGAAAAAGCTTTAAGAGAGGTCACGTGCTCCCACGTGACCAGGGGTCACGTGTTGGCACGTGACGCTCAAAACATCAGAATTGTTCTCCAGTTAAATCAAGAAAAAGAGTCCAGACAAGGGTCACGTGCTCACACGTGACCAGGGGTCACGTGGTGGCACGTGACGGTTAAGCAGCAATAAGAAGACAGAGCGCAAAAGAAAGAGGAAGGCTCGTTCCAAGGGGGTCACGTGCCCACACGTGACCATGGGTCACGTGGTCACACATGACCGGCTTTCAAAGCCCGTTTTGTTAACAGAATTAAATTCTGAAGGAGATTCAAATCTTTCCAAAGGAAAGCGACTATCTGGAACCAATCGAATTAAAGATTCAGAGGTGATTAAATATCATCTATCTATGGGAAAATCTCTGGTTTGGAAAGATTTCCCCTTTAAATCTAAACGAAATAACAAAGGAGAATCCCTGGATTTGAAATCCAATGGTGAATGAAATTCACCTAATAATCCAAAGGTCCAAAACGAATAATGGATGCAAATCAAATATCTCAAGGAAGATTCGTCAAAAACTAATTGACTCGGCTGCTTCTCCTATAAATAGGAGCCAAGAGATACAAAAAGATATATACGCAGAGGGAGGAAAAAGGAGAGAGCCTTGATACTTTGAGGAATTTGGAGCCTCTGCAAAAAAAAAACCCTAGGTAAGAAAGGGAAGGCTTCTTGAAAGAAGGAGAATTTAATTCTCAAAAGAGTTTAACTCTGATATATAAAACATAAGAACATATTTCTTCTCTCTTTGATAGAGGATCTGCAAAGTGCACAGCTCCCCTTTAGGTTGAGAATTTAATTCTCAATGGGTTGAGATCATGCCATGCAGATCCAAAACATAGAGAGGGAATGGAAACATGAGAATTTAATTCTCACAGAACTATAGGAATTTAATTCCTTTAAAACAAAACTAGGGCTTAACCCTGTGTTATGGGAATTTAATTCCTTCAGAACAAAAAGAAACAGGGTTTAACCCTAATTAAGAACTTAGTTCTGTTGGAACAGTGGGGATTTAATTCCCTTGATCATAATTTAACAGAGAATGGGAATTTAATTCCTTAAAAGCTTTTATTAGGGTTTAACCCTATTTAGTTCTTCACATGTATGAGGAATTTAATTCCTACAGAAAATTCAGAGTCTAACTCTATTCAGAATATAAATCTTCAAAAGGAAGTAGGAATTTAATTCCTCTGAAATTACTGTCAGGGTTAAACTCTACGAGGAATTTAATTCCTGGAAAAGATTAACAGATCCTCTAAACAACATACATAGAGGCAGGGTCACGTGTCACCACGTGACCCCACAAGAGATCTACAGAAAACCCCTTTGAGGCAGCACCCCACGTGACCCACGTGACACTCGGCAGAAGCTTTAACATATAAGCATTTAAATGCCCTTCACGTGAGGGCACGTGATGCGATAATCTCAGCAGAATAAATGAAGGGAGGGCGCTCTCACGTGTTGCCACGTGACCCCTCTTGCCTTGGTGTTTAACACTAAATTGGAACTCTCGAATACAGTATTGAAACACTGTTGGGCCTTAGTGTTCAACACTAATCAAAGAACTTTATTCGCAGTGTTCAACACTGATTACCTTAGTATTTAACACTAATATGAGATCTCCATTGCCAGTGGTCAACACTGATCTATTTTAGTGTTTATGATCATTTGAAAGCCTTGTTGCTGGTGTTTAACACCAATTATATTTTAGTGTTAAACACTAACTTGTCAACCTCATTCCCAGTGTTCAACACTGATTGCTCTGTAGTGTTTAACACTAGGCTTTGGCCCAATTGGCTAAATGGATAGAGGCAAAGCCTCTCCTTCAATGGACCAACAAGAAGCCAATATTCCAGACATGATAGGACTTAGCTCAAGCTAGGCCATGAGTCTTCAATTCGTAATTAACTGGGCTAATGGGCTCATAACATAATTAATCGGTCTTGATCCCAAATTGGGCCAAGGACTACTTAACCCATTCCGGTTCTAGGGTACATCTCTTCACTCTTTTGATACTTGGCATTGTAATCCCTCAATGTCTTCAAAGAGGTGACGGGTCCCGACGACCACCCATGATATGGACTGTGGGGTCCTTAAACCCGTGTCTAATGCAGGTTACGTGGAACGTGGATAATGTCACTCTTTGACCCCGTGGAAAACGCCCAGAGCGGAGCCTAGTCCTCGCCGAGCACGGCAGTGAACCCGTGTGAAGCATCTAGTCCAAAATTCCTGGTTACGTGGAACGCGGATAATGTCATTCTTTGACCCCGTGGAAAACGTCCAGAGCGGAGCCTGGTCCTCGCCTAGCACGGCAGTGAACCCGTGTGAAGCATCCAGAGCACATACCGGACTGTGGAGTCGTTAAACCCATGGGCTACGACGTCCTTAACCTCGACCGAGATGTCTTAAAACTAACAATGAACCGCAATGTCCTTAAACTACCCATGGACCGCAATGTCCTTAAACTAGAACAATAGAGCCCCGTACGCTCTTTTGTCGGATCTAAACGGTCCTGTTTAAGTTGATCTTAGCCTCAAAGATGGCTAACGTATCCTTAAACCTTCAAACAGACTGGACCATGAATCCCCCCAATTAACTCTGGCTCGAGGGTACATCTCTGAACTCCTCTGACACCCGTCGTTGTAATCCCTCAACGTCGTCAGAGAGGTGACGGGTCCCGACGGCCACATATACGATGGACCACTATATCCCTAAACTGGAACAATGGAGCCTAAAACACTCCTTTGTCGGATCTAAACGATCCCGTTAAGTTGATCTTAGTCTCAACGTTAGACTAACGTATCCTTAACAAACGTTTGAGTTGATCTTAGTCTCAAGTATGGCTGACGTATCCTCAAACCAAACCCCCAAACCCAAATCTAAGATAAACACGGATTTGGACTAGTCCACGCCCTACGGGCGACGACATAACTCAGTCTCCGTAAACAATCCACGGGCAATAAAACACGAAATAAACACCCACGACACGAAGTGACCAGCTGGAGAAGGAGAAAGTTGTTACCGCGATACGGTAGCGTAATTAACTGCAGGGGCTTGCGCCTGTAGGGAAGAGCGTCCCCACAATCAAAAACCCCTCCACGAGAGGGAATCTGACGAAGTCTGCTACATCGGCCGCATCCGTCTAAGCCTCCGATGCACGGCGCCATGGATCAACTTGGCATCTTCGGAGAGGTGGACGGATAGCACCAATTAGCATCTGTCCCGAATATCAGGCACGGACGCCTCGCGTCCCGGCCGCCGTTCGGAGGGGAACAGGGTTCACTGCCGTGCTCTGCGAGGAACAGGATCCGCTCTGGACGTTTTTCACAGGGTCAGAAGTGACATAATCTGCGTTCTACGTAGCCAGGAATTTTGACTTTATCCCCATTTCACGGAGTCGGAATTTGACTCTCGGTCATCTGTACACCGCCGAGTCATGGAACTGGGAGTTGCCGTTGTTCCTCTTTACTTGATGTTGTGTCCGTTGTAATAAGACGAATGTTGAGATGATCTTTAGGCTGTCTATGAACCATTGAGATTTGGCCTCTCCTTCTGATGAAGCTTGGGGAAGAAGGGTGTGATTCCCTCTTTGTTTGCGTCCCTGGATTGTATACAAGGATTGATGTAATATCACCTGTAGGGCATAAATTTCATTCATTCATCATTTTTTTTTATTTCTTTCCGCGATGCTCTATCATTTTAGCTTTTATATCGCGAAGGTCGCGATTGCCCCATCATTTCGGCTATTTTTCGCGGTGCCCAATCATTTCGGCTATTTATTTTATTTTTTACCCGCTGCTTTTTATTGCGAGTTGCCCAATCATTTCGGCTATTTTGCATGCATACATTTTTTACTTGCTGCTTCTGTTGCAAGTTGCCCCCTCATTTCGGCTATTTCGTATGCATGTGTGGCTTGCTAGCTTTTCGCTGCAAGCTTGGGATTAGATACCGATTTCGGCATCAGCACCGCTACAACTGGGATATTGCCAGGAGCGAATCATCATTTGCCTCTGTCGATATCGAACAAAGGTGACTTAGCGAACAGGGTTAGGATCCTGTCGACTAAGGCTTTTGACTTCATGAGCCGTAAGGGTCTCACAAAGGTATTTCTCCCTGCGAGTCGTGAGGATCTCGTAGGTGTGTTTTCTCCTTAGGAGTCGTGAGGATTCCTAAGTGCATGTTCTCCTGTAAGTCGTAAGAATCTTACAAGAGAGTTTTCTCCTTATAAGTCGAGGGGACTCACAAGGGTTGTTCACTGTGCGAACATATCCCTAGTCACGGGTGGGACTTTCCTAGGGAAATTTTTATTCACGCCCGTGGATTTTATACAAGGGTCAGTATTGAGCCGCTTGTAGGGCAATAGTGGAGGTTGTGGGGGATGCTTAAGAACAGGTTCAGATCCCTATAGCTTAAGACTTTCAAATTTTATGAGCCGTGAGGGTCCCATAAGAGAGTTCTCCTTACGAGTCGTGAGGATCTCGCAAGTGTAATTTCTCCTTAGGAATCATGGGGATCCCTAAGTGTGTTGCTCCCTTGTGAGTCGTAAGGATCTCACGCAGGTGATTTCTCCTCACAAGGTCGAGAGGACCCTGTAAGTGTCTTTTAACGAGGTTGCGCCCTTTCGGATTTTCACAAACACTCGCCGGTAGCCCAGCTATTTTTACTCACGGAGCCCTTTCGGGTTTTCATCCGTGCCCATTTTGCTTATGGACATACCGTTTTTTCGTTTTCTTTTTTTTTTTTATTCTAACGTGATTGCGCCCATTCGGGTTTTCACAAGACTCGCCGGTAGCACTGCTGATTTTACTCACGGAGCCCTTTCGGGTTTCATCCGTGCCCACTTTGCTTATGGACATACCGTTTTTCTATTTTTTAATTCCTTTTTTTGTATCAGCTTTGGGATGCTGCAATCCACCGTAGTTTATCAACATCTCGGTCAGAAGCTAGTTTTAGGACATAGTGGTCTGTTGTTAGTTTAAGGACGTTTCGGTCCGTAGTTAGTTTAGGGACTTTTCGGTCCACTGTTAGTTTAAGGACGTTTCGGTCTGCCGTTAGTTAAAGAATGTTTCGGTCCGTTGTAAAGTAATACGGTTACTACCTACAGAGTTTGGGCTTAGGAAGATAGCGAGCGGACATAGTCGTCGTCATCTATCATTGACCTAGGCCGTGACTCGTCAAGCGTAGTACTTCTTCAGGAAGCGACCGTTTATTGGCCTGAAAGGTCTTTCACCGTGCATGTCCATGAATAGATAGGCTCCACCCTGGTAGACCTTGTCTATAATATACGGGCTTTCATAGTTCGGCTCGAATTTTCCCCGCTTGGCACGATTGGGGATCATAGGTCTTTTGACCACTAGCACGAGTTCACCTTGGCGGAATGTTCTCGGCCTGGTCAATCTTTCATATGAGTGCGTCATTTTTGCTTTATAAGCTTCCAGATTTTGTTGCGCTATGAGCCGGGTTTCATCAAGGGCATCGAGCTCCTCAAGCCGAAGGTGAGCATTCTCTTCGTCCGTTAGCTCATAATGGACTGCCACTCATAGAGAGGGTAACTCTATCTCGAGGGGGAGTACCGCTTCTGTACCGAATACCAACGCGTACGGCGTTGTGTTCATGACTGTTTTGAACGTCGTTCGATATGCCCAGAGAGCTTCATGCAGTCTCTCATGCCAGTCCTTCTTATTTCGGGACACCGTCTTTTTTACGATCTTTGTCAGGGTCTTGTTAAAAGCCTCAGCCAGACCGTTAGCTCGAAGATTATAGACTGAGGAGTATCTCCAGTCTATGTTATGCTGTTGTGCGAAGCGGCTGATCTTGTGGCTTCTGTAGGCTGGTCCGTTATCGGAGATAATCCGTCTCGGAGTTCCAAACCGATAAATGACGTGTGTCTTGAAAAAATGGAGGATATTCTCCATCTTCACTTCCCTCAGCGGTACTGCTTCTGCCCATTTGGAGAAGTAATCAGTTGTCGCCAAAATGAATCGATGTCCTCTAGACGATGTTGGTTCGATGGGGCCGATTATGTCAGTCCCCCACATTTCGAACGGCCAGCTAGCCACTGTCGGATGTAACGGATTCGAATGCTGATGGATGAAGTCCCCGTGAATCTGGCACGAGTGACACTGCTTCGCGTATTCGAGCCAGTCTTGGATCATCGTGGGCCAATAATAACCCATCCGTTTGATTTTCAGCTTCATCTTCGGCCCGGCTTGGTGTGAACCGCAAAGTCCGTCGTGAGTTTCTTGGACGACTCTTTTTCCTTCTTCAGGTCCCAGGCATCTTAACCATAAAGAATCAAGTGACCTCTTATACAGAGTATCATTGACGAAAGCGAAAGATAGGGCTCGCTTCGCGAGCTGATGTTTTGAGGACGCATCTTCAGGTGTTCGACGGGATTTGAAGTAGTCTATAAAGACTTCTCTCCAATACTCAACCGTTTCTTGGTCTTTTATTTGTAGAGCTGCTGGCTTGGTCATTCTCTTTTCCTCGGACGTCTCTGGAGATATTTCTGCTGTGCAAGAACCCGACGTCTTTATACCACGATTCTTACGTCATCGAGGTTCTCATCGGCCAGTTCTTCATCGAGCTTGGCTAATGCATCCGCCTTTCTATTTTTCGCACGTGGTATGCTTTCCAAAGTGTAGGAAGGTATTTGGGTCAGCAGTTGCTGTACCCTCTCGCCGTACTTTACCAGTTCTGGTTTGCACGTTTGATAGTCGCCGTTTACTTGACTAACGACCAGTTGGGAGTCTCCGTATATGAGGAGGTTTTCAATTCCCATGTCGATGGCGATCTCGAGGCCTGCTATCAAAGCTTCATACTCGGCTTCGTTGTTTGTCTTCGGCTCTGTTAAGGAGAAAGCAAAGCGCATTATCCCTCCTTGTGGGGTCATGAAGATAAAGCCTACCCCTGATTTGATTATGGGGGTGTTTTGCTTGCGCTTCTTCATGGAAGATACTCCATCAAAATAAAGTTCCCATCGGGTGCTATTACCGTCGATCGCATCAAACGCATGTTCGTCTGACAGCTCGCAATTCAAGGGAGAATCGGCCGGTATCGGATGTTCAGCAAGAAAGTCGGCGATGGCTTGGCCTTTCACTGCTTTAAGAGGCTAATAAGTTATTGAGAACTCCATCAAGAGCAAGGCCCATTTAGCAAGTCGTCCCATTAATATGGCCTTCGACATCAAATACTTGAGAGGGTCCACCTTCGATATGAGACGGACTTCATGCGCCAACGCATAGTGTCTGAGTTTCGTTATCATGAAGATTAAAGCCAGGCAGTGTTTTTCAATGGGAGAGTAATTGCTTTCTGCCCCCAGTAGAACTCGACTCAAATAGTAGAGGGCTCTCTCCTTCCCTTGGTCGTTCTCTTATGCCCATAATGCGTCTAAGGAACCTTCGAGGGCTGTTGTATAAAGAATGAGAGGCTTTCCATTGACCGGAGCGGCTAGTACTGGCGGATTTTGTAGGTACTTCTTGATTTCGTCCAGCGCGCTTTGGCATTTGCGGTCCCAGACGAAAGGGGTTCCCTTCTTCATCAGGCGGCTGTAAGGACCGCACTTGCCTGAGAGATTGGCTATAAATCGCCGGATATACGCGAGCTTCCCTTAGAGTGACCGCAATTGCTTAAGAGTCCTTGGCGGAGGCATTTCCATGATCGCCTTGATCTTTGACAGATCTATCTCGATACCTCGGTGTCGGACGATGAATCCTAGGAATTTATCTGAGGACACCTCGAACGCGCATTTGAGAGGGTCCATCTTCAAGTTGTATTGCCGAAGGCGTTGAAACACGATCTTCAGATACTCGAGATGTTCCTCGTATGATTTGCTTTTCACCACGAGGTCGTCGATATAGCATTTGACGATTTCATGTATAAGGTCATCGAAGATCTTCTTCATGGCCCTCTGATAGGTGGCACCGGCGTTCTTTAGACCGAAAGGCATCACCTTGTAGTAGAATATACCCAAAGGGGTCCGGAAAGCTGTATGTTTCTGGTCCTCGGGATGCATCTTTATCTGATTGTATCCTGACGATCCATCCATGAAGGAGAAGACTTCGTGAGTGGACGTATTTTCTATCATCATCTTGGTAACCGGTACCGGGAAGTCATCCTTCGGGCAGGCTTTATTGAGATCCTGAAAGTCCACACATATCCGCACTGTCCCATTTTTCTTCATCACCGGGATGATGTTGGCGATCCAGTCAGGATACTGAACCTCTTGGATGAAACCAGAGTCGATCAGCTTCTTGACCTCGGCGTCGATGCTCATCTCAAGCTCGAGCCGCATTCTTCTCGGTGCTTGTTTGATTGGCTTGACGTCTGGGGATATGGCCAGTTTGTGCACAGCAATCTCTGGATCTAGTCCTGACATCTCGGAATAGTTCCATGCAAAGCAATCTTTATGCTGCATAAGCACGTCTTTTAATGTGGCCACCCGTTCTTCAGACAACAACTCACTAACGAACGTCGGTCGTGGATCACTTGCCGTTCCCAAGTCAATTTTCTTGAGCTCATCTGCAGTGGTATGTATTCCATCTTCCAGCTCTTTTGGCGCTGGTGGAAATTCTGAGATTACCTCGTCATCATTGTTTTCGAAGCACCAGAGGAGGTCATCCATATTCTCGGGTTCTTCTTTTGATATCGTTATCATATGACAAGTACGAGCTCGCTTCCAAGACCGATGTGGATCTGGTTCTACTCTCGTGGCGTTGGGTTCATGCTTCTGCGGCGGTGTTACCCTCCAACTGCTGGATAGAGCGAATTTTCCAAGCTGATATTGATCTTCGACCCAGTTCTTGAAGGTGAAGCAGTCTTCGAGAGGATGTCCTATTGCTCGGTGATAAGAGCAATAGTCTGGATGAGAAACCTCATTAGCTTGCTCAGGGTGTTTGGACTCCGGAAGTATAAGCATTTTATGTCTTATGGCAAGATCAAGTATCTTCTTTGTCTTGTCTTGAGGAAAAGAGTATGCTCGACTCATCTTCTTCATAAGGGACAAATCCAGACTGCTCAATTCCCGATCGCATGACTTCTTGGTCCCGCTTTGTCGCTGTCGAACGCCTTTTCCGCTCTTTGGCTTGTTTCTGCCTCTGCGTCGGGCCTTTTGTATAACAGGTTGACAGAGAGGGGCATTCTCATCTTTCGTAGCCTGTTGAAGAAGGCGTTGCGTCCTGGCTTTCTCGTAGATGTCCATTTCGCGATTATGGTCGTTTCGAACTTTTTGACCAGCTTCCCTTATAAGCTTGTCCATTTGTTCTTCGAACGACGGACTGGGCATTTTCACGTCGGGGGCTCTTTCTGGTTCAGGGTTAGCATTCTCCCATTGAGCATCTCCTTCTTCATCAAAGTCATGTACGACATAGCAGTCGCGGAGTATCTCCCGTTTCTTGGACCGAACATATCCAAGCCCGATCGCTTCCATTCTCCCGTTGGGCAGCTTGCGCTGAGTTCCGGGAATGTTCCAGATCTTGTCATAGAACTTAGCTTTTCGAGCGGTCTGTTTGAAGGGCATCCCTTGGCGCTTCAATAGCCTTTTCAAGCCTTCTGTGTAATATCTAGGCATGCGAATGGGTTGGAGCCTATCAAGTGTAGAATCCGCGCCATGCCAAACTTCTTTCTCCACTCTTGTTTCCGTAGATCGGTAGAATAGGATTGCCTGTTCACCTTTTCGTCTGGGAGGGACGTAAAATGTTTGTAGCTCTTGCACGCTATTAGCTTCAAGTGCGTCGAGATCTTTGTAGTGCTCCCGAGGAATCATGGTAATTTGCAAACTCTGATTATCGCCAGCGAATGCTTGTATTGGTGGCCGAGCGGAGAATATAGCACGGACCTTATCTTCCGAGTCGCTTCCAAAGATCAACATAGGAGCAGACGGTCCCGGCTTGTTGTACTGGGACGGACCCGAATAAACCATCTCTTCCTCTTCCTCGGTATCACTCCCGAAGACCGGAATGGTGGTGATAGGTTTGTTCTTCGGTTTGTGACATCTTTCTGTGTCCTCAAAATCTGGTAAGAAGTATTTTGCATCTTCGTACTTGCGGACTTCGTTCACGGAGAATGGGTTCAGCTCTCCTCTCACAGTATACTCGAGACCATCCTTAAAGTATTTCATACACTGATGTTGTATAGAAGGGATGATGTTGTACTCGTGTAACTAAGGCCGGCCGAGCAAAGCGCTATAGCATGTCTTGGCATCAATGACATGAAATTTAATATTCGTGACAAGTAGCCCGAATCGTAATGTCAATATCACAGACCCGAGAGTTCGCGATGATTGGGAGTCAAAACCGGAGATGGTGATTTTACCACGAGCGAGATGTTGGACGCTCATGCAGATTTCCTTCAACACTCGCACGTTGAGGAGATTGACGGAAGACCCATTGTCGACCAGGATTTTGCTTATTTTTATATCGTGGCAGTATCCTGAGACATAGATGGGACGGTTGTGATCGCACATCCCAAGGAGGAGGTCTTCGTCACCGAAGGTGATATCGGCTGTGTGTACTTCCTCCAGCTCGTTCTTCATCTTTTCCTCGGCCAGAAAGGCTTGGAATTGTTCTGGCTCTTGTAGCGCCTTGATCAATGAATCTCTTGCTTCTTTTGATAGTAAAAGGGCGTCGAGAATGCTGAGCTGCGAGGGTAACTTCCTCAAGTGCGCCAGAACGTTGTAGTCCACCTTACTTTTCTTTGGCGGGTCCTTGGCGGTTAGCTCTTTCATGACTTGGTCATCTAGGGCGATATCCTCAGAGACCTTTTCTTTTACCTTATCTTTTCTATTCGTGGGTCCGAGATTCTTTTCTGGAAGCGTGGGATTGCGCAGCTGAATATTTTCACAGGCCTTCGGTTCCTTCTCTTTCCCCGAGGTGGGTTATTTAAAGAGAGGGCCAAGAGTCATCTCTTCGTCAGAGTCGCTCCTGAAGGTGAGAACTTGCGATTCTCCAGTGTTGATCATGCGACAGTTACCGGTAGTTCTTTTATGCTCCTCGGTCGCACTTCTTTGCTCCCGACGAGTTTTGCGTTTCATCCGCTTAAAATGTTGCCGGTGAGCAACATATCCCTGCCACCATCTTTTAAAAGCGTCGCACTCTTCGGTAGGGTGCGAAATCTTTCGATGATATAAGCAGTAGCTAGGATGTGTTTCTGTTTCACCAGGAGTGATTCCTTCAGAGGGTGGTAGCTTCATTCCCATTGATATGGCTTTAGCAAATCGTTTCCTCGTCTTGAACTTGTTTTTATCCACGATGGATGTTCCTTGATTTGGCGGGAGTGTCTCGACTCTTTCGTTTAGTCGCCGGCGTTTGGCTCTTTCAAATATGGCCACCTCACGCTCCCGATTGGCTTTACTTTTTAGATGAATCTCTTTCAGGAAGGCGTCGATCATTTCGTCTGACGGCCATAGAAGTTCTGGCTCGGGACCTGCCCCCGGCCCTTTGTGCAGAGAGCTTCTTCATTGTCTATCGATGAATGAGAGATCACATGGCAGCTTGCTACGTAATCCTCAGATCTATCCGATGAGCCTTCTTCATCATCTTCGTCCTCAAGAACGTGGCTGAGGAACTCTTGGAGCGTGATTGGAGTCCGCGCCTTCTGATTATACTCTTCCAGCGTGTCGATCTGTTCCTGCAGGTCCGTGCGTTTGTCGCCAGGCTTCATGGGCTTCTTGGATTTCTTCTTCTTTTTCGAAGATTTCGACGGCTGGGCATGAACGCTTTGGTTATTACCACCGATTTTTAGAGTCAGGCGCGGTTTCAGCATCCCTTCGATGATCTGGGGTTCCAGCGGGTTCTTCCACCTGATCGTCGGGCATGTCTGAAGATCATTCAGCATCCTTTTGGTTTTGGCTGAAACCACGACCTCCCATGGAGCTTCTTCAACAAAAGAGCACGTTGCGCCCGATGTGTCCATCTTCTTAGGAGTGTGCGGTTGTGGTGGGTTTACTTTCCACTTCTCAGACAGCGCAAACTTGCCTTGTAGGTACTGATCCTCGATCCATCCCTTAAAGATGAAGCAATCTTCGATCGGATGGCTTACCGTTTGGTGGTAAGGGCAATAATTGGGATTATTCACTTCGCTGGGTTGCGGTGGTCGCCTTGGATTTGGCAGATTGATAAGCCTGTTGCGCACCGCCAGCTCAAACAGCCTCTTCGTTTTATCCTGCGGGAATGAGTAAGGTGTTGCGCCACGGCAGCGCCCCGGCCGTCTATCCGAGGCCAAAATGCGGAATCAAAATTTTCTTATCTTTTAAACCGGCGCTACCGCGGACAATACACCCGGATCGTAACCATTAACCTAATGCTAGCTAACAAGAGATGGGAAGAGAAGTATACCGAGTGATCCGAGTCCTCCGGTCTTCTCGTCATCGTCCCGATCTCCCGCGGAAAGTCTTGTCTCCATATCGTCGCCTCCTCGCCGGAAAGGGCACCACATCGCCTGCGTCTTTTACGGGCTCCCACCTCAATACCGAGGCAACTCGGGCGCGAAGCGGGCGAGTCGACGCATCCAAGATTTGCTGTAGAATGTGTTGTAGATCATGCTAGTCTCATTTGGGGTTTGTAGTTGCCTTGATGGAGGAATGGGGTTAGGAAAAATGGTGCTTTCATTTTTCCAAAACAAGAAGAAGAAGGAGATGAAGAATTCCTCACATAACAAAGATGAACTCTCTCATTCTTTTCATTCTCTCAAGTGTGGCTTCTTTTCTTCAAGTGAGAAAAAGGTGGAGGAAAAACCAACCTAAGCAAGAGGGAGGTGAGGGTAGTAAAAGCAAGTGGTAACCATATCCTAAACCTCATCATAACAATCTCACATCATCTTTCATCTCATTTCTAATCATAATAAAGCATGAAAAGATGAAGGAAAAGAATGGTATCTAAAAATGCTATCATAATAAATACATATGCAAGAAACTTCCTCCACAATTGTTATTTGCAAACTTGCAAATAACCCCCTCCATCTGAAAAGTCCGGCCGGGAAAGAACAAAGGAAAACCGGCCGGAACGGAATGCAAACTGGCAACTCCAGAAAACTGGTCCCGTAATAAATTACAGGAAAACCCCGATACTGTGCATACACACCTGCATCTGTATTCCGACCGGATACAAATGCAATGAGACAAAATCTACACTGTACTATACTAGGATCCGGCTTAAACCAAAGCCGGCTAGTAATATCCGTCCGATCCTGATCCGTGCAATACCGCACGTATCTGATCGAACCCTGCCATATAACCATATGGCCACTAGTACAAAACTGTCCGATCCTGATCCGTGCAATACCGCACGTATCTGATCGGACCCTGCCATATCTCCATACGGCCTCTACAGCGTTTCGCCCGAAAGCTTGAGTAACTGAAAGTGTGGTGGACTCTAAAGACTCGTCAATACTATGGCTGTGGATTTAACCACTAGCACGTCAGAGGTATTAGCCAATACGTGACGGACCACCAGCTATTGACCAAAAGGGACGTCGATGAGCGAACTCATCCTGACACCCTACTGAGCCTGTCAGTGACAATATCCGTACAGTCCGGTCCGTTCGTCTATGAGTATCGCATGGCGGGCCTAGGGGGTTGGTAAAAGTCAGACCCCCAAAAGCGGTACAAGTCGTGTCGGAGTGTAGCCCAGAACGCCCTGAGATACTACTGGAATACCTACCAGTAAATCTCATGCCTCGGCCGAGGGCTTTGCGTAATGGCTCTCCTAGACACAGCGCGACCTCACCCCCAATACCGGGAGAGACGAACCCCTGCAGATCCGCTCACTGCCTCCATGTGGCTCGGGACTGTACCCAACTAAAACCTGTTTGCACGACTCCTTTGAGCCGTGGTAGGGTAGTAATCAAAGTACAGTGGGAACTCACACGAGACAAATGACGATCTCAGGTTGATGAACTAACCTGTACACATGTCACCAGGGAACTGCTATCTGACGTCAGGTATAAGACCAACTAGCATGTTCCCAGCGAGTCCTGTCCGGTATACTCATAACCCAATGAGCACCTGTATACATCTTAGGTGAACCAACTGACACCAGTGGCTTATGAGACCGGCCACCGCCCCTCGTCGGGGTCTCGACTGTATACACTAGTCTACTCTGGAGAATCGATGCCCTGTCTCGAAACACCCACGACTAGGGACCTTTTAAGGATGTGCTTATAGACCACCAGCTCTCACGTATATGATCGCCATCATACTGCTGGCAGTCAAGCAAGAATCCTAGGGGCTCTATCAGCGTGTAATAGCGACCTGTAAGGTCACCTGAAGCAGTACACGATGATAAAGGTAAACCAGATAGCATACTATCATCTCGAGTGAGACTGTCCTACCGGGATAGGTCCTCCCTCAATCATTGCAATCACGTGCCTGTGATCCAATAATTGACTCTGAGGGCACTATCTCCAACAATCTCCCACTTGCACTCAAGGCTAATTATTGCGATGTCGCATACTCACAGCCCGTGTGATACCGAACACCCAACTCCTCTACTAGTCAGTCTCACAAAGCTCGTTTGTGAAACTATTGCGTTCGAGGAATAGCCTCAGTGAGTGGATCCGCAGGATGTTTCTTTCTATGTCTCTCTAAATCTCAAGTTCGCGGAGAAAACCATCTCCCGAAAAGAGCAATACCTGTCTTGGAATGTCTGGATGTCTGATGGGACCTAGCTCATAAATGAACTCCAAATCCAAACTTCTTAGACTGTATCGTCAACTGAACTTAATCAGTATCCTGCGCCATGCCTCCCTCAGTATTGCCTTGGATCACCTGTCCAAAATACTGCCCCTCGTCAGAAGGAAAACTATAACTCTGACAGCCACACTGCCATCCAGGTCACCTTGGAAGCCTGGAATGATAACCGTCTCCTAAAGGAGGCTGCTGTTATCATATCCCTAGAACATCAACTTATGTTTTAAAACTGCTTCCGACTGTTTCTCCAGGATTGGATCAATATCAACTTATTGCATCTACTGCAAGAACAACATCTGGTGTGGTACTTGATATCTCATGATTGACTCAATTGCCTAAGCAAGTGATCTGTCAATCATGCGTATCCCTCTCCCCTTTAATCTGTAAGACACCTTTAGAGAGGGTGACTCCATTACCGTCAGGTACATTACCGTTCCAGGAGTCGTCCATTCTAAATACTCATTGAATGCTGTCAAGGTACCCAGATTGGGAAACTACCCAAATCTAGATCTAAAACCATAGATCTAGTAACCAGAATGTCTGACATAATATCCAAGTCCTTGTGTGGAGAAAACACTGTGTGACAACCAAAGTATAACCGATCGTAGTATAGGAATATTACTTCCTACTCTGTGTATGTCATCCAAATACCAGGACATCACACCTACTACCTTCTCAACAGATCCATCCCCTATTCTGATGAAGTCAAACCTATGACTGTCACATCAGAAGTAGATGATCTATCACCGCTATATCTGCTTAAGTCTTTAAATAGACATAAGCCTGATGTCCACCAATGCTTCCGCTGCTCCCACTGACTACGACAACCCTCTGCCAGAGTCATATAGACGTGCACTTCTAAAGCTAGTTTAGAACGACGCTATGTTCATCCTCCTGCCGGGTCTCACAGTCTGGAACAACAGCAATGGTAAGTCTGGGTAAACAAGAACCTCCCTGCCACCGTCCTTGAGGCTACCGGAGTACCTCTCGGGTGCCTGAGGTTACCCACCAAATCTGCGGAGCGGCCAATGGAATGTCAATCCAGATTTAATCTTTAGGTTCCTTATCAAATCTTCAGTAATCGTTTGTGGTTCTGGAATTACTTCCAGTTCTACCATACTCCCACTACTGTTTTTGAAAAATCCATTTTAATAAAACTGTGGCGAGTCTAGAACAATATTTCTATTGATCTGCCAGATGGTAGAAAGTCAACCCTCGTCATAGCCTGGGTCAACCCACAAACAGCCATTACAGAAACGTTCCTTGAGTTGTCCAGTGTCTGGTTTTAATCATAAGCCGGACAACTCCCCGTACCTTAACAACGTTAAGATATGAACTGTTCTATATCCAATATAGAAACAGAGGCACAGATTTAATTGAACCAGATTCAAATCATGCAGCTGTCTCCAGTGCATGTCAACTAAATGGAAGGAGGCCGATCAGCGTTGCTCAACTTAGGAATGCTTCCAATTATGAGTAACCTGAAAGAGAAGCTAGTTCTCTTAATCATTACTATCAACTGAACACCATACAGAAGTATCTACATCTTCGATCACTTTGAAGAATCCTGATACTTGCTACACCTGGTTCTCTACTCTATTCAAATACCTATAACTCCTCAAAACTTAGACCCTGTGTTCCTACGAAACACATGTCTAAGAACTAGAGAAGTTAAAAGTAAACAGAATATAGTATGAGAACCAACCCCTCTGTCCTAATGGACACTGGACAACATACAATACTCTGTATAAGTCCACTGAGTCTAACAACTCTTTCACTGTGCGTCGTAGGTTGAAAACTGTACTTATGGTTAAGAAGAATTACATCGCTGTTTAATGCTCCTTACCTAAACATCCACTGATATAGGTAAATGTTATCGACATAATATCAAAAGGTATATCTCACTCTATGAAAATAGACGTACAGATATATCAATTTGAAATTGGTGCACAACAGCGGATATTCAAAACCAAATATTTGCCGACCGGCAAACAGCCCAGATGATCTCCTCAAATATTACCGATTACAACAAATCCCGATATAATGAGGATGATTACCCTATTCCCAATAACTTATTCCCACTCATCATCCGTAAAACCATACAGATGTGAGAATCATACCTGGTAAATACATACCCTGGAGTAAGTATCTAATCGGGAAATCAGTTTTCTTTTAACAGTACACAGTGAAACTGAAACATTGAAATGTTTCGTTGGGGTATCCTGGTATTCCTAGTAATGCCTGTTCCATTATCCAGATTCACAACTGTAACCGTATAATTCTTTGCCACTTCTCCAAATCCCTTTATATGTCTTTAGTCATTACCTTCTGTACACCCCATTAGGCCAAATGGTTTTCTTCCTTCCCTACCGTTCGGCACCAGCCTATGGTTTGGAAGAAGACTATCCAATAAGCATAATGGGTGTACTGTCCCAATCCTAGGAACACTCGCAATGCGAGAGAAGGTGAAGATAAAAGACACCTGAATGTACTTTATTCCTATTTCTCCTGAACCAGAATCCATCCCCGAACTGGAACAAGTTCCTTTCGAGTTCGTATATAACCATACGATGGAGTATCCAATAAACTGTGGATCTTCGTAGTGATACGGAGTGTCCTGAAGAAATACAAAGGTGATTTAGGATTGGCGAAGAAATACTTGGTTTGGTCGTGAATATCAGTCGCAATTTACTTTGCCCTCCTACTAATCCCTTGCTTTGTCTTAACTTAATACCTTCTGCACACCATCGTTATGCTAATTGGTTTTCTTCATTCCCTACCGGTCGGCACCAGCCTAAGGTTTGGAAGAAGACTATCCAATTTGCGTAATAGGTGTACTATCTCCTAAACCAAGGAGTACTCGTAATGAGAGAAGGTGAAAAGAAAAGACAACTGAATAATCCTATTCGTTTTCTCCAAAACCGGAAACCATCCTCGAAGTCCTTCGAGTTCGTATATAACCATACGATGGTTTTGTCCAATGGAAGTGGACGTTCGTAGTAATACGGGGTGTCCTGGAGAAAAGGGTAAAAGTAGGAGTGGCAATGAGGTCTGCAACTCTGACAATCCAAAAGCCTGTGTTAAGTAGGTTCGGTCAACTTGGTAACTGAGTCATAGTCCAGGGTCGGGTCAATGGTCGCTGCCAAAGAGAGAGAGAAAAGAAACAC
This sequence comes from Agapanthus africanus, assembly GCA_030015575.1. Classification (NCBI taxonomy): domain Eukaryota; kingdom Viridiplantae; phylum Streptophyta; class Magnoliopsida; order Asparagales; family Amaryllidaceae; genus Agapanthus; species Agapanthus africanus. Next base: position 618,753,213 of record JASDDO010000022.1, read on the forward strand.
CCAGCGTGCACTCTAACCTAGATCAGAATGGTTATCACTTTATCTAATCTGGAAGCCTCCCACTGTACCTCAAATTCTCCTCCAAACCTGAAAGAAGAATTAATCGGGATCACCCGAGGAGTAAACCAACTCATCAGTGGGAATCGGGATCCAACTATCATCGCATGATAACTTGACGGAATCCACTCAAGTCACCACACTCCAGAAGGTATGCGCATGCCTGGCAAGTTTCAGTTCTTTTGAAACTCCCGATGTGATTTTTACCCCAAGCGGTTTATGACCTTGACTAGGTCAACAAACCATAAACCGCCAGTCAAGTTCAACCCGTCATTATTCTGGATTGCATTAAACCCACCCGCACGTGCCCTTGACTAGGTCAACAAGGCCGCACGACTGTCTCAACCAATCCTACTTATGCAACAAACAAGTACCACTTAGCTATCGAACACTACGTCTTGACTAGGTCAACAAACGCAGCACGAATACCAAATAATACCTGTAGGAAATGACGGAGGGCTACGGCTGGTTTTTGGCGAAAAACCTTTAACGTAATGAACTTGATATCGTTGAAGGAACTGCATAGCTTTTTATAAAAATATAGTGACGAAAACCTTTACTAAAGAGGTCACTCCCGGTGAAGGGATCTCGGCTCTTTCCCCGTAGAATGAGCTGCAGGATATCCAACTGAATACCACGATGCAAAGCAAAAGTAATCGGCTATAGTGAAGTTAATGCCCTGACGCAAACTTCTGTCCAAGGGGTCACTCCCGGTGAAGGGATCTCGGCCCTTGCCTCGTCGACTGAGGAGCAGGATATTCCAAATGAATACCACGATGCAAAACAAAAGTGAACGTCCTTGCAATAACAGCTTTTTGAAAAATGTTCCAACAACATTAGAATAGGTTTGTTTAGCTTGAATTGATCCGAATCAACGCAGTCCCATCATATAATCACACCACAAAGAACGAAAATATACTGATGTACGTATATGCCATCCGCATTCGCCACTGGGTCCCGTCATCACCCGTTAGGTTACTTAACTAACGACAGAGCGGGGACTGAACTAGCGCGGATGCAAAACATATATAACATCTACTAATATATATACCAATATATTATATTCGCTCAAGGCGTGATAAGAATGCAACATCACAGAAATGTACAGCATCTCAGAACAATACAGATATCTGGAAGCCCCGGGTTTCACAGAGCCGCTGCTGAAACCCGACGTTCCCCTGGTCGTGTGGATAGCCTGTGCAATGAAATCCTAGACCCCTACAGGCGCGGCAAGTCACCCGCCAAAACCTGAAGCGAGGCAGCCCCCTTCAGTGCCGTGAATGGACCACCCAGCACTTCACGGAATCCGGTAACTTGGGCACCCCTCCTGGGTCAACCTGTACCCCCTACGAGTGAGACGAATAGCCCGCCAATCCTAGAGTGAAGCCCCCTCCGTCTCAATGCCATGAGATGCGGGCCCGTTGCCCTCTAGAACCCGGCTATCCGTGCACCCCTCCGCGGGGTAATCCTAGTACAGAAAGTAAAATATACATACACCGGGTACATCGACCGCAACCAGGTCGTGCCCCAAAAGAATAATACAAACAGGCAGTGACGGCAGTCCACATGTCGGACGCTCGCCCCGCAATATCAAATGTACATAATACAACAAAAACTGTACTAGCATTGCATCCAGGCTATCCCCCACGACCGATCCGCAACAACATAGCATAAATATAGAACATCAACGTGAAAGTCACGTTCGCAAATCCGTCTAACCGGGCTATAGCAGTCAGACGGGATTTACCGATCAAGTGACATTCACGGTCGCAGATATAATCCAAATACTGTGAAATAATGTGTTTAAAATATCCGATCGATCAAACAATTAACAAGTGGGCCCCCAACCAATACTGTAGCAGTCACAGAAAACTTGGGCCCAAATTTAATATTCCAAAACTCACAAAATTAGCCCACAAGCACACTGGAAAAATTGGACACAGTGAGGACATTAGAGTGCGGCGGAACCGCGGCCCAAAGGGGGGTTTGGCCGCGGTTCCGCGCTAAAGTCATCGACTGAAAGTGTCGAATTTTTACAGAGATCTTATAATATCCAGTACATAAGTTTTATACAACCTGAAAAATTTTTTGAGACCAAAAATTTTCAACAGAAAACTGATGTGAATGAAAAAGTAGTTTTTGGAATTTTGGTCGATCGGATAAGTAAAACACATTAGAACAAGCTAGGCAAGGTTAATGGCGTGGCTCTGATACCATGTTGCGCCACGGCAGCGCCCCGGCCGTCTATCCGAGGCCAAAATGCGGAATCAAAATTTTCTTATCTTTTAAACTGGCGCTACCGCGGACAATACATCCGGATCGTAACCATTAACCTAATGCTAGCTAACAAGAGATGGGAAGAGAAGTATACCGAGTGATCCGAGTCCTCCGGTCTTCTCGTCATCGTCCCGATCTCCCGCGGAAAGTCTTGTCTCCATATCGTCGCCTCCTCGCCGGAAAGGGCACCACATCGCCTGCGTCTTTTACGGGCTCCCACCTCAATACCGAGGCAACTCGGGCGCGAAGCGGGCGAGTCGACGCATCCAAGATTTGCTGTAGAATGTGTTGTAGATCATGCTAGTCTCATTTGGGGTTTGTAGTTGCCTTGATGGAGGAATGGGGTTAGGAAAAATGGTGCTTTCATTTTTCCAAAACAAGAAGAAGAAGGAGATGAAGAATTCCTCACATAACAAAGATGAACTCTCTCATTCTTTTCATTCTCTCAAGTGTGGCTTCTTTTCTTCAAGTGAGAAAAAGGTGGAGGAAAAACCAACCTAAGCAAGAGGGAGGTGAGGGTAGTAAAAGCAAGTGGTAACCATATCCTAAACCTCATCATAACAATCTCACATCATCTTTCATCTCATTTCTAATCATAATAAAGCATGAAAAGATGAAGGAAAAGAATGGTATCTAAAGATACTATCATAATAAATACATATGCAAGAAACTCCCTCCACAATTGTTATTTGCAAACTTGCAAATAACCCCCTCCATCTGAAAAGTCCGGCCGGGAAAGAACAAAGGAAAACCGGCCGGAACGGAATGCAAACTGGCAACTCCAGAAAACTGGTCCCGTAATAAATTACAGGAAAACCCCGATACTGTGCATACACACCTGCATCTGTATTCCGACCGGATACAAATGCAATGAGACAAAATCTACACTGTACTATACTAGGATCCGGCTTAAACCAAAGCCGGCTAGTAATATCCGTCCGATCCTGATCCGTGTAATACCGCACGTATCTGATCGAACCCTGCCATATAACCATATGGCCACTAGTAAAAAACTGTCCGATCCTGATCCGTGCAATACCGCACGTATCTGATCGGACCCTGCCATATCTCCATACGGCCTCTACAGCGTTTCGCCCGAAAGCTTGAGTAACTGAAAGTGTGGTGGACTCTAAAGACTCGTCAATACTATGGCTGTGGATTTAACCACTAGCACGTCAGAGGTATTAGCCAATACGTGACGGGCCACCAGCTATTGACCAAAAGGGACGTCGATGAGCGAACTCATCCTGACACCCTACTGAGCCTGTCAGTGACAATATCCGTACAGTCCGGTCCGTTCGTCTATGAGTATCGCATGGCGGGCCTAGGGGGTTGGTAAAAGTCAGACCCCCAAAAGCGGTACAAGTCGTGTCGGAGTGTAGCCCAGAACGCCCTGAGATACTACTGGAATACCTACCAGTAAATCTCCTGCCTCGGCCGAGGGCTTTGCGTAATGGCTCTCCTAGACACAGCACGACCTCACCCCCAATACCGGGAGAGACGAACCCCTGCAGATCCGCTCACTGCCTCCATGTGGCTCGGGACTGTACCCAACTAAAACCTGTTTGTACGACTCCTTTGAGCCGTGGTAGGGTAGTAATCAAAGTACAGTGGGAACTCACACGAGACAAATGACGATCTCAGGTCGATGAACTAACCTGTACACATGTCACCAGGGAACTGCTATCTGACGTCAGGTATAAGACCAACTAGCATGTTCCCAGCGAGTCCTGTCCGGTGTACTCATAACCCAATGAGCACCTGTATACATCTTAGGTGAACCAACTGACACCAGTGGCTTATGAGACCGGCCACCGCCCCTCGTCGGGGTCTCGACTGTATACACTAGTCTACTCTGGAGAATCGATGCCCTGTCTCGAAACTCCCACGACTAGGGACCTTTTAAGGATGTGCTTATAGACCACCAGCTCTCACGTATATGATCGCCATCATACTGCTGGCAGTCAAGCAAGAATCCTAGGGGCTCTATCAGCGTGTAATAGCGACCTGTAAGGTCACCTGAAGCAGTACACGATGATAAAGGTAAACCAGATAGCATACTATCATCTCGAGTGAGACTGTCCTACCGGGATAGGTCCTCCCTCAATCATTGCAATCACGTGCCTGTGATCCAATAATTGACTCTGAGGGCACTATCTCCAACATAAGGACGCTTCATTTTCTCATGTAATAGCGTCGTCTCTCCTCCAGTTGATCCGTTAGTCTTAGAGCACTGGGCTGTTGTTGGGTGTTAGCAACGAAGGTCGCCTTCCCTTTACCCTTTTCATTCCGCGGTTCCGGCTTCGGGGGAGATGGTCTATGACCCATCTGGTCCATCTGGGCCAGCTTGTCGATTAGGGCCTGGAATGTGGTCGGTTTAAAGAACATCATGAACTGTGAAATAGTTGCATGAGGGTCTAGGGTGCCCATGAACATGCCCGCCGCTGGTGCTTCTTCGATGCGTTGTTCGCATTTTGACCACAGATTCCGCCATCGGATTGCGTACTGAACCCATGTCTCTCCCGGCTTCACCCTGGCATTGATCAATGCCGTTATCGGGGTGCGTTCACTTGCGCTCGCGAATCGCTGGGTGAACAATAACTCCATTTCTGCGAAAGTTTTGACGGAGTCGTTTGGAAGTTCGGAGTACCACTCAAATGCCGTCTCCGATAAGCTGCTGACGAATTGACGGAGCAAAAGCTTATCATCGCCCCCGGTATTGCCGCACAGGGCTCTGAACTGGGC